>JAUDYJ010000005.1:41415204-42015204 GCA_030761175.1 Masticophis lateralis | reverse complement strand
ACAGAGCTCCCTATCTCAACAAGCCCCAATAAACATGTCAGATAATATTAAATCACAAATAAATGAGGCTTCCCGAGCTGTCATTGAAACATGGAATTATATTTAAAAAAACACAGTTCATATTTTAACTTCAACTGGTGAATTATATTGTTGAATTCTTTGAAGCCAAGAATTTTTGAAAGGTTTAATACTGATTCATATGCTTGATTCCCTTTCCTTCCAATGTATTTATTGTTCTTTATATATGAGTATATCAGTATCAGTGCTAGCATTTTTCAGAAATGTCAGCTTCCAGTCTAAGTAAAAGGACTCAACTTTTCTAAATCTTTTAAGATAAAGGTCCTAATATTCACAAATATAAAACTCTATCTGTAGTAAAATTTATGCTGCTAGGTCAGCATTTCTTTCAAAGGGGTACTCAAGAGGCAAACCGCTGATCTATACAAGCCTATTCCAGTTGCCTTCTTCAATACAAAGGTTTCAGGGTGCAATATGCAACGAATAGGCTATTCCTACTCCTATTCCTCTGCTGCTTGTAGCTATCAGAAAAGAATGTAGGAAACAAGTATTAATCCTTACTGCTTTTGCCATTGCCAGCTTGGTTAGGAAAGGGCAAATGAAAAGCTAGTATCTACTAAGGGAGAGAGAAATGGAGCCAAGAGGTTCCATGAATTAGCAATGAGATCTGTGTTTCAGTCTGGGCTTTTAAAAAAGCCAAGACGTCACCTTCTCTTTTGGAAATTTGTTAAATAGATTGGCTTTGACTTCCTAATTCAGCCTTGACCTGCTTTTGGAACCTCATTTATGGCTATTATGTAGAATCTTTAGTAAGATTCTTCCCTAGAGACCAAAGGCAACCACCAGCAGATTTGTGAAGGTATAAGCCTATTTAAGTAGAAGTGATTTGCTACTGAAGCCAGGTCATCAGTAAATACTTGTCAGCCCAATAATTTTATAGCTGAGTTTTAAAAATGGTTACCATTCATTAAAGTAATGAAAATTAGTCAGATACTGGCATCTGCACCTACTGACATAGCAACATCTGTTAAATATTTACTCTTGTACAAAACAAGTAGTTTTCACATTGTTTCTTCATTAGCTACTAAGAAATGGAGAGGATGTTAACAAAACTAAGTGCAAAAGGAATAGTAATAATTTTAGATGACTTGGAAGTTAATATATTATTAACTGTTTCTACCCAATTGCAAAATATGTAATTTTGCCTAGCTGCATTTTCAGCCATTGGTTTGCACAGTAGCTTAACTTTACACAAATCATACTCGGTGACCCTAGGCTGGATGTGACTGTTCAGACATATTTTATCTTTGAATTGTCACAAAGATAAATATCTGGGAACAGTACCATTATGTTCTTATATTTAAAAATATATTCCAATCATAACATTTTGGCATGCATGGAAAGGAATTTGTAAAATAAGATAGGAGATGCTAAGGGTTAGTGATGAATGAGATGCCATGTGATAAGTGTTCTGGGAGAATTGCAAAGTTCTGTGACTGATATTGACTGTCCTTGGGAGTCACTTAAATCAGCAAAGTTGCACAATGATGAAGAAAAATGACTTGCTGGCTTGACACACTGCAGGGCAAATCAAAGTAGTCAAGAAGCCCAATCACAAAGACAGGAAGACTTTGGTAGGGGTGGGGCTGAAGGAGCAGATCAGCCCATCTTTGCACAGCAATGCTTGAAACACAAAAAACAAGGAACAATGCTAGCAATGCCTGAACAGAAAGGAAAAGTCCTTTATTGTACACAGTACAGAACGTAATGCAGCTTTGCAGGAGATATATAAGCCCTGCTCAGGCAATAAACACTTCACATCAATCCTCAGATTAACTCTTTTTGTATTATGTACTCCCAAACCAAATTAAAGAAATTGACAAACAAAAATAACACAGTTAATCCCACTGGCTTGGTTCAGCCTTGGGGCCGAATGGGGATGGCAGCAGTTTGCTGCTGCCACCCTGTGCTTTGTGACAGGCCACCTGATACATTCTGGGGAGAGTTGCTGAGTCGTTTATAAAGAGTTTTTTTTTAAAAAAAGGAAGTTAGTCAAAAATCCCCCAAGTTATCAAAGCAGAAAAAGGAATCCTATACAGCATTTACAATGAAACATGGAGCTGAGATGCATATTAGGCCAAGCACATTACTGGTACATGCCAGCAAGGCTCACAGGAAAGAGCAGAGGGGGGATTTCTGAAAGATCCAGAGAAGTTTTATAAATATATACATACATGTATGTATGTATACTGTACACACATACACTGAGTAACTTGACTTTCTCCCCATTTTCTAAATTTTTACAAAAAAGTTTTATTTCTTAAAATCGCCATTAGGCAACAATATCTGAAAGCGTAACACAACTTAAGTGAAAAATACATCTGTGTACACATGCTTCATCTCTCTTACTTGCAAGTTCAGCAATAATTGGAAAAAAATAGTTCAGCAGTAGCCAGCCAGCAGTAGCGAAGTGAATGCTACCAAGGATCAAAATTGCTATTTTGGGAAATTTCAGTGACTAGAGTTGCCTTGTACGGCAGACATGCTGTTCTCTAATAGATAAAAAGCCAAGCAACTCTCATTTGCTGTTTCGAAGACATTTCGAATGCAGAGCAAGCTGTGTAAACCGTTTGAGGCGGCATCTAGTGCAGAGGCAGACAACAAAGCTGCATAGGGTAGGGCATGCATTTCAACTACTTCCTCCCAAGCTGCAGCATCTTTAGTATAAATGCTGCCAGAAGCAAGAAACTGCCTTTGATTAGGGAGAAAAAAAGCCCAACCGCCAAACATTTGGATTTGAAAGTTGCCCCTTAAACTTGGCAGTTTTGTGGCCAAGTTCCCTTTCCTGTCTTTAAAAGCAAGCCATTCACATGCAGCCTTTCAACAGAGAAGGTAGCCTGCTAGATTCAAAAGGTCTGCATATTTTAAGTGCTGTCCTTTGGACTGCCTTTCTGAGATCAATAATAACCACAAAAAGTAAGGAGAAAGACAACGGAAGAAAAGGCCTTCTCAGATTGAAGACTTTTGCACTGAGAATCTAGGGGGAAGTGGCCGAGTTAGCTCGGACAAGTCAGCCATTCCACACTAAGTCACCACCTCTTCCAAAAAGGCTTTCGCAGCATTGGCTCATTTTCTCTGCAGATTAGAGCCCTTTCCCTTATACAAGGAGGAGTACCAAAAAATGATTGTTACATAGCATTTTTCCTTGACAATTTGCTAATCACACAGTCACCTGGAGTCCTGCAAACATGTACATCACACATGTTCCTAGCAACAGGATCCAGAAGTCATGACCTTCCCCTTGCTCCCCCAGTGCCACCTGCCTAATGCTTTTCATGACTGCAGCCAAGGAATCAAGAATTGGATATCCTATTCACTAGTCACGTTATAGTCAGTTTTGAAGGATAGAGGGCCTCAAAAGTAATTTATCTTCTTCTGATATCTGCAAGGAGCAGTTTTATGAACAGAAATTCTTTATAAAAGTAATTTGCCCTTGTTTGTTGGAGCTGAAGCCTCCAATGTCAGTTGTTGAGCAAGTCAGTAAGCAAAGGCCTCAGCATATGGGAGGCTGCTGCATCGGTCCAGGTCAAGGAGGTATGCAGAATTATCTTCAAAATGTGTCAGAGGTAAGGTGTCATCTTCATTCACATGGCAGTCTGGTTCAGCTTTTAAAAATGGGCGTTGATTGTCAGGGAAGGCCATGGAAAAAAGGGCATCGGGATCACAAACAAACTTGTAGACATACCGCTCTCCGGCCACCTGGAAAGAAAGAGAAGATCCTGTTAGAATACAGATGAAGAATGCTGAGGTGCAAAGCATCCAGCCTTGCTTAACTTCCTTCCACCCTTTCCTCCCTGATAAATGTAAGCTACTTGTTTGGAAAGACACCAAGGAACAGTATGCCGGCATAGTTCATTCAGTCAGACAGACAGAATAGGAGTAAAGCTAATCCTAAAAAAAGGCCATCTTTATGTCAAAAGCTATTTCCATGTAACCACACTGTTGTGACAGTGTGGATAAAAGTCTTTACCTTTTGCATGATGCCTTTTTCATAGTAGTAACGAAGGGAACGACTGAGCTTGTCATAGTTCATAGCTGGTCGATTTTTCTGAATCCCCCATCGACGAGCTACCTAAAAAGATAAAAAATGCAATTATGGAAGCTGTTCAGAGTTTGCCAGTTCTAGAAATATCACTGAAAAGGGTTAACCATAGGGATGGGTGTCAAATGAAAAAGGTATTTTGTTTAGAATCTGAAATGAACAGATTGTATCTTGGAAATTCTGCTGAACTAAGTAAGACCTATAGTCTGTGGTTCAGCAGACCTAACCCAAAATATTTTGGTTGTTCTCATTTTCAGGCAAGACAAAAACTGGAAGATTTTGTGGGATAATGTGGAAAGTTGTCTTGCCCTCCTCTTGCCTCCATTTTTTGACTAGCCTGCCTTCTGATCTTCTCAATACATGTTCCTAATTGGATCTTTGGTACCAAATGTTTAGATAGAAAAAAAAACAAGACTGCCAATAATACTAACATATTCCAAATTATTTTGAGAGAAGACACCAGTTCTTAGAAAAAATTTGACATAAAAATGATTACTCCAGCCCCCAATCTCCCAGTCATGGACTGACAAAGTCATACAGGATTTGGGATTTTATAGGAACTTCACTCAATACATTTCTCACAGTACTGAATCAGGGGACTACATACAACCTGCCATAGATGTCCATATATAATTTTCAAGTCACAGCCAAGTTATACCCTTAATTTCTCCACCCCACTCTAAACATATATTTCCCAACATGACTGTGGGGAGAAAGAACGTTTAGCTTTCATATCATTCAATATTGACTCCCTTTTTAGAGATAGCAATCCCTCCTCTACCTTTATATATTTTGTTTTTCCAACTATTTTTCCTACAAGATTAGTACTGCTAAATGGTGCACTTTATAACTAAGCACAAAGCAGTAAAGACCTACAGATATTGTTAAAGTAAACTCAGCTTATTTCAGAGATGTAAAGTACCACATCTGCTCCTTTGAAACTTGCTTGTGGCTTCTGAAAAGTCACTGAGAACTATCCCAATATCTTTGGTCATGTCATAGAGTATTGACCAAAAAAGCCATTAGCATGACTTCTTTATTGACTGCATCTGAAGCCACAGCTAGTCAGACATGATCAGGGAAAATAACAGAAGAACAGAGAACCCAATGGGTCGCAACAGCACTGATTAAATTCGAATACAACTGTGCAGCAGTAATATAAAGGGGATTACTCATTTCAGCTCTTTGGGAGCGGGATCTGATGACATAATCTGGTTGCCAACCAACCTGCTGTTTCCCAGGAGATTTATGGAACAGACAATCAGTCAGCACTCAGAAAAGATTAATAGGATTTCCAAGCACTAAGTGCACTAAGGCAACCTACGTTCACCTGAGGCATTGCAAAAGCCTAGAACAGCAATCTCAACCAAATACATAGAGTGTTTCCAGTGACCTTAACAGTTCTACAGATAATTATATTCATGTGATGTACTGGTCAGATTATCTTTCTCCATCAGAATAAAGATAAAATGATGAAAAAAAATTCAAGAGTGAATTAAATACATATATTATTGTTAGAGAAAGCAGAATTTATTCTATTCATTGAATGTCCTGCATTATTGCAGTTACTGTACATAGTAATTCATGTATCTCCCACAATACACTTATCTATTGAAACATTTCAATTAAAGCCACAAGAAAAGGGACATTAGAAATGAAAGCTGGTTTGTATTTCTCATATTTTTCTCTGCCCCCATCCCAAACTTTGCTATTCATATCCTGAAGGGGCAACTCTAGTCAATAAATGCAATATCAAAGCAAAGGTAGACACATTGTAGCATATATCAGCTTTTTTAAGCTTAGTGGTTTAAGAGCCTGGATAGCTCTGCAGACAAAGCACCCTAATTAAACATCCAGCTGTCTGCAATTAGTAAGTTCGAATCTCACCAGGCTCAAGGTTGACTCAGCCTTCCATCCTTTCTAAGGTAGGTAAATTGAGGACCCAGTTTGTGGGGGCAATAAGCTGACTTTGTATAATTATACAAAAGTATGAAGGCTGTTGCTTAACATATTGTAAGCTGCCCTGAGTCTTCGGAGAAGGGCGGCATATATAAATCAAATCCAAAAAAAAAAAGTTAAACTCTAAAGTTTCCAGGTCTGAAGTATGCTTGCTAAATTTGTATGTTTAGATAAAAGCTTTTTTTGCTTTTGAAGATGCCACACATCCAAGCAACCCTGTAGCAATTGTGACATGATCATGTTCTAGCACCAGACTCTTGACAATTTAGATAATATCAATTTTAACAGCAATTTTATTAAAAATTATAACAATAGAAATACAAACAAAAAATTTAAAATAGTAAGTGCAGAACAGAAAAAATAGAGAAATAGAAAATACTAAATAGAAATTTATAAAGATATGAATTTTCCCTTCATCACAACCAGTATAAACAATTTTAATGACTTATCAGCTTCTCCTATAATACAACAAATGCTCTCTTCCCATTATCCTATTTTTCATCTATAAATAAATCGTTAAAGTCTCATCATTTCACTCCTGATATCAGCAAAAGTCCATGAAGGGCTACCAGAGATCATTAAACTTTAATCTTGATCAAATAAGCCAATTTTATAGCTACAGAGGCAAACACTGTTAAAAGCAACTTATGGGTTCATTGTTCAAAAATAGCCCTTAATATGTCCAGTGTTAAAATATTTTATTCCATTCTGTGAAAGTCAAATTTAAGTGTTCTTCTGCTTTAATTGTAACTTTTAGTTCCTTCTTGTTTCCTCTAGTGTCCAACCTTCAAAAACCCAACCTATCATGTTTTTTAAAAAGAGTTCAAATCAAAAGCATTTTCCCATGGGATGGATTCTTATAATTAAATCTAATATCTTAATTATCTGGACCCTTAGTCTGTCTATTTGCAACTTTCTAAAATCCAAGTTTTAACCATGTTTTGCTATTTATTATTTTTTAAATTAAGTCTTTAAAACAACCATTTCACTGTGGCCATCTTGGTGTGACCATCTCGCTGTGGGACAGCCCATGTGGGATAACTTAAAGTGATGTTATCTGCCACTGCTTCTTCTACATTATTTCTATTACTGTCATTAGAAACAGTGGCGAATAATATTTATCACACTGAATTATTCCATGTGGACTGTCAGGTGGCAAGTCGACCATGGTGGAGATGGCGGTGCTGGATTGGCCACAAGATGGCTGCAGTGAGTTGGCCATAGCGAGTTGTCACATTCCATGAGCAAGATGGTTAGTTTTTCACCTCCCAGAGACCTAAACCCACCAGAAATCATTAACGTTGGTTAATGGTGTTCTTGTGGCATTACAAACACCTTATACAGAGTTTTCAGATACATTTCAGAAACAATGCCATACACAATATACATTGTGCTTGGTTCCACTGCAATTTAATCTATTGAATGATATAATTATAATGGTGAGATAAGAGAAAAGTTTAAAACTAAAAGATAATTGAGAGAGAGAATTTCTATTGGCAAACATCCAGAGCACTGCAACAACCAAATCAAAGGATTTTCTGCTCAACATATTAAAGCAAGATATGTGGAACTGACTTTCACCATCTCTTCTATATTTCTAAGATATTCCGGAGAAGACTGAATAAGTCACATGAAGACAGAAATGGCTTTATTTGCAACTTTTCTTCCTGCTATTGCTGTGGGAACTATTCATTTGAAACTGAAAGATACTTCTGAGCTAATAGTTACAGAACAGATATGCAGGATCAGTCTTATTGAGGTACAGTATTGCTTAGCAGTAAATAAAACATTCTGAGATACTGTAGGAATGCTAATAAAAGTTCTTTATTGCGGCAATGTGTAAAATAAATAATAAATTCTGCAACAAATAAAATATGTAGAAATTATCTCCATATCTAGTTAACTTTTTATATTTTAATCAAATATAGCAGGTTTCCCCTGAAATGTTGGGAATACAACAGAATTAGCAAAAGGCCTTGCAAGGTCCTTGGCAGAGATTCAACTTGGCCAACCTCTGATATTTCACTTATGATGGATACAACCATAATGGTGATGTAGAGATTTTTGTTTTTACCTCTTCTGGTTCAATCAGCTTGAATTCCATGCCCCTTCCAGTCCAAGCAATGAAATGAGCATTGGCTGGGTCATCCAGGAGTGTGACAAGAAACTGCCACAATTGGAGAGACCCTCTTCTCTGATAAGGAGGCCCTTCCCGATATACAGTGGGTTCTTGTTTCACTTTACCTGTTTGCACCAATACACATCAATTAGAATTAACATTTTAACATCTCCACCATTGGTTCCTAAAGATTCAGGTAGTTAAAACAATTTCAATGTTTCTAAAGAAAGCAAAATGTATAGTTGCAAAGCTGACTGGCAATGCCCCCCCCTTTTTTTGCATTTACTATGGTGAGGAGATATCTGTTAGTAGCTGAAGATGGAAATTTTTATGCAGCTGGTTAGCAGCCCCTTTTCTGTGTAGTGCATCATCAAAAGAACAGAAGAAGCTTTAACACCAAGTGGTCCTGCCTTTCAGCAAATGTACTCATGATCTGTAGATTTGACATTCAAGAGCTCCTTTAAAAAAATGAGATGTGTACTAGCTAATAGAATTCATTGGATTTGGGCAGCTATAACAAATATGAATTAATAATATCAACTCTGATTTTCAACTGCAGCTATAGACCTCCACCACATAGAGTGCCTTTACCTTCCATTCTTTCTGGTACAACGCAAGTGTCATCAAAGTACAATTGGGCATCTTTCTCATAGGAGAACCCTGGGAAAAGAGAAGACATATTCAACAGGTGCTGCTCTGCAATCTCTCTCTCTCCTCCCCTCTCTCTTCCTGCCTCCCTCTCTCTCACACACACAGAGTAAACACTTCCATTAAGAATACTTTGATATATGGCGTCACTTTGCTTGTTGGCAGCAATAATATTCAGCTGTTCACTAAAACTAAAAAGGTAAGGCCTTGTTTTTTGCAAACATGCCAGCTGCTATTTTTGCATCTCTAAAAGTCTGTCCAGAGAGTTGCCTTGTACATGGCTGGATTTGCATGTTGGTGACAAAATAAAAGTGTAGAAAAGCCAAAGTATTTCCAAATCAAATAAGCTTACAGTATCTTGAGACTAAAGTACTTCAAATAGAGTGCATCACCTATATAGATGCTGCCAGTCCTCAGTCTGCTATTTAGATTGGGAGGAACAAACAGTACAATCCAATTCGGCAGAGCCTACTAGTGTTATAAAACATTTATGGCTTAACATTCCCCCAAATCTGTTCCTACTAATTGAACGAACCTGACCCAAATCTGTGATTTCAATTAAGCTGTTCTAAAAAGAAGTAACCTTTGAAGCACTCAGATTCCACTAAACTTGCCAAATATCTAAATTGCTAAAACTGAATCACTCCAGAGCTATGTGCAGATTTCTGTGGAATAACTTCTCCTACATACTTCCTGTGTAGCTGCCCCAATTATGAATAGTTAGACAACACTCTTTCCCCCCCCACACCCATCACTTCTCTATCTCTTTTTATTTCTAAATTTTCCACCCCACCTTTTCTTCATTTTTAAAAATAAAGTCAACATAAGAGCCCCCCTTACGTGTCTCCTGTGGTATGGGGGATGCTGCAGAAAGAAAATGTGTTTAATTTTCTTAACTGCAGTTGCTTCTTTTACATGGCATCTCTCCCTCCCCCATCTAAACTGGAATTTTATGCATTCAAATATTTGCTGTGTGCTGTTTTTAATAATGTATAAATCACCAGAAATGAATTCCAATGACAATGACACATAAACATCATTTATTGATTAATTTGAACAATGGTTCTATCTCCCAAAGACCAGGAACAGTTTTCTTCACTGAAAGCAAAACATGTAATGTCTCTACTCAGAGTAAGCCTTAAAAGATTAATCACATTTGTCCACCATTAACAATGCATAACTAGAGACGAGCAACATTCCCTATTCTCTTAATATCTATATAATTATGTCACAATCCTTATCCTACATTACTCTGATTTGTGCTTTATGAGTGTATCAATGTAACTGCTTACCATCATGGTTGTTGGGAAAGTATCCTCCTCCTGTAGCATACGCCGATTGGCAGTTAGGCACTTCTAAAAGAAAAAAAAAAAAAGAAAAAATTGAAGTTGAGTGAATTCCAGACTAAATTATACACACTTCAATTCTTTGTTCAAGTGGCGGAAAAGGTTGCATGTATAAAAATGGTAAATCTAAGCATTTCTACTCTAGTTAGAGAAATAATATTAAACTTCATTGCCCAATTCCTAAGCATTTTTCTAAATATAGCCTTCATCCAAGAAAAAGATATCCAGTTCCTGTGGAAATATTTATGTGCATATTTACTTGAAGGAAGTAGAAAGTGGTGCATCTAAAAATGAATAGGACCGCACAGTAACACTTCTGAAAGATACAAGAATCAACCAACTTCCAACCAAAAGAAATGGAATGGGATAGCAGGCTTTGCATGTTACATGTGTGCCCAAATGAGTACATGTTAGATTCTGGCGAACCTTCCCTTAGACATCATTACTTTAAAAAAACTTTACGGCATTAGATACATGTTGAATTTAAGCATGTTCTGAAAAGATTTTTCTCTTACCATAGTACCTCCAACCCCCCAAGATTACTAATCAGCTGTAAAAGTACACTAAGATTCAAATTAGTGAGCATTTTCTCAAAACAAATACTAATAAAATTCCCATAATTTCAACTTTCACTTATTAACATTGCTCGGATGCCCACAAACTCTTCAGATAAGCAAAATTGTAAAAAATATCCAAGCCAGAGATCTAAATATTTAATAGTGAAATCATGTTTCAAACAGTTTTCAACTTTCCATGCATGAACTGGAAAAACAAATGAAGGTTTAAACATGTGAAGCTGTTTTTATGCAGAATCAAACCATTGATTTATCTATTGTGATACTATTTTAATCAGTATTGGCTTGTCAAGCTGAGATCTTTCCCACTGCCTTCTATCTAATCCTTTTAGTTAGAGATGCATTTTATGCATCTGAGGCATGCATTAAAAATGGACTTTGTTCTTTCCCATAATACGTCCATATTCTCTGAGCACAAAAGTTTAGGCCTCTGATAAGAAGTATTTGATCTTCCTCCCCTGGTGCTTAGTTTATTTACCTACTGGGATATTGCAGTGAATCATGATGAATCAGTATCTAAATAGGGAATACCTTGTATCTGTGAACAATAAATAATATAGTCCCTTGAAAATCAGGTGTGTCATATTATTCCTGGAAGTGGTAATGCAATCTGCTTCCCTACTGCAGCTGTCTTTCCCCAAAGGGCAAAGCCTCCTGCATCCCTTTTCAACAGTCCCTGGAAGAAGTATTTATGAACCTGCAGCATAGATTGGCAAATGGTATTCAAAATGCACATTTAAAAGATAGGCTTCATGTTTTGCATTCTACCTGACAACACATGAGAAGCAGGGAAAGAAGAGAAAAAAATCCTTTAACTTTAGATCTTTTGCCATCTGTTCCACTTAGCTTCTAAGAGGTCCCGGTATTTTTAGATCTAAGGAGATTTGTAGCACTGTAGTCAGCTTTGCATCAGGAACAGCTGCAACTAACACCTAACCAGAATTCCTTCCCATCCCCTTGACCCAAGGTGAGTGTTTAGGAGCAACCCAATGTCAGCTACGAATTCAGAGATACTTTATGGCAAACAGAAGATGGAAGAGCTTTTGCACACAAATGTGCAGAATTGTCTGTCTGCTTTTCCCTCTCGGTAATGGCTTTTCAGAGTAAGTTTAAATCCTGCTACATCTGTTGAATGCCTTTTTTTCACAAGATAGAAAAGTATAGTCTTATATTCTAACTAGGTTAAATGCTGCTACAAAAACCAGCTTTTCTTTTTTCTACTTCACCAGAGGGATGGACAGAAACAGTAAGGGGGAAAAATCCAATTTAGCAGATGGAGGAGAAGCAGGTACACTGGCTAGAACAAGTATATTAGGATAATAACTGTTTTTTTAGTTCTCTATTTATAAATATGAATCTATAATCATTGGAACTGGAAATTCAGTTGTTAATCAAAGTGGTTGCTAAGTCAAACCGAGACCATGCTTATGATCTTACTTCAGCTTTCCTTTGCTTTACAGATGTGGAAAGGTTATAAATGCAAGAACTAGTTGCAAAGGTATTTTTTCATTACCATTGTAACTGTGAATGGTTACTCAGTGAGTCAGTCACTAAACAAGGACTATCGATATCCCTGTTTTGCAAGAATGAGAGAAGCAGCAGTCACTATACTTACTTTGAGGAGCTCTGGCATATACCTTCCATTTTGTGGAATGCAGGCAACAATATTGCCTTGCAATATAATCTCTATATTAAAATTCCTTATTTATATTATTGGGATAACATTGAGGTTTGGCGGCAAAAGAGTGTATATAAAAGAAATGAATATGATGAAAGATAGAAATAATTAGTAAAAGGTATCAAGGTGATGAATACAGGATGGACAATTATTTTTTTGTAGTGTTAAATAAAGGTGAACCTTGAAGAAAATGGAAAAGAAAGTGAAAGACAGAAGAATAAAATCAAGAACAACTGCAAGAAAAGAAGGTAATGCTGAATGAAATTTATTCAAAGCTAGAGTAATTTAATAGAATAAATGGAAGGTGGATGTAGGGTAAAAGCAGGTAGAAGCTATTTTGTACAAAATGAAAAAAGTTTACAAAGTGCCACAGAAATGTGGTTATGGGAAGTATGAAAATGATTGTTTAGTGAAATGATAAAATGAAAGATAATGTATAATGTGTATATAGAGAAATATGTAAGATGTCATCAGAGAGACCATGGAATGGTTAAGATGAAAAGAACAAAAAACAAAACAAAATGATTTTATTTTTTTAAAAAAAATTCTGTAGGAGGCTGAATAGGGCTGAACAACGAGCCCTCACCAGAGTGAACATAACTGAGAATAAAAGCGATGAAATGATTTGGGATGAATCTAAAATGGGAGAATACTGAAAGGAAAATTTTAGAGATTTGTTTTGATTGTCAAGATAGCAACACCTTGAAAAGTAAAATAGTTTTTATGCTATGTTAGTGTACAGGAAAAAGCCATTTGATATGCCTGTAAAGTATATGAATTTGTGTATCTTGGTAGAATGTTTACTAATGATGGGGAAAAAAATGGAAATAGTTTTAAGATATGCAAATACTGATAGAAAATGTTGGTGGGTGTCCCAAGGAAGAAAAGTTGTCAATCCTTGCATTAATGGTGCAACATGATTTATTTCATACTCCATTAGCCAGCTGCGGAACACCAGTTTTACAAAGACTGCTTTGTGTGCTACACACTAAGGATTAAGAACAAGTCTCAATCTTCATGCAGCTTGGAGGAATTAAATTTTAATCCTCACCTGAATCAATACAGTAGTCCCTGGGCTCTTGCTTGATTCCCATTGGAGACTGGAATCCATGAGCTGGGGGGCCTGGAATACCTGGTACTCCATGATCATAGAGTGGGTCATGATATTCTTGTTTGAATCCCTGAGGAGGATGGGCAGTAGGAGGGACAAGAGGCTCTGACATCTGCCGGTGGTAGACAGGGCGGTTGTCTCCAGAAAGCCCTGGCTGAGGATATGGGTGACAAGGTTCAGACATCTGTCTTTGAAACCTTGATGACAATGAACAAGAGAAAGAGAGAGAATTATAATTACTCTTATCAAGATCTAGACCTACTAGAGTCTTGCTTCTGATTTAAGTTTCCTAAAGAGGAGTTTTATAATGAGATGGGCAACATCCAAATAAATAAAATCCTGGTAAACATGGGTCCACAATGCAATTTCAGCAGAGGCGCTTCATAGCCCACTTTTAGTAATAAGATCCAGGTGCAATGTAGCAACAGCAGCTTATTGTCACTGAAAGAAAAAATGTTAGATATAATGGTAACATGACCAAGTGGAGGACATATAACTTTACCTTCACCAAAGCTGCTAAATGGACCATTTTAAACCCTATCTTTTTATGTTGTCTTTCTCTGCTGTAAATTTGACCTAATTTATTGGTCTATTTTTAAAACAAGAACACAACCCATAAAAAAACATATATACTTTTAATGCACAAAGAGCAGTAGTGGCGCAGTGGTTAGAATACAGTACTGCAGGCTACTTCTGCTGCCTGCCGGCTGTCTGCAATTTGACAGTTTAAATCTCACTAGGCTCAAGGTTGACTCAGCCTTCCATCCTTCCGAGGTGGGTAAAATGAGGACCCAAATTGTTGGGGGCAATATGCTGACTCTGTAAAACGCTTAGAAAGGGCGGTAAAGCACTGTGAAGTGGTACATAAGTCTATGCTATTGCTATTAGCACAATAAATATAGGGTATTTACAATGAAAGCTGTACACTAGTACAGAAAAAGTCTGTTGTAAGACACCCTATATGAAATGAAAAGGCCCCAATAGGGACAGGAACTATATTTTTCAGTAATTAGGGCAAAGATGGATAAGACTTGCCAAGAAAATACCCTCTTATCTCAGAGTCAAACTGTATAATATGATACAGGATATTGTTAAATTTTCAATGTTTAATATTTATATTTTTACTTTATTTGCCTCCCATCTTGTTTCAAAACAAAATCTGGTTGTCTTAATGTTTAATGAAAAGCAGCTGAGTTGGATCAAAGTAGTAGTACCAGAAGAGACAACTAAATTTTCAGACGGTGTAAAGGAGCAGAACCAAGAATAATGAACTAATTTATCTGTAGTAAACATGGCCTTCATCTGGACAAACATGTCTTCACTAAAAGGAACAAGCAGTTTGTTTTTGCCAAAGGAACAGGAAGTGATAAGTTTGACTATATGCATTTCATTTCAACAAAGCAAGCATGTGTCTATATAATTCCAAATTATATATAGCTGCTAATCTGCCTCAAAATAACTAAGGATTAAATGTTTTAGCCATCACTTGTTGAAAAGAGTATGCATGATCCATAATGCTCATGGATTGTACGGAATACACGGGTTGCATCCACAGGCCCCAATAATTATTTTTATTGTTTGCAAATATAACCAGATGCTTCACAAAGCAAAACGTTGGCATTAAAAAAAAATAACATCAGAATTTATGCTTTTGCAAAAAATATGTTCCACAACTGCTATCTTGGTTTGAGGAATCTGGGTGAACCTTAGTGAAGGCTAAACAAATATGCAACCAAAATCCCAATATTCTTGGTTTTGAACTCTTGGAGGCTACAGCAGTAAACTAGGCACATCCGTTCACATCCTTGCACCTTGAAAAGTGATTGTAATCAATCAATTTGTTTCTCAAGCCTCCAGAGGCACATGACCTTAATTTAGCTTTGAAATATGACCTACTGCAGCTGACAGGCCCAGATTATGCTACTTCCGATCTGTGTCCTTCTAACCTTCTCAAATGTAACTCTAGAACTGCACTGGTATGCTTTCTGCAGGAAGAGGAACTTCCAGATGGAATCATGCCGAATAGCTTTAAGGTCACTGGGAACTCAGGGACTGGGAGATATGGCTGGCAGTCTTAAAAGCAACCTGAGGTTCTGGCAATAGAGAGGAACCAAATTTATTTAAGGAACTTGGATGGAGATTTGTCATAAATATGAAAAGATTTTTTTCTGGAAGTAATCCCATCTTACTTAAGACATGCTTAACATGACTTGTCTTTCAATCACAAGTTAGCCTAGAGTATTTTGAAAACACAGCCTCATATTTGGGTAAAAATATCCAAATCTGAAACTTTGAAGTTGTTAAGCAGACCCAAGTGAAAAAAAATAGGATTTCATGAAAAATCCAACAATGGTAAATGTCACTACGGTTGTTAGTATTAGTATGTCTTGACAAACAAGACATAATATTTGAAATTATTTCAGTCTGTTTGATTAACATTCTGAAATGGTGAAGCCTCTTGAAAGTTTCACAGAAGGGCAGGCTATAAAAACATGTTGCATATTTCAAATATGCATATATTGACCAGTAAATATTTTATATGGTTAAGATCATGTTTTCCTCTGATAGTTCTAAATAAAATCAAGTAATAGATGTAGTAAATTACATGTAATACAATGTGTATAGTGAAGAAAAAGGCCAAGGGCCATTGATTAAAATGATCTATTCAGAATGTCAGCCAATTAACTCTTTAACATCAGACTATATATAGTCTATCCAAGAAATATCTGGCTTCCTTAACTATTGAACAAGGAAAAGAAAGTATGAAATATTGATCTGAAATTTGAATTGTTAATTCCATTTTATTTCCCAACTTAAACGAATCACAGTGAACATTCTCGAACAACCTGAAAATACAGAGATTAAAACATGTGCATTCTCATAGTAAAAGATTTCTGATAATAATCTGGGTTATTGGGCAGACATGTATCAAAAGAATGATACACTTTCAGCAATACCAAACTGAGAGGTTCAGTTTCATTTTCACACTCAACCTTTTTTTAAAAAATTTGATTTATATGCCGCCCTTCTCCGGAGACTCAGGGCAGCTTACAATGCGTTAAGCAATAGCCTTCATACTTTTGTATATTTATACAAAATCAGCTTATTGCCCCCACAAACTGGGTCCTCAATTTACCCACCTTAGAAAGGATGGAAGGCTGAGTTGACCTTGAGCCTGGCTAGGATTACAGAAATTACAGGCAGCTGGTGTTAATTGCTGCCTTTAGTAAGAGGCATTAGCCCCCTACGCTACACAGGCTCCTTAGCACCTTCCCTGGATAATTTCAACCAGTTTACCCTCTCACAGCCCAGCCTGGCTCACCGAATTGTTGTGGAACAAACTGGACAAGAGAATGTGAGGAAGATGATATTCTCTCTCTCTCTCACACACACACAACAAAATATAATGTCTCTGTCAAATCACAAGGACTCTGGACAAGAAAAAAAAATCTCCAAGTGGGGGGAAAAAAACTCCACCCCCTTTACCTGTGTTCTGTTGGGTACTGGTTTTCAGGCATTATCTTTGGCATCTGGATAGGCTGATGAGGTGGTCGAGGTATAGCAAAGGGTTGCTGCCTTGGTTCCTGAAGAGGATGAGGGGTGGGAGGAGGGGCACCCTGCAATGGGCCTGCTGGGCTGACATGTGCAGGTGTGGCGGGAAGAGGTGGAGGCGGAAGGGCGCCGCTCTGAAGTGCAGGTGAAGCTGGGGTAGTGGGTGGAGTTAATGGCTTGAACCCAGCAGGGGGCTTCCTATCATAGGCACTGTTCAGAGAGCAGAGAAAAAAGAAGAAAAAAGAAGCACAATTTAAAACAGGCAGGAACCATTTACTCAGCTTCAGCTTCAAGTCCTTGACAGTTCGGGCTTGTTTGCATTTCATGGTTGTCAGGAAGTAACAGTTAAGGCTGATCAGAGGCCCAAGGGAATCTTTGTACTTCAAGCAAGCGACAAACAGGCTGAGTCATAGGGCTCATTTTAAAACACTTTTCTCACAATTTTCTCAGGCATAATTGTAGCTTCCGATTGTGTGCATTCTCTTCTTTCCTACGGAAACCCACCCCCAAAGTGCCTTCCCTCCCCCTTTGTCCCCACCTCAAATAATTAAGAACCAATTCTAATCAGGAGAGCAAACAGGACTGATGCCAGTCATTCTGCAGGTTGCCCTGGTGCAATTCTTCCCCTCCTCCCCCTTTGAGCGTGCACTCATATACACTTGTGTGAAAGTCTTGCAATTACTTGCAATAATTAAATAAACAGAGTTTAAACGTATGGCAACGTACAGAGCCATTGCTATCTGTATGAACAAGAGTGCTAGGTAAATCATCTATTAAATCAGTAAATGTTGAAATTATTTCTTGGGTTATAGCAGCTTTCCCTAGCTTAATAGCTTTTAGAAGTGTTTAATGCTACTTTAGCAGCTGCCACTCTAACATACTTGAAAAGCACTAGGTTGAAGAAAGCTATTTTAGAATATCAAAAGCACCATGTTAGAACTTACAATGATTTGGGGGTGGATGATGTTCCAAAAAGGCATGGGGTTAGCAAGGTACAGAGGGGGCATGGGGATCAGGGTACAGAATAGGGTTGTTACAATTACTCCCCCATCAAAACAGCTTCCCATTACGCAAGCTATCTGATTTGAGTTATACTGCATTGGAAGAGGTCACGAAGGCCACAGGAATCCAAATCTATGTCCAGTGCCTTGCAGCTGAGCATAGGCACTAATATCAAGTTGCAAATAGCTTTCCAGGTAAATAATTAAGCTTGTGAGGCTTCAGGAGCAACTCTCCTGGGAAGTGGCCTATCTTGGCATAACTTGCCAAAGTAGTGGTTTCATTTTGTAAGACAAAAAGATCTCAGTCTATTGTTTGCACATTTCCCCCCAGAAATCAACCAACTAAATGTTAAAACAAAGATATAATAATTATCTTTCAATTATCCAAACATAGAAAAAATGCTATCAGGGGGCCATCTTGCCAAATACCATTTTTTATTCTCCCTATTTTCCTATCCAACTCTCTTTCAAATGTTTTAAATCAATTCTTGATTCAACTGTTGATGTGATGGATTAATATTTTTAATCGATGGATGGAATTTCTTTGATTATTCACATGGGTCTGGTTCAGTTTCTAGGAACTGTCAATCATTTAACAATGCTTTTGCAAACTGATTCTACTTACCAATAATTGTAGAGGCACTTTTCTCCATAGTTAGCACAGACCACCTGCTCGTGACTACAGGTGGACAGTTCTGAAGAGGGGCTGTGCAGTTCTCTCTTAATCTTAGCTGGTGGTGGCGCATGAAGTACCACTGAATTAAAAACAATGGAAGAGAATCAATGCATGTGTCATAAATTAGATATATGATGTATAACTTAAATTCCTATAGATATTTACTACATACAGACAGCCAGGTGTTAGTTATAGGTCCTGAACTAAAACATATATAGTATTATATTTTCTTTAAAATGTTACTGAATCTTATAGGAGTGCACATTTTAGTTTCTATAAATATGTATTGTTCATATGGGTAATTTATAAATGACAGTTTCTTCATGTTAATACCCAGAAAAGAAAAAAAATTAAGTGCTGAGTAGCAGCAAACAGAACTAGTTGCAGCAGCAATATGAAAGGAAGTAGAGGAAAAAATAAGGCTACTAATGAGAATTGGGTTGGCAATTGTCCAGAATAAGAAAGATTTTTGACTTCTCATTCCTGGAGTTAATTCTATCCAAGTTAACAAGAAAGGAAACCAAGAGCACAAAATTGTGAACACAAGGGAATTTGGAATATGATAGTGTACGCTTTGACACTACAGTCAAAAGCAAATCTGGAATGAAATTTCAGTAGAACCACAGAGTTCAAACATCTTTTCCTTCTAATGCCAATCCAGCTTTCCCAACACAAAGTACAACCTGAGTACTACTAGAAAAAAACACCATGCTTGACTGCAGCTAAGTATTGGACAAAAGGATCAATACTGGAAAACAAAGAATTGAATAAACACACTTTGAACAATTTATGCAATTGAAATATTAAGCCCAATTTAATGAAAAGGAAAAGGTTAAATCTATGAATTCCAGGACTCATAAGTAATACTTTATCAGGTACACAGATTTCTGAAATCACTGCAGGTATATGTGCATACATTTTTTTAAAAAAAATCATATGGCTGCCTATTTCACAGAAAATGACTGGGTGGCATACAACCAACAATTAAAACAACGTCATAGTTGTTGAAAATGTTTTAAAAAATAAATGAAAACAAGATGGGGGGAAAACATTCAATTAAACACAGTATAACCATTGCCCAGGATGCCCTGAATGCAATGCAACTCTGCACCTTGAATCTGTTTTTATGCTGATGTAACAAAACACTGTGGAAATGCCAGGAGATCTAACTGATTTGAGCAACTGCCCATCCCTCATTTGCCATTAAAAAGAAAAATGCTGGCAACTGCATCTTTCAAATAAGGTATCCTGACATTCCCACATACTTTTGAGAGGGAATTATTTTTCACGGCATTGACATTTCTAAGCAAGATTTGACAAGAAGAATAATCTATCTATGCCAAGGCTGAGAGATCAATTTCAAAGTAGGAAATGACCTCATTAGGAAGAAACACCTTGCTTCAATACTAGTCATGACAACTCCCAGCTTAACTGGTTCTAAAAATACACAGCTCTGAATTCAGCCAAAACTTCCATGGGATCAGGTTTTTTGAAAAGTACTTTGAGCATGCAGATCACTATATGGACAGTGGTATCTTTGAATTATTACACAAGACAGTTTGAGCACCAATGCAAGTTACATAAAAATAGATTCTTTCTACTAAAACTGCATCAACAAAAAGCAGTCACACTAAAATTTACCATGATAAACCAGGATCATGTGGATTCAACAACACAGACAAATTAAACTGGGAAGGTCCATACTGTTTGTAGCAAAGCCTCTGTCAACAATGTGTTCTCATAGGGAATTATATTCTTTATTTTAGCCGATGGCTATTTTAACAATGTACTGATGTTTATATTAAACATATTGTTGTTCTGTTGGTGCTTGCTTTCCCCTATTTATCATCTATAACATAGCAGAGATGCTCCTATTGGGCAGCATGAGGTCATCTATTTGGGGACACCAATGAAAGCAGATGACCTTTACAGTATGTTTCTTTCAGGTTGAGCCTTTTTAAGTACAGGTTTATACTGGGCTTTTTGGGGGGGGGGGAAACATTCCCACTTAGGCAAGTGTACTGTACGCTTGAAAAAACGTAAACTGGATCATGTATACAGTCACAATCTATGTCTGGAAGATATTTTTGAAGCCACATAGATTGCAGAATTTGATATTACGTAGCTTTATTCATGAGATGCCAGTGAGTACATCACACTTCCTAAATGTGCTATTCTCCAGACGCTTTGAACTTCAATTCTCATCAGCCTTAGTTATTAAGGAACCCAACCCAAATTCCCTGGAAAACATCAGATTTGCCATCCTGTTGGATAAGAAATTGTTGATTTAGAGATGTATTGCAGGTCAGCATAAGTACTTTGACTCTAAGCTAGAATAACAGTCTTTTTGTTTCAAGGGAGGTTCTTAAGTGTAGTCTTTTATAGCTACAGTACAAAACAAGATGGAAAAGGAACATGCCCAGTTAGATTGATGCCAGAAATTAGCAGAGGACACGTGAGTCTTGCCTGCTTCTTCTCAATTCAAGTTAGCATTTGGCAAGCACCCATGGAAAGATGATGCACATAGCATCTCTGACTATTCATCATTTACATGATCAGCTGTACTCTGCCATTTAAGTTCAACTGGATTTGTTTGTGCACCAATCTGAACACACCCTGAAAAGCTGGCATTAAATGTGGAAGACCAAAGAAGGCATTTCGAGGATTGACCATTGCTTCAATCATAGCAAAGGGGTAAATTACACTTAGAGCCATGGGGAAGGGAAGGTTGCCAGAGAGAACAGTCCAATGCAATTACTTCTATACCAATATTATAAAAATATCTCAAGAGAATACCAATTTGTACAACCCAAGCTGTGTTATCGCATATCAGTTCCCCAGCACTTGCTTCATTAGGATTCCAATAGCTGCTTTAAATCTTAGTGTCTCTCCTCATTTCATACTGGAGCTAATTATCCTTACAGGAACTTGTCCTCAATGCTCCCCCCCATCTTTGAAGAACAACTACATGGCAGATTTATTGTGGTACTGTAAAAAGCCTCAAGCCAAGAATGAGTTGATCAAGCATCTAGCTGGATACATTTCAAAGTGGAACTAATGCTGTTTTTCCCCTCACAAGAAAAATGTTTTACCTGAAACGTTGGTTCAGCAAAAGGGAAAAGAAACTACCTAGCACCTATGTAGTATTCTGTCTATTAAGCCACCTAACTCAGTATTATATATATAGAATGGGCTTTGCCTTACCTGAAAGCCATTTCTGGTTGAGGTGGGTCCGGTGGTCAGGATGATAATGGGAGGTGCTCCACCGATGGAATGGATCGGGTCTAACAGCTGAAAGGCTCCTCCCCTTCCTGTTGCCTCCCAGCTTTTGAAGAGATTCGATTTGTGATAGACCCACACGGTGAGCTGCAATAGAGGAGAAAAGGAAACCCCAGGACCACGCCCATCTGACCCGGCAACCTACGGGCGGGGCTGACCACCGGACCCACCTCAACCAGAAATGGCTTTCAGGTAAGGCAAAGCCCATTCTAATTGATCGTGGGTCCGGTGGTCAGGATGATGGGACATACCAAAGCTCTGGACTACCGGGAGGGAGTTGCCGAGGTTAATGGAGTGGACCTGTGCAGTACTTGCTGAAGCACCCGACGGCCGAAGGCCGCATCAGTGGATGCAAAACGGTCTAGCCGATAATGGCGAATGAAAGGAGTGGGGGAAGCCCAGGCCGCAGCCCGGCAGATTTCCTCCATGGGAGCCTGAGTCGCCCAGGCCACCGAAGTGACTGCGCTGCGTGTAGAATGGGCCGTGATACGAGGAGGGACAGGGAGATCCTGGACCCCATAAGCGGTGGCTATGGTTGCCCTAATCCAACGGCCCACTGTGATAGAAGAAGCCTTCTGGCCCATATTAGAAGGATGGAAAGATACTAGGAGGGACTCAGACCGCCTGAAGTCAGACGTTCTACGTTCTGACATCTAAAGTGTGCCAAGCCTTTTCCCTGGGATGCCTAGGGTTGGGGCAAAAACTAGGAAGGACCAATTCCTGAGCCCGGTGGAAAGGTGTATTGAGCTTGGGAATGAAACCTGGGTCCAGGCGAAGGACCACCCTGTCTGTGTGAAAGATAAGGAGATCAGCTCTGATAGACAGAGCCGCCAATTCCGAAATCCTCCTAGCTGATGTAATGGCTAGGAGAAAGGATACCTTGTAAGTCAAAAATCTGAGCCCTACCTCTCTAAGGGGTTCGAACGGAGCCCTGGTGAGAGCCTCTAAGACTAGAGGCAGGTCCCATGAGGGATACCTATGGATGGTTCCAGGGCGGAGATTTGATGCCCCCTTGAGAAACAGGCGAATTAACCAACGGTTGGCTAAGGAATGCCTGGAGCCACAGCATAGAATGGAGGAAAGAGCAGAGACCTGCCTGTGTAAGGTGTTAGTAGCCAGCCCCTCCTTGAACCCATGGTGAAGGAATCCCAGTACCTGTACCGTGGTGGCCTTTGTAGCGACGATAGACCGATGCGCACACCAGCCTGCAAACGATCTCCAGGTTGAGTCATAGATCCTAGCCGTTGAAGGCCGCCGGGCCGCCTGGATGATTGGAATCATGTCCGCCGGGACCCTGGCCGCAGTCAGCACTTGCCGCTCAACCTCCATACGGTCAGCTGAAGCCAAGCCGGATCCGGGTGAAGTAATGGCCCCTGATGGAGGACCACTCTGCTGACAGGAAGACGCCATGGACGACGAATGGAGAGACCCTGGAGATCAGCAAACCATGGGTGGCGAGGCCAGAACGGGGCGATTAGGAGGAGTTCCGCTCGTAGCACGAGCATCCGTCTGATGACTTTGGGAATCAGAGGGAGAGGGGGGAAGGCGTAGAGAAGACCTGCTGGCCAGTCGCTGATGAGGGCGTCGACTGCCTCGGCCCCGGGCTCCGGAAATCAAGAGAAGAACCGTTCCGTCTGCCGATTTGCCCGGGTGGCGAACAGATCCACCACCGGATCCCCGAACTGAACCCTGATCATCTGGAACAGGCTCGGATCCAGACTCCATTCCCCCTGATCCACTGACTCCCGGCTGAGCCAATCTGCCTGTGTGTTTGTGACTCCCGATATGTGAGAAGCCCTGAGGGATCTCAGGTGTGTCTCCGCCCAGGCTCCCAATCTCAATGATTCCTCCAGGAGGAGGCGAGAACGGGTCCCCCCTAGGCAGTTTACATGAGCCTTTGCGGCTACATTGTCCGTCCGAACAAGAATGTGCCTGTCCTGTACTCTGTCCTGGAAGACTCGCAAGGCAAGGTGGATTGCCCGGAGTTCTAGCCAATTGATATTGTGGGCTAAGTCGGCTGGGGACCACTTCCCCTGAGCAAGGGAGGATCCCAGGTGGGCCCCCCAGCCCTGGAGGCTGGCATCTGTTGTGAGGACCAGACACTGAGGTTCCCAAATGTCCCTCCCCTTGAGAAGGGCTTCCGAGGACCACCAGCGGAGGGAGAGCAGGACCCTGGGAGGAAGGGAGACCTTGTGTTTTGAGGCTCCTAGAAACCTTTTCTGGTAAGGGAGCAGGAACCACTGCAGGTCCCTGCAGTGGAGCCGCGCCCAAGGGACAATCCCTATGCAGGAGACTAATTTCCCCAGGAGCTGGGAGAGAGAGGCCAGGGACACCAGCCTCCCTGACGATACCGACCGAACCAGTGACCGCAGACTGGACAGGCGGTCGTGGGATAGGTAAACCTTGCCCTCCCTTGAATCGATGAGAGCCCCCAAGTGAAGAATGCGGGTTGTGGGAAGCAGCTGGCTCTTGGACTTGTTGACTGAAAACCCGTGGCTCTCCAGGACCTGGAGGGTGGTCCCCAGGTCCTGGTGCGCTAGAACCTCCGAAGTCGAGAGGACGAGGAGATCGTCCAGATAGGCCTGGATACGTATGGGAAGAGTCCGGAGGTAGCCCACTAACGCAGCCATGATTTTTGTGAAAACTCGGGGGGCTGAGGATAGGCCGAATGGGAGGGCCCGATACTGATAGTGACATCCCGCATAGTGGAAGCGGAGAAACTTTCTGAATGCTGGGTGGATGAGGACATGTAGATACGCCTCTGTTAGGTCTATTGAAGAGAGGAAGTCCCCGGGGCGAACGCACTCCAAGATGGAAGAGAGGCTGTGCATTTTGAACCGGCGGTAGATGACCCGCCGGTTCAGGGACTTGAGATCTAAAATGGCCCTCCATCCCCCCGAAGGTTTCTGGATAACGAATAAGCGGGAGTAGAAACCTAGTCCTCGCTGCCCCTGAGGAACCGGCTCTACGGCCCTGATTTCGAGAAGGTGTTGAATGGCCGACACCATGAGGAGTCGACGAGCCCTGTCTCGGGAGATTGGACACTTGAGAAAGCGTTCTGGAGGGTAGGAGAGGAACTCGAGAGAGAGACCCTCCCGGACTGTCTCCCTGACCCATGCATCCGATGACGTGGCCTCCCATTGGCTGGCGAACAAGGCCAGGCGGCCCCCAATGGGAGAACCAGGCGCACCGTCAGCGAGACCTGCGGGCGGGGCGCCCGCGGTCACCCCGGAAGGACCTATGGAATTGCCCTCTCTGGGATTGGGCTCCTTGTCTGTCCGCCTGACGGGACTGTCTAGGAGGGAAAGGCCTGTAGTTTCTGCGCCCTGAATAGGGGTTTTCCGGGCCACGAAAGGCCGAAAGGAGGCTGACTGACGCTGGTCAGATCTGCGGGACGTGGGTGGAAGAAATTTACGTTTATCCCTGGTTTCCGCTAACAGAGGTTCTAAGGGAGAGCCGAATAGTTGAGGACCCTCAAACGGGGAAGAGGAGAGACGCCATTTAGACTTAACATCCGCCTGCCACTGTCTGAGCCACAAAAGCCTACGGGCTGACACCGCTGCCCCCATGGCCTTGGCCGTGAAGCGAGAGGCATTTAGAGTGGCGTCTGCAGAGAACTCTAAGGCCGCCAGTACCTTACTAACATCGTGGGGGTGCGAGTGTCAGAAACCGGGAGGCGGTCTTGCAGCTGTCTCAGCCATAAGATGGCGGCTCGGTTGAAGAAGGAAGCTGCCATAGTTGACTTTACAGACCAGGCGGACGCCTGGTGAGATTTGACCAAGGCATGCTCCATGCGGCGTTCTTTGGGCCGAAGACTCTCCTCTGGAGGACCAGTGGTATAAGGTGAAGAGGCTGACAAAGAAGCAATAGGTGCATCTACCTTGGGTACCTGCAGAAGGTTAGAAATCTCGGGTGCCAGGTTATAAATGCGTTTATCCAGGGCATTAGGTTTGGGACCAGAGGAAGGGGCCTGCCACTGTTTTGTAAGCACATTTCTAAACAACTTAGGAGCTGGAATTTCCTCAGTCTCCACTGGAGGTTCCTCAAAGAGAGGCACCGAAGCGGAAGTAGAGTCCCCTTCCCCCGAGGGGGAGGCCTGAGGGATACCCAGGCCTGTAGTGATCTTCGCCTTATGGAGCAGAGACCTGAACATATGAGGCTTGAACAGGCCTACAAACAATGGCTGGTCAGGAGACAAGTCTTCATCTTCTGATAGTTCCAATTCTCTCAGGTCTCTAATATCCTCCCCCCCCCAGGGAAGCCTGAATAGACGAAGCTGAAGAATGAGCCCTGGCAGAAGGGAGAGCCCGTTCAGCAGTGGAGCAGGAGCCCTCCACATCAACCTGTGAGGGGGAATCAGATATCCAAGAGGCAGTTCTAGCCTTCCTATCAGCCTGGATACCTTGCTGAATGGCCTGGTGAATAAAGGAAGCAAGCTCTGGAGTAATCACAGGACCCTGGGCCTGACTCACAGCAATAGGAACAGCCCTGTCCCCCTGTGGAAGAGGAAGGTCCTTTTGGGATGGAGGATCCTGGGCCCCAAAAAAGAGTCTCATTAATCTGCCCCTGATTAACCAATGCAGCTTCATTCCCATCAGGGGATAAGGCCAAGGCCTGTTCAGAATGGGAAGGGGCAGCCCCAGCTGGAGATGAGGCCTGAACAGGCGTAGAGACAGACTGATTAACTTCCATGATAGAAGTTTCCTTAAGGGCCTTTTGGATGGATCTTTCAATGGCTTGGTGGAGTCTCTGCTCCTCCCTGGACCTGTCCTCAGCAGACTTAGAAGAGGACTGCTTGCTTTTCTTAGCAGGAACGGTAGAGGACCCTGGCTGCTCTTCAGAGGAAGGGCCCTGTCTTTTAGATTTGGCTCTTGCTTTTGAACCAGAATGTTTGCCAGTCATTATGCAGATTCTTCAGGGCAAAGTCACAACGATAAGGCAGTTCCAAAATGGCAGCCGAATGACTCAGTAGGACCCAAGATGGCCGCCCACCAGAGAGAAGAAGAGGGCCTAAGGGCTGGGAACAGGGAGCAACTCACACCACTTCGCTGATTGCTTCCAAGGGTCTCGCAGTCTCAGCGCCAAAGGACCTTCCGCGTTTGGGCGCCAAGCCCAGGCAACGCTTCTCCGTAGCTCCTGCAATGGATCTGCCTCCTCTCTCTTTCCAGCGTCTCCGAAGCCAGCGCGTGGGAAGCCCAGAGGCGCTGATCGCAATAAGAGCTTTCTGGCTGCAAAACATCAAACCACGAGGCCAGAGCTCTCGAAAGCCGAGCGGAGGCTTTTTAAAGCCTCGGGAAGTGCCTGAATTCGCGCACCGCAGCGCGCCCTGCTGGCGCCTCTCGCAGCAGGCGCGATCCGTCCTTCGCGCTGTTTAGAGAGAGGGAAATTCAAACGGCTGCTGCAAACAGCAAGGAAAGCCGTCGCAGGGGCAGGCAAGAGATTAAGAAAGCCAAGCCTCTTACCGCCCAAAGCGGTCCTCAGCGGTTTGGGGCCGAAGCCTGTCTCGCTGGAAGCTTCAAGAAGCAGACTAGAAATAAATTTAGAGAGACCAATTTAGAAAGAACCCAATTTTTAGCCAAATTAAGCCTAATTAATAGCGGAGCAGCTCAAACCGTGACTGATCCAAATCGGATCGAGTCTAAAGCTGGGAGGCAACAGGAAGGGGAGGAGCCTTTCAGCTGTTAGACCCGATCCATTCCATCGGTGGAGCACCTCCCATCATCATCCTGACCACCGGACCCACGATCAATTAGAACAGGTTCACATGTTACACTATCACACAAGATGATTTGCTTCTGACTTTGTGGATTGTGTAAACATGGCTAATATGGTTTATAAAATGTGAGTCGTGGCTTACCTCAAGTTGCAGCCTAAGCAGTTTTGATTTATTCAACAAACCATTGTTAAGTAAGATTTAACACAGGGGAGGCAAGGTTATAATTTTGGAGAGGTACCAAAGGCCACCGGAAAAAAGGGGATGACAAAGTTGTAGGAGGCAGGATTGAGATTTTTGGCCTTCTTTCAAGGATTGCTTTTGAAAATTAAAAACAGATAGGCTAATCTATTGGACAATTGCCCATGTCAGTTCTAATTTGGAGAAAAGCAAACAAACCATCCGTGTCCTCCCGACTGTTGAATTTTAGTGGCACAATTTGGGAAGACACAGAAGATGCAAAAAGATCCTGGAAAGTTGCATATACTTAGTTTCTGAATTATTGGTTCAGGGAATTCTAGCTCAGCACAATGTGTGAACCAAGACCCTAAATGTTAGTTGGTCTTCAAATATTCAGATAAGGGTTCTCTTCCCAGCCCATCTAGAACTGCAAGAAATTGAACCTGGAACTTGATGCATGCAATGTTTGTAACCCATGTGTGAATTATCCAGGTGTTTAGAGCATTTGGAAAAAAGTATATTGATTCAATTTCTAGATTTTGGAAGCACACTTTCATACTTCGATTATTCAATCTCTAAATAACCTGAAATCTAGCAAGTCCTGGACTTAGTCTGAAACCTTAAAAGGATGTACATTCCATCTTCCATTCATTCCATAGATTTCTTTAGGAAAATTTCAAATTATGTGAGGAAAGAACATATAGTTTATTTAGTATTATTTTAGCATTAATGGGAGTCTGGGTGGGGTAAAAGAAAATCAAACACAGAAACAAAAGTAAATTCTTATTGTAAACAGTAAAATTAAAATTAACATCATTAAAAGTCAATAGTAACTAAATTATACTCTGAGCACAGTAAACAATGGAACTACCCAAGATGAAAGTCATTGCAAACAGTAAAGACGTTACAGTTAAAAACCAGTAATTACTAAATTTACTTAATATAAGGGCTTAAGTCAGGGATCAAATAAAACTGCTTTAGTTTCTTCATGAAAGACCAGCAGGGTCAGGGCCATCCATACTTCTGGGGAGGGTATTCAATAAAATGGGGGCACCACTGAGAAGCTGATTACCTGGGTCCATGATCCAGATAATTCAAAAGGAGGAGAAACTTGTAATAGGCCATCTTTTGACAACTAAATGGGTTCACTTTTGGTAATACTCAAAAGTGCGAATTTACATAGACATACACATGTGCCATTATCCTACTATTAATCATGAAGCTCTGATACATTTAACTTTTAAAACAATCAATACATATTTAACATACTTTCTAGGAGAAGACATTTAAGGAAAAGGCATATGCATCAGAATTTTCTACCTAAATAGTGACTGAACAAAACAGCTTTACTTAGCCAGAAGTGGAGTATTATCCACCCGATCCCCTAAGACCAAGTACACAGCTATTACACCATGAGCAGATTGCCTGGATGTGACAGTTTTCAGGCATCACTAACAATTAGTAGTCTTGCTTTGCAAGAGATTTAGAAAGACGGACTCCTGCATTGTGGATCACTTCCCAGGAATGAATCTGAATGACAGAAGTCGGACCAATCCAAATAATTAATTATATAGGAAGACAAAACAGGAGATCACAGAGCTTCTTGGCATACAATACTTCTCAAGGGCAAAATTAAGACCAGAATTCATTTTCAAGGGAAGGCTCCAGCTCTTTTGTCTCCCACCAAGTCAATGAATAGTGTACTGTAGGTGATCAAAACCTTTTTTTTTTAAAAAAAAATTACAGTACACGTCTTTAGTCACTATTCATATTGGCTGTCTTCTGGTATTTCAAGTGTTAATTTTTTCCCTTAAAATTGCCCTCTCCCCTCTCCCCACCCTCTTCCTATTAGGCAGGGCCTTGCTGAACAGCAAACAGCAGGAAACTCACATTGGAGGTGTTCCAGCTGTCAGTCACAAGTATGTTTCTTTCCAACAATCTCTGTGTTGTTTGAACTGTTGTTTTTCTGCCAGCAGCACAATGGAGCTTAGTTATTCATTGAAGGGAGGGGGGGAGGCTGAAAGAAGGCACCGCCCTCCATTCACAACCAATTTGGAATACTCCATCCATTCACAAAAAAACCTCTATCCTCACAGCTGAGCACTACCAATCAGGAGAAGGGAAATGACACTTAAGATTATAACAGAGACCAGCTGTCCTACACAGAGGAGCTTGTACTGTGGATGTTTATGTAAGGAATTCAAACACTGCAGAAATGTCCTGAATAAATAAGAAGGAGCTAGCTATTTCACAGAGTTCGCTGCAAACCCAAATGATTGTGCAACATAACTTGTGGTGAGGTCCGGAAATGCCCCTTGACAAGGAGAAAGAAAAAAACCTAAAACTTATTTTAAAAAGTAACTTTTTCTTTGCTGCCCATTAGGCCCATTTGTCTTAATGTTTATGGATGTCCTACTCCAATTCCTTTAAGCAGTTCTTGTATCCCTATTTATGACAAGAGTTAAGAAGTTTAAATTATAATCTCAGTGTAACACATTTATTTTGTTCAAGAACTACCACAGCATGAATAATTGGCACAGAAGTTTGGTTGCTGAAAGTAAGAGCAAAAACTAAGCTCTTGAAGGGGCAAGAGCTCTGGAATAGTAGCTCCCAATCTTGGGTTCCAGATTGTAGCTGGGTTAAATTAGACTACAGCTACAATATTCCCAATGATTGTGATGGAATCAAGGTTGGAACAGAGTAGAGCCCCTATTAACATAAAGAGAAAAGGTTTTTTTTTAAAAAAAAAAGTCTCTTCCAGATTATCCAATCTGTACTCCTGTCATGTAGTACAAAATGCAGGATTTGGGAGTGCTCTTGGATTTTAAATTGTCAATGAATGTAAATATTAAATGACCTTCATGACCAGGAGCACTTATGTACAACTGGTAAAGTTAACTCCAGCCATTTCTGGATGAAGATAGCCTGACCTCAACAATGTACAGACTGGTAATCTTCTGGCTGGATTATTCTAATCCATTTTATGTACAGCTGCTGTTAAAGTCAGCTGAGACTAGGTGGTTGGTGCAGGATACTGCAGCGAGGAAAGGATATGGGCACAGAATATAGGAATATGTTATTTCTGCTCTGTGGGTAAAACACTGGCTTTCAACAATACACCAGGCCCAATTTAATATGCTGACATTTGTCTTTAGATTTATTGCCATCTCAAACGGCTTTGGATCTGGATATCTGAAACAGTTATTCAATACTGACCATATCACAATTTGAGATCTGCTGAGGAGTGAGTGACTGCTAACCTGTGAACTTGCCATGTTTATGACAATTTTTTTCAACAGCAGCATCAGAGCTTTGGGAAAATGGACCCCTCTCTTTTTGTAGAAAGTGGCTAAATGCCTGTTTATTTTGATACTTGAATGACCCTATCAAAGCTGGTTTTAAATAGTTTTACCATTAATAATAATCTTTTAGTTCTAAGCTTATTTTAATGTTTTGAAATGTTAATAGTTTTTAAATTACGATTTTATCACTGGAAGCAACCCTGAGTGCTGTGAGATATTAGTATATAAATCAAACCATCTTACACATTGTCTCCTCACCGTTCCCCATCACAGTGTACTGCTCCACCCATTGCTCACTTCCTCAGAATAGTGCATTATTGCAGATTATTGGATGTATAATTGATTATAATAATTGAATGTATTATAATGATTACTGGATATGTATATGATTAACTGAACAGGAATCTACTATATTTTTAAGTCTGATCTAGGCTGGAATTGGGGTATTAACTGGAGATGGACTCAGGAATCACTTTTGGCTATTTTTAAAAATACACTCTATCACATTTTGAATTTGATGCAAAAATTACCATGCTAAAATGGATCATGAAAACAGCAGCCAGTTATTATTTTTGTGCATTCTTTCGCATTTATTCTTAGCTAAGGAAAATTAACACTAACTAAAGAGGAATTATTGATTTGGGATGCTTTGAGCCTGAGCAACAAAGTATTAATTTCATTACTTAATGAAATTTTGTTGGAAAATTGTTTAGCTAGCATTGTCTTCTATGAAATTTAAATAAATTCTAGGACTAATTCAGAAGTGTTCATATACATTTAAACCTGAATAAACACAAATCTTAGGCAGTAGGCAGTACCCCTTTATTTTTAAAACCTACAAACTCTCCCTTGATAGCCAACAACCTGCTTCCTCCCAAATCTGTTTTGGGGCACAACTTAGTTTGCTGAATTGGGATGACAGGATTTATAATCCATGCTACCTGGAGTACTTCAGATTACAGGAGACAGTTTCACTTCTGCCCAATTAAGCAAACAACCAGACTCTTTCTCTCTCTCTTTCCTGTGCCAGCTCTCTTCATACAAAGGGTAACAGAAATTTATAATCAAACATTTTAGGAAGCTATCCAGAACTTGTCTGGGCAGACCGGCTTTTCATATTTCAGTTAGGGATAATTTTTCTCTCCCCCCCCCCTTTGTAAAACAAATGGCTTATGCAAAGATCTGCTGGATGAAAACAAAAACCAGAAAAGGGCTAACATGGAATTGTGTTGACCCCTCACAACTGTCTGGACCACTCCCTGCAGTTTCCTTGGCAAGGTTTTTTGGAAGTAGCTTGCCATTGCCCCTTTCCTAGGGCTGAGGCAGACTGAGTAGCCCAAGGACTAGAATTTACCAACCCAGTTTTTTAACCAATACATCAAGCTGGCTCTTCCAGGCATATTTAACCTTGTTTATATAACTTCTTGCTAACATTCAAATGGACTGAAAGGGAAAAGGGAAAAAGTATTTTAAATAGGTCGCTGCCAAATATTTTAAAAACCTTCAATAAGCCAAGAACAAAAAAGGAAATCATGTTTTTTCTTTGATATTCCAAGGAAACAATGAAATTTAATCCATTACTCGAATCTGCAATAATTACAGTGCTGCTAGATAAAAAGAATTACAAATAGCAGGAAAGTGGACCTTGAAGTGTGCAATATTGAGTCTGGATCCCCATGTCAATACCCAGTGAAAAGAGTTCTGGAGTGCCTTCAAATTATATTACACACATACACTTATGTGTATGCAGGCGCACACATCTTTGAGTGTCTGCATATATGTAGACCAGTTGAGAAAGTGAAAATGAGGAAGTATATCTTTCAATATCCTCACTATAATTAGAGTCTGAAAAGACAAGTTATTGGTATAACTATAGGATGGATCACATCAGATCAAAGCCAGGAGAGTCAGGAATATAAGATTATTAGAATGAGTGGTGTCTTAGGTTTTTAATCTTGCCCACTGAATACAGGCAGCAGCTAAGCAAGCAAATAATGTTGAAACAGCACCAAATGCGTTGTACATATTGTGCTTTATGTCAGTGTGGCTTTGCCCCATTCTCTGATGCCAAAATAGAGTCAAAACTAAACTTCCTTTAGCAGGAGATTGCTCAGTTCAGTTAAAGAATTGCAAAGACTTGCCTCTTCTCATTCGACTTTTCCCTTATATAAATCAAAAGAGCCAAAATAAATAACCAGCTGATCATGTGATGCAGCTAGATTAGACCATGTTATGAGATCACATGCTTAACTTTCCTTATTGAAAATCTCCTACATACAGAAAATCAGAGCATCGAAGGCAAGGCAAGCTTAAAACAACTTCATTTAAAATAAACAATAACACACACACACACATCCCATTTTCTGATGAGGAAAAGGAAATGCAATTCTTTATTTTTAAAATGCCAAACAGAACTGTCCAGCAGAAGCAGAACTAAACAATTCTTTTGACATAGACCAGTAATATAATGCCAATTTTCACTGCAGTTTTAATGACCAGCATATATTTTGGAGCAAGCCCAGACTGCTGGCTGCAAAACAGAACCCTAGCCAAAAAATAATTCCCAATGGCCCAAATGAAGCAATTCATACATCAGAATGAAAAACATTTGGAAGTTAGGGGAAAAGCGCTTAGGTATTCTGCTCTGTTGCTCTTATTCAGAAAGAACAAATGGCCAATTCTTTTTCTGGGCTAGGGAGGGGAAAAAATCTTCCCAATTTAGAACTATCACAAGAGACACATCTGGCTTCCCCTGTTACTCTTCTATAACAGTGGACAAAAGCTTCAGAGCTTTGCTTAATGAAGGCAAGCAAGCAGTTTTGCTTTATTTTTTATTATTTATTTATCAAAAAATTACTTAAAATATTTGCACTATAGGTAGTCCTCATCTTACCACCACAACTGAGGCCGAAATTTATGTTGCTAAGTGAGACAGTTGTTTTGTCCCACTTTAAGATCTTTTTTTTGCTGCAGTTGTTAAGTGAATCCAGCTTCCCCATTGACTTTGCTTGTCAAAAGGTCACGAAAAGGTGATTACACGACCCGAGGGCACTGTAACTGTCATAAATATGAGTCAGTTGCCAAATGTCTGAATTTTGATCACATAACCATGGAGGTCCCACAAGAGTCGTAAGTGTGAAAAATGATCACAAGTCACTTTGTTCAGTGCTGTTGTAACTTCAAATGGTCATTAAATGAACTACTGTAAGTCAAGGACTACCTGTATTATTTTAACCCTACATGTTTTGTATCTTTGTATCTCACCCCTTTTCCACTGTGGATATTCTAGATAATTCACATTCAGAGGATCCAAGAAAATAAATGAGGTAGAAGACATACTTTGTCTTTTAAGAATTTGTAAATGGTCACCCAGAAATGCAGTTGTGCAGATGGGACAAAAAAAAAGATGTTTTGTCACAAGTAATATCAGAAACACCCATCCTCTAATGGGTGTATCCCATCACATAGTGCTAATTATGCAGTTATGTTACTGTTACCCTAGGGAAAAAAACTTTCTTCCCTAAATCAAACAAGTCAAGGGAGGAATTGTTTCCTTCCCTAAATCAAGGAAGGAAACAATTCGGAACCAACACAATAAATGCTATCAACTGTTTCTTTCTTCATTAACAATAAAGAGGAAATGCATATTAAGATACAAGCACTTTAAAAAGGATAGAGACAGTAAGATCAAAAATAGGTTTTTTAAGTAAAAAAAGAAGGCAAGCACGTTAACTTATAGCAGCCTTTCTCAACTTGTTTTCTTCCTGTGAAGGAAGCTGTATCTAAGACATCTGGAAAATACTAGTTTGGGGAAAATACTTATAGCTGCTGTTCTTACTCTTATTTAACAGTTTTAAATTAGAGGAAGACACGCACAGAGACATACTGGTGCCTTTGCTTTCATAAAAATTATACTCTAAACATTCTATATAAACAGGTACTCCAGAATTTGAATTTATGCAATTATATAATCAGAAGCATCAAAAGAAAGAAAAATCTTCCAACATTATCTTCCCAGAATTTAAAATACATTTAAAACACTTACGCTAATCCCCCACATAGCAGACAAGCATTTAAAACAAGGACAGAATCAACCATATCCTTAATAACAATGCAATATCTATTCACTTGGCACAAAGCCTCACCAGTTTAAATGGGATTTCTAAGTAAATATGTTTGTGATTAACCCAATAGTTATACCAGTTGATTTTTGTGCCAGAATTCACAACAATAATTTTAACCATGAATCATACACTATAAATCTACGCCATGATAGCAGAGCTTCAAAAAAAGGTTTCCATGTGCAAATGATGGCCCCTTTATTCATTTACTTCTTCTATGACAGTATTCCTCTTCTTTATAGCAAGTTTTACTGCTACTGGTTTCATAAATGCAAGAGAGATATTTGATCTGTAGATTTTCCTCTCCAGATATCGCTCTAAAAAAGGCAATACTCAACTCTCTCCAAATTACTATAACATCTCGTAGTGAATTCTGTAGAACTGTGTTTTAGATCAGTTATAGTTTACTTCATTTATAGTTTGACCAGTTGGAACTTGGACGTCTTAGTTTGAGGTTGCAAGGCTTCATGTGACCCCTGGAAACCTCTGTCACATCTTCCAGAGATCTCCAAAAGATATCACTAAATTGAACTTTTAATGTGATTGATGAAGAAAATTATGAAAACAATGCCTGGAGAGTAGTCATATTAATCATATTTAATTTTAATTAAATTTAGCACAATATAAATCGACTCTAATTTTTGTCCTGCTCCATTAGCTACTTTTAGGGTGTGACTCTCAGACGTTTGGGTACCCATATTATACAGTGTAAACTTTTGAACCATTTAATTAGAGATACTTTTTAAAAAATCCAAATCCAGAAAGATTTAACACTGCATTATCCAAACAAATTACTATTTCAGGCAAAAACCCATTCATTCACAGGTAAATCTGCTTCCAATGGAAATATTTTCTGCCATTAACATTGTTATCATGAATGCTGGTCACCAGTAATGTACTGTTGGCTACTTCAACGCAAGAAAGCTAGGTTTACTGGGACCACCCATCTTTTAGAAGACATTTGTTTTTTTCATGTAATCCTTCAGGTTCTGGGCTGGCAAAGCCTGCAGAGAGGTATCTGAACACATCTCTGCTAGCAACAGATCCTCCCACACAACCTAACACACAGCCTAACTTCAGTTTCTACTGCTTCCAGCAAGAACTGGAAGGGTTGGGCTAGAATGTCAACATAGAAAGAAAATTTATTACTCCAGGCTCTCTTTCATCTCCAAAGGAGGGAAGGGTTGGGATACACACACACACACAATCTTTCACACACACATACAAGCAAACCCCAGCAAACATGTTGCCTGTCTAGAGAAGCTCTCCTGGCAACTTTCCCACTCACTTCAAAGTAATCAAAAGACAATAATTAACATGCATTTACTGTAGCACAAGATATTCCACTGCATGCTGTGACAAAGCTGAAATCAAGAATCCGTTCCTCTGCAGGCTATGTTTTTTTTTTAGCCTTTAGATACTGGGGCAACCAGAACAGCTAAGCAAAATCAAAAACATAAAACAAGTCCCTGTCCCAAATAAATACTGCCTGAGCACTGATGTTTAAGAACATCATTTCTTGCAGCACATCAAGATCACAGCTGAAAACTATTCATGAAACATGCTTGTATTAAGAGATATAAACAGATCCAGGAATGGATTATTAAACCCTACAGACAAGACAGAAATCTCTTGGTGATGCAGCAGGAGCACACTGGTAGCTGCCTTCATAGAACTGCAGCTTGCCAATGACTAATACTCCCTAAAGCTGCTCAAGTTTCACCAGCAAAGCTTTGTCCTTCATAGCTTCATGAGCTATAGCTATAATAGCTAGAAAAGTCACTGAGGGAATTAGAGGCACAGGGCTGGTGAGAGTGCTTTTGTGTGCTCACTGGCAAATGGATTTTAATATCTCTTACATTATGAAGTATTCATGGGGGCTTGAAAGGATTCTGCGGGAATCAAGGTTAGGCGCAGCCTCAAAGATTTTTGCACAAATGTTCCAAAGTTCTTCAGTTAAAGCAATGCCATTATTAATAGAGCCTAACACCATACCTTCCTATTCAGTCCCATCCCTTCCAAGTCACAAGGACTTCTCAAATCCCATAAACATGCACCCTCCGGAATTGCATTCTATTAATACAGGTGATACACAAACACAAAGGTCAAGGGAACAAGTCACCTATTTTATAATCTTTTGAAATCTTTGGGGCAAGAAAATCAAAGATTAAGAACATGACTTACAGTTGTCAGACTGAAAATCTGGGACAAACTGTTCATCATCAGGAACTTGGGCTATAAAAATGAAAAAAAAAATGAACTGGGTTTCTGTTAAATAAACAAACTCCAAGTATTTTGAAAAATACAATTGTGATCAATATTAAAGACTATGAATTTGGTTGCATTGCAGATAAGGTTTAGATAGACATAGAAAAGGGCCACACCATGGCAGCAACAAATTTCACAGGTAACTATAATCAACAGCAAACAAAGAACAATAAAAATGTAGAAAGTTATATCAACAGGATTTACCTTCAGCTAACCAAGCCTCCTGAAGCAGACTAAGGTCTTGAAACAATTCTGAAAGAAAATAAAAAAAGGCTACTAAAAAGCTACAAAAATGTTTAGATGTGTTATTAAAGATGGTAATGAGTCTACCTTCAGAATCATGAGCCAGATCAGTGTCTTGAAATTTCCTTTTTCTTTCATTCACTGGCCTTCCACGACATTCATCTGTGCAAGATTTCTAGTGAAAGCAAAATATGTATGTGTATATATATATATGGGGCAAATAGCAAACAAATAAATAAAACTTGGCACAAAAACTTGGGAAAGCATTAGAAGAGAAATTTCATGCATGAAGAAAACAGTTGCATAAAATATATAACCATACAAGACATACCCCAGGAACCATGAAAGGGACTTGCTGGTCATAAAAGCCATCCATTGTGTTTGCAGATTCTTAAATATTCCTTTGAATGGGCATTGAGCAATTCCAGGATAAGAAGGATTCAAAATCTAGCTCTGGCAGATTTAAAACTGGAGAGAAGAGAGATTTTTTAAAAAAAGAAACCAACCATTATGGCATTTTAATAGACTTTCTCTAACAGTATGTGAGCATAATTTTAAAATTTTGAGGATTATCTGTTATACTCCCCATTATAGTACTTTTCTTCATCATACTTTATTATATTTATTCATTTTTTTTTACCATCATCTTATTTTTCTTTGCAACCAACAGATAGGTCTCAACTTTATTGGTGGTGTCACAGAATTACTATGGAAACAATTACGATACTACAAAAAGCAGATTCCAATTACAAAGCGATGGATTACAAACCAAAAGGTCAAACGTTTTCAAGTTGGTTTTCCTTTCTAGGTGATCTAGAGCTAGAATATAAATAGCAACAAGTGCAAAGAAAATCATTTCTGTTGTGTAAGAGCTCAGCTTTCAGATGGAAGATGCCTAGGCCTTTTTTAGATAAACAGAGAAAGTAATTTTCCAGAATTTAAGCATGAGCTTACTACATTTATTTTCATTCAACATTTTTTACTTCCTACAAAATAAATTCAGGATGGATACCCTTGTAAGTATTCCTGTTTTAGCAAAAGAATGCTAAGAAATCTCAGATAACTTCTGAGAGAGGGCACTAAATAACTCGGCTCTTGTTTTATTGATGGAATTTTCAAGACTTTTAAATAGCCTGTGAATGTTTTTTTCAAGGCAGAGTTTTGTAGCTAGTTAGTCCAGCCAGTTTTTGCTAAATGGTCGACAAAGTTAAAACATTTATGTTCTAAAGAAAAGCTTCTGGAAAAGCAGTAGTTTTATAGCACTGAAGGGGTGGTAAGAAAACAGCTTACGATCGTCTCTATCCTAGCAGATCAACTGTCGCAGACTATTCCTAAATGCCAGCAAGAAAATCCAGAAATTGTCCACTAGAATTCTAGAGAAAACCCCAAATTTCTAAACTATCCGATCGGTTTTAAAATGTTTTATATTTAAAGCAGTAGCTGAAAGATAAAATAGCATATTCACTGCTTCGCATTTTGCGTTATAGCCGCCGTTTTCCTTCTGCCTCTCCTGAACCTTATGTAAAAAAACCTGAAAAACCTTTCACGTAGCCAAACAATAGAGTTACAATCCCCTCCCCCGCGCCGCGCGCGAATCTGGCCTAAGTTTTATGAATGGCAGAGCAAACAACCGGAGCAGGTATAGCGTAACTAGAACCCTAGCGCAGGGCCTCATTCACAATAACAAGGGACGCACTCCATTCATTAAACGCCTTCAGATATACCACCCCCTCCCCCGAGCAGAACGCCGCGAAAAGGTTCAGCCCCCGCCCCCGCACTCATGCGCTCCATTCACAGAAAACCAGCTCCATTCATAAAATCTCCCACATTCACAAAAAAAAAAAAAAAAAAAAAAAAAACACCCCACACCAATCCTCAGCGAAGCCAGTGCCTGCTGCAGCCAGTGGCGGCGCGGCTGTACAGCTTTCCCTCGCAATTCTTCGCCATACTGTCTCTTTCCATGCATTCTTGCAACCCTTGCTCCCATTCCCTCCCGAGAGCCGGCCTTATCCCAGCAGACTCGAGTTAAAAGTCGCAACGGTATTCTCCGCATATCTCGCAATCCTCAGCATCTTGCAGACACCTTAAGCACCTGTCCCCCCGAAAACCTGCTCCCGCCGCCCACCGGAACTCACGAGCCCACCGACCCCACAGTTTAGCATCCTGGGCCCGGATTTTCACCCCAAGCCCGAAGGCTAAGCGAGCTTTGCCCCTCCTCACCTGCCGTTAGAACTATCGAGCTGCCGCGGTGCAGTCGCTAGAAGCCCTGTGTCGTCTTCGGGCTGCTATCCAAGCCCCCGAACGGCCTCCAGAGCCCGCCTCACCCCGTCCCCATTGGCTCACAAATCTGCCACGGCCTGTCAATCGCAGCTTGTTTACCCTACCAGACACCCAATCGCGCTCGTATGTCAGAACACCTCCCAGAGCAATCCTGAACCCGCCTCTCGGCAACAATGAACTGCCTAACTTTTTTTTTTTCCATTCGGGAAAATATAGCCAATCAAGTCGGCCTTAATTTACATATTTTTGTTGAGAAGCCTTTCATTCATAAAAAGAGAGAGGGAGAGAGGGGGAAAAAAAATCTCGCGTTCCGAGCGCGAGGCAGAGTCTCCGGGAAAGATTTAAAGCGATAGCTTCGCCCGGTGGCATTTTGCCTGCTCTGTACTAAGATCTGCCGAGCTCACCGGCCCTGTTGTTTTATTGTTTGCGTTTGCGTTCTTGCCTCAAAAGCAGAGTGTTGGAGTTTGAGGGACGAAGAAAAGTCTCCCTTTCGTACGAATTGCGTCCCAAGGTCTGCGGACTCTGAAAACGCTGAGAGGAACCCCACCCTCCCACTCAAAATCGTGGCTGCTGGCTTCCCTGCCGCTTTGGGGATTTGGCATTCCTGATGTCCTCGAGTTTTCGGGACAACGCTGCAAAAACCTCGAATGTCCCGCTTCCTCGTCCCGAGTGTGTCTGAAAAGAACACAGGCAGAATTTGAAACCCCTTCCCGGCGTCCCCATACGGTTTTGCCTGTTGTTGTGGTGTGGTGGGCCGCTCAACGGTCCTAGAGTTAAGACACTTTTCACTTGCAGGTGGCTACAGTACAGACCTCCTGGTTTTCTGCCTTGAGCCCTGGCATTTGGAAATGGGCGCAGGCAGGGCCCAGCCTAAACAATGAAGCTCAGCATCGTGGGTGGGAGTTTGAGCCGACCGCCTGGTTAAGTCGTCGTTTCTGTCCTTAGACATACAGCTGGATCTTCCAGGCATCAGACACAACTCCGGGACAAGTTTTGGGGGATGATACAAGTAGTCCTTAATTTACAATAGTTCATTTAGTGACCATTCAAAGTTACAAGGACACTGAAAAAAGGGACTTATGACTGTTGTTCACAGTTATGACCTTTGCAGCATCCCCATGATCATGTGATCAAAATTCAGACACTTTAGCAACCGGCTCATATTTATGAAAGTTGTAGTGTCCCGGAGTCACATGATCACTTTTTTGATGACCTGTCAAGCAAAGTCAACGGGGAAGCCAGATTCACTTAACAATTGGATTACTAACTTATCCACTGCAGTGATTCACTTACTAACAATGGGGTTACTAACTTATCCATTGCAGTGATTCACTTAACAACTGAGGCAAGGAAGGTCGTAAAAGGGAACAAACTCACTTAACGAATGCCTCACTTAAGAACAGAAATTTTGGCCTCAATTGTGGTTGTAAATTGAGGACTACCTGTCTTGTACAGTATCTGTTGGTGGTGGTTGTTCTTGGCTGGCTGTTGATTACCTAATGTTGTTTTTAAATTATGCTTTAAATTGTGCTTAAACTTTGTGTTTGCCATTATGGGGCTGCTGAAAATTTTATCAGTTTGGGGAGTGGTTGTCTAGAGTAGAAAAATGCCATAAAGATACATAACATAAATCTTATTGCAGAGAGAGCAGAAAGATGGCAGTCAGCCAGCAGAGTTCCATACATTAATATTTAAGCTTATGGTGAAGCCAACGAAAATTGCTATTTTGAGTGGGCTGGACACTTGCCCATTCAGGAAGAATTCGTTGAGTTTAGCTAATTGTTGATACGATGACATTTAAAATGCAGCATTCACTATATGAAATGGCTATATATTATAATGGCTCCTTATGGGACGGAGGTTTACATACTCTGTTTTGAAAGATTTCATTGGTTTTTGCAGATGCTTAAATTCTCTTAAATTATATACAGATGGTTTGGAAATTTACAGATGGACAAGTGGAATGAATATTGCGTGGTTTCATGGTCACAAAAAGATGGATATTCTACAGTACTGGAAAGGAATTCATTCTTTGTCAATTATACAGTGGTCTGAGGATCTGTCCTCTCTCTCTATATTTGAAGGAGCATTTTCTGCAAAGAGTCTTATTTGAAGGACTGCCTCCATTTTGAAGGTAATAATCAGTAAGGTCTCACTGGATTGGATAGCCAATATTACCATTGGCAATGTGACTCCAAATATAATTCTTATATGTCCTAGCTAACAAGGTCAATAAATGGAGTGATGAGAATTGTAATACAAATGACAATTTATTTTGGTAGTTTAGCTTTTATTAGGTATTGCTTTCATCTTTTCTTCCGAGATTTCTTCTTGATCATATAATTTCCCATAAAGCTCCTGAATTATATCAAAATTTACATCTTACAACTATCAAATCACATCTTATTTCCATTTAGCCAAAGTAACAGAACACTGCTGCTCTCACCCCCAGACCTAGAGCTGAAATGTAGAAAGATTGAGGCAATCCCATTTAAAAAATAACTCTTCAATGACCAGACTCTTTATTTCACTTTTTTTAAAAAAAGGAACCTTATTATTTTTTTTAAAGTGTGTTATTCTAAAGCTTGGGTGTCAAACTCGTGGTGTCACGTTGCCCTTATGTGACAGTTCGTGATGTTTTCCCCTCGTGGAGCTGGGAAGGGCGTGGTTTACCTGTGATGCATCAAGCCTGCAGGTTGCCAGTGTAACAATCCTGATCTAAAGTATTGTTGGTTTCATTGTGCTAATTTTATGTAACACCCCCTCCCCCAAACATTCCTCTGGGAGGAAGAATTGTATAAGAAGAAATAGTGAGTAATTAAAGGTTGACATTTAACTGAAAGGACTATGTTTTTTTATCAGTTCTGGTACTGAAGAATAAATGCTACGTACATGTCTTTTGTGCCAGGCTTTGATGGGTAAGATGAGTTCTATCTAAAACCAGAATAACTGCTGCAAGTTTGAATTTGTTCAATTCTTACTGTCTTTGATGGCTTAAAGTAACACACATAGTTAGACATCTGTTTAGGGATATTAGCACTATAGCCAGACACAAAACATCTATGTTCAAAGGCATATATTTCATATTAAGAGATTATGGAAGCAAATAAAAGAATAAGTAGCAACATGTAGTCCTTTTGTGAATTTCCTGGAAGCATCTGCCATTCACTATGGCAATAGAATGGTGAGCCAGGTGGACTTGACATTATTGCAGCATGTTTTACGTGTTTAAGCAATTATTTATGGTCATTCCCCTTCTCGGCTTTTCTGTTTCTCATTCCCAATCTTACATGAACCATGAAGATGGCTTGAAGCTAACCTGCAACCATCTTCACCTATGAACCTGTCTAATCTACATAATTAAATGTCTACCTAACCAACAGAGTACAAAAACTGGTATTTGTCCCAACCACCCTGACTCACAGAGTTGCAAAACTCTCCTAATCTTTATTCAATGCAAAAATAGTTAAAAAGAAAAACGGTAGCATTCTCCCCATCCATGCTGGTAAGATGTTACAGGTAGTCCTCAATTTACAAGCATTCGTTGAGTGAATGTTTGAAGTTACAATGGTACTGAAAAAGTGGGTAATGACCGTTTTACACACTTAGGATGCTTGCAGTATCCCCTTGGTCACGTGATAAAAGTTTGAACTGCTTGGCAATCAGCATGTATTTATAATGTTATGATATCTTGGGATCATTACTCTTTTGCAATCTTCTGACAAGCAAACTCAATGGGGAAGCCAGATTCACTTAACAATCATGTTACTAATTTAAGAACTGCAGTGATTCACTTAACAACTCTGTGTGTCTGTGTGTGCACGCATGCATGTATATTCTCAGAATCAAGTCAACATTATATAGTTGCGTGGATCCAAAGCTGGTTTTGAACTGGTGCAATGTTCTAATGTTGAGATGCCCTCAGAAGAATCTTGAATGTGTGCACTTTTGGTTTACTTCTTCCTTAACTTGACATCCTGTAATTGAACTCTCAGTTATACTGCCTAGGAATTATGAGCTTTCATCTCCTATATACCTAGAGATTCTAGTATGGAAAAAGGCTGCTTTACAGTTTAAAAAAAATGATGGTGAAGTTTAATAACCAATGTTTTTTTTTTAAATCATAGAATCATGAAATCAAGCGCTTCTATTCCAGCACTAATTCTGAACAAGTAACTGTTGCCTACTCACAGCCATTTCAAAATTAGCTCAGAATAGGTGTGGTGCCCATGGAGATTAGGCATATAGAAGTTGCACTGTATGTATGGTGGCTGAAACTGCCCCTTTCAATAAAAGAGTTGCCTTGGGGCATATATTATATCCACTATGCATGCAGGGTGGGTTCCCAAATACCACCTGTAATGTGATCTCTTTAGTAGCTTAGCATGTTATTTCTGGACATTTAGGTTTGTAATTAATGATTTATGGCTTAGTGTATGGAATGAACACATCCAGTTGTGTGTGTTTTTTAAAATAAACTACGGTCAAAGAAAAAATTTGTGTAAACCTAATCTTGTTCTCTTCTGGGTGATTGCTAATACCTCAGTTCAGTGAATCATCTTTATCTTGCTGGTTACAGCAAGATAAAGCTGTCTTCAGAAAGACTAGATGGTGAGACTGTATCTCCTAGCTTCACCCTTGAATTGCATAAGCCATACATATGCAAAAGCTGAAAATATATTGACTTCCATGAGTCTGGGAATCACAATGGGACAGCATTCCAGGTAAATGGAGACCTACATGCTGCACTTTATGTCTTGGTAGCTAGGGGTGAGGAGGAGGAGTTTAGCATTAGAATATGACATAAGGCATGGCTCTACTTTTCATCCATGCTTTTAATCCTCTGTGTGGATTTAGAAGGGGCTTATGTATCAACACTTTCAATGTGGCCAGTATGTTGGGAATATAAAGAATATTTTAGGAAGAAAAAAAGGATTTTAGAGTGCATTTCAGTTTGTGTGAGCTGTAAATGAATCCAGATTTTAAAAAATACTAATGACAGGTTTGGCTTCAATATGTGAATTCACACTCGTATCTGACAAAAAAAGGACATTGTTTAAAATGCTGTCACCAAGTAGAAGTGCTGTGCAGAAAGACAGGAATATGGATCAGATGTCATGCTTTGCACTCTCATCACTAATTCACCAATCATATCCTTCTTGTATCAAATTGCAAGACTGCAGCTTCAGGCAGTAAGTTGCACGTCTGTTGAATCAATAGATTATGAAGGAACTGGATGGTTAGAATATCAGCTTTCTCACCTGGAACGAAAAAGGAATCATTTTCCCAACTGCAGTAACATTGGAAAGGCAATGTGAAAGTACCATTGCTGGACAATTTTATTTGATAAAACGGTGACACAGGAAAGAGGAGGCATGAGAAGACGAGTTTTGGAGCGTACAGAAAAAGTGTAATCCAAGAAGAGACAGTGATAGCATAGATCTGGAGTTGGCAGGAGGGGATGAAACTTGCAGAATTCAGACTATGCAAGTGGAACTGAAAAGTGGAGCCTAAAAGTGTAAGGGAAGTAAGGGAAAGAGTAGCAAAACCATCAAGGAAAAAGTAAATGAAGCAGGTCCATCTCTCAATGTTCCTCTCAGGTCCATGTCTCTGTGTTTCCCTCCTGACAACTATTTCATTTGTGGCTTCATAAAATTTGATGAGGTCAGTCTCGGCTTAAGTCACTCATATGAGCAGTTCAAGTGAAAGCAGCACAGTTAAATTGCAGCAAAACTTGAATTGGGGCCAGTTCTAATTCATGTCTGGTGTCAACTGATCTTCAGGCAGACAAGCTAGTTACACGAGGAAGCAGAGCAGCTTGTTACCAGAATGAAGAATTTATTTGCTTACCGTCTCTTTCTCCCTCCTCCTCCCACTCTCTCACTGGAATCTTATTTTTAATGGAACCTTGGATCTGAATATATTTTTGCACAATGTGGTCAAGTAAGCTTGATTAAAGAGCATGAATATCTCTTGAAGTACCTATCTTATGTGGTGAAATTAGCACATATAATTAACAGCTGCCCTTTCTTCTCTAGCATGCTTTCCCAATTTAACCACTGACCAGGTATTTCCATAATCCTTTGCCAGTGTGCTTCTTGCATGCTGTCTGGAAATGGGAGTTATAGTTTAGCATTTCTGGAAAATGCCAAATTGGGAATTCTGCACTGTAGATTCAGAAATTATAATCCATTCAATTCATTTTTTCGGGCAGGACCCATAATAGGCAGTGACTTATGTTTTATTCTCCTCTGTCAACTGACTTAAAAATTAAAGAAAAAGCAAGCCATAGGAATTGGAGAGAGACTTACAGTCTACTGACCCCCAGATGCATTGGGATTACAGGCACGACTGAACAAGGACTTTGCACTAGTTCAAAATTTGCCCCAGGCTTCTTTGATCAGATGATGCTCATTATTTTTATGAGATGAGTTAGCTTTTCTTTCATTTTTTGCAGTGCTATTGATGGGAATTCTCTCTCTCTCTCTGTTTTCAATACTCAAGTGAGCCATTCTCTTTCAAGGCAGAAAACCATGTAGCTTAGTGCATTGCATGATGGCTACTTCAGAAGAGGGAAAGAGGGAAACTCTTGACAATTTGTGTTGCTTGACTGCAAGAATCTGCAAACAATCAAAACAGCCTAAACTTGGCTGCATTTTAAATAGCATCTCTGGATCCTGCCTGCTTATAGCTTATCTCCCATTTTCCTTCCTAGTTCCAATCACAAAAACGGCATGGAGTCATAGCCACAGACAACAGCATAAATTCATGGTGCCATATGGATTTATGACTTGGCTGTTGCATAATCTACACATTGTTTATTGAATAAACCATAATCTGATGAATTTGCACAGCACACTAGTCAAATGCCATTCATATAACATGCTAAATTAAAACTAAACAGAATACATTATGGCTGCATGCTCTAGCCATAGCTAAGAAACCTGAAAGAAGAACATTTATAATTTTTGGTCTATGTTTTGGCAATTTCAATAATCTGCCTGGCAGTAATATAAAGCAAGTCCTTATCTATGCTATCCTTTTGTATGACTCCCTCAAAGTCAGATTGCTCATGCATCATGATTTGACAGATTGTCATGTAGGAGAACTCAGCATTCTTCTTAACACAGTTAGTGTTATACTTTCTCATGCCAGCAGATCAGCAAATGAATTCTGAATTATTTTTTCTGACTCTTTTCCAACATATTCTGGCCATTGGACAAGAAGATAACGTTCTGGTTGGGATCCTACATTCTGGCCAGTTGGTGGAATTTTTAGAATATAAATTTCTTTGTAGCATATGAGTATCCAAATGTGTGATAGACCAATGGAATGCATACCCTACCCTGCCCAAGCCTGGTTTATTAGTTGGGTAGATGGAAGAAAGCAGGCAGTTTTTTCCCCTCCATATCATGCTTTTTTTAACTGAAGCTTTGCAAGACTCCTTTAGAAGAAGAGGGGGAAATTTGACTAAATATAGCGCCTCTTTAAAAATGGCTCTAAATTTAACACAATACTTTTCACATGGATTTTTTTTCTTTTGGTTTTTCTGACATGTGAGCTTTCTTGCTGCTGCCTTTTATTTCTGTTCTCCTGAAGTGAGGGAAGGCACAGCTTATTTTTAAATCAGAATCTCTGATTTATATAGCCTACAATGACTTAAATCAGATTTTGAAGATGAAAAGTTCCTAAAACATGAAAATAAAAATCTATAGCTCTTGCCAAATGACATCAATACTGGAGCTGATTTGTTTGGCCTGTGCCCTTTCACTGGATTTCAGCTTAGCCAGAATAATCTTTGTAGGTATTAAAATTACTTTAAAATATATGTAAATACTTTAAAATATCTACACGAATCTAAGGTTGTATATACTGTATAGGTGTGTATATATTCATTTATACACACCTATGCAGCTCCTATTCTGATGACTATAATTATAATATGCTCATATTTTGCTTTAAAGTGAAACCAGATTTTAAGTGGAAATGCATTATTTATTTCATGTAGGTGTAATATTACAAAACTGTTGCATATTTTCCAGAATTAAGCATATATATTTCTCACAGCAAATTATTAAAAGATGCCTATGTATCATGGTTTGTTGTGAACATTGCTTGGCTGTCTTACGTTCCATTCTTCACAGTTCTTAATCACAGATCATAGTTTCCCAATAGTTTAAAAAGTTGTCCATACTTGGAACACTTTTCATTTCCAGTTAGCACTAACTGGAATTTGAAACTAACACTTGCCATTAGTTTCAAATTCTGATCGGGGTTAGCTAACATTGATATGGCTTCAAACCAGCATGATACAGGAATATCCATTGAAAGAGGGGTAGTGAGAGACAGGGATTGGATGGTGGCACTTACATACAGGTTATATACTCATGACATCAATCAGAATAGAACTGGAAAGGAACCTTGGAGGTCTTCTAGTCCAACCCCCTGCTCAAGCAGGAGACCCTATACCAGTGATGGTGAACTTTTTTGCCGTCTTGTGCCAAAAGCGGGGGGAGCGCGGGGAGGTTGCCCATGTGTGCCCACACCAATAATACAATGTGCCCCCCCGCTTTTAGCATGTGATGGCCCGGTGGGCCCAGTAGGCCTGTTTTTCACCCTCCCCAGGCCCCAGAGGCTTTCTAGGAGCCTGGGGAGGGCGAAAACGGCCTTCCCCATCCATCCAGAGGCCCTCTGAAGGCTGGAAACAGCCCATTTCCCATCTTCCGGTGGGACCAAAAGGCCTAAAAATCAGGTGGCTGGCGCACACATGCATGCCTGAGCTGAGCTATGGCACGTGCCCACTGATACGGCTCCATGTGCCACCTGTGGCACCTGTGCCATAGGTTCGCCATCATGGCCCTATACCATGCAAACGTGGTTAAAAGCTAACATATTGGATAGTAACACTTCCTTGTGCATTTGAGGAAAGGCTACAGAAATTTAGGCCTTATAACTTTATGGATTTTTAGGCATCTCAAAGCTCTTTCTGTGGTTTGAAAATAATATATTGAATTTGGAAGATAGCAGGTCAAGGAAAAAATGACAATAGGAAGTAGAAAAGGCCACTTTGGATGTATCTTGATTAAGGAAGAACAGGATATATTTTCTCTAGAAAATATACAGAGGCAACCTAGATGAAATTCCAAATGTGCTTCTATATACCAGCTGTTAGAGGGAAGGTTTCCACGCCTGGATTATAGGCTTTCTAGAGTGTCTGGGTGATTGAGATTGGAAACAGATTAGTGGACTAAACCCGTAACCTTCAACCTGACAGGTTCTAAATGTTAGATTACAGCTTCAATTACTTTCGGTAAACTGTCATGCTGACTAGGTTTGATCCAAGTTGGGCTCTAAAAATACCTAGCTGTTGCTGTACTAAATGGACTCTTGAGCCCAGCAGGATTTTCCATTATTTTGGTATCCTGGTATGCTACATACCTGGCCTATCAAGATATATGGTGCTATTAGGATGGTTTAATGAAAGTAATTAGAACGAATGTTCATGATTTTATAGATTGTATTCTGGTTTATTTTAATGTGTTATATGTTTTATTAAACTTGTACGTTACTTGGATATGCCCAACTAAAGATGTAAACATCAATCAGAATGGATCAAACAAGCAAGTAATATAAGCAAACCCACACTTAACCATATCTGTCTTATTTTTCAGATATTGCCAGCAGATGCTATTTATTAATTTATTTACATTTTTGTGCAAAGCATATATGGCCTGGCTCATACATTGAACTATTATAGTTTAACTATAATTTACCGCATAAACAGAGCTGTCAGGGTTCACGCAACATAACAAGTAAGAACCAAACAGAAGGTATTATAATTCCATGCAGTGTATCCATGAATACATCACTGTCTTTGTGCAGGTGTGTTTTAAATGTGTTTTATTTGTTTATTTATAAGTCTTCCTTGTAAGAAACTAACCTACCCAGTATCAGAACAACTATATGAGAAGATTACACTAAATGATTTGGACCAATTCAAGAGACACTTTGTATCTGGAGCTCTGGAATCTCTTTGTCACACTTTTCTCTCAACAGGGAGGAAACACCTTAATTCAATGACAGTGTTTGCATGCAGAAAGTCCTGGGTTCAATTCCTGATATCTCTGTATTGATCTGGAAAGGTTTTTTCCCGTATAATTCTGGTGAATCAGCATCAGTCAGATGCGACAATACTGACCTATGTGGACCAGTGAAGGGACCAAGGAATACATCTATAAATAAACCATTTTTAAAAGCTCAATTTGTGCATAAGCCATAATGACCTATTTCACACATAATACTTACAATACATTGTGTGGGTTTGCATATAATAATTATAAATAAATAAATCACGTTATGGTTTAGTGTGATGTGTAAACAGGGTGAAAATTACAGCTTCCTGTGAACTGGTATTGTAGAAACTGTGTTTATTTTCACATAAGATTTTTTTTTAATCCTTGGAAAATAGAGGCAAAGGGGCAAAGAGGCAAAGAAAACCTATTCAAGGGACTGTATTTTGACTGTTGTCTGAGGAAAACCTCAAAACGATTTTTTTTTGGAAGAGGTGGTGATATTTGTTATTTCATCAGATTTCCAGCTTCATTACTATAATGGATTATCATGTATTTGTTTTCTTAATATAGGCAGTGCTTTGATACTCCAAAGTATTAATTAATATTTAAGCATTAATTAATTATTCCTATTGGATTATCTTATGATGCCAAAAAAAGTGAAGTATATGCAAAACAAAACTATAGGAATGAGGCTTTGCTCTCAGTATACCTTGAATATGGAGCAATATTGGTAAGATCAATTAAAAAAATGTTTCTTCTTTTTTTAGCAGATGTCAGTTGTATCAGTAGACTGATATCTTTTCATGCCATCAGAAAACCTCTCTTCCATTTCTGTAGTGTTAGAGTTCCTGGGAATTTGTCAACAGGTGAGCAATGAGACTCAGGAGTATAGCTGGGTAACTAGTAAGGTGACCAATTGTCCTTCTTTAGGGAGGACAGTCCTTCTTTTGTAAGTTCTTTCCTCTCTTGAAAAGTGTCCTCCTACATGTCCTCATTTCAATATTTGAAGACTAATCTGTAAATCTCCGTATTTGATCAATACCGATCTGATCCATTGTGTGTGATGTGATGTATTTGTATTTGACATGATGTTTCGTCAAGGGTCGGTACAGTGTGGCAAGACGTGATTATGAGACGCATGCGCTCTGCACAAGAGAATTTTTTGAGAGAGTGCACTGCGCACGAGAGTGTGCCACATGCAAATGACTTTGTTTACTTATATATAATATTTTTTTCCTCAATTTATTTGTGTCCTCCTTCTCATTCAGGGGTGGGTTCTACTTACCTTTACTACCGGTTTGCAACGGGGCTGCGCATGCGGGTGCAAACTCAGAAGCATTTTGATGATGTCAGGGTCAGTGGGCGGAGCCTCCCGCCGGTTTTACTACTGGTTCTATAGAACCGGTGCGAATCGGGGGCAACCCACCACTGTTCTCATTGTAAAAAAGTTGGTCACCTTATAATTAGGCTTTAGCTCTGTAGGATTATTGGAAGATCAACAACCATAGACAAAGCTAAAATATACTGTATTTGAAAAAATTTACCATTATGGCCTGCTATTATAAATTGGAATTAACCAATGGAATTAGAGTTGTATTTTAAATATGAAGTTAGTTTTTAAATTTTATGGCCACTTATATTATTATTTTATGAAAATTTTAACTTTTGTATGTTCGTTCTTAATTGGCTGTACACCGCCCTGAGTCCGCAAGGAGAAGGGCGGTATATAAATTCAAATAATAAATAAATAAATAAATAAATAAACCAAGCAGAGACACTTAAAATGAATGTTTGAATTGTGGAAAGGAATTGATCAAGATTCAGATATCACTGAATAAGTATTAGCAGATCAAAGGAGATTCATTACCAGAAATAAAATATTCAGGGAGACAGAACTGGAATACAGAACATGTTCAGAAAAAAAATGTGGAAATGGAAGACCTCAAAACTGTAGACTAGCAGAAGAAACTCAGATAACAACAATTGTAAATGCAGAGGAAACAGCTAATTTGAGCTATAGTAATGATAATTTAGAAGAATAACAATAGGAGTCCAGTACAAGTCAGCATTGAAACAACCTATGAATCAGTGGTGAAGTGTAAAATTTGTTACTACTGGTTCTGTGGGCGTGGCTTGAGGGGGTAATGTGACTGGGTGGGCGTGGCCAACTTTTTTTTACTTTTAAAAGCATTTTTTCTACAATCTTAAGAGGTTGCAGAAAAAAATGCTTTTAAAAGCCTCTGACAATCCCAGCTGAGCCGTGCGATCATCAGAGGCTTTTTTTTTTTACTTTTAAAAGCATTTTTTCGGCAGAAGAAAAAATGCTTTAAAATTTTTTTAAAAAAGCCTCTAAAGATTGCGCAGCTCAGCTGGGCATGGGGCTGGCAGGGATTTTTGCTACCGGTTCTCCGAACCACCCACCGCCATCGCTACTGGATTGGGCGATCCAGTCCGAACTGGGAGCATTTTACTCCTGCTATGAATTAACACCCTGACAAGAAAAATTAAGAGAGAAAATTATGTCATATGCATAATATCAGAAAGATAAAGACTGCCAGCATTGCATGTAGTGCCCCCCCCCCCAAGACCAGGTACCTATAATAAAAGAGATGAATAAGGTGCTTGAAAGGATTAAGATAATATATATTGAACAGACCAATTAGCTTGCCTGCAATATAGCAGTAGTGGTAAAACCAAAATCACATTCAATCCTAAAGTGGAACATCAGACGAGAAACCAAAATTAGTAATTAAGATCAGATGCGATTAATTTAAAGAACATGAAAGAACAAAAATTGGAAAATGTAAGAACCAATACAGCCCTAATAAAAAAAGTAGCACCAGAAAAAATAAAGCTTTGGAAATCATACAGCAATAAATAACAGCAATAGCTAGAAAAATTGGACACTATGAGGCACAAATTATCCAATTTAGGCAAAATTAGACTAGAGGTGGTTCTACCAATGAAATAAAAATTCTGAAAATGAAAAATCAAACAAAAAGAAAGGCATCCAGTTTTGGAAAGATCTATGGGAAACTTGAAATATTACAATCAAAATGCTGGATGGATAAAAGAATTTGAAGATCAATTAAGTAAACATCAAGTGGAAGAATTAATAATAACAGCAGAAATGGTTAAAATTAAGTGAAAAGGATTTAAAACTGGGCTTCTTCTGGAGATGATTGATTGCATGGCTTTTGGCTCAAATATCTGATTAACTTACAGCCAATTATAGCTAAACAGCTTAATGAAGTATTGCATAAAGATGACATTAGTGATGCTTAATAATTGGCAAAATGTATCTGACTCAAAAAGACCCAGAAAAATGGGCACCACCAAGAAACTACAGGCTGATAACATGCTTGCCTACAATGTTTTAATTACTCATAAGCATCATAATGGGCAAATCCAAAATTGTTTAGCAGAAAATAACATCCTTTCTATAGAACAGAAAGGAAATAAAAGGAAAAGCAGAGATGCAAAAGACCAATTTCTGATTGATAAAACAGCTTCAAAAGCTGAAAAAACAATTTACATATGGTCTAGATTGATTATTTAAAAGGTTTTTGATTCATTATCTCACGGTTCAGTCACCAAATGTTTAGAAATAACTGTTTTCAGTAAAAAGAGAATGTTTATAGAAAAAAACTAATGGAGGCAAAATTGCTGGTTGGAAATGAAAAAGATGGCCTTAGAACAGGCATCTTCCAGGGTGACTCAAGATCACCCCTATTATCTGTCACTGCTATGATCCCACTTTAAGTGATTTTGAAGAAAACAAAGCTTATCTATCAAACAGCACAAAATGCTTCCAAAATCTCATAGAGACAATCTGCTTTATATAGATAATCTGAAGCTCTATTGCATTTTATGAAAATGAATAGGACATCTTTTGATTGGGATGACAGGCCCTATTTTTTATATTACCCCTTGTATTCCTAGTACTTACCCAGGTTTATTTGATAGTTCCTTAGGCTTAATAATTTTGCTAAAATTTCTTTCAAATTTTCAAGCTTTATATGCTACTTTTAATACACTGTTACTGAAAATGGGATACCAGATCACCTCCAGTAAACAGAGAAGGTATTCAGAAAAGGTGAACGACAAAATAAGTTTTAAAATTTTGTAAGGTAAGGCACAATCATTTTCTTAATAAAATGATTCTTGGGGCACTCCTATGCCTTACCCAGGGAGGCCATATTGGGCATATTGACATACTGACCCCTAGAGTAGAATGCTATCACACTGAACATTGTAAGTGATATTATTGTAGCTGCTATTCATTCAAAGTCATTTCAAAGTCTGCAACTTTTTCATTGTAATTTTATTTGATGTAGAACTACATCAGAGAGGATTTACATAGAACCATGAGCTATGCAACAAGTTCACACAATTCCATGCAGGGAACTACAAGATCAAGAAAAAAGGAGGATGAGCAATCCATGCTCAAAAGATATACATACATATATAATAACAGAATTATCCTGGCTGCCTGTATTCACACAGTACACTAGGAGGGGAAGTGTACATCCATTGCAGCCTAAATGGAGAAAAGCGTATTTTGCCTGAGTACATATCGGTCCCTCTGTTTAGGTGCATAAAATTCCCTTACGAGTTTGGGAGATGCTTGGGAAGGATAGCTGAGTGTGATAGCTTCTGCAACACAAGACTATTTTGTGCATATTGCTTTTGCTATCTGCACTTTTGTTATGTTATATTCAAGTGATGAAAGTATATATTATGGAATTTTATCTCACATTTCCGAGCATAAACTGAAGTGGAACAGAAGAAATCCCACTCACTAGTTAATGAGAATGTCAGAACAAGGGTAGAATTGCTTTGAGGGAAGGAGCACAGCTTGGTGGAGAGAACATGTGCTCTGTATGCAGAAAATTGTAGATCTCTGACATATCCAAAAACATCTTGGAAGGACTTCCCATATAAAATCCAGACAACTTCTGCTAGTAAATATAGAAAATATTGGGCTAGATGGATCAGCAATTTGACCAAGTATAAACCGCTTCCTGTGACCTGCATCTAAACGGGTCTTAGTAGCAAGCAAGCAATGTAAACAGCATGGGTGAAGGGATAGATTCTTGGAAGCTGAGAATTCCTGGGAATGGCATGAATAGCACCTCCCTATAACATGGTAGAACTTCCTGTGCACATTATACCTCTTTTACTGATATACACAAGTTTAGCAATTTCTTACTATCCAGCATTTGCTGATTTTGCTGAATGTACAAAACGTTTCTACTGGAAAATATTCTTTTCGGATTGATACCGTAAGATGCAAATGCTTGTCCTGTTATTATAATTCTGACCTGGCCCATGCTTCACTCATAGGTGTAGACATCAGCTGAACAGACAGTCAACTTGCCATAGCAGTAATAAATAAAATATAAATTATTTTATTTAGATTAGTAATCTTTAATTGAATGGCATTTACCTGTTAATTCAGATGGAGAAGAGGCTTGGTTGTTTCTTTCAGAAATAGAATGCCACAGGTTAACAGGGCTATTCAATAATTCTAAAAGGTAAACTGCTTGCATTTTACACTAAGATTAACACACCTAAGGAAGCTATCCATTTAAAAAAAAAACCCAATATCTTGCAGAGTCCTACAAATGGGTTAATTGGCAGTTTTTATGCTAGGTGACCTTTTATCAAGGTAAATAATCAGGAATTGGTTTTGGGTAGGCAATATTCCAGCAAACACATGGGGGCGGGGGACAGGACACGACAATAAGTTTAAGGGGGAAGAGCTCATAGTAGATGACTAGAGATATACTGAAGGAGAAAATGGCTGAAATAATGAGCAACATTATCTGCCCGACAAAATGAAGAACAGGAAGAAGCAGGTGTGGTAGTAGATACAGGATTGGCATATTCTTTTGGAAGTGTGCCAAAAAGTTACACTTGAAACTGTCCATGTTTTGGGTTCTGTGAAATAGTCTTTTACAGTTCTTGGCCAATACTCTGCAAAACTGTGCAGAGAATATTCATACATAATACTCCTTCCTCTTATGGCTCATTTTCTATAAAGGGCTAAATCTGCAGGTTGCCAGCAGTGTGAAACCAACCTGATGACATCCTCACTGGAGAAACAATGCAGCCTTCTATTATGAATACTGGAGCCATAGGGGAGCCCCATATGAATTGGACAGTGGCTGTATGCACAAGGTATTTGCAGCATTCACAAATAAATGCGGCTTTGTCTCCCTATGTTTTCTGCCTGCGCTGGAGATGAACCTGGACTAATGAGTCATCACCTGAAATAACAATTTCACAGTTGGAATTCAGATCAATGGCTTTCGCGACAGCACAAAGGCAAATTCAGGATCCTGCTTGTAGTTTCTGAACCATCTTGGCTCTAGAGAGGAAACTGGAGAGTTGCTGCACCCCCCCCCCCAATCTCATTGTACTTAATTTGTTTTTATTAACTGTGTGAGCAGCAGAAATTAAACAGGTACAATCTTTTCCAGCATATACATACATACAGGTTAATTTTTTCCATTTTAGGTAAAAAATAAAGACCTAAGATGCTACTTTGGGGAAAAAAAGGCATAGCCCAGCTAGGACCTTTACTATTGCCCACAACTCCTGTTTTGATACAGGTGCTTTTATGTGGGAGTCAGTTTGAAATAAACTGTATTTACAATAAATTTGAAACTGTCACATAAGAAGCAAAGTGAGTGCCAAGCTTTTGCATACTAGCACTTTTGAGTTCACGGATGACTCTTGGCTTATTCAATTAACCTTGGTGAAACAAAAAATAAAGCAAGGAGCAGCCTGGCTTATGAATTTGGTGTGTGCCTGCTTAGCATGAAATGGGGAAATCAAATGCATCTAACCTAGACAGGAGGGATTATTCAAATCAAGCCAGCCAGATGCAAAGCTGGAGAACTACATTCCTTCCAATTTGCCAGAGCAAGGAGACTAGACAGCTCTATCTCTTGCCTAAAGGATCTTCCAGCCTATATTAATTCCACTGTGCTAAGTTTACAATTCTGTACTAAACCATGGATTAATCAACCCATTGTTGTTTGGTCTTACACATAAAGTGAAGCCTTGTGACATACCTAGTGTGGCTTCAAACAATTTATTAAACTATAAACTAAGCAAACTATTTTATGGTTTACAGGGGAAGAAATGGGCATGGACTAAATGTATTTCCTGCTACATTGGAAGATGTTATATGACTGTTTGCTTAGTCTTCTTTGGATAGCCTATATCAAGGGTATTAAATTCAAGGCCCGGGGGCCAGATCTGACCCACGGAGTGCTTAGAACTAGACCGCGGGGCCACATTGGAAACAGCAAAGGATCGGCCTGTGGTACCTCTGCCAGCAAATATGGTGCTCAGGAGGGCCGCGGGCAGCCCTCCTGAGCTCCATTTTCACTGGCAGAGGGTTGTAAGAAGCCATCACAGCCGAAAATGGAGCTCAGGTGTCCGTATTTGCTGGCAGAGTGCTTGGGCCACCACAGGCGCCCCTAACACGAGTGATGTTGAGCTGATCATGCCCACCCTGGCCATGCCCATCCTGGACCCCCGAAGTAAAACACAACCCTGATGCGGCCCTCGATGAAATTGAGTTTGACATCCTTGATCTATATGAACAATCCAAAGTTATATTTACAAAAATGACATCTTTTTTTTTATTATTACAGTCTCACTAAGCTGTGTTTTGTTTAACTATGGATTACTAAGTAGTAGGGGACACAGAATACACAAAGCCACAACATTATGGTTAAGTATATAAGAGGTTTCAAGCTTAGTTTTAAATTAAAATTGAATCTGTTTGCCAGAAATGGATGGTGAGTGAGTGGACTCTGTAGATACTTTTCTTTCTAATATGATTTTGTATATAGTAATTCATACTATTACTTGATTAATAAGGGGGAAAATAGTGTCCATTAAAACAGTATGCTGTTAAACATGAATGGGATTTACACATATTTTAACTATTTTATGGATCTTTAAAATGGCAGGCAGCATTTTAAGGAGACATAGAAGCATACTGAATTTTGCTAAACCTATTGAAAATACATGTTTCAATGTCAGCACAAACCTATTGGGTACAGACAGATTTTTCTCATTGTATCCAAAATCTGCTAAAGCATGTTAAAAGTTGAGAAATGCTGAAATTTGTAGTTCATTAACATCTGGTGGGTTATGGTTCCATTTTTCTGTTCACCCATAGTTTGTTTTATTGAATAAACCACATCTTTTTATTGCACTAAGCTGTAAACCATGATGTGTAGTCCACAATGGCTTCATATAATATATTGTTAAATTCAAATTACTTTGTGACTTACAGCTGTGCATGAATCCAATTGTTGTGGCTTCTTAGGAACTGTCTTTGAATCTAAAGATAATTTGAAATTCAAACTTATGGCTTACTTTCAATAAAACCAGATCGGGAAGGGGGTTTAGTTTATTTACATTACTGTTGAAAAACATGATAACTAGCTACCATGCTAGTGCATTGTACATGGAGGCAGAATGCACAGATTAATCACTACTATTAAGAATTGCTCTTGAGTGTTACAGAGCTAATACAAAATGTTACTAAGTCTTGCACTGTTTACTATAAGTGAACCTACCTAGAGAATTGATCATACAATATTTGACCATGGGCTTAAGGTTAATTAAAGAAATATAACTGTATTTTAAACAAATTCAAAAATAAGATTACTTGAAATTGGTAACAGAAATCATCTATCTCTTTTTACCATTTTTATTTAAATTTTGGCAGGAGAAGCAGATAATCATTTTACACAAATGATCAGTTTTCTTAATAGGGCTTTCCTTTCCTTCCTCTTCTCTGGACAACTATGCTTCCCTAAATCTTGTCTGGAAGGTCATCCAAGAAGATGCAAGAAGAGAAGGAATCTGTTTGGCCAGCACAATTGTTCCTCAAATGGATGGATATAATTGGATGTACCCCTTACTTTGATTAAACCACTTTGATTAAGTCCATTAAATATAGTGTCATATAAGCAACATAGTCTTTAAAGTAGCTACCTGGTTGTACTCTAGAATTTAATACATCAATCTTTGAGCTGGCGGAAAAATACTCTAGCATGAAAGATGTTGTTCCGACAGCCAAGCCCTACACTTCCTCATTAATGAGGCTGGTGTATTGCTTACTTTAGAGAGCTAATGTGAGAGTAGTTAATAAAAGGAATTGGTGGATTCTCCTGGCTTTGTTTCTTCTTTCATCAAATATCCACTGATGTGAAAAACATTAACAATTGCTTTCTTAACAGGTGGGGAGGGGGGTTGGGTGACTGCACCCAAGGGTTTAGTTACCTGGTATGTTGTTTAACTACTGTAATAGACTACTGACATGAAGATGTGATGAGCTGGGACCTGCCACCAGCAATATTTCAAAAGAGGACTAAATTTGTGTCGCAAAAAAGTGGAAGTGCATGAATAAAGCAGGACAGAGATCTCCCAATTGGACGTTTTCTAAGGAAGGCTGGTTGATGTTCAGGAAAACCTTTAGTGACAGACCATAGACCTTAAGGGGAGGTTGTGAAAAGCACCTACATCTTTTTTTCCTCTTCATTTTCCCAGTGAGATGGCACTTCGATTGAGAAGCACAGAACAAGGATATGGAGTAATGAGTGAGCTCCCTTTTCTACTAATGATGCAAAGGAATTGCTGGTAGCAAATAGCCAAACCAGTAACACCCTGTGGAGTATTCAAAATGGTGCCCCCCTCATTATAAAACAACAAGAACAACCTTACAAAATCCCTTGTTGGCAGAATCACTGGAAAATCTGTAATCCAGTAACTGGTGATAGAATCAGCAACACAGCTGGCAGAATCTGGCTCTCTCTTCTGGTCTAACTCAACCTTCTCTGCAGCACATTAAAGAGCAGAGCTAGTATTCTTTTATAAGAGTGTTAAATGTATGTACAGTATTCATTATATACACTTTGGAAAAAATCAGTCAGACATTGCATGACCCGATGCTCCTGTAGAAGTCTTAAGTTTGGTCTTTTCTGCAGCTCAAGGGGTAAGTGTCCATGGAGGGCAGTTCCCAGAACTGGAGTGGAGGCAACATCTGTAGAGCAATCTAAAGTAGCAGATCTTAGCCCTGACTGCATGATCAACCACAACACAGGTAAGTGTGTTAGACGTCCACATGCATCGGAAGAAGGAAAACACTTCCATGCTGGAACAACTACAAATAATTGCCTTAGTACAGGCTAGGGATGTGGCGAAAAAAACATCACACATCATGACATTCAAGAATATTTACCATGGAATGGGCATGCCTTGATTAGGGGGAAATGGGTGCTTAATAGGCTTGCTTTCCATTCTTAAATCTCACCATTTAAGGTATATTTACAACTCAGGTTTATTTGCTTAAGCTACCTTATTGCCCATAATAAAAATGCTGATTACAGCATTAGTATTTGGTCTGTCATAATTCTAACCCTCTTCATAAAACAAAGGTTTTCCAAATTCCCTCAGATGGGAATCACTAGTAAACCAATTTATATTTGTGGAAATCTGCTTCACTGGCTCTCACTTTGTTCAATATTATGTTTTCATCTATAGTAAAATCACAAGAATTGTCTGTAATTCTTTGAAATGTCTAATATCTAAAATCCACATCCTTTTTGCTTTCTCATTATACTTAACTAACATCTGGCTACAACCAAATCTCAAGAGGACACAAAATTCCTGCTGTGCTATTTTTTTTACTTGGCAAAGCTTTAGTCTGCAACTTCTGTCAGAGATAGTTTCTGAAGAAATTCTCCTTATTTGTTTTCTACTGTACATTCGTTAAAATGAATCAAAACCAAACAGCAAATCAACGGCAAAAGAAAAGTATATTTAAGAAAAGAGAACGAGTTGTACTTGCGTCATGGATATTTTGATCATATTGGTTAAGAACCAAAATTGAAAACAAGCAAAACATAAAAAGAGATGAAGATATTTGGAAGCAAAGTTGCTTACAATCAGGTAAGCAGAACAGAAGGGAAGTGGAGCATGGAAAAAAGAACAGAAGAAGGCAGAATTATGAATACTAGTCAATGAGGTATTTTCTGATCCAGTAATAATAAATAGTACATACTCTATAGAATTGTGCCTCTCTAAGATGGATCCCATAGATGAAACTCCATAAATGGGACTCAAAAATTCCTGAGACTAAATTTCCAAATGTAAAAGCAAATCTTATCCATTATTTCTTCTACATTGTACCTCTTTCACAACCTTCATGGTGCTGTCAGACATCTGAATGGATCCCAGTTGCAACCTTTCCAAAACCATAGGTATCGTAACTGCAATACACGATGTCTATGAAAAATAGTTATACTGTCATAGAAGCCAAAGTCTCCACCAGATTTCCTAGTTCAGACAAGCTCTAAATAAAATCAAATGACTTCATTTAGAAAAACCTCCATTAACAGAAAACATACTGTATGTCCTCCTTATTTAAGCGGTTAAGTAAATAAATGGATTTGTGCCATTTACTCTTTACAGACTTCTAACTCAGAGATGTCATTCCTTTGTCCTGGCTGAATGTAAAAGAAACTTCCATGCAACAATGAGAATCGGTGAGTATAATTTTTTCATCTGAATTTAAAAGTTTTTAAAGGAGTCAGAGTTTTTAAACTAGAATTACCAATTCAAAATCCTGAAAAGCTACCAATTGTAGAAGAAACTTATATTAACTGTGGCTCTTTGATTAATATTTTCCTTCTGGTGTTATAATAAACATGTGTGTCCATTTGTTAGCAATTTATCTTTTTTGAAGAATGGTACTGTTGCAAGTACCATGTCTCTATTTTCTCTATTCTCTCTAGTCTTAGCTTCTCTTGAAAAAAAAAATCTGGTGATCACATAGATTGGCAATTGTGATCTAAATAGTTTTTCATAACCTGGCACTTTTTGTTATATAGAAAACATCATGTACATTGGAATCGAAAAAGAATAAAGAGGGACATGACTTTGGCCGTCAGGTTACACTATTATCTGATTGAACAATGTTAAAGAAGAACTAGAGAATATGAGGTATTTATTTCCTAAATACGCCATTTTACATCTATGAACTATATGCACTGCGCTCTAATATGTGCTTATACAAAATTAAATCCTATTGATTAAGTGGGACTTAATCCCAAAAATGTATATAGGATTGCTGGTTGGGTAGTTTTGTGTTGCAAAATTATGGGATGAAAATTAACTAATTAGTTTGACTTCTGAGTTTGCTTACATTTTATTATAATATCAGTGGCATATAAATGCCTACCCTAGAATTTAATGCATACAGTTCTGCATTAAATCCTGATCATATGTTCAGGCTTTTGTAGACATTTAGTATTTTCAGTTACTTAAATCAGCCCCATAACGAGATAAAATTTAAAAGGAACTCTATCTTAACTGAAAGTTCCATAGAAAAGATTTAAAATATGTGTATAAAATATTTCTGAAGTTGTAGTAACCCTACACTATATGTGAAAAGAAAATTTAAAAATTTAAAGACAATGGAATTGGTATCAAACCTGAAGGTATCCCTAATTTCGTGGAGGTTATCAACATACTCATACATTTAATACAACCTGAGTTTTCCTTTTCCTTTCAAAGGAAGTTCTCATTTTTAATCTTTATTTTTCCTCTAATGAATCTGGCTTCTTTGTGGCAAAATTTTTGTATGTTCCTGTGCCTCTGAAAGGGAACAGCTAACCAATTTCCACTTTATTTTAAACTAAAACTTAAGACTGGAACTAGCAAGGAGCCTTCTTGTTTTAGAGTTGGAGAAAAATAACATTTCTCTTCCGTTCCCTTTTCATCTCCCCCTGTGTTTTCTAAACTTTGAAGAATAAATAGCATGTCTTATCAAGTTTGGTGACCCAAACAGTAATAAAACAAAATAACACTTATCTGCTGACATAATTTCTTAAAAATAAATAAGCTAAGTTTGGTTCCTTGCCAAATTTGATGCTTCAGCAGTTATTTTTTGTGGGAGGGGGGTTTCTAAAGAATTTAAATAAGATGAAAATTCTCCTTCATTCCATCTGGAAGGCAATGTCAGACATGCTGTTTCCATGTCTGCTTGTTTGCTTTCTGACAGGACTGTATAATTCAAGGCTGCCCAGAACAACTCTCTTTAGAAGAGTCTCAGATTTTACCACAGGCCAACCAGAGCACTGAGAGCTTCCTCTTCTTGGGCTGTGGTATTATGGAGGGCAAAAATCCTTCTGAATCTTCAGTGTCAATGCTATCCCAGCCAATAATATTTAGAGAAAGTGGCTATGTGTACATGAATATATGAACCCACACTGCTATTTCAGTTTGACTGCCGAATGTCAACCCTGTTATTTTCTACTAAGAGTTCATAATGCTGCCTCCAGACTGATGTTTCCAAAGCAGATTCAGAAGCCAGGAATCTGGAGGAATTAAGATTTTTTTCCTGCAGACCTTCTCTGGGTGGTTGCCACTGGAATGGAGAACTGCTGCTTCTGAAGGTTGTTCTTTGCTTGATTGAAAATTAGTCTCGAGTTCGGTTTCTTCTCCTCAGGAAGAAAAAGCTGCTCTTTTGGGGAGGTCCTAACAACACTGGCACTTGGCTTTTGTGGGTTATTTTAATCTGGAAGCAAAAGGATAGAAGCCAAAGTCACAAAAGCATGGAAATAAAAAAAGCTTTGGAGATAATTTGGAATAGGAAAATACTGTGTTTCATACAAAATTACAATGCAGGAAGCAACAATAACTCTGATAGATACTTGTCCATCTTATCTCAAACATCTCTAGCAAAGGAAAGCCTACTATGTTCTAAGGCAGCCTATTCCACTTTACACATTTATTTTTAGAGTCTCCTATTTAGCTGAAATCTGCATCCCTTTAATTTTGACTCATTGCGTTGTCTTGCAATCTGGAAAGCTTTTTCGCCCGTTTCTCAATTCTTCAAATGTTTAAAAATGGCATCAAATTTCTCCTTATATTTTCTTCAGGATCCAACTGTTTCAACCAGTTCTCATAATATAATGATTAGGTGATTGCTCTTTCTAAACAGAAACTATTTCAAGGCACTATGGAAAGGGCAGGGATTTTCTATTAACTGAGATAAGCATTAACATTTCCCCATTGTCAATGTCTATTTATGCTAGTTTATTGCTGCTACAAGGACTGGCTCCAACAGAGGACAAGCTGTTTGGAAGAGCTAAATGAAAATAATTATTTCACACATGTCATTTATTTGCAGAGGGTGGAAGTGGTATCTACTGAATCTATTATTCTACTATTTAGAGCATGTAGCCTTGCTTTTATATGATATCATTTTGCTGCAGAATCCCCCAATCTGATGACCCCAGAATATTGCAATAGGACTTTTATAATCTCTATTCAGATGACAATGTAACATTTCCCTAGAATACATGAAGCAATTGTTTTGCAGTTAGGGGGAATATCCATCTTTTCCTACAGTCACCTAAACATGGCATAAAACCAGCCAGGTGTCCTGCTCTTCCTGAACTAAAGGCCTTTTTTCCATGACCAAAGAAAACCAGTACCAAGCAGGATCTGGCTCATAGATACACCCCCACTCCTATTGCTTCAGGGAAAGACAGAACAAGTCTGTTTAGTTCTCTATGGCAAATAAAAAAAAGTTTCTTATCAGGCTGAATTGGAGATAGCACTGAGACTATTCAGCCATTAAGCCTTATGAGTGGTTGTGGAGGCAGCAGAACAGGTCACCTTCTGCACCACAGCCCAAGATGAGTAATAGGCTCTCCAGAAAGGCACATCCAGCATATCTTGCCTGGCCAGTCAACTGTCATAAGGTGAGATCCTCAAAGCAATGAGAATGTTGGGAAGTAGCATGAGATTCAGAAACAGAAATCCAAATCTTAGATATCTTCAGATTATTGGCACAATTGGCTTTAGGAAAATGTTTGCCTAAATGACTGAAATGTAATTGGATCATTAACTCCTGGAACTGGCCAGCTGTTAATTCTGCCACAGAAATAAAAAAGCGCATCTGCATGGTGAATGAAAATCAATATTTCAAGAACTTCATTTTTTTTTTACTACTAGTAACTAATGTATATAGGCAGTCCTTCTTTAACAACCGCTCATTCAGTTACTATTTAAACTTGTGATGATCTCAACGAAGGGGACATATTATGACGAGTCATCTTAGTTGTGGTCATTGCAATGTGCCTGCAGTTCATTTGATTGTGATTTGGGTGCTTTGCAACAAACTCACAATTATGACATTTGCAATCTCTCCTGCCATCTTCCCATGACCAAAATCAAAGAGCAGTGGAATTTTTGCTGCCTATAGAAGAACATATATGTGGCTCAAAGTTGACCTGTGGAGAAGTCAATGGGGAAGCCTGCAGCAGGAAGTCAGAAGTCATGGCTGTGTGAGATTTTTACTTGATGATCGCATCCAGAGATGGCTGGAACTGCTATCACTAGGCTGTAAGATCAGATGATGTCAAACTTTGATTGCATTGCTTAGCGATGGAAATTCTGATCCAATCACCATCATCAAGTGAGGACTACTTTGTATACACAGGAATTCAAAGAGCTGTTCTTTTAAGTTGGAATACTTGTCTGCAAGATATTGTTCTATAATACTCATTTGCATATCAGAGAGGGCAATTTATGTCACATATTGTTTTTCTCAGAGTCAGTTTGGTGTAATGATTAATGCATCAGGCTAGAAACTGGGAGATTTTGAGTTCTAGTTCCTTCTTAGGCCCAAAGCCAGCTGGATGACCCTCAGTTCTAGGAACCAGGCAATGACAAACCTGCCAAGAAAACTGAGACTTGTTCAGGCAGTTGCTAGGAGTCCACACTGACTTGAGGGCATACACACACTCACACACACATTATTCTTGTGTCTAACACAACTTCCTTTGATGTTCTGAATACACTGGATAGACTGAAGGTACACTAATTGTATTTTTACTATCTTTAGAATACTACCAAGAGGAACAACAGCCATAGATTCCTCTCCCTTTAACTTTTATTTTATTTTCCTTTACGATACAAATGTGACTGTTATGATTATGAAAAAGCTTGATAATATGACATCAAAGAGATCTGAATAACCTTCTCCAAACAAGGAGTTATTTCCTTGTATACTATGGCTGGTTTTGTTTTTTCCATTTTGATAGAAGCATTATTTTTTAAATAGTTCTTTCCTAGGTTTTGTTACTTAGAACTGGGTCTCCTCTGCAGCTTATTTTCCAAGGAAAAACTTCTCTGAGCTTCTTGCTTTAGTAAAGGAAGCCCTTTAATACCATTCAGACTTTTCTGTGTTTCAACTACTCACTGTACAAGGTGGTTGCATCCAAGGCTCTCCATCCACTTGCATGGGCAACAGTTTGGTTGTTCTGCAATACATAAACAGTCTTGTAAGAAGGAAAACAAGCCAGAAGTCTGTCTTGCTCTAAGCTGCCAATAATGGAAAAAGAGTGAATGAGTGAAATATACAGGATGATGTTATCTGGCTGTAGTCACTGAATCATCACCTAATGTTAAGTATATGAATGATAAATGAACCATAAATTAATAGGATGGTTCCAATACTATGATAAAATTGACTGGCTAATTTGTAGATCAGTGTGTTGTATGAACATAGTTCTTGTTAGTATGGTTAGGATTTCTAGGAACCGTAATAGCAATAGCATAGGTGCACAAGAAAGGATGTTCAATTTACTTGCATCAACCCCACACCATTATCATTCTTTGCTTAACACATCTAGCTTATGTGCAATTGTAAATAGAGGCAACTGTGTTTTATCCAATATACTCTTCAGGTATATTGAGTTTGGCTCTATAAAAACTACATCCTTTTCCTATTTCTTAATGTAAGAGCAGGCACCTTACTCTCCTTTGTAATGGGTCAAAAATCTCTGTGTTTTTTCATGGCTCCTCATCTCATTCTCTCATCTCCTTTTCTCTCTTTCTAGAACATGCTGAAATTCTGGGAAAACATAATGCCTTCTAAGTAAAGTGCTTCATTGTGATCATCATTCTACCCATTGTTTATCCACTGTGGGATGAAGTCCTCTTCCTCATGCTTCCAACCAGCTTTATTTTATAGACCTGATAAGTTTTTCAGATCATAGCAAACCACAGAAAATACAGATTTGGTCCTTAGAGCAGTCTATTAGAATATTAGCACATAGAAGAAAGGGATATCAGGATGTGCCTGATTCTTTCTTGCCTGTTACTAGAATATCTTCCAAATTGGGTGAAAAATTCATATTAAAATCAAAATCTCAAAGTAGGTACCTGATAGCAACAGAGGAACACTGGGCCAATCTCTTTCCAGCACTTTTCAGTCCAGTATAGATCTGTCCCATTTCCATTGCCCCTTCAAGGCCAACAACTTCCAAGAGCTGATCACTAAGATCTAATGAAAGATTGATAGATAAATTATTATTAAACAAAGAAAAACTTGTGGCCCTTATATTTAATGCAAAGCTGAAAATTGCTTATACTGCTGCTCTTCATGTAGTGGCTATGGACATCAGGGTACTCATTTACAAGGTTCAGAGATCCTTTGATCATGTTTTAAATTAAAATTGTTTTAATTGAAAAGTTGATATGATCTATCTATCTATCTATCTATCATCTATCTATCTATCTATCTATCTATCATTTTCTATCATCTATCTAATTGTTGGAGATGGTAACAGTGTCAGAAAGACTAAAGGAGATGATATTTTGTATGTAAGTCTTGTCCATCTGTTGTGTACATCTGGACTGTTGTGTTTCTATACCAGTGTACCTTCTGAAATAGGAATGTTCTTGTGATTGGTGGAGAAAATGTTGTGATTTAACTTGAGGGCTCACATCTACTTCTGTTTTTTGGCCAAGTCTCTGAACTTTACCTCATTGGCCTGCATTTTGGGAAAATGGGCATTTAACCCCACCAGGTTGGTATCCATTTTATGAATGGGCAAAACGTCATTTGCTTGACTGTCTTTCTGGGCATATTTCAGTCAAACGCGCTTTTATTTCCAAATGAATCCACTCTCCTAAAAGGACTGGAAACAAGAGTTTGCAGACATGTTTGGAGCAGTTCTTTGTCAACCTCATCTTTTATTGGCAGGAGCTCCCAAGTTCATGTAAAATATTCAGATAACAGGTCTACAAATACACCTATATTTGGAAAGTTACTACCAGCATGTAGAAGCTATACAGGTCAGTGATGGGATGGGATGCTTCTTGTACCTACTTAAATGCTGTTTTGAGTTCCCTGGAAAAAAATAATAAGCAGCATGCTAAACTTGTCAATAGTCTGAATCAATAAAAGATAGTTTTATTTATTCAACTTATAATGGAAGTCTTGGCTAACTCAGGAGCATTATTATTATTATTATTATTGGCTAGGGTTATATTACTATGACCCTTCTCCACATTTTGCTTTGAAATGAGTTGGCTACAGATCTCAGTTCAATTTTTTCCCTACAAGGCTAAGTTACAGTCACGGTAAGGCAGCCCCACGACTTGTGATCCAGTGATTCCCTGCACATTGCCTATTGGTGCTTTTGATGCTCAAGTAAGCATGTTCCAAATATTTCATATGATTTCCTTTCCTTTCCTTAAAATGACTGTATTGGGAAAAGAATCCCATTATGAGGAAAGCACAGTAACAGTGACAATGCTTCAGAAGCAAAGCAACAGGGGCAATGCTTTTGCATTTGGCAGCACTTTTTGTGCAGATTCTACTCATTTTCAGAAAGATTTGTGCACTTGGTGCTTGTGTCATCCAAGAGTATTACCAAATGCACAGATGTTACCAATTTGTGGTTTTGAACACAAATGTCTTCCCTTATAAAGGCACTATTTGGGTCAAGGATTAAACTTTTTTCAGCACTTGGAATGATGATGCAGCCAAGGATAAATAAATAGGCTTGCTTCATCTCTTTGGGTCCTTCATTTGGCAAACCTTCTTGTGCACAGGCATGGTTTCTGTTTGGTTCCCTTTGCTATGCAAGGGGAAAAGTATAACATGGATTAAAAATGATTGGCAAACAAGGAGAAACAAATGTGAGAACAAAGGAAATTCGTCTTTGGAAAAATAGCTATTTGGCCTATGCCAGGATGAATCTGCAGTGCTAAAGTTGGGGTCATTTCTTCTGCAGCACCCCAAACCAGCATATTTAATTTCCCCAAATGAGGTCTTGCCTGCAAGATTTCAAAACTAAATACTAATGGCCTCAAATTATTCTTTCTTCTACTCTGGGAAGATATTTGGAACAATAGATTTCATCTCTGAAGCATAGGCATAGTCTTTAAAGATTGCTCCCTCCCACATTTGTGTGTATTCCTCCAGTCCCTGAGTTATCAGAGAAACAAGCCAGCATATGTGTTGCCATGATAGCTGAACTCTAATTTACATCAACAAGAATGCTTGTCAGTGCTTCTTACATCCTTGCTATGAGACAAATTAAAGGCAAGGTTTAGTAGATTTCTTCAGTGTTATTTCCACCACCTCTCAGCATCAGTAGATAGTCAGAAAAACAGCCCCCAACCATTCTCCTGAAGGTGTAATGGGGCAGGTTGGGCAGAGGCTTTAGCTGTATTCACGTTGTCTGAGTGACAGATCACTTGAGCTATTTCAAAACACAGGTCAACAGGTTGCTTGCACAGCACACTAAGATCCCTTCTGCCTCATCCTGGCCCATCCTTAACTTGTCAGCTGGGTTATTTTTGGACAAAAGCTTGCCAGTCTTCTAGAAGTTCGGTAAGCTTATAGAGAGATTTACCACCTTCCTGTCACTTGGGATAGAAAGGGAAACTAGCACAACTCTTATCAATTTCCCTCCAGCTTCCAAATTGGTAAGACCTATGGGGGAAAGTGAATGGACATAGCAGCACCCAGATCATCCAATGGAATATGCAAAATGGCACCAGAGTAAGACAATAATGTTGCCTCACTCCCAAAATAATAGAAGCAGCCGAAAGCACAGCCATGCTAAATCCTTGTCAGCAGAAGCAGCAGAAAGCTTTAGCAAACTCCAATAGAATCAGCAATATATATCTCTCCATTTAAACAATTAGCAGATCCCATTTTTATTCATAAGCAGGTTTACTGATCTTTGTAAAACTTTTGAACAAATATTCAATAGTAGGATAGGTCTAGTGATCTACAAAATGGCTGATATATATCAGTGTACATAAGGAAGCCATGCTATGTTTTGTGAAATATACTTAGGTATTACGGTACATGGGCAGATAATAGAATAGAATAGAATAGAATAGAATAGAATAGAATAGAATAGAATAGAATAGAATAGAATAGAATAGAATAGAATAGAATAGAATAACAGAGTCGGAAGGGACCTTAGAGGTCTTCTAGTCCAACCCCCTGCTTAGACAGGAAACTCTACACTTCAGACAAATGGTTACCTAAACTTGTCTTAAAAACCTCCAGTGTTGGAGCATTTATAACTTCTGGAGGCAAGTTGTTCCACTGATTAATTGTTCTAACTGTCAGGAAATTTCTCCTTACTTCTAAGTTGCTTCTCTCCTTTATTAGTTTCCACCCATTGCTTCTTGTTCTACCCTCAGGGCTTTGGAGAATAGCTTGACTCCCTCTTCTTTGTGGCAACCCCTGAGATACCAGAACTCTGCTATCATGTCACCCCTAGTCCTTCTTTTCATAAGACTAGACATATCCAGTTCCAGCAATTATTCTTTATATGTTTTATCCTAGAATCCCCTAATCATCTTTGTTGCTCTTCTCTGCACTCTTTCTAGAGTCTCAACATCTTTTTTACATTGTGGCGACCAAAATTAGATGCAGTATTCTAAGTGTGGCCTTACCAAGGCATTATAATGTGGTATTAACACATTATGTGATCTTGATTCTATCCCTCTGTTTATGCTTCCACAGAAATCAGGGATTCCTGCAGCTGAAAGCAAGATGGCCAGGGAGGGTAGTGTCTTGACCAGAGATGAAGACATAAGCTTGTGGCAACCTTAATTGGACAATCGGAATTCTGAAGATGCCAGCTTCTGACTGCATCATCACTAGATTTGTGAATGAGCCATTGCAGATTCTTCTTAATGTGTTGGGAAAAGGCAGAAAATACTACTACTGGAATAGCTAAGGAACAATTTAGGGTGCCTCTATGGGTAGACTGGAGATAATCAAAAGCTGCATCATAAAAACACATCCTCTAAAAATGATTTGTGAGATGTCTTTTATGCCGTGGGTGAATCTGAATCTGGAGTGTGTTTCCTATATAATTGTTTTCCTTTCCCAAAAGAAAAAATGAAATTGTGATTCAGATCTATTTGTATGTAAAATCCTGTAAAGCCCTGCTGTAACATGCTTATTTGGGGAACAACAAGATGTGTTGTTCTGAGGATTAGGTTAGTGATGGCTCATGTAAAATTGTACTGTTAAATCCTCCACCTAATTCAAGATTAGTTTTTAAATAATCCCTATTTGTGTAGCCACTGCAAAAAGTAATAATTGATAGTATTAAGAAACTGTTCCTCCCTATAAACCTTGTCCTGACATACCTGATTATTAGTTTTCAAGCTGGTTAACCATTATCATCTCGGCATGTGTTATAAAGGTAACCTGTAAGCTGACATTGCTGCTATGCATGAACCCATCTGTCTCATTCCACAAGAAAACTAGTGAAGAGGAACAATTGTAGGCTGGGAACCTTGTAGAGTGGGGGTGGGGTAGATATGGTCCACAGATCAGATATTGGCAACTTCCTGATTATTGAAGTTGTAGTCTTTAGAAAGCTACCCATTGCAACTGAGGCAGCCATTAGTGAGAAGGTATTTCAAAATTGCCCTGCATTGTTCCCAATGAAGATCATGCCCAATGGCTTTTTTTTGGGGGGGGATTGTGCTGTAAATGCCTACAGATTTGCTGCAGTACTCATCCCGCCTCAGGCTTCTCTACTTGGAGAGTCTCATCCGTTAGTCAGAAGGGAATATTCTGGAAAGAGTGCTGTTTCACCACCCCAGCAGCTTTCTTTTTCCTGTTTGTGCTGTAGCCTGTAACGGCATTAAAGCATCCTCTTAATTAGTCATTCTGTTCTGCCTAAGTAACACCTGTTCTGCCAAGCTCTTTCCAATCCTCTCCATAGTCTCCCACGAGGATATTCTTAGAATGTTCTTATTTTCAGGCAAGTGCTCTCATCGGAAGAGCATTTCAGAAAAATCTCACAAGGTGATCCATGATTCTCCATGACAGAGAATGTACCTTTTGTTTCCAGTAGTTTGGTATTACTGTGCCAACACTGTGATTAGCTGAAGCCCTTTAATATTTCATTACTTTGCAAGATCCATTTTCTGTAAAGCTGGCAAGGAGTTGGGGGAGGGAATGGCATTGAGGAGGATTAAATGGGCAACCTCTAATGAATCTTACATTAATGATAAACTTGAAAATAACTGCTGCCTGTAAACTATTCCTTTGGAATATATCATAAATTCCCGCTATATCCCAAAATCAATGCATTCCCATTGAGGGTCTGGACTCTGGTGGGATTACCAAAAACAATATAGAATGTCAGAGATGAACCCAAGTCAAAGGGTAGTGTACCCTTCAACCCAGGCTCATTTGGAAAGGCTTGAAGAGTTTGTAATACAGGTAATCCCCAGGTTATGAGTGTTCCATTAGCGAACATTTGTAGTTATGTGATAAGTGCCTCCTAGTGTTTGCGAACAAGTTCTGAAACTGTGAATTCTGCAGCACCATGGCAGTTGTTTGCCCTTACAAACAACTGCAGAGGATCTGCAACATTTGTCTGGAACATTGCCAACCAAAATGGAGCTTCTGAGGGGTGGCTCCGCCCCTCCGATGCTACGTTTGAGCCTCCAGAGACCTCACCTGGCAGATTACAGGCTGAAATGGAGCTTCTGAGGGACGGATCTGCCCCTCTGATGCTCTGTTTGGGCCTCCAGAGGCATCGCCTGGCATGTTGCAGGCCAAAGTGGAGCTTCTGAGGGGTGGATCCGCCCCTCAGTAGCTTCATTCTGGCCTCATGCTCCCCACAATTGCTTCCCCTCCCACACCCAACCTGCCATGCTGGGTCACTTACCTTGTGAAGATCTAGCAAGCAGTCTCCTCTCCAGCAAATCCACCCTCCGGAAGCTCCATTTTGGCCTGCAACGGGCCGGGGGAGGCCTGCGGAGGCCTAAACGAAGCATTGGAGGGGCATATCCGTCCTTCAGGAGTTCCATTGCAGCCAGCAACGTGCCAAGCAAGACCTATGGATGTCCAAACGGAGTGTTGGAGGGGTGCAGGTGGCTGAGAGGTTGGTAAGGAGATTGCTTGCTAGATCTTCACAAGGTAAGTGACCCAGCGTGGCAGGTTGGGTGTGTGGGAAATAGTGGGGAGCATGAGGTATTTCAGGGGGTCGGGAAGGCCTTAGGTGGTCTTAGGCAGGTTGCCTGTTCCATCACTAGCCCCCCCCCCATGGCTTTCCCCAACCTGAAATACCTCATGTGCACTTAATGAGCTTTGTCTGTGATTAATGAATGAGTGGGCGAAGGGATGGATTGATCCCATTCAAGGTATGTTATTTATTCCCACAAATCCTCGGGTTACAAATGGAATGCGTAAGCTCCATTACATTCGTAACTCAAGGACTACCTTATAAGCAATGAACAAGCATTCTGAAGGAACTTTTGAGCAGGACAAATAAAGTGAATTGAAAGAAGGTAGCACACAGCAGCTTCTTCAGCAGAATTAAAATAAAAAAATTAAAAAGAAACTGGTACTCATAGAGTTCTTACAACACAAGCTTTCGCCTATGGAGAAAGCAGGTGCCCTTTGTCCTGGGAATTCTTTCTTACATGCACAGCTGGAAGCTAGCAATGTTGGCTGCATTTAGAGATAATTTAGAATTGTGAATTAAGTCCCTTTGGAAATTGTGCGTGAGAATGTCAATAGGCGAACTGGCTAACTGTCAGGGTGTGTCCTGCCTGGTCTTATGCCATCCCTTCAGCCTTTGCCTGTCTGACCCAACTCCTTTACCAGCTTTCCCGCAGCTTGGTACACCCCTCAGATGATTTGGGACATATCTCCCCAAATTCCCAGTCAGTCATTATGGTCAGCTTGTCTTTTTGAAAGATGTACTGTTTGCGGTTGGAAACTGAAATGCCAAAGTTTGAAATAGTAAGGAGGAAAACAAAGTTGGACTGACTGGCCTAAGAAACAGAAATAAAGCAGGAGAATGATTTATCACTTTCTTCTAATTTAGTAATTTTTTCAATGCTAACACATTTTAAAAATTTCAAAACACCTACATACATAGGCATCACCAGATGGGGTGCTCATAAATCAGTTTTACTATATTATTGGTACAACAAGGTGAAAAAGCACAATTATAGTAGCAAAAACATGAACGGGGCCATGTAGAATAGATTGTGAGCTGCTCACAATCAAGCTAAAGCAGGCCAAAGCCAACATATTTCCAAGGTATGAACTTGAGCATGTATCCAATATTTTAAAGGAAAACACTGTGAAGGGGTATATAAATCTAAGTGCTATTGCTATTTGATTTCTACCCTACCTTTAATTTAGGCATTCAAGACAGTACTTTCTGCTCTTACAATTTCACACGAAACAGCCTGGTGGTAGTTGGGGCTGTGGTCCAAAGTCACCCCATGAGCTTGGGTAGAATATTTATTAAATCTGCAAATATTACAATGCCAGGCAGAATAGCTCATACCGTAAAGATTTTATAAATAACTTTAACAATTATTTTTATATTAGAGAACTGTACCTAAATTAACAGAATGAAATTTAACAGGAACACATGCAGGATTTTTCACTTAGCAAGCAATCAGCTGCACATGTGTACCTGACTTGGCAAAAGCATTTGTGAAAAAGATTTTGGAACTGTAGCCGATCACAAATTGAATATGAGTCAGCAGTGTGATGTTGCTTTCAAAAAGGCCAAATGCAATTTTATGCTGCTTCAGCAGAAGTATTGTTTCCAAATCATAGGAAATCACTTAATTTCTTTTAGTCATATCCCATCTCAAGTATTGTAGCCAGTTCTAGATATTGGTACTTTAGGAAAGATTTAATTAAACTACAGCAAACCCAGAAAAGATCTCCAAGGAGGGGCAGAGATTTAAGAAAGATTGAAGGAATTGGGAATGTTTAATCTTGAAAAAAATGGGAGAAAACTGCTACAAAGAAGATGATTAGGTTCTGTTTTTTATCACTCCATTGCCCGCAATCATAAAAACAGATTCTAGACTGAATGTTTAGAAAAAAAGATCTTAACAGTTCAGCCAGTTATCCAGAAAATTGGATTCCTCTTCACCCAGTGTGTTCAAATGAAAGCTAAGCCATATTTGAGATATGCTTTAATTTGAGCATGTTCTGGTACTAAACAAGCAGTTGGAATGGCTTTTTTCAATTCTTAAATGACTATTGGCGCACGAATCCTGGTTTTTGGTCTTCATTTTCACAGATGAAATAGGTAGTTATTTTTCATAAAACTGCATGCCATTAAGAAACCTTATTTTTTGGTACTTCCAACTTGTCAGGCATTGAACCAGGGGTGGGTTCTAAATTTTTTTTATTACCGGTTCTGTGGGCGTGGCTTATTTTGTGGGTGTGGCTTGATGATCATGTGATAATTATTTAGGATTTAGCAGAGGTACTATTCTACCAGGTTTTTAACTGCTTGCAGAGCTGTACCGATCTACTCATTTATTTTTGCAGACACTGATTTACTCATGTATTTTTGCAGGCACCAGTCTACTCATTTGTTTTCTTTTAACACCGATCAGCTGTAGGGCGGCCCTTTGAAGCCCTGCTGCAAGAGTTTAAACAGTTTTTTTCCCTCTAGGCATCAACTGGGACTCAGGAGGCAGCAATAGATTGGGGGTGGGGCAAAATAAAAGGTAAGACTAATGCGGGGGGTGGGTGGAGGGCGGGGCGTGGAGGGGGGCAGAACCAGTTCGGTGACATCATATCATCACCGCTACCGGCTCAGCGGAACCGGGAGGAACCTACCACTACATTGAATGCAAGAGATACTCTTTTTGTGTGGCCACTATAGATATACAGTATAGGGATGATGACTCCTAAATATCTGCAACTTCCTACGTGCTACTTTTACCATATTCAAAATTCTAAGCCACCTCACCTTGGACACAAAACTTGAGCTCCTTGGCATCAGTAACCACTGAGGATTGCAACTTTTCAGGTATTTTCTTGCTCATGCGGTTATAACTGCGCTGTTTCTTGGTTTCCCCCCAGAGATTGGAGCCACCATACATACTGGGAATGTTGAGGACTGCAATTCCTTCCAATGAAGTGCTAGTCAGATCCAAAACTGTTCCATCACACTGATACAGAGGGAGAAAAAGTCTTATGAAATATATTTAGAATTATCTATTAAGCTGTATCATGAACTATTTAAATATTTCTATTCCACCTTTCTAAATATCCAATTGACTTCTAGTTGTTATAAAACCAATGACACAAAATTGTTAAGATCCACATTCATTACAATAATACTAAACAATAAGCTGTGATGCTTATTGTTATCAGTTCAAAATTCAAGTGTAGATGGCTAGAACTCCTTTCAGCAGAGTCAGAAGGAGCAGTATTATGTAAACAATGTCTTATTCACTTACTTACATACTTACTTACGACCATTTTAACCAGAGTCTAAATGTATCACAAACATGCAGTTTAACGGGGGACATTTTTGAAGCAGAAACCTTGCAGTATATTTCTTGTTTCTCATGCACAAGTCTGGACAGTTTGGTAGATGTGAATGAAACATTTGATCTGTGAACAAGGGGCCTATACAACTAAATATTCTGAACATTTTAAAGTGTGGCCTAAACATTATTGGAAGTAATATGAATAAAGTCTAAGTAATCTAGCAAAGATTACTTTAAACGTCATTATAGTTGACCAGTCGTTCCCAATCTGGTGACCTCCTTGGTGAAAAAATACCAACTATACAGCCAACATAGGTATATACATTCAAGAGAATGCCTAATATATTCAAGATCAGATGCCTGTAGATCTTATTAATTTTGTGAGCCTTTCCCACCTATAACTATTGCTGTTTTGCATGTTGTGTATTATTTTCTGACAATAAGCAGAGAATGAAGATGTAAATAATGTGACCATTTTGCAAGCAGCTGTGGGTGGCAGAAACAAAAAGTTTACTAATAAGTCAGTTGAACACAAACAATAATTTATATCACATTTAAAAACTATCAAGCTTCATATGTGAATCCATTTAGCTGTGTGGTTGTCCCGTCTCCCTCTAACTGAAACTAGAAATTATTGGCAACAAGGTGTAAATAGGGTGTTTTTTTTTTTTGTAAAGAGCAATCTAAAGCAACATAATAACATGTTTGGCAAAAGCTATAATTGAAAAACAATTATTTTGGTCTGCACACAAGTCTTTTGATATTTATCTAAGGGTTGCAAGTGCTGTTCTTTGGTCTGTGTTCAGTTCTGCTTCGTTGTTTTCCTTGGGGACATTGCCAATGAGCCTCTCCTGTGCTGTCTGGGTAGCAAAATTCTGGCAGACTGCAGAAGGTGATATGGACGCCATATATTCACCCAGCAGAGGAATGAGCATCTAATGGCAAGCAACTGTGTTTTCGTCTTTAACCCTGCTTTGTCTCTGTGCCAATGTGGTACAATGGCCTCTTTGAGAAGGGGCAGCTGATGGGTTGTTGGCAGGAAGACTGGAAGTAGACATTTGCAGCTGGGCAAAAAAACAACTTTATTTCTAAGCGGCTACAACTGTAACTGATGCCAATTTCCAAAACAAAACTGCCATTTCTCCTGTGCTCATGACAGATGCCTGGAGCCAAAAGGAGGGCAAACTGTTGCTTTCATCTTAAAATACTGTTAGATTAACACTTTGCAGCCCTCGAACTACAATATCCTGAACATATTTGCAGAAAGATCCAGGACTAAGAAACTAAGTTATTTTTTTCACACAACAGTATTTTTCAGCAAATACTGGGAGAGGATACACTTAGAGGTTGGTTTTTTTTTGTATAACAGATGAATTGTTGTGCAATGTGGAATCTGTCAAAGGTTGAACAAATATTTTTCTCACTATTGGTGCTAAACCCAAAACAAATACAATAAAAGCAATAGTGGATCGGTGTAAACCCTTTTGTGTGTAGCATTCTGTTCCCAACCAAAGACCCATGGAAAGCCCACAAACAGACTGAAATCCAATGATGCTGATGACGTGTTCTTGGCAACTGCTATTCAGCTGCCTAATGATATTGGAAACATTATATCACTGCCAGGCGACTTGCGACAGCAGCTTTATCCTACCTGCTCATCCCAGATATATAGAGGGTGGTTCTAATTACTACTCAAAGAAACGACATTCACTTTTATTTCATTATTCAATATGCTGCTTGACTAAATCATAAACTGAAGTCAGATGTGGTATTAAGCTGTTTAGAACCCAAGGGCTAATCATTTGCCTACTTAGTTTGTTTGAAATGCTTCTGGAAAAATGTGCTATCTGAATATTCCATGTCTGACTTCAGCCTCTCAGGCATGAATTCGCATGGGAAGGTTTCAGGAGTTGCACTGATTCACAGACTAAATACAATGTCAGCAATTGATGGCTAGGGGAAAATGCCAAATACCATTTTAAGTCTGCATCTATTTTATAGATGTTCTAGGTGAACTGGACGTGGGAGGTAATAGTAGTGTTTGCTGAAATACCATACCAAACTAAACACAAACCTTCTCATATTTTAAGAATAGCTGGACAATGGAAAAAGTTCTTCAGAGATACCAAGAATGTCTTTCCTTGCTGGTTCCTTTTTATTTAAACATCCTGTACTCAAAGGGATAGGCTAGACTAGTGCTGGAAGGAAGAAAGCTGGGGAGTGATGAATGAGCAAGGGATATAGCCAGCTAAAACATCTGAGACAGCTGAGGAGAAGTATATGTTATGTCATTTACTCTTTTTGACAGCAATCAACTGAAACTTATTCCTGATCTGGGTCTGGATGAGTTCCAATTTCCTCTAAAAAGCTTTCTTCTCCTTCCCTGGCTATTTTTAGCCCCTTAAGGTGCTGGCTGCAATAAAATCAAAAGGCCATCACTGTGCGTAACCTTAGAAAATAAGAGTAGAACTCTTAAACATGCACCAGCATCTACAGAAACTAAAGGAAGAATCCTTTTGAACATAATGATAGTCTACAAAGAATTTGAAATAATTATCCAGATCCACAAGCTTTGGTCATGCATGAAAGGAAAAAGAGCAGGTTGGAGTATATAGCTGTTCTGACCCAGACTTCCTGATATAGTAAAAAACACACAATTAGTCCCAAAACCTCCTTTTTTTATTTGAATGGCTGTGAATTCCTTTCATTCATAGCACGTGCTGAATCACCAAGAGTTTATAAATAGTCCAACAGAAGCCTGCCACAGTCCTTCGGATAAGACTGGTAAACACCCACCTTTATCTTCTTTGACACACTGCCAAAGACCTAATTGGCAATTATTTTGGCAAGGCCACACGGAAACAGAGACTCAAAAAAGGAGCTTCAAAGTACAAACCGACACCATACACAATGTTGCTTCCTCTTACTTTGTGTCTTATGGGAGGGGCCAATCATCTCCAAGCCTTACTCCTGAGTTGTCCCTTTTGTTTTAACTGTTCTTGCCTTCTGGCAGCTCTGCGCATGTGCACACTAGGAACAGGCTCCCCCTGTTCCTCTGCCTCTCTGATGTCTGACTTTAGAGGCTCCAGTGTCCACACATAACTTCCAGATGGCCCTGGCCCCATCGCTGCCTCCAACGCAGAGCCCTTGTCTGAGCCTTCCCCAGACTCCAGGACTGGCCCATATTCCTCCCCAGCTTCCTCACTGTCTGACTCTGCTGCCAGCTCCGCAGGCTGCTGGCGGACCACAAGAACAGGCTTATATCTCTTTCACTGGCATTTTTGAAAAATACTGTGAAAATAGGAATGGGGAACAGAAAGAGATGCATGAAGAAACCAGCAATGAACTCTAGGTGGTATGTCCACTTGGCATCTTTTTGGTGGGGTCTGGAAATGCAATGTGTTTCTTAAAGGAATCTATACCCAGACTTGAGGTCACGCTGGTATGCAAAACTATAGTTACAGCAAAGATAGTAGGACCAGGATCATTTACACAATTAGGAAGCAATTAGAGAAACCAACTGAGCTCATGATCTTCTGAAATGATTTCTTGGACAGCTGATGGAAGCTGTCCCCATGTTGGCCCTTGAATGAGGATGCCTGTCTTCACTTGTCATAAGAACTGAATGGAGATGATCACAGCAGACTGAAGAAGCAGAGCAAGGCATGGGCTTTGACCGGTGGTGGGATTCAAGTAATTTAACAACCGGTTCTCTGCCCTAATGATTTCTTCCAACAACCAGTTTGTTAAACTGCTTAGAAAGTTAACAACCGGTTCTCCTGAAGTAGTGTGAACTGGCTGAATCCCACCACTGGCTTTGACTGACAATTCCATTTTCTAGTTTTAGTGAATAATTAACAAACATTGCACTTATGTTTTCAGACTACAGGTACGGAAAGTATAGCTCTCAGTCCTTAAAAAGAGGATGGTTTGGATGAGGTTGAGGAGTGGAAATGGTTATGGAAAATACACACCACATAGAATCTCAAGTACAAACTATGAAATGATTGACTTCTTAGTAACTGCTGGTGAACCACACATTTCCTAATTAGAGGCTGTTTCCATGTAGCTGGAAGGTGGTAGTAGGCAATCACAGAATTTACAAACATTCACAGCAAACTTAATTTTAGTCAAGCCCTGAAGTGTACCTATAAGGGCATCATTCTGTTCTCCCAAAACTGGCTTCAAAGATGAAACACCCAGATGTCCACGCCAACAAATATACTTAAAGGGAATCCATAAAACAGGAATATGCTGTATATTTAAAAAATACTGCTCTACATCTATGGTTTTTTTTCTTCCACTGAACTGTGTTTTGGACATCTGTTTTCAAACAGAAGCTTTCTCAACTATAAATGTACCTACTTTTTCCCTGCAAAACATCTTAAAATGTTTCAGTGGATCGAGATGTCACTAAAAGCTCAGCTGTAGCTGCCAGCTGTTTCTGGGGGAAAAAAACTTCTGTCGACATGCTAACAATGTGGGAACCATGGGATATATATTGTTAATTGGAAAGCATTCAGATGTGTGGAATCTCGAATCTTGTTCGATCGTATCATTGTGGGCCAGAATCAAGGTCATGAACCAAGCACTAAAAAATAAAGAGATGAGCTTGTGAAGGCTATGGAAGTGATAAACCTAAAAAAATAAATAAATTATCCCATCAGGCCAGTCTTTTGGTGAAGCTTTTTCCTGTCTCCATCCTGCACTTTGGATTCTGCTAATCACTGATTGGGAAAAATGTCCCCTCATCTTCCTATTCTTTTCTCTCTTATACACCCAGCAGTCCAGGGCAATTAGGAGAGCACAGAGGCCCTTTCTCATCAAGTGGCAATCTTCAGTAGAACAGCAGATAGGGTGGCCTTTTCTTTGCCTGCCTGCTCCTGCTGCTCTTCCTCCTCTTTTTCCTCCTGCTCCTTCTCTCCCCCCTACACTGTTCTACTAAACAGTCAGTAAGTGAAATGTCCATAAATATATATGGTGAATTTCCTATTATTTGTGATCCAAATTTTAAAATCACTGTTTCAGATGAGGAGATACTGAAGGTTTTTTTTTTAAATTCGGGGGGGGGGGAGATTTTTGTATTGGAATTGGTATTATTTTCAAAAACAAAAACATTTCTTGAAAGAATGGAAAGGTCCTATAGATGCTGTCTTGAAGGATGTGGCTGGGTTTAATAGCATCAGGGTAAACTGAGCAAAACATGTCTGGCTCCAGGGATAGTGCTATGTTGGTTACATAAAGACTAGACCAATGCTAGTCTTTTGAGTCAATTATTTTCAATGAATATATTTTATTCATGAGTAGACTTGCCAAGGTTTATGGCAACAATTATTGCCATAAACCTTGGCAAGTCTACTCATGAATAAAATATATTCATTGAACACCACTACTTGAGCTTTTGAATATGTATCTGTTAAATTAAATCATTTTAATTTATTTTTTAAATTCTAACCTGTAAGCAGCACAGAGCTGTTACAGCCTAATTTTTTTGAGTAAAGTTTTAATGACTCCAGAGATGAAATGCAGTCTGAAGTTAAAGAAGAAGGGAAAAATAAACCATAAATTTGCCAGAAATAATTTTCCAATAAACCATGGAAATTCTTACTTTACAAGCTTGATCCTGACTTTTCTAGAATCTTCAATAGTCTACAGTATGTTTAATGTTTTAATGAAATACAAGAGAATGTTTCTAAGAAATCATTGATATAATCATAATACACCTTCTACAGAAAATTAAGACTTTGAGGGTTTGGGGAGATTTACCTCAATCTCTACATAGTCATGAAGTTTCTTGCAAGTGGCTGAAAATGTTTCTGTTGTGCCGAATTCAAAATACCACAATTTATTCTTCATTCTGACAGAGAAAAACAAAAAAGGAAGATACAGTCACATGATACTTTATCTATACAGGCTCCCTTGCTAGCAGCCACAAAGTTTGCAGTCCAAAATGAGCTACCACAATATGACTGGGAAATGATAATGAGTAAAAAAAAATATCCTAGAAAATTAGGCAATGTATGGAATTGAATCACAACAGCACAAGGTGATAGAATATTTCAGTTCACCAATTATTTTTTACACTTTTCCCTTCTTTTCAATAAAATTTATTTACAAGAAAATTGCATCTGCAGTTACAAATTTAACAAAATGTAAAATTTCCTATCCAACAATTAATCTAGATAAACCTTCAGTAAGAATGCACATATTCCCACAGGCTTTAGCAGAAATTGGAAAAACAAAGAGGAAATCAATAAGAATTTTTCCTCTGTTCAATCAAGAGAGACAATTGGTTTTACACCCCAAGAATTATTTAATCTCACTTGGCCAAGTGCTTTACTCTGATATCAAGGTATCATTAGGGATTCAAAAATTATTTTGTTAATTTTTAAAAAATATTGTTTGCATTAAGGTTGTATATTTTGTTTTGTGAACTCTGAAGACAGAAATATATTTTCTTAATAGAATAGCTGCTATGTTCAGAACCAAATTTCAACTCAGGATGAGATGCCATATTATTCTATGATACATTAATGCACATCACAGTTGTACATATTGTTTGTATCATAGGATTTACTCCAGTGGTGAAATTCAGGTATCTCTATCTGGATTGGTAGCGCCAGCGGTGGGAGGCTCCACCCATCTGCCCAGAGGTCATCATGTCCCGTTTCTGACACTCTGCAGGCTCTGCGCATCCGTGGAGGAGGTGTGCGCGAGCTAGCACATGTGTGTGCGGTAGCGAAGGTAAGTGAATACCACCCCTAATTTATTCCATATTTTAGCAGTCCAAAGAGCTTATAGAAAGTAAACAAAAATAAGGATGCTTCCACAAGTTTCCAGTTCCCAATATCTCACAAGCAGTCTAAAGCCAGTTTCAAAATAGGCAGAATAGGCAGTGTGACACTGTAACCCCATCATCCAAATCCCATTATCTCCAGTCAGCTGACTGTTGATGATGGAAACTGAAAGTCTTCTTATATTGGAAGGAAGTTGACTGATGGGAAAGCTGCTGCTGCTACAAGCCTTGCTCTTAGGAAAGGCAACCAGCTTCTGTTGCACAATAACTGGTCAGGCTACCCCCATAAAATGCCATGCTTTGCCTGCTTGTACTTGGCTTATACTATCCTCTATTCTTGCAGCATCCTCCCTTACCATCTGCAGATGCTATGTTCCATGCCTACTTGCCTTTCAACTTTCTGGGCACCCATAAATTGTAATCCTCCTTAATTTTGTTCATGAAATCACATGTATGTACATGTGGGGTGGGGGAATAATCCATTATATGAGAATCCCTGACTTAAGTCTATCAAATCTTGTTTTTATTTTTTGACTATAGCTATCTGCTACACTAATGTTTTTAACATACAGTAATTCTGAGGAAGCTTCTTTTTTCCCTTACTTGCATATAATCATAGCCAATCAAGTCTTTGGAGTGGAGTCAACTAAACTGCCTCATTCTAGTTTTAATTTAAAATAATTCAGAGGAAGTATCTTTCCTCTGAATGGGACAGGTGTTTTTAAAATATATATATATATATATAATTTAAAATATAAAAATATAGTAAAACAGCTTTGTAAGGCCAGTTGAGGAAATTGGATTCTTTCTCAATTCAGTATTTCTAACATGATTATTGTTGATTATGATGGAAGAATCAGGAGTAAGTGGTGGCAGCAGGCAGTTTAGATGGAAAACCATTTTTACTTCAATTTGAGAAGGCAGTATGCTTCTACTGCCCCTTCATAATTTAGGACAGAAATACGCCTGCACCCACCCTCCTTTTCTAATACATATTTGCTGGCCCCTCTTTGGCCTAAGTTGACTTCATTGCTGTCTAAGGAACATGGTAATTTAATAGAGTTTGTTTACAGGAAGTGACTCTCCTTCTGTGCGCTAGTCCTTATATGAAAAATTTTCAACCAGATCCTCAGAAACCATCCAAAGGTTTAAAGACTGTCGTAATGCTATAAAGACAGGAACAGCAGCTGTTTGGTGCCTAGCCACCTGTAGGTGTAAAATCATCTCCAGAACTAAATAGGGAAGTCTTGAAGTATTGTACACATCTCACTGTACTGTGTCCTGTTGGAACACACTTCCTTGAATAGCAAGGTGACAGGTTTTTTTTTTAGGAAGGCAGCCTGCTTTGAGCTCTGTCAGGAAAAAAGTCAAAGAGTTCATCCCACTTAATGGAATATATATCAGATTAAACAACAGGAATTTTGAAACACAAACAATGACATAAAACAGCTTGGTGTTTTTGCTCAGCAGACTAAATGGCTCTGTTCTAGAAATTCTCAGATTATGTTTTTCAATTTTTCAAGGCATTTGAAAATGTAGTATCTCATTATTCACACTGAAGCCACACTACACATTTAACAATCCATCTACTCTATTCTATTTCCTTGATTGTGCACAGCCCGTTTTCTCTTCTCAAGGATATCATCTGGAATCCCATCTATGCAAGGCCAGTGTATAAGTAAGGCTATCCCACGAAGGATCCCTTGAAAATCGTCCAAAGAATTCTAGGTTTCCAACTTTGGAAAATGAACAAGTAGAACAAATTTGTCCACCCCTCTGCTCATTCCACATACTTTATTTTTCTTAGATTACTGCTGGACCAAAACTGTACATGCATGTTCATGGATTTTGGAGACAAGTCGATGGTTAACCAGGGTAGTCCACAAATAAGTGTCAAGAAGGCGTAATAAGGTAAATATTTGATTTAAGTAGAACGGAATGACAAGGACTTCATAAGAGGTCAGAAAGCTGGAAGAAGTCCAAGAATTTTGTAGTGAAGAAAGAACGTGATAAAAAAAAATTAGATGAATAAGTTGTTAATTGCTATTTTAGTCCATAATAATTCCAAGACTTCTATCAGCTATATTCCAAGTTCTAAATTTCACGTACTGATTGAAAATTAATTAATTAATAAGATATAATTAATTAATTATATTTTATCTTGTTCAACTCTTACGTGACAGTCCTTCTGATGTTTGAACAGTGCTATAAAATTTCAAAGCTTCTATAATACAGTACTCCCAACTGTGAACAGGTTAAACAAAACCCAACCTGGTGAATACCACATTACAGTGGATTTTCAGATATATTTATTTCACATTTTCTATTCCTATGAACTATTTATGCTGCCTATCTCCTATACACCTGAAAATGCTTCTGAATACTTTGATTCAGTTCCTCTGGATTATAAATATATAAACTCACCAGAATTATCATAGGCAGCAAATCTTAATTTTTAAATCTGTGAAATATTGAAGCTATAAACTTCAATTAGCTAATTATCTCTCTTGACAATAAATATCGGAGTGCATAATTGTGGCAAACAGGTTATGAGATTATCTAAACTCATATTAGGTTGATTTGTGAATATACATGTCAGATATGTGTGTACATGCCAAATAAATCAACTGTTTGCTGTATATCCATTACAATTTCAGCAAAAACTATAATCCAACATCTGAAAGGCCAAACATTATTCATTTTGCATGGTTGAAGCATGGGATTATCTTTACAGTTTCCATTCTGTATTTCCTATCCTATCCTTAAAATGCATTATATGATAAAGAAGGAAGGATACAGAAGGAAGACTGTTTACTGAAGGCCTATTAATTCTTAGAGAAATGTTTGAATACAGTAATTTTTGTAAAGTTTTCCTGAATATCTCTTGTATAGACATTAGTAAGTGAGTTTTGTTTTTTTTCATGAAAGCAAGCCAGGACTATTTCTCATGAATCTACATGTGAAACATGAGCTAGTTCCAACCTGATATTCTATTTTGCCTTTATTGCCTGTTTCTGCTGGTTCTGGAATTTATATATACAGTAATTATGAAGTGTGAATGAATGGAACTGGATCGACAGCCAAATTCTAAGAGCTTTCCAAGCAAAACCTAAAATAATCAGAATTGCCAAATGTTAAAGTTCCAAATCTTAGAATACTGCATATTCTTTTGAGATCATTTTGCTTCAAGATTTTATATAAATAACCTAAGTTTATTTCAGTAATACTTTTTATCTTAAAGATGACAACTGCCATGACATTATCCCCAACTGACAATAAATCCAGTTGGATGTGGAGTAAAACCTCAGTCAGAAGCAAAACAGTAGCTCAAATGGGCAAATAATCAATCAGACAATGAAATAAAAATTGGTTGTCCTTCCATTCCTCTACAGATTTATGGAAAATTTGTTAGGCAGGAGGAATTGTTCAGATTTCTGGAAGCAAAGTAGAAAAGTTCTTACGTTGCACCTTAAATATGTAAAGGGGGGAAGGACAGGAAAGGAAGAGAAGTTTTGCAAAAGTGAGAGCAGCAGGTGAGAAAGCAAGAAGAGGCTCCACCAAACCTGGCAAAAACAAGAAAGCTGCCCACTGAACAAAAGAAAGGCTGAATGGAGCGTGAGCTTCCTAGGTTTGAAGATAGCTGACTGACATAATATGCCACTTCAGGATCAATCCTAAAATTGTCACAAGAACAGCATCTGTTGACCAGTAGCCAACAACCAAGGATAAAATGACCATCCAGGACAGGCACCAGCCTCAGAAGGAAAGAGATGTGCCAGGTATTACACCTAATCTGTGCTGGGTCTGCTAATAGAATGGAAGAAGTCACTGCAGACCATCTGCAGTGCTCTGAAGAGCTTAATGTGGCTCAGGTTGCAAAACAGCAGTTTTAAACTGAAGCTAAAAAACATGGCTGTGAAGTGCATTTGCAGGTGGCTGGGAGTAGGAGGCAGCCAAAGTCATCCATATCTGCATTCAGGAAACAGTGAATGGCCTATATTGGCACCGGACCAAGCAGAAAATATGGATCTGTGCTAAGAGTTGTGATATATATATATATAATTGTTATACAATTAGGATTCAGCAACCCTCATCATTTCAGATCCACAATTTTTTCCCCAAGAGACCATCTCTGACCCAGACAATAAGGTATGACACAACTCAAGAGAACCAATATCATCATTCACTTTAATCAATAATAGAAGCTAGAATTTTTACACTTTTTTTCTTGTAAATAGTTAAAAATGAATGAAACATGTACATACCCAAGCCTTGGCCTATGTGTGGACCGATTCTTAACAGGTGGACAATATGACATAAATTGCTATTTCTATGACATGCACCATTTACCTTATTTATTTCTTCCTGCCAACCCATTCTTTAGAGTATAGGCTTTTTAAAACTTGAAGTCTTCCCACCTAAGGCTCAATTATAGCTTTGCAATGGCCAAAACAAAATGGCCAAAGTATCAGATTGTTAAGTACAATAAAATATTTTACACTATCAGACAATGATTTCTACTAAAAGGGTGTTCCATCCTTTGTCCATGTTTGAGCAAAAAACAAAAAACTAAAACAGCTTTTTCTCTTTTCCAGAGATGTGGACCAAGCCAATTGAATCAAAACCCACACATTTAGATAGAAGGTGCACTCGGGAGGGCTCAAGCAAGTAATTTGGTCTGACTGTAGAAACCTTATAACTAGTACAAAAGAAAAAAGAATTGTACGAGGGGCGGGGGGGGGGGGAAGGCTGATATTTACCTGCTATTGAATTTTTCAGGATGCTTTTCCCTCATCAAATGGAATCTATGTGCAATGGATGCATCCTATAAAAAGAATAAAGGGAAGCAAATGAAGCCTTTTGTAAAATACAGCCAGTTTTTTAAGAATTCTTAACACTAGAACTTATAGATTTAAACTGTACTATATATATATAATTAGATTTATATGGCGCCCTTCTCCAGAGACTCAGGGCGGTTTACAATGCGTTAAGGCTAATGTAAGGCTAATAAAGGCTATTATACTTTTTGTATATTTTTATACAAAGTCAGCTTATTGCCCCCACAAACTGGGTCCTCAATTTACCTACCTTAGAAAGGATGGAAGGCTGAGTCAACCTTGAGCCTCGAACTTGCAATAATTGCAGACAGCTGAATGTTAGTAACAGGCTATCTAGCCTGTTGAGCTATCTGAGCTCTTATTGTGCCTCCCCACAATTATTATAACTAGGGTTGATGTTACATTTCTCCACAAGCTTCTTAAAGTTACCATACCAGAATAATGTCTGTTTTCAAGCACTTTCACATTACTATAGTTTGCACTTTGCATTTCTTACCCCCATTTTCATTTAGTTATTTAAATAACTTATATGTTAATCGAATAGTTTTGGGAACGAACAAAAATGCACATAAAATAATAAGAGTGCTGAAGGAAAAGCCAAGGCCATTGGGGATTGGATTTTAGGGGCAATTGCATTTGCCTGTAATTTCTAAAAAAAAATTAAAGTGCTATCTCTGGGAAGGGAATGCAATCTGCCAAAGAATTATCATTTTACTGCTTTTCAGAGAGAAGTTGGCAAGATACTGTAGTGGCTGATCTTCTGTGGGGAAGTGAAAGAGGATGCATTGAGCTGGAAGATGGGGTGATGCAGGTGTTTCTCTTCTGAGAAACTAGACTGCCATAAGTTTCCCTAGAGTTCCAGTCAAGCAAAAAATAAAAAATGAAACTTGCTTTAAGAGTGCTTCCTGCCAAAGCACAGCTAGAAGTAAGTTGACTCATCTGTCAATCACTGTCAATGTTGAAGGATCACAGAGATTGAGCACTAGGTTTGAAACGTGTGGAATCCTTGTAGGGAAGGTGTCCTAAGCTGAATGTAGGCATTCTTGTGTTTTCTGCCATTTTACAATGCAAAGTATAAAATAACAGCAAATTTGAATGCTTTTCTATGAAAAAGATACGATTTCTCCTAGTCTAATGACTTTTTCCAGCGTGATGTCCTTTTAGATACATTGGCCTAATTGTGGAAGGCTAATATCTGTTTTGCACTCCTACAGTAGAATACAGAAGGCAAAATATCCATCTTAAAAAACAAACAAACCCTTAAGAATCATTAACAAAATAGTCTTGTATTGGATACCTTTGGCCATTCTTTGCTTTGCTGACAATTGTGTTCTTATCCTCATTCTGTTTAAGAAAGCATAAAGTTTAAACTGTTTTCAAATCGCAAACAGCAATGCAAAGAGCTTTCTTTCAGCATTGAGGTTTGGATTGCCTGTGGAATGCACCCTCCTCATCCAGGGATTAGCAAAGTCCACATCCCTCGCTTCATGATGGAGTATTGAAGTGTCACTAGGAAAGGACTTTGCAAGTCCAGGACCTGATCTATTTGTAATCCAAAACTTCCTGTTAGTGATATAGTTACTGGCCCACATTTCTCAGAGTCCAAAAATAAAGGGAGAGAAGATGGGAAGCAGCATGTGGCAGTCTAGGCTCAAGAACAGCTTGTTATCATCAGTGGTAACGCTTAAAAGCATCTTTTTAAGAGCTGGGATTCCAGAATAACACAGCCTGTTTATGTACTTTTCTTGTTCTTCAATACCCCGTAAGTCAATGATTATAATGACTTATACTGTGGATCTATAGATACAGAGTATCTAGGACACCAATGTCAATTTTCTTAAATATCTGCAAAGCATGAACAATAATTTAATGTAATATTAATCATGTGTTATTGATTTTAAAAGGTCAGGACATCAATTATAGCCATTTGTAAGGCACATTGCTTATGTCTATAACACATTTATGGCAATCATCAATCATTTATAAATGGAGTCTTACTATAACAGAAGAACATTTCTAAACAAATGCTTCAGTGTTTCCCTCCCCCCTTTCCATCAGCTGTTTCTTTTACCATGCCAGAACATTAAACTAGTCAGCTGTTGTGAGGGGCTTCCTAGCAACCCTACAACATGGGGATAAACTAATAGCTATTTGACCAATTTCCATCAGTGAAAATCCATATTAACCGTGAAGGCACACAGAATGTTTAATAGGACAAAATGGCAAAGTAGTTAAAATATAATTATATAAAAGGCTATTAAAAGGCTATACATGCAGTTATGTAAGGCTACTAGTATAGCAGGACAGCATATTCAACTGGACAGATGTGCTCGACTAATAGGGCAGAAAATAACACATAATTGAAGACATGCACCTTCACACTCTGCCCTATTAGCATGGAAAGGAGTATTTTCATTCTGAAATATTTATTCTTTCTGCTTGCTGCTAGTCTATAAAAAGGTTGGTAGTAGTCAAAGATGCTTTTTGAGCAGCACTAAATAAATACATCCTTGACATTGTGGCCATTACAACTTTCCTGAAGTTGCAATTCATGCTTTTGGCAAGCAGATTGCAATTAAGATGGTTGCAGTGTCCTATGGTCACATGATCACCATTTGCAACCCTCCTGGCCAGCTTCCAACCAGCAAAGTCAATAGATAAACTGGCAGGAGTAAAATTGTGAAACTAGGTCCTATGGATCAGGAGAACTGAAACTAATTGCTCGGCAACTGTGATTGAAACTGGCAACTTCAGGGAAAGTGGCAAATCAGCAAAAAAATAAATTAAAAAAATGGAAAACATGCTAATGGCTGCAGCTTTTTCTGGACTTGCATGGTAGCCATGTAAGGTCAGGGGAATATATGTTTGAGTTAAAAAGGCAAAGAAATGTCTATAGGACAGGATGAGTCCTGTTGAGTTTCATCCTATTGCTGCCTCCATAATGTCTTCTGAACCAAAGCAGGTTTTTTTCTTATGGCAGTACTGTCACCACTTTTCCTCCAGATAGCAATAGCAATAGCACTTACTTATATACCATTTCATAGTGCTTTTATAGCTCTCTATAAGATGTTTACAGAGTCAGCATATTGCCCCCAACAATCTGGCTCCTCATTTTAGCCACCTTCGACAGGATGGAAGGCTGAGTCAACCTTGAGCCGGTGAGATTTGAACTGCCGAATTGCAGCTAGCAGTCAGCTGAAGTAGCCTGCAGTACTGCACTCTAACCACTGTGCCACCTCGGCTCTTTGGATCATCATCAAAATATATAAATAATGGTTGCTGGAATTGGGTATGTCTAATTTAATGAAAAGAGGGATTAGAGGTGACATGATAATAGTATTCCAATATCTCAGGCATTGCCACAAAGAAGAGGGAGTCAAGCTATTCTCCAAAGCACCTGAGGATAGGACAAGAAGCAATCGGTGGAAACTAATCAAGGAGAGAATCAATCTAGAACTAAGGAGAAATGACAGCTTCTTGTGACAGTTAGAACAATTAATCATTGGAACAACTTGCCTCCAGAAGTTGTGAATGTTCCAACACTGGAAGTTTTTAAGAAGAGATTGGACAACCATTTGTCAGAAATGGTATAGGGTTTTCTGCCTGAGCAGAGGGTTGAACTAGAAGACCTCCAAGGTCCTTTCCAACCCTGTTATTTTAGGTAGTTTATTTAAGGAGTTGCTGATAAAGTGGAAGAACATGTTGGAGCTGCAATACTTTTCCTGCTTCAGATCTGAACACTATACAACCTACCATAGAAACAATACTGTATATCACTTTTGAAGGATCAGAACTGGCAGCTTCTATGCTAGCAAGAAAAATTCAAGCTACATGGCTCAGGTCCTTGTTGATATCTTATTGTTCATCTTCCTCAAATGTATTTGTCCAGAAACTAACATCAAGTAAAGAAGGTGTTTTGAAGAATATGCATTTATCACACCTTTGCTCCAGTTATGGAATTCATCTAAAGGCCAAACTGTTTATCCAGAAGTTTGGGTGAACTCTCCTCTTGTGTTATTTGACCATGTTGCTGTCACTGATATACTCTGTATGGTGTTATTATTTGTTTTATTATTCTATAATAATTTTGGCGAAAAATAGTCATAAGCAAACAGGCAGAATGCCATGCCATAAACTTCTGAAGCGCATACACTGTGGAAATGATCCTTCTATTATACCTCCCTTTGCTTCCCAAATCAATTCTCTACTGCAGTCCTTCCATAATTAATGATGCTCTTATTAATGACCTTGATACTCCAATGCATTGGGAATAGGGAAAAATGAAATAGTTGAGACTTAAAATTTATCAGCATGGTAAAAGATGATAGGATTGTAACCCTAAATATTTAGAAAGCCACGTGAATAAGATAACACAGATTGCTTACTACTCCTATGGAGAAATAGTTGTTGATGATGCTGTATGGGACAGGATCTCCGTTCTCCTCTTTGTCATTGGGAATGACATCAATTTGCCAACGGTCCAGCATTACCTCAGTACTGTGCTCAATATCTTTAAGTATTTTTATTAGGTTGCCTCCTTCATAGCCTTGGAATAGAAAAATAAAAATTGACAGGTGATGAGGAACAGAATGTTATGGTGGAATTTGCCAAGCATTAATGGGGCAATACAGTAAGAGAAGGCCAGGCAGTGACAGGCTGTACAGAATATATAGCCAGAAAAGAAATGCAGATGATGTATAATTCAAAGCAGAAACCAATTTGATGTAGCATAAGCCTCCTCAAAACTATAACGGGATTTGGGGCTGATGTCTGAGGCCTTGTATTCCATCCCAAACTCTAAATTAATTGCTGGTGGCAAAAACATCGGTATCGGTCTCTTGGCCAGCAACCAATGTGCATTCCATATAAGGACCATTTAAAATCCCAGCCCTAATAATAATGTTAAATTGCAGGATAGTTCAGATTGCAACTATGAAGCAGTATTTTGTGGGTAATAGAGTTATTGGTTGTCTATACAGTAGCTTCTGGCTGCATGGTGGATATTATGGGATATCTGCATGGGATATGTACTTTAAATAAAAATGCATCCACATCATGGAGATCAAGAGCGATTGTGAAGAGCCTCCAATGGTACTTCAATAGGGTGTGCATGCACACAGGGCATGATGGCTTCGGCATATACTCATTTCCACCAAGATGTCCATACTCTTGTCTTACAGGGGACAGCCAACTAAGTATGTTGTGATAGCCTATTGGCATACTGATAAATGTATAACAATCAAAAATCCCAGCTGTATTGCTGCCACTACTCTGCACCCTACCCTAAGCATCATAGCTCATATCTGTATTCAACTGGCTCATAAAATTCCAGAAAATTTAATAATCAGCTGTTGTGAACTAGTACAAGCCAGTTCCATCTGCACCAGTTACTTTAAAAACCCATTCTATCATTGTTTTACAAGAAAGGTGGTGCTCTTCTTTTAGTACTGTGACCTGATAGGAAAGTATATGCAAAGCTTAGATTTTTTTCCAGAATCAGTACTACTGGTTCATTAAGAATTTAAATCTTTATTGTATAAAACAAGATCAGAAATGTATGTTGCAAATGGAAAAGAGAAGAAATTGAAGGAAAGTTGATTTCAGTTAAATAAGTTGATCTCAGTTCCTGCTAACCCAGGAAATAGATGTTTCTAAACTCCAGGATTCCACACGTATATACATCATAAAGTTCACACAGTCCACATCCCAATTCACAAAATGCAACAGATCTATATTACAACCAATTTTGCTGGTCTAATTTTTTTATTCAGATTCATGAGTTCCTCTCCTGTAGCTGCCAAAACTAGAACCTTTGTCTTCCTATGCAATTAGCCGGCATCAAAGGAGAAGCGCAAAACCAAAAACACAAGAATGCCTGCTCTTTCTCCTCTGTTTACATACCCATCGGAGAAAGAGAACTGATTGGCTCCTTGGTGTTCAATTGTGGGAACATGTTTAATTTTCTCCATTTATCTTCTGAATGGTGAAGTGAAGCTACTTTTCCTTTACCTTTCCATGAAATTTCCCTGTATTCATAACAGCAGCAAAGCATGGAAAATGGCTAGTGGCATTAAAAACAGCTGACAGGTTTAAACAACACATGAGACTGCTAGCAAGAGGAATCATTGACAAGTCATGACATGAAATCATAGTGAATGAACCAAAACATTGGGCTGACTTGAGAGACTTACCTCCTCCCCATCGGAGGCAGCGGGCAAGATCATTCCCTGTTCCCAATGGCAGGATAGCCACAGGAGGGTGCTTTGCTAAGTTCATTTTATCTGCAAAGAAATAATCAACCATCAGAGGCCCACAGATAGACCTTTGGGTATGATGACCTTCTTTTGCAACATCTGCCAGAGGAGAACTCACAGGAGTAGTAAAGCTTAACAACTTCCAAAGGGATAGAATTCACTTGAATACGCATTGTAAGCTGCCCTGAGTCTCTGGAGAAGGGCGGCATATAAATCAAATTTTTTTTAAAAAAATTGTATTCACCGGCTAAAAATAAAAACAACAACAACAGTATGGAGAGTACATGTGATAGATGCAGTGGATGGGAATCAGTGGTGGGTTTATTTATTTATTTATTTAATATAATTTGTATACCGCTCTATCTCTGTAGGACTCAGGGCAGCTCACAACAAATAGAAACAAAACCAATAAAACGTAAAATACATAAATATGCATACATAAAATACATAAATGTATAAATATATAATTTAAACATATATTAAAACCCATTAAAATAATAAAAAAACCCCTTGGTCCAGGCTGGGTGATGTGAACAGCCATGTTTTTAATTCGTGGCGGAAAGTGCGAAGCCCCAGGGGGAGTTGGTTCCAAAGAATGGGCACGCCCACAGAGAAAGCTCTATCCCTGGGGGCTGCTAGCCAACATTGTCTAGCCGATGGCACCCGGAGAAGGCCCTCCCTGTGAGAATGCACCGGGTGATGGGAAGCCGTTACTGGCTGCAGATGGTCCGACAAGTATCCTGGGCCTAAGCCATGTAGGGCTTTATAGGTCATCACCATCACCAGCACCTTGAATCTCACTCAATCCGGTGCTACCCGTTCACACTGGATTGAGTGAACCAGTAGCGGTGGTGGCAGGAGGCTCTGCCCATCCACCTGGACACTTCTGCACATGCGCAAAAACATGCGCACACATGAGTGAACTGGTAGTGACGGGATTTGGAACCCGCCCCTGATGGGAATCTACTATTAGTGGAAGAAATGGTGGAGTGGGAGGAAGGAGTTGGGGATTAGTATAGTATAATTATGATGAACCTTACCTCTACGTCTGCATCAACCCCTCCCCCACAGTTTAATCAAGAACAAGAGCACTTAGATTTATATACTGTTCCACAGTGCTTTATAGCTCTCTCGGAACGGTTTACAAATGTCATTATATTGCCCTCAACAAGATTTCTCCCCATCTTTAAGGGAGCATATTTTTTGTTACTAAATAGGCACAAAGATTGCCATGGTATGACATCTTTCAAAAATTTAGAGTCTCTGAGAGATGGGGATAAATCTTACCATGAGTGGCCAAAAGCAAAATAGTAATTAAGCTACTTTCCACAGGTCCTTCCTGAGCCTTTATTAAGTTCAATGCGATGGCCAGAACATACAGCTATAGCCAATATCGAAAGAGCAGGGGAGGTGACACCACCACACTGGTGATATACTACAAATTAAATTGTCAACAATGAATGTTAATATAATCGATTACGAGTTGTGTAAATTACGAATTCTGCTCCTCATAGAAAGAAGGTTAAAACCTAAGCTTACTCTTTTCATCTAAACTGTGCTTGTTGATTTTAGTCTGTACAACTGGAGCTCCTTATCAGAAAGTCCTAACAACTATGAAGAAGTGGATGGTAATAATAAGGATGCAAACTGTACATGAAGCTAAGTATCTGCCTTTCTTGTCAGAGTTCCTTAATTCACAGTTTCTTTTGTTATACCGGACAAAGACAAACATATTCATGAGAAAGAAGAACCTCAGCCTCTCCTTCCCTTCTCTTAGCCGTGACCCTAGACCTGACCATGCTTCTAGTGATAATTTCATTTATTAACTGTTGACAGATCCTAATTTACCTATGCAGTCCAGAATCCATCCAACTGTCCCATCCCCTCCACAAGCCAAAATACGAAAGTCTGGGGTATCACGGAAAAAATTTAATCTAAGAAAAAAGAGAAGGCAAAAAAAAAAAAAAAAAGAAAGAAAGAAAGTAGTTTAGAAACGGATGCTTATTGTACAATAAGAAAGATGTCACATTCTCCCCAACCTTCCAAGTGCATTCTGGAATTTATAATCTGAAATATCTGGAGGGTATATGACTGAGGAAGGGCTGACTTAGATGGTTGTTTTTCAAATTCTGCAATAGTATACAGAACTGAACATACAAAAAAGCATGTTAGTTGTGTTCTTCATGATTAAAAAATGAGATAATATTTTTCGCTATTCTCAACTGAACAGGTGAATGATTAAGTGTAATCTAGTTGACAAAGAAATCATGCAATTTGGAGTCCAATCTATACTTCATGGACAAGATCTGTTTTCTATCTATTCCTGCTAAAAAATTTTTTTTAGCATCTATGTAAATTTTAGATATAATTCCATTAACAACAACACACTAAATAATCTCAGCTACAAATAGCATTTGCTGCATTGATCCTTTGTATTGCAATGAAGCATTCACATGTATTGTTTCATTAATTTATAGAGATCCAGTTGACTCGATAACACAAATGTAGCAAATATAATATTTGCTACACAAATGTAGCAAATATAATACAACCCAGCATATACATACTTTAAAGAACCACCAGTCAGCTGAGTTTCTCAATCTAAGGCATATTAACAAGCTTTTATGTAGGGAAGGAGGAGGAATTAAAGGAAATTGAACTGAGGAAAGAAGCAAAGAGGAAAAAGAAGTGAAGTGATAATAAGAATAGATCAGAGATAACACAAAGGAAGCAAGTAATAGTAAGAAGGAGAACCAAAGATTTTTAATTATGACAAACAAACAAATATGTGAAATAGGCCACGTTTTGAACGTTAATACCCAGGATTAGGTCCTCCACGATCCAGGTTGTAAACTTGTCTGGGATTGAGTATGTAATGGAATTTCCTATGTACCCTAAAAGTAAGAAAAATAAGAATAACAGCTGTAAAATGGAGAGTCAAGGCAAATTATTATTTTTTGCATTGTTTTGCGGATCACTTTTTTCTTCTAATAGTGGAAAAGAACACCAGAGCATCAGCTAAATTTACTATGAGAGTAACTACCATACAATAATTACATTGAGGAAGTGGAAGTAAGCAAGAACATGGGAGAAAATGACTATGTAATGGACTATGTAATGTAATTGATTTTAATGGGAACTGAAATTAATAAATTCAATCAATGAAAAGTAGGATTCCGTGGCAAGAAACATGATAGTGAAAATTATTCAAAGATTGGGTGGGAATTCCTAAAACAGGAGTCACTAAGAACAGGATTCCCTCCCCCCCCAAAACAAAATTAAAAGGAAAAAAGGAAAAAAAGTGGAACACAGCAAAAGAAGCCCACCTGGTTGCACAAACAAAGAAACAAAAAACAATCTTTAGGGAAAAATCTGTAAATAAAAGAACCACATAAAAAAATGGGGGACGGTAACCACGGAAAAATACATGCCAGTAAGTTTGATTTATAGATACGGCATCAAAAAAAGTGATGTACAGAATCAATTGAGGTTAGGAAAGGAGGTTATGAAGTCCTAGAAGAGGCTGAGGGAATTGGACTTCAGGGACTTAAGAAACGATGAATGGAGGCAATGGGAAAGCATGATAATGCTTTCAGATTTACAGAAAAAAGTGAAGATTTGTTTTCTGGAAATGCGTACAACAGGAAAACATACTGTAGCCTTTAATTATATGAAAGTAGATTCCACTTGAGTGTTAAGAAAAGCTTCGTAACAGGAAGGGCAGATTGTCAATGGAATCAATTAGCAAGGAAGATAGTATGCTCCCCTTTGCTAGATTTGTTCAAGTAATGGCTTGGCAGCCACCTATTTTGGATACTTCCATTTTCATTTGAACAGGGAATTGCATTTAATGGCTCCTTCCAGTTTTACAATTTTATAATTCCAGGTGACATTGAACTACAACTTCAAATAATCTCAAACAGTCTGGTCAACCATCTAGATGTACATCAATTCTTTACCAACATTTTACATGGACTGGCAGCAGCTCCCCAGAGTTCCACTTTGGTGTCTGTCTTACTATTATCTGAAAATGCAAATTATTTAATATGGATTCTGTATTCAAAATTGATATTCTGATGCTAAACTATAGCAGTTTCCTGCTTCAGGACATTCACAGAAGCTTATAGCACTTAGCAATAGCACTTATACCTTTATACCACCTATAGTGCTTTACAGCATTCTCTGGGCAGTTTACAACATCAGTATATTTCCCACAACAATCTGAGTCCTCATTTTACCAACCTCTGAAGGATGGAAGGCTCAGTCAACTTTGAGCCCTGTCAGGATCTAACTCCAGGCTATGGGCAGAGTTTGCCTACAATACTGCATTCTGACCACTGAGCCACCAGGACTCCTTGTAAGAGCTCTTACACTTGTAAGTGTAATGATACAAATACCTGGAATCATAACTACATTTTATAAGTAACATTACAGTTTGAATCTAAGGGAAAATCTGCTATAAAACATTTGTTTGAAAAAGATTTATTTGTCTACAACAATTTATTGGTGCATTTATTGCATCACAATCTTAAATCTTGGAAATGTACAATTTTCCAAAAGAACAGGGAAACATACCTTTCTCCTTGCCTTCCTCCACTCTTGGGGTTCACAAATACCAGCAATGGGTGGGTTCCTGGCTTAGGCATGATCTGAAAACCAACAGGGATATTAAACAAGTAAACTCCTTGCACAACATGCAAACACTGTGCAGAAAGGAGGAAAAATAAGTGATGTGGCAGAGTTACAAGTGAAGCAAAACAACTAACTAGAAAGATGTTGAGTAAAGAGGATTTAATGCTATGGAGAAACATTAGGATCCTCCAAACTCTGCTATTCTTTGCACTTTTTCTGCAAATTATCTTGCTATGCACTGGGCCACAAATTGTATATTGGACACAGACTAATAAATGGATATCTTTATTTAGGAGGCTTGTGACCTTCTGCACATTTTTGATACACATCAAGTGATTGAATTCTTAAGGGCATTACAGATATTAGCCTAATTAAACATTTGCAAGCACTGATTCTATATCATTATAATCTTTTTTTCAAAGAGAAGACATGCTGAATTTTAAATTAGAAGAAATTCTACAAGGATGGATGTTCTGCTATTAACACATGCATAGTTTAGCATAGCCATAATTCCTGGAGTGGGGCAAGGTCTTCCATTAGGCAGAATGAGGCATGTATCTCAAAAAACAGATGCTGGAAGGAAGATGTTGGGAAAAAAGCAATAAGGCAGGTAGTTTTCCTTCTGTCCCTTAACCACTTCAGCCCTTTATTAAAAATAAATAAAGAAATAAAAACTAGCATTTCTCAATTTCAGCAACTTTAAGATATGCAGACTTCAAATCCCAAAACTCCCCAATCATGCTTGATGGAGAATTCTAAGTATTGAGAAACATGGATGTAAATGATCAAATTGCCTTCAGGAATGCAAAAAAACCCCCAAAACCTGTTCCAATATCAATGCAAAGAAATATGCAACTTCCAGTCAATTTGACTTTTTATATGGAAATGTAGAAGGGAACGATGGCTTGTTAATATTTTTTTCTGGTCATGAAGTGCTTTGGGACTGTCTAGTCTAGTCTCAGAGTGGTTTATAAGCAGGCTAAAGGACTAATACATTGACACTGTGTTCTGGTATATTTTTCTCCGAAGTGGCCCACTATTGCTCACAATGATGAAAGTACTTCTCCATGGATACATACACCTATATGTGTACAAGGGAGAAAAGATGCTATCAGCTACCCACCTGCAGTCCATGTCCATCCACTGTGGTAGTATTGTATTTGAAGATCATGTTTGTATCCTCGGGGGTGGTACTGGATGGTGATTCACTCTCTGATCTTCGTGAGTGGGATTGCCTATCCTTTTGAAGAGTCAAAGATGCATATGGACATTTAAAAATAGATAGCAAAGAAGTACTAATGACATAAACAGAGAGGAAATGATGGAATTCTAAGTATAAAAATATATAATAAGACCACAAAAGACTAAGGATATTGTATAACACGTGGGTACTAAAGTGCTGCCTATCAAACCGTGCAAAACTTATCATTTGGTAAAGGACATGCATTTTATAAATTCCAAATAATCTTGGAAAACCTAGCAATTTTGCTACAAATTATAATTAAGTTCTGAAAATATCATCCTAAAAGTAGCTTCTGCATAGCAGTGGCCATAAAATTCCCACAAACAACATTTAATTGAGGCATAATTAATCAATTATGGACCCGGCTTTATTATCAAACTATTGTCCAGTCTTCAATCTTCGCTTCGTTGCGAAGGTTATTGAGAGTGTGGTGGCGTGACAACTACCCCGATACCTGGATGAAGATGTCTATCTGGATCCATTCCAGTCGGGCTTCAGGTCACGATACAGCACGGAAACGGCATTGGTCGCGTTGGTTGATGATCTCTGGAGGGCCCAGGACAGAGGTTGCTCCTCTATCCTGGTCCTATTAGATCTCTCAGCAGCTTTTGATACCATTGACCATGGTATCCTACTGCACCGGCTGGAGAGGTTAGGAATAGGGGGCACCATGCTTCGGTGATTCTCCTCCTTTCTCTCTGACCGTTCGCAGTTTGTGTTGGCAGGGGGGCAGAGGTCGACCTCGAGGCACCTTATCTGTGGGGTGCTGCAAGGGTCGGTCCTCTCACCGCTTCTGTTCAACATTTATGTAAAACCGCTAGGCGAGATCATCCGTGGTTTCGGGGTGAATGTTCATCAATATGCTGATGACACTCAGCTATACATCTCCACCCCATACCACCCGAACGATGCCCTTACTGTGATGTCCCGTTGCCTGGAGGCCGTACGGATCTAGATGGGAAGAAACAAACTCAGACTCAACCCCTCCAAGACTGAGTGGCTGTGGCTTCCAGCGTTCCGGTATAGTCAGCTAGTACCATCACTGACAATTGGGGATGAGACCTTGCTCCCCACAGAGAGGGCCCACAATTTGGGTGTCCTCCTGGACTCACGGCTATCTTTAGAAGACCATTTGATGGCCGTGGCCAGGGGGGCCTTTATCAGGTTCGCCTGATCTGCCAGTTGCGTCTCTTCCTAGATCGGGATGCCTTGCGCACAGTCACTCATGCTTTAGTCACCTCCCATATGGACTACTGCAATGCTCTCTACATGGGGCTCCCCTTGAAAAGCACCTGGAGGCTCCAACTGGTCCAGAATGTAGCCGCGCGTGTGATTATGGGCGCATCTCGTTGCGCCCATGTAACACCTCTCCTACGCAAGCTGTACTGGCTCCCAGTGGCCTTCTGGGTGTGATTCAAGATGTTAGTTATCACCTTTAAAGTGCTCCATGGCTTAGGGCCTGGGTACCTTCGAGACCGTCTTTTGCCACCAATAGCCTCCCACTGACCAGTTCGTTCTCACAGGGAGGGACTACTTAGGGTACCGTCAGTCAAATTGTGCCAACTGGCGACTCCCAGGGGGAGGGCCTTCTCTGTAAGGGCTCCAACCCTTTGGAATGAACTGCCCCCTGATATATGAAACATCCCTAATCTCCATGCTTTCCGCTGTGCTCTCAAGACCCTGATGTTCAATCAGGCGGGGCTAAACATTTTAACTGGGAATGATTAAAATATATCTAATTCTGGATTTTATTTAATTTGGGCTAAACTATGTTATAATTTTAATTATCAATTTTATGATGTTTATGTATCTTTTATTTTTTCTTGGCCTTGAGTCCTGCAGGAGAAAGGCGGTATAGAAATATAATAAATAAATAAATAAATAAATAAATAAATAAATAAATAAAGTCGCCGATCTTGGAGAAGGCATAAAGCCATCATGATTAATAACTATGGAAAAACCTCCATTGAATTATCTAATCTTATTATCTGTTTTCTCTGTAGAATCATTCTGTACATCATGGTCCCTTTTACTGGCCTTTTGTCTAATATTTCCAAATTAAGAGAGTTACTTCAGCCCTTTATTCACTTTGTTTTTTCTTTTCTTAACATTCATATGACTTTCACTAATGTATACTCAACAAAGTTGTGGACCATGGTTAGCTTCGGCTTCAGAGGAAACAGTCCTCTGTTATATAACAGGCATAAATGTTCCATAAAGTAAAGGTAAAGGTAAAAGTAAAGGTAAAGGTTCCCCTCGCACATATGTGCTAGTCGTTCCCAACTCTAGGGGGTGGTGCTCATCTCCGTTTCAATGCCAAATAGCTAGCGTTGTCCGAAGAAATCGCAGTGGTCATGTGGCCAGCATGACTAAATGCCAAAGGTGCATGGAATGCTGTTACCTTCCCACCAAAGGTGGTCCCTATTTTTCTACTTGCATTTTTTACATGCTTTTGAACTGCTAGGTTGGCAGAAGCTGGGACAAGTAATGGGAGCTCACGCCGTAATGCGGCACTTGGGATTCGAACCGCTGAACTTTCGATCAACAAGCTCAGTGTCTTAGCCACTGAGCCACCACGTTCCTAAATGTTCCATATTGGTTTATATATTTAGAGTTTCTCCACATAAAGAGGGACTCTTTATGAAAAATATTATTTAATGTATTCTGCATTGGTTTGATATATTCAACATACTCCATTTTTAATATTTAAGTTCTGATATATGTTGTTGACACGTAATAATTTTTATTTAATCCATTTAAGAATTTTGTTCGTTAGTCATATGTCCTGGGAACCATCAGTGTAGTTATGATGAGAACCTTAGTGCACTTTTCCTACTTGAGGCCATGGTGCACAAGATTGTGGGGAACTATGGTTATACAGTTCAATACCCAATACACAGGGTATATTCCCCAATACACTGGGGAATACCAGGTTTGGAATGGCTAATCTAATTAACCAAATCAGCATGGATAAAATCATTTGGATCATGAGACTATATTATCCAGTTGCTTTAACCAACCACAAAATACCACTCATTAAAACATTATTTGATATTATTACCACAACAACTGGGCAGATCTGGGAAGGCAGCAAGATGTGGTCTTTTAGATGCCCACCATCACATTCAGGTTTCACATGTGAGGCACATTTGTTGTGAAGCTTTAAAAAGAGAGAAAACAGCATGTACCAATGTTTACTTTTCTGCTTCCATCCTTAGCCATTTGATCCTCTAATTTTTTCCTTTACTTGATCAAGAAAATTATAAAATCAGATTAGCAAAGCACCTGATGTTTCTTTGATAAGATGGCTTTTAGCCACTGCTTTCTATTGGGAGAGTTAATTCCTTAAGGAGAACGGTCATGAGAAAATAGTGATACTTTTTCTACCAAAATGCAGAGGGGAAATGATACAGTTATATATCTCTAGCCTTGGCTTGGCAGGTATTGTACTAACCAAATGTCTGGAGGCTGTGAGTGCTTGGATGGGAAAGACCCCACAGCCCAAACCTGGCAAGATGGAGTGGTTCTATGCTTTTGGTCCCTGGTGATTTATCATCATTCACTCTGGAAAGGGTCACACTTCCTGTTGTGGCCCGTCAGTGGCATGTGCGGATTGTAGCTGATTCTGACAGTGAGGAGGCTGGTGTGGTGTTGCGACAGCAGCCCGTGCAGCTGGCACCCGAGTCAGACAATGAGGAGGCTGGAGAAGATGTGGTGCCAGAAGCAGGAATTCAGCCAGGGCTTTCAGAACCCCCAGAAGCTCCTTTAAGTGAAGAGACCGAAGAGGAGGAGCCTCTTCTTGATGCACGGGCACGTAGAGTGGCCAAAAGGCAGGAGTGGCTCCTCAGGAGGAGGTCTCCTTGAGAGTAAGGCTTGGGGCTAATTGGCCACTCCTTTAGCCTATTTAAGAGGACCGCCGACTGAAGCAATTTGTAGGGAACAACTTTAGTTCATTCTACTTCGCGTCTGGATTCTCTGCAAATTGCTTCTGGGCTTTCTGCCAACCTTTGTAAGATTGTGATTACTTTATCTTTGGTTCTTGTAGGCTGTTAAGAAAGTTTATTAACAGCCTTTGTTTTGAAAAAGACTGTTATTTTAGTAAACTAAGTTTTGTACAAACTTTGTGTGTGCTGTGTTCTTTGGGATCCGTAGCTGGGGCAGAACACTTCCTCAGATTGAGCTGGTGCACTATTTGTGAGATTTTCCTGGTATCATTGTTTCTGCTCAGGGGGACCCTTGCATAGATCAATGTTGTGCACCAACTGTGTTCATTTCTGGACTGGAAGACCTTGATCATGGTCAATGCGTTTTACATGGGTTGGCCTTTCAGATCACTTGGAAGCTACAACAGTCCAGCAGTGTATCCTCCTCTATCACATTAAACATTACAATTTGCTGATAATTTTTAGGAGGAGCTGTGGGAGGTTATGCTTTTCTGTTGTAAACAGCTTGTAATTCTGAGAAATTGTTGCTGTTTCTTCGAAGAACTGTTCTGAGTTCTTTGGAAAAGGACAAGAGTTTAAATTAAAACATTAATAAAATCATGTTTTTAAACAACTCTATTCTTCCTGTCTTAATATCTGCAGGTCTGGTAAACTTCTATATCTATCTTAAGAGGTATGTAGTACCATTCACCACACATAGCGATAAAAATAAAATGCCTCCAAATATAAAAAAGCAATGTATCCTATGAGTTTTATTTTTGTACCACAGAGGTGCTTACAATAGTTCACAATAGTTGCAAAGTGGATATTATCATTGTTATCATCCAATCCTGGATGTGTTCCTTGAGAAAGCCAATTTTGCCTCTGAAGCCTTCTAAAAATACATTGTGGACCTCCCTTTTCACAAAGATTTACTTCATATATGTCAGAATCAGGATTATAAAAGAGGCGATGCATAGTGGCATGAACTGCTGAGCTACAATATTTTTAGCATTTATGGTTCCTCTATAATTTACTGAATAATGGCTATTTTTGAGATTAGGAGGGATAACTACAGTGGTAAGGGAAGACGAACCTTTATTTCTTACAAACGTCACAAAATTTATTAATTTAAATGTGTAACAATCTGTCTTGACTAAAGTAGATTTCCATAATTTTTGGTTAAAAATAAAAGGACCACATTCTCTTCACGTACTCACTGTGATTTGGCACCATGCACAATGTAGTCCGGTAATTCCCTGGTAGCATTTGATGCTTTTATGACATCGATCACACTTGGCTGGGGAATTGCCCTCAATCCATGTGTGCTGCATAACCTAGAAATGCAAAATTGTTCAACTAGCTTGGTAGAAAGGGAGGATAGTGCAACTTTAGGGAAGTTCCTACTACAGGAATTGTCTCTAACTTCAGTTTAGGGAATTGTTTTCTCTGATTATCAGATATTTCTATACATTTATATTAGAGCCCTAATGACATAATGGTTAGAATGCAGCATTACAGAAAAACTCTGCCCATAGCCTGGAGTTTGATCCTGACGGAACTCAAGGTTGATTCAACCTTCCATCCTTCAAAGATCGTAAAATGAGAATCCAGATTGTTGGGGAAATCTGCTGTCATTGTAAACTACCCAGACAGTGCTGCAAAGCACTATGGGGCTGTATATAAGTCTAAATTCTGTTGATATTATCTATACATTTATGAAAGCATAAATGGTTGTAGGTAAATAGCTTAACTATCAGTCTTACCTGGTAGACCAGACAGGGAACATGACCAGATAAACTAATTTTACTTTACTGTAAAACTACCTTAATAGAATTTTGCAAGTGTGAAAGTACAGTTCTCCTGCTATCATCTTTAGAGCCTGAGAACTTATGGAGAGTCACTTCTGAGACACTTGCTCTGCTCAGTCTGCAGCTGCGGCTATTTTGTCTCTTATCTGATGGTTTCCTAGTTAGCATCTCTTTGCTCCATGTCCCAAGGTCTTTCCCACTCACCATTACATTATAACTTATAATGTGCATTCCTTTGGAAGCTGCTCTTAAGCAATATTGTATACCCATGTGCATACACTGTAAACAACTGCATATTTCTAATGCTTCAATGTCTGATTCAAAACCCAAGTTTCAATTTAGCTCCTGTACTAACCGCAACTCTTGACTTTTTTTTTTTTTTTTGCAACAGAGAGCATAACCTTAACACAGTTACAATTTCAGCAGAATTTTAATTTCTCTAGTACAGGTGTCAAACTCACTTTGCAAACAAAAATTAATCCTAAATCTTATCTGCAAATCCTGCCCCAAATATAAAGTCTACCATTTGAGACTGATATGTATATATTATATCAAAATCACAGCAGTGAATTGGTTGTCGTAAGACAGAGACCTCTTTTATTAAAATAGCATTAATATGACTGTATGGACTGCATGTTCTACATACAGATGGCTTTTGAATTCATGGCAGATGATTAGATAGTAGACACATAGTACTGATCTTCCACATATGCCTCACTTACATTTGTATTTTTCTTGGACTTTACATAAGTATTGATGCAAGGAGCAATATCTTTGGACACACATCTTTCATGGACAGTATATTTACAAACTGTAGAAAGGAAAGAAAAAAAGAGAGAGCCATTCTAAATTACTGTATTGAGTACAATTTCCAGCTACTTCTAGAGTTCGGCTGTTAAAATATATTATTCCATGCATGCAACTGTATGTACAATTCTTCGAAAAATTCTAAATGAGTAACTGTTGTCATAATCCATGATAGTAGGTTCACCGTTCACTACTGAGATGGCACTGATGACACTTGTGGATGACCTCTGGCTGGCTAGGGACAGAGGTGGTGCATTTGTCCTAGCTCTCCCTGAACTTTCAGCAACTTTCCAGACCATCAATTATGATATCACTCTGAACTGTTTTAGGGGGCTGGGAGCAGTACTGTATCAGTTCCCTCCTTCCTTTTTCAAGTGCAATTCCAGAGGGAGAGATTGAGCCCTAAATGTTTGTGTTGTGGGTTGCCTCAGGATGTGATTCTTTTACCCCTCATATTAACATCTACCTGGTGTTCGGTGAGGTCATTTTTCAGCATGGGGTTTACAATCAATATGTTTATATGTTATCTTCTAAACCTCAGATTCCCATAAGTTAAATTTTAAAAGTAATGTATTAACAGTTTTATTCATGTACTATAAATTATGTTCTATTGAATCCAGTGAGACTTCTCAGTAGCCAGCTATTCTACCTTAATATTTGAAACTCTTGTCCCAAGGTTGACCCCCAAGCTTTCTTTAGATGGCAAGCGAGGACATGCTTCTTTCATCTAGACTTTTTAAAAATAATCTATTCTGAGTTGTTACTTTGGTTGTCCTGAAAGTGGGTTATCATTTGTATCCGGTTCTATAATAAAATGGTGTACAACTGGAAATATCTCAAGCTTTCTTTGAGAAAGGAAGGTACTGGAAATATTGAAGCCTTACTATCTCTGTTTTAAGATTAAACAGAAACTAAATCAAAAAAATTCTTTCCCCATCTTTTGGAGAGATTTTGACATGACCCTTCCCAATTGACATGCAGGTAATCTCACTAGCCAAGGTTTATTGTGCATCTGCAGAGACTTACAGGAACAGCACAAGCCTTGCTTCCTAACTCCCAGTAACATAGTACGGCAAAAGTTGCAGTAGGCAGGCTTCTTGAAATGTTTCAGTCTCCAAGCATGTTGGCCATCATCCTTTATATTCTGTAGGGATTTTTTAAAAAAAGTTCACTTAGCAGAGAAGAATCAGTATGATGAATTCTCCAATAATCCACCAATGACCCAATCACAGAAATATGCATTTTGCACATTTATCAATATTATAGCTTTATAATATGAACTAATAATGTCAGAACTATAGAAAACATTTATCAGTTTTCCTCACACAGACACTCTTGTTGAACTTAATTGGCATGTCAACAATAAATGTTGTAAATAATTGTCTGAATTAACCTATGTTATAGTTTTGCTAACTTCTCTTTATTTTTTGAAGAAGCAGCTACAGAATTTTTAAAAAATTAAACTTTTACTACCAGGCAAGATACTAAGACTACTAAGACTCAAGATAAATAATTACCTAGAGAATACATTAACCTGTCTTGACTTGATCTTCTTCTGATATGCTACCGTACATTTATATCATCTCCAAACAATAACTCTTTTGATTGGAGATTCGGTCTGATTACAGTGGGTAAGTCAATCAAAATAGCCTTTGTCCAAAATTTTGTATACCATTTTGGCGGAATTGGTCTAAATAATTTATGTAGTATCATATAGTCAAAAGACAAAGATTGAATATCCGAATGAATTATAACTTGGATTTCTAAAAATGTAAATATGTTGTTTTTCTCAGCAATTAGTGTAGAATGGTATAATTATAATTATCTGTAAGGTATGGTAGACTTTTTTGGGTAGGAGGAGAGGGTGTTGCAAGCATCTCTGACAGATATAAAAGATGGATGGGTGTCCTGTCAATAGTAGCATCTCTATTTTATTTATTTATTTAACATATGGCATCTACAGAGATTGTACAATCATTAATATACAGATTTAGTTTAAAGAATGCATCAGCAAATATAGATACACACATGTGTGTATGTATGTGTGGTGTGTATGTACAATACAATATAGGAGATAATATATTAGATTAAGATAAAACCATAAAATCACCGTAATATGGAGCCATAAAATTGCAATATGTTATAATTCGATATCTAAGGACGCTAACCATCTAACTGCTTCTGGTGTGGCTGGAATGAGATCATCCCAGGTGCCTTGAAATTTCCTGAGGAGATTTCCTTGAACGATATGTGTTATAGTTTGTTCCGGTACACTAGTCACATTGCAGGCTCTCGGCCATTCAGCGTGTTTATCTTATTCCACTCTCAAACTGTCTGTTGTCATCTGAGATCAGTCAGGAGGTGCAATGTTAGAAAGAACATGAAGCCATGAGAGTGGTGTGGATTTAAGGATTCCAGATATTATTCTCATTGTGTCATTAAGAGGAACATCAATCTTGTGCATATGACAACTTCCCCATACAGATGCGCAGTATTTGGCAACAGAATACGCTAATGATTGTGCCACTATACACAATTACCTCTATGATAAGCAAGTGCCTAATTTGGAAAAGAGTGAATCAACATGATTCCATGAGTGCCATTACATCAGGTCAGTTGTTTCCAAAAGAACAAATAGCCTTTTACCATGTGACCAGGTAAAATAGGAATTGACATGCTTCCAAAATGTTGAAAGAAAATAAAAAAGCAACCATCCAGCCTATCCTGAATAGAAAATTTATAAAACACAGAATTCACAATTTTTAATCGGATAACAAAATGTGCTGCATATGTTCTAAGAAGTAATGTAGTGGATCAGAAAAAAAGGCCTTACATAGTTTGAGATTATTGTCCCACAATTGTCAATAAAGCTTATGGAAGCCTCACAAAGAGCATATCAACATCCTCCTACTCATATTCCTTAGAAACTGACATTCAGAGGAATATTGCCTTTGGTGGTACATAACTGTAATTACTAGGCCTGATGACTAATACCCTTATTTTTAAGAAGTTGTAGAATTAAAATTAGAAAATATATTTTCCTATATACACATATATTTCAATTTGTCCTATTGTATTGTGTTTTCTATTTGATTGCTCAAGAAGTCAAGAGCATCAGATAATCTCTCAAAATCCATCAGATGACCACATTACCTTCTAAAGATAGGACTCTTAAATCATGAGATTATAGAACTGAAACTGAGTACATTGCTCCTGCTGCTGATGTACCAGACAATGTTTACACCAGGAATTCAAAAGGTTGCTTGTATTGTATGTCTCAAGAATCTAGGGCAGATGGAGGGGTAAAACGGGTATTGGTTCCATAGCACCATAATATAACAATGCACAATTATTATATTATTAGATTTCATCTGAACCTAATTAAATTTATTTATATATTATTTATATATATATAATGTACATACTACCTGTTATATATGTTATACATCAAAAGCAGTGTGTTAAATTTTTCTGTCTTTGAAAGTAAAAGATAAATGACTGTCTTGCAATGTAAAACATTTCTTAAATCCTTTCCTTATTTTCCATCAAGCAATGCAAATGTTAATAAAAATAATTACACATAATGGGAAACTACAATTAGATTATTGGTGAAAGTTTTCATACTTATTCTGATTGATTATATCTAATTTCCTTCAGAAGGTCACGTTCTGTATGGCACCTTTTCTCAGCTTAATTCCCATAATTGCTTCCTGGCTACAGTTTAAAGTATTCATGCTAATTTTCAAAATTACAGAAAGCCTGAAATCTGATTATCTGAGAGATTTCCTTTCCTATTAAAAATCTTTCTAGATGTGAAGTCCTACATAAGAGGCCCTTCAGAAGACAACTTGTTTTCAAAGGCAGATTCATTCAGTTTGTAGAGCTTCAGTTGCATTGCTTCCAGTCTACCTTTGGGATTCTATTAGGCTCACACTCTTAAATTAATTTTTATTAAATGCATTTTTCCATGGAGTCAAATACAAAGTGAAATGGAGAAAATTAATAGAAACATGAAAAAATTATAGAAAAAGAAAGATAAAAGAAAAACAAAATAAAGAATAATAAAGAAGTGGCTTCTGGTCTTCTCAACTGTAGTTACGTGTACATTTTTTTTTTGGCTTTGGGGAAAAAAAAGCAGCTAAATGTATATCTTTTGCCAGGCCTTTTTTTTTTTTATACTGTTAAATAATGTTTGGTTTTAATTTATGTTTTATGTTTAATTTCTATTTTACATTCTGCATTTCAATTATTGTTAGTCACATTGCATTATGTGGCGAAAGAAAGGTTATATGACAAATAATAACTCTTTCCTATCCTAGGTAAAAGTATTGTTACTCTAGAAGACACCAAGTCGGGAAAGTTTGTCTTATTGTGAAGTCTGGCCTGTTACTCACTGTTTCCATGCCTAGGAGAACAAGCAGAGGGATAGTGGTCATACCACCCCGAATCCATTCTTCAAGTGTCACAGTTCCATCATGATCATAGTCTATTTCTTCCATCATCTCTTTCAAAATCTATAGAAGACAAAGTCCAGTTACGTACATCATTTTTTTCCAGTTGCAATTATTTTTTAAGTTAGGAAATGTTCTGTAGGCTTTGAACACTAGTACGGGAAACAAACAAAGTTGATTGCAACATTAAGTTAAAGAATCAAGGGCACTGGTGTTTGCATTGTGAATCACAGAGTCTAGGAGGTAGACTTAGCAGCGGAGACAATGTCTAGGCTGCAATTTCAGTCTGAATATAATCAGCTGATCTCACAGACTGAATGCTGTCACTTGATTCTGATTGAGACATAAAGGTGTCATATAATATTTCCACCCAAGTCAGGTTGTCAATCTGAATTCTGGGTTTCATCACATTGCTTTGATTTCTTCAACTTACTCTTTGGCTTCTTTTGCTTTTTTTAAAAAAATCCATGCTTGTTTGCAGCAGACTTGGATCGGATAATCAGTCCCAAGAATAATTTAGAGTTCTATGGAATTCCAGTTTTATGGTCGAGTTTTGTTTGTTTGGTTTTGCAGTTCTTTGTTACACGTTTTCCAAGTCAGATTTTTTAAGCCTCCAACTTCTCTTCCTGTGAAACTATAATTATCCTTATTCCTTAAAAGATGTTTTAAAGAAAAAAAAAAAGCTATGGGTGGTGGATGGCTTAAAATTCTGTTTTTTCAATTCAAAAATAATAACCCGTTTTTGAAACTATTCTATTTGTGACCTGATTATTATAATATGTTTGACAGGTTTAAGCTGGCTATTTAGAATTAATGGGTGACTCAAGAAATGATAAAAAAGAACAATAACAACAAAATGTGGCATATTAAAGACTAATTGTAGCTTACATGTTTAAGAACAACAGTTAATTTTAAGTTGCCACAAGATTCTGTTTTTGGTGCAACAGACTAAGATAGTAACTATCCTAGAAATAAAAATAGGGATCATCCATGTATTTATAGTTCAATCTCAGTAATTCAGGACCAATCTACATAAAATTAAATATAAATAGTATGTAGATACTTTTCTAATTTTTAAAAATGCTTGTCGCAGCAATCCTGACTGGGCCACGGAGAAGAGAAATTTTACACCATCTTTCCATTTGCCACACAGTGGCAAAAATGCCAGTATTCTGCATGAGGGAATTACCCAAAGAAAATGGGGAAAGAATCACATTGGACAAGGCATATGTTGCTAAACATGTTTCTAGGAGGAAGGTGTAACCTTCTGCATATGGTAATCTTAATTAGTAGTGATCCACTACTATGTTTACTTTGCTGTAAAAGAAAGGAAAAAAGGTAGTTATACATTGTTTATTGAATATTGTGTATGACTTATCCCTCAGAGGAAAAAAATGATGCTCAAAAGCAGAACAAAGCACTTTTTAAAAATAAATTCTAATTCTACATGGAAAAATAACTTACAGGCCTTAATTCTGTGGAGTCCCATTCCAGATATTCTGCTACATGTACCATTTGATTGATAATACGATCCAGCTCCTGAATTTAGAAACAAGATGGATGAAGATAAATGTTTTTAAAACAATGTGAGTGATATACTATATAGATGTTGCAATTACATATCAGCATGCAAGAAAAAAAAGGTAAATATCTTTATGAAGGTGAGCCACCTTTTTAATACAATTGTATCAAATTACTTTTGTTTCTTTTTAAGAATAAGCACTTTAAAGAGCTTGCAGTAGGGTAATAGCTACAGCACAGCTACACCCATATTGTAGCCTTCCATTTAAGTTTTCGACAAGGTAATTGAATTACTCTATATCAGAGGTCTTCAAACTTGGCAGCTTTAAGACTTGTGGACTTCAGCTCCCAGAATTCTCCAGCCAGCATAGTTGCTCTATATCAAGACAGTTTTGGAAAATTTAAAGAGCCAGACCCAAGCTTTGATGCTGCTATTAACCAGCTATATTTACCAGAGCCTGCCAACTTTGAAAAAGACCTGTATAAATCCCTTTATGAAGAATCCCTCGACATGAAATGATTTTGTTTCCATGCTGTAGCTTAGTTGGAGGCTAGAAATGTTTTCCCAGAGACAGCCAGATTTCATTGATGTATACCTCAACCAAAATACTTTGTAGTGGCATCACAATAGGAAAGCCCCAATGCATTTGGGAAAAAGCGTAACTTCTTATCTTTTTAAAGAAAAAGGACTAGTTTGAAGGATAGCTTACCGAGCTGTCCAGGAAGCCATTTCCATCTGTATCATACAGGCGAAACATAACTGCAAGAAAACACACATGGGCAAAGATATGTAATAAATGTATGTGCCCATCATAAAAATGGCTAATGACTCAGGTTTTACTGTCTACCACTGCCTTAATTAAATTCAAGGTTTGAGCTGACCACAATGAAGTCTTTGCCTTCAGTTAACCCTTTGTATTTGATAATTCACATCAAAATAAACACATAGCCATACAAAAGAGAAGGAATTCAAAAGAGGGTAAGTAAACATTAGCTCAGCTCTGAAAAAGAGGTGAGAACGAAACTCAAGATTACCTCACAGGTTTTATTTTTTGGGGGTGTAACAAAGAGCAGAGGGAAACTTTGAAAACCTTCTAAAATTCTGTTACCTGAGATAGTCCTTGATTTAGAACCATTTATTTAGTAACTGTTACAACAGTGCTGAATGAATGGTGGTTACAACCAGTTCTCAGAATTCTGGATGCCCACCCAGCAGTTTTGGAGTCACATAGTCATAATCTGGGCCAGTGGTGAAATCTGAACTGGTTTACTATTAGTTCGCTGGCTGCGCATGCAGAGTGTGCACCACGCACCAAATGCGAGGTGCGTGCAAACAGTGCGCGCTAAAAGGAGACATGCAGTAAGTAGAACAGTGCACGAGGTGGGGTAATCAGCTGTGGCGCGCAATCTTTCTTTTTACTTTTAAAAGTATTGCTTTTAAAAGTAAAATAAAAGCCTCTGACGATCGCGCTGCTCAGCTGGGATCATCAGAGTCTTTTTTTTTTACCTTTTAAAAGCATTTTTTCTATAACCTCTTTGGCCAAACCTTTTTCGGAAAAAAAGCCTCTGATGATCACGCGGCTCAACTGGGCATGGGGGAGGGCAGGGATTTTTGCTACCGGTTCTCCGAACCACTCGCCGCCATCGCTACCGGATCGGGCAATCCAGTCCGAACGGAAGCATTTCACCCCTGATCTGGGCACTTGGCAACCATCTTGCACTTACGACCAATTACAGCACCTCATAATCAAGTAATTGCCTTTTGTGACCATCCCTGCGGCTTTCCTAGGAGATCAATGAGAAAGTCAGCAAAGAAGGTCACACGTCTCTAGGGTAAGTTACCTGCACACCCTCCTCCAGCCCTCTGTACTCACACTGGGCCAGCCACTTGAACACCTTCCTCAAGCTTTGCCTCACCTTTTCTGCAATTGTTGCAGTCTCATGCACCCACCCTGTTAGTATAGCTAGCTAGACATTTTTAAATTAATCTTCCTATAGTGATTAGTGACTGAAAAATATTAATTTCTGTTTCAATTAGTTTTGGGTCCCTCCTCCAGATGATCCTGAAAATTCTAGTCAGTCAATTTTTAAGGCTACTTTTTCTGGCCACAATTCCTAATTTTTACTTTCAAGATAAAAAAAATATTTTCTGTCTAGTGGAAAGTAAGGGGTTTGGACCCTAACCCTGCAGGTGTGAGCCAGAGCATGCATCTACTCCATGTTATGGGAATTACTGTAAAACTAGATGACTAAATTATTACTTAACAAGTCTGCCCAGCATGTAGCTAGCATTCTGGAATACTTCGGAGGCAGTTTGGCTTTACATAGCTATATTTCTACTTTCTGACTGCCCAGAGATCAGGAAATTAGTTTTTTGCAATTGTAGTATATGCACATCTATATTCCTTAAGAATCAGTATGAATTGTATTCAGTAAATCAGAGTTGTCTCCAGTCCCTCTTTTCTGGCAGTTGGCAGTCTGGTGATGATTCTTGAAGATTGGAGGACTGGTTTTTTTTGTTTTTCATTTTTGGTTAAAAATAAACCAGGCCAGTTTTTCCCAATATGGTGTTGTTCCAGTATATGGGGCTTGAAGTACTATATTCAGCACTGAAGATGCTTAATAGCAGATTTAATATATATTTATGTAAATAGAATACCCAAATCAGTAGCTCAAAAATACCAGTGAATTTATAATATGAATGGCAGTGTCCATGTCATCTTAAGGCCAATGCATTTCCACAAAGAAGCAGATGGTATATTTGGCTACAGTGTCTATGAAGTTCAGCCAGCTGGTTGGATATTATGTCATTCAATTCGCTTCAAATTGAGGAAATGTGTCGTATTCTGCATAGACTATAATTTTAATCTCTGAGTATTGTTTCCAAAATGGTAGAAGAAGTCTTTGTGCCAAATTTATTGTCATCAATATTGTCTATACATGCATTTTTAATTCCTTAAAATATGTAACTGATCTTTAAGAAGAAACTATCTTTAGAATCAGTTTTCACATTGGCTTCAGTCAAATCCTTCAAGATTAAGGAATTTGTTTTTTGTACATAGTATTACATTTAAATAATATATAATATATAATATATAATATATTAAATAATATATTCTTAATCTTTAATGGAAAACTTTAACAAATAGCACTAGAGGGCAGCCTTTTACAATTTTCAGGAATGTTAATGAAATGATACCCTATTTCAATGTATGTAGTTTATATTTTGCAAAAGTAACATGTAGATAACAAATTTCATTTTAAAGCTATTTTTCTCCTTTCTCTGCTACATATCTGACAATTCATTTAATAAAATCAATGATAGGTAACACCGGAATCAAGAAGGCCAATACAGATGAATAACTTTCTCCTAAAATACGAATAGTATAAAAGAGGAAGAAACACTTGTTCATCATCACTTCAAATAGGAAAAACAATATCCTTGCTTATCACCACACCCAGTTACACAGAGGGCAGTCCACAAACTAGGAATGTTTCATCCACTCTAAAGGGTGTGTCCAACATCACATTTTGACTCCTGCTGTGATGTCTGAAGAGATTCTACTGAACAATTCAGTTTGAAATGTTACACCAGGATAGATCATAGATGATATTGCGGTTTTTCCAGTGATATGTCATAATTAATCTGTTCTCTGCAGTATTAATAGAGATTGGCTTATAAACTAGCAGTTTTAAATGGCAAATGACTCAGAGTTTAGCACAAAGGAAGAAGATGAAAAAAAGGTTATAAACAGGCAACCACTTCTGCGTGGTACATAGCTTCCCTATTATGTCCACCTAAGACTGCCAACTCCGTTTGTATCTGGAAAGTCCCTTCTTCAATGAAAGGATTCATATAACACCATGCACGCATGGACACATACACACACACCAGTGGTAGGTTTCAACTGATTTTATCACCGGTTCGCATCATGCACGCGCTTCATGCACGCACACCAAACTTGCGCTCTGCGCAAGCTGGTGTATTACAGAACAGCTGAGACGCAGCAATCCGCTCGGCTGCGCCTTTCAGCTGGGCTAACAATAACCAAATATAAGGTATATATAACACAGGGGTGGGCGGGAGGGCCAACGTAATTCAACTCACCATCATCACTACTGGCTCACCCGAACTGGGCCGAACTGGTAAAAACCCACGACTAACCCACGCATGCGCGCCTCACGCACACACACACACACCAGAGACATATACTTATATACATATGCACACAACCGCCCACTAGTAGCCATACTCCAAAATAAGGCTGGTGAGGAGAAATAGAAAGGAAATACAGTTAAAGAGGAAAACAAAATTGAGAGGTATAATTAATATGTGGGAAAAGGATAAGTGTAAAGAAAAGAGAAGCAGGTCTGTTAGACATTACAAAAAGGGTTAAAATTCATCAGATGAGCTGCCCTTCCAAATCACAGACAAGGTTTATTTTTTAAGCAGTTAATTTAAAAGGTATTAGGTCTTCAGCAATATTTGTGGGAACATGATGGCTCACAAGATTAGGATCCTGGGCTGATGATCAGCAGGCTTACATTTGAGTCTGGTTGTTGCTGTAGGATGGGATGAGCTCCTGTCACACACTCCTGCCAACCCCGTAGTTAGAAAGCGGGTGACTGTGAGTAGATAAATGGGTACCATGTCAATACCCAACTTAACGAGGATGTGAAAAGAGCTCCCAACTGGGCCTTTCCCGGGCAACGGTGATGACACTGCTGAATCCTTTCAATCTGGAAGCACTTCAGCACTCCCAACACAGCTGTAGTAGTAGCAATGTTCGTACCTATTTGAACACATATGTTCCACCATTCCACTCCCCAACACACAGCTACTTGAGAAAAAACTCTTATCTTCTAGGATAAGGAAGCTGGTAAATCCTAACTGAGGAATTTGAAATTACATCACTGGACTGGTATTTCATCAGAGCTGATGACTGATACATGAATTCCTCACCTGCAAAACTGAAGGTTGGCAGCTGACATACATGCTCTGAGAATGCTACTAGACACAGCTTTTAAAGTACATGTAGTGTTACCTCTTAAACTTCTTTCCTTTCTATTAAAATATCAGCTAGAGAAGACTTCCCTTTCCCAGCTGCTCTTACCACATAATAAAAAGGCTACTACAAACACCTTTTGATTAATCATAGTAGAAGCCACTTATCAGGAAGGACACACAGAACATTTCAGATTAATAACACTACACCCAAACATGTGAACAAATTAAAATAGTACCTTTGCCCCATTGGTGTGGCCTATGAGCTGTTATTTTAGAAAGCCAGGAGGAATAGATATGATTGCAGGAGAAGGAACTGCTGAAACTTGAGCATTTCATGCCAGAAAATATTTGAAAATCATTCACAAATCTTTTTCTCCCTGAAAATTGCCCTTCCCAAGAGAAAAAGTCATAGAAATATGAACTATGGATTCATATAGCAGTCTTCCATCAATGAATATTAAGCAATGCTGTTTAATCAATATTGAGTCCATAATGAGCTACTTGATGTGGACCAGAACTTTTTCCAGCTCTGATCATAGGCCATATTGAAGCTGATATAGTCCAACAATCAACATGGGGATCCATAGGTTCCTAGTCCTGTTTAACTGGAAAGGAATGAATGAACAATTTATTGTCTTCATTCATTTTTTTATCTGTGAAAAAAAATGGTGAAAGGATCAATTAGTGGCATCACTGTTGCCCAGGGGAGTCCCAGTTGGGGGCTCATTTCATGTCCCCATTAATGAATCCACCAAAGTGGTACCTATTTATCTACTCATGTTTGCAAGCTTTAGAACTGTCAAGTCGGCAGGAGGTGCAGCTTCAGTCATGATTCACACCCATATGAATCTCAACATTTACCGCCTTATAAACCTCAAAGCTCTTATGGATTCCTCTAAAACCGCAACCCTCCCACATTCCTTCCACCCCTGCCACCTGTGACCAAGGCACCCATAGTTTTGCACGTGGTACTCAAGGACTACAGATGTTCTTCCTGTCACCCAAGCACTTACACTCCAGCTTATCCTCAGCCCGTCCCCTTTCCAGCAGTGACAGGTAGCAGACAATGTCCTTCAGGTAGACTACCTGAGCCAAAGGGGCTGGTTGATGTGGACTGGCTGTTTTTAGGGAGATGTTACTCTTTCGGAGATTGAAAGGAAGTTTCTTGTCCAAACTTTTGGAACCTAAAAGGAAGAGAAAAGTGTTCATGTTGTTTTGTAAAGTGACATTCTTTAGATTATAATTCAAAACAGGGTTATTTATTTATTTATTTATTTATTTATTTATTTATTTATTTAATTAATTAATTTTTATACCGCCCTTCTCCCGAAGGACTCAGGGCGGTGAACAGTTAAAATAACATACAAATAAAATGTGAATATAAGATGATTAAGCCAATTTGGCTCATCGGTTAAGAATCTTCAGCATAAAGATTTAGAACAATTAGAAGAGATTTATGCCAGCCCGGCGTGGTGAAACAGAAAGTCTTAAGTGCATGATGGAAAGTACAAAGATCTGGGATTATTCGTATCCCTGGAGGTAACCTGTTCCAAAGGGTAGGTGCCCCCACAGAAAAGGCTCTTTCTCTGGGAACTACTAGTCGACATTGCTTTAGTGACGGCACCTTGAGAAGGCCCACCCTGTGGGAGCGTGCTGGTTGGTGGGAGGTTATCGGTTGCAGAAGGTGGTCTCATAGGTACCCAGGTACCCATGGAGCACTTTAAAGGTAAGAACCAACACCTTGAAGCGCACTCAGAAGACCACCAGGAGCCAGTGCAGCTCACATAGGAGAAGTGTTACATGTGAGCACCACGTCGCTCCCAATATCACCTGTGCAGCTGCATTCTGGACCAGTTGGAGCCTCCGCGTGCACCTCAAGGGGAGCCCCATGTAGAGAGCATTACAGTAGTCCAGATGGGAAGTGATGAGAGCATGAGTGATTGTGTGTAAGGAGTCCCGATCTAGAAAGAGTTGCAACTGGTGAATCAGGCAAACATGATAGAAAGCTCCCCTGGCCATGGCTGTCATATGCTTTTCTAAAGACAGCCGCGTGTCCAGGAGGACACTCAAGTTGTGAGCCCTCTCCGTGGGGGCCAATGACTCATCCCCAATAGTCAGTGATGGTATCAGCTGGCTATATCGGGATGCCAGCAGCCACAGCTATTTGGTCTTGGAAGGGCTGAGTCGGAGCCTGTTTCTCCCCATCCAGATCTGCATGGCTTCGAGGCACCGGGACATCACTGCAAGGGCATCATTGGGGTGGTCTGGGGTGGAGATGTACAGCTGAGTATCATCAGCATAAAGATGGCATTGCATCTCAAAACCTCGGATGATCTCACCCAGCGGCTTCACATAAATGTTGAACAGAAGAGGTGAGAGGAGCGACCCTGCGGCACCCCACAAATAAAGTGTCTTAAAGTTGACCTCTGCCCTCCTGCCAACACAGACTGTGACAGGTCAGAGAGATAGGAAGAGAACCACTGTAGAACAGTGCCTCCTACTCCTAGCCCCTCCAGCTGGCGCAGCAAGATACCATGGTCAATGGTGTCAAAAGCTGCTGAGAGATCTAATAGAACCAGGATAGAGGAGCAACCCCTATCTTGAGCTCTCCAGAGATCATCAACCAATGAGACCAATGCCGTTTCAGTGCTTTAACCAGGTCTGAAGCTGGACTGGAATGGATCTAAGTAGACAGTTTCATCCAGATACTGCGGGAGTTGCTGTGCCACCACACTCACAACAACCTTTGCCATAAAATGAAGGTTGGAGACAGGTTGGTAGTTTGCTAGAACAGCCGGGTCCAGAGAGGGCTTCTTGAGGAGGGGCCTCACCACCGCCTCTTTCAAGGTGGAAGGCAAGAAACCCTCACACAGAGAAGCCTTTATAATCCTCTGGAGCCAGCCTCGTGTAACCTTTCAGGTTCAGGCTGACTGTAAGGTGAAATTGATTTAGAGTTATAAGGTGGATCCTAGATCAAAATTAATTTTGTGAACTAAGGGGCTGCAACAGATTCTGCATGGCAAATCAAGAATTAAAGTATTTGGTATGTTTTTCATTATACAATTACATTGTGCTAACAGGTGTTTTTAAAAATCCAAACCTAAAACTCCAGTGAATAAGAAAGCATGATAGCCCAACGGGGAAGTTAGGCTGAGAAGGACTGTAAGCCACTGGCAAGAATGTGGTGGGAGGCAAGGAAAAGAAGCAGCAGATGAAATAGAATGAGGACAACAGACTAGGAAGAAGGATGTTTGCATGGAAGGGGGGGGGAGGGGAGGGGAAGGAAATTATTCTCTAGTGTGAATTAACATTTTGTTACAGTATGCAATTTTGTGGACTACGGCTGATTAATATATTTATTAGATTGTATCTTCTACCTGAAAAGGAAGATGTGACTTGGAAGAAATAAGTGTGAGTGAAGAAATTAGTACACCAGTAAATTCTAATCTTGCTTATTTAACCTTTACTCTCTGGCATAAACTAGTACTCCGGAAACATTGGGTCACCTAGTGACTTCCCCATACCAGCTGTTCCTACCATGTAATAAAATATTTGAATGACAACAACTCAGAAGGAAGCAACTCTTACACCACCCTTCTTACCAACCACACAAACAAAAAAACATCAAAAACTGCTGAATTCAGAATGCTTGGAAGAAAAGTGCAGAGCTCAAGCAGCGGATAACATAATCCCAGTAAAATTACAGGTAGTCTTTGACATGCAACATTTGTTTAGCAATCATTCAAAGTTATAATGACACTGAAAAAATGATTTATGACTGGTCCTTGCATTTATGACTACTGTAGCATCCCCGTGGTTGTGTGATGAAAGGTTGGCAACCAGGGTGCATTTACGACAGTTGCAGTGTCCTGGGGTCATATGATTGTCATTTGTAGCCTTCCCAGCCAGCTTCCAACAAGCAGTCAATGGGGGAATCCAGATTCGCTTAATGTCTGCATGATTCATTTAACAACTGTAGTGATTTACTTAACAACCATGGCAAAAAGGTAATAAAATCAGTGATAACTCACTTAACTGCTGCCTTGCTTAGCAATGGGAATTCTGGAAATTCCAGAAAGTGGTTGTAAATTGGGTGAAAATTCCTTCAAAATGATTGAGCCACATAGCAGATAAATGCCCCTGGGTCTTTGAATCAGGGAGGACATTGGAAGTAATGTATTGGCCAATGCTGCAAATTTCTTTTGAAATCATTTTCTCAGTCTAATGTAGATATTTCTGCTTCTTGAATCCTCACACAGGCCAAAAGTGCATCACCTCAGCTCACCTTCAAGCTTCTTTACCAAATGCGTATCCCATGCTAGGATTTTGACCTGTGAAATGAATTTTATGGCTATATATGGGTGAGGCTGGAAAATATATAGGAATGCCTCCATAAAAGAAAGGCAGATCTCACCTGGAGACTGTGGGGTAAGCAGAGGACCTGAGGAAATCTTGGAGGACCCTGAGGAGTTGTGAGCAGAAGGGTTACCAGCAGTGGATTTTTGTGATGATGATCTGGACCAGTTAGGTGAGGCATTCCCAAGGACATTGATGTTGGATGTTGGAACAGGACTGAGAGATGCTGATTGTGGCTCTGGTAGATTTGTCTGGGGGCGTTTGGATTCAGGTGTATGCTTTCCCATGGCACTTAGAAGAGTTTTCCCATTGATCCCTATAATTTAAAACAAAGTGGTAAATCAGCCTTGATTTATGAATCATGAAATGAATCATAATGAGACATGATGTTTTCTATTAATTTTTCCCAAGAGGGAGGCTTCCTTTCCATTTTAGACTATTATTTCCAAACCCATCATCTCAGCCAGCATGGCTCAGAACACTACCTTTGTGCCGCCCTTCTTGATGGTTGTATACATTCCCTCGATGCCCCATGCATAATTGGACCTTATTTTATGCAAGAAATTTTCACAGACATAGGATTTTCTTGTAAATCCTGAGATGTGAATATCTTAAGACACCAGGACTACACAGTATGTGATCCCTGAAACTCTGTTTTACAGTTTATAGAGCATGAACACAATAATATATACTTTAAAATAGACTTTACATAATTCATAAGACAAAGAAAATCCTACACTCCCCACCCCCAATAATAAATCATGACTGTCTGTGGTTAAGGAATCAGGCTGGAAAACCATGGGACTGTGAGTTCTAGCCCTGCATGAGAGCCGCTGGGTGACCTTGGGCCAGTCACTCTCTCTAAACTCTTCATCTCAGAGGGTTGTTGTTGTGGGGAACATAGGAGAAGGAAAGTGTGTTGGATATGTCTGCTTCCTTGAATTATTTATAAAAATAACAAAGGCAGGATATAAATAAAATAATTAAAAAGGTTGGGCAGTTCCAGTCATCTAAGAGAAGCCTGCCAGTAATGAAGTGACAAAAATATTTCTTAATCCTGATATGCTTAAATTATTTATTTAATATTTCATATAGCTATTACATGAAAAACCCTTCATGGATGTTGAAATGATAAAAAATTATTCATTTTGTCAGAGGAAGCTAAAAACATAAAGTTGATGATCTTTTATTTATTTTTCTGAGGAAAGTATACTTTTCTGATGAATTTACTAATTTGTTTTTCTGATGAATTTACTTTTTCTATACTGTACTTGGTGAACTTGCCATTTTCTGTACTGTACTTGCGTAAGCTCTTCATGGTAATAATTCTGCTCGCCTTTCCTACCTACCATATTGCCCACCAGACTCTCCTACCTTTTCCTACATGTCCATTTTAATCTAGTAATTTAGTAGAGAAGTAAATGGCGCATTAAGTATCTTGCTATAAGAAAGTTGTATGGAAACAGCTCAAATGCATCTTCATAAAGCTCATATTACTAATAATACAATCAATCCAGATTGCAAATTAGATTACATATTTCTTTAAAAATACTAATCTCTTGATTCTTGATTCCATGTTTCATCTGATTATCTTCTGCATTTAACTAGAATGGTAGTGGAGATACCACAAAATCAAAAACATAGCACTGAAAAAAGGATATTGCCACATAGCAACTGTTTCCTGGCAAGGGATAAGGATTAGAAAAGCCAGACCACTCTGAAATAATGGGAGATCTCTTGGCACCCAAGGATTGTTTGCTTAACATGTTTACGTAGCTGCTATTGTATGTTTCTGTGCAGGATTCCAGAGACTGGTAGTCCCTAGCTTTTTATTTGTTTTTACAGCATAAAGTGACCACCAAGATTTGGAACTAATGTTGAACAGAACTCAGCCTGTTGGTGCTCCTTATAAACTCCTTATTAAACATGAAAGATTGTGCAGCTCTTAAAGCATTTACATTGGATACCTGTAACAGGAGCACAAGCAACTTCTGTCTGGATGGATATACCTGTATCAAGAGTCTTGGATTCTGAATATATAAAAGAAACATAAGAACATACACATACTTTAGCAATGGGCACTTGTCATCAACTGATCAGTATTCATTGCAAATTTGCAATAGCAATTGCACATTTTACTTTTATTCCACAAAGGGCTAATAAATATTTAGGCAGAATACTGAGCTGCAGGTATATACTATTTTGGTTTAGCCATACAAAACTGCTGCAGAAACAATTTCATCCCCAATCAACTGTGGGGAAGCATAATTCAACGCATTATAAGGCAAAGCAGAACACTGCTGCTTGCTCCTTAGCTGGGCACAGCAGCTAACTACTGTATGTGGAAATACGGTATCCATATCTAGCCCAGCTTGGCCCCATCATGGGGATAGCAGTAGGAGCATTTGGGAAAGGGATGACAGGGATAGGCTCATGATATTTGTCAAGGCAAGGAAGTTCACACGTAGCAGCTACTCTTGTTCATATCTCCTGATAGAACTGAAATTCTATATGTAGAGGGATGCAGAGCAGGAAAAAATGAATAGATGGCTGTTTTTGTATTGATTCCCTTCCCCTCTTCCTGTCAAACTCCTCAGCTTGGTTCAGGCCTTCCTCAAACTTTCAGAAAGTACCTTTCAATGTGCATAGTATGCTTTTCCTGAGCACAGCAACACCATCAGCCTTACTTACCAACGTGTAGTAAAAGAAATCCGGACACAGCCATTTTAAGACAAACATCAACAAGGCTGTGCAGTTTAGCCACAATGGTTGTTTAAAAGAATTTAAGAGCAGTCACAAGTGGTCATTTGCATTCAGGTCCATTTATCCTTCTCCTCCCCCTTCAGTAGACCAGTGAAGCCTTCCTTCCCAACAGACACTATTAAAAGCACATCTCCTTTTGTGCTGCCACAAAATACCTTCCATGCTCCATATATTTTAAAAACAGATCTAGTTGATAAAAAGCATTATTTAGAGAAACATGTGGAATGAATGAATACTTCCACACACAAGAATACACACACACACCTTCCCTTTTATATGAACACTAAAAAGGAGTTAATTAAAACAAAATCAAAGATATGTGGCTCTCAAATCAAGCCCCTGCATCTGAACCTAATATGTGATAATATGATTATTGAATCATTTGTTCAGTTCACAGTTCAAATCACTTTAATTTAACTTGCCATTGCACAGCTACAGAAAAGATAGTCCATGGATACTGAATATGGATGTTATCTATGAAAATATTTTTGGGATGAAAAAAAAATTAGGGGAGAAACACAGCCCAATGAGGATTAAGGTCCATAGAATGTCCATTTCATAAGTGGAAATTCAAAGAAAGTAAATAGAATAGAATATCCCAGAATGGGCATAACAGGACCCTAAGCAGAAGATAGTAAACAGTGCATCATTTAGTGGCAGGCCCCATTTACTCTTTTAGGAGAACAAATCTTCCCAGAAAGACACCTCAAAATATTCCAGTATTAGTCATTTCCACACTTGTGAGAACTGAAGCAGCAAAGAAAACATATAGCTTACCAAGGTTGCTCAGCTGTGAAATACTGGAACTTTGCTGCTGGTTCTCGAGAGAACATTGGCCAACTTTTCTTTTAAAGGACATGAAGAGGTGCTCACAGAGCTCTCCTGGAATATCCACCTCCAGATATGTTCTCATAAACAGCTGGAATCCCTCATAGTCAATAGGCTAACAGGAAGGAGGGAAGTAAAAGATACAAGTGTTTTTTTAAAAAAATATTTTTTAAATGTTAGAAATCTTACCATTATATTTCCTCCCCATTTTAAATTGAGGATCTCAATTGAGGAGGTAGACGAAGGAAGGGTAGAAGAAAAAAATTACGGAAGAAATAAATAAATACAATTGTTAAGGCAGTAATTTATAGATAGTGAAAATAGATCAAGAACTTTTGTCATTAGATAGTGTAGGTGGGTCAAAAAGCTGTTGGGAAAGGTATCTGGAATAAAGCATGGAATTATATTTGATCAATGCAATTTTTAATCTCCTGGATTTGAGGCAGGGGTGAAATGCTCCCGGTTCGGACTGGATCGCCCAATCCGATAGTGATGGTAGTGGGTGGTTTGGAGAACCGGTAACAAAAATCCCTGCGCCCCCCACCCCCCATCCCCAGCTGAGCCACACGATCATCAGAGGCCTTTTTTTTTTAACTTTTAAAAGCATTTTCTCTACAACTTCTTCCGCCAAAAAATGCTTTTAAAAGTAAAAACAGCCTCTGATGATCATGCAGTTTAGCTGGATCTCAGAGGCTTTTCAAAGCATTTTTTTCTGCAACCTCTTCTGGGGAAGAGATGGTTTAAAAAATGCTTTGAAAAGGCTCTGATGATCAGGCAACACAGCTGGGATTGTCAGAGCCTTTTCAAAGCATTTTTTAAAGCACCTCTTCCCCAGAAGAGGTTGCGGGAAAAAAATGCTTTAAAAGTCTCTCTGACGATCCCAGCTGAGTTGCCTGATCGTCAGAGAGACTTTTCAAAGCATTTTTTAAAACGATCAGGCAACTCAGCTAGGATCATCAGAGACTTTTAAAGCATTTTTTTCTGCAACCTCTTCAGTGGAAGAGGTGGTTAAAAAAATGCTTTGAAAAGGCTCTGATGATCCCAGCTGTGTTGCCTGATCAGCAGAGGCTTTTCAAAGCATTTTTTTGCATTTGCAGAAAAAATGCTTTGAAAAGTTAAAAAGTTGGCCACGCCCACTCAGTCACATTACCCCCACCCACCCACCAAGCCACATCCATAGAACCAGTAGTAACAAATTTTACATTTCACCCCTGATTTGAGGATTAATTTGGACAAAGGTTCTCCTTGTTATTTGAAAAGCCATTTAGACACTATTGCCTTATGAATTAGTTGGCTTTTAAAATATGCTGTATGCACACACACACACCAAACACACACACATTGGAGACCAGTTGGTGGTGTTCTTTGAGCACTGAGTTTCATAGGTCTGAAGAAAGAAAGAAAAAAAATATGCATTTAAATTTTAGGAAAATAACTTTATGCACAGAACATTGAGGCCTATCTGGTGTTTTCTGGGCAAAGCCCATGGATCATGAAATTCATCTACAGTTATTCATTAGAGCTGCAGCTTACCTGTATACTGATACACACCTAGTAATCTCTTTTCCATGTGCTATAATGCATGTAATTAACATTATATTTCAGGAAAACAAAGTATATTTAAGTATGCCACAAAGAAGCACAGTGATACATTTCTTACATGCATATTGAAATCAGGGCTACATGCAGAACAACAGTAGCAGTAGGGAAGGTAGAACCTCAATAAGCAACACAACTAAAGTTCTTTGAGCATCACCACAAAAGGCAAAGCATTCAGCATAAGCTTTTGGAAGTAATCCTGACAAATGTATTGAAATATTCTTGGTGACATTGGTAGAATGGGCTTGGCTGAAGAAGTATTTGATCTTAGTCCAAGAGGACACAAACACATACTTATTTCAGATTTACCCAGTTCTGTTCATTCTCCTGCTTGCCATCTGGCAAACAAGCAGACTTTGTCCACTTTTAATTGCTGGGATTCTTGAAGCTTTCCACTATGCTGAACTCTGAGGTAGCTGATGGAAGACAGACAGTGGTTAACAGGAAACTCACAATTTTGATGGTGACTTTATAATAAAAGTTGCTTAAAAACAAGTGGGGCAGCCATAAGTGAGGAAGCCAAAGGGATCAAAGGCAACAGAGCTGCCAAAAACTTGCTCCTGCAAGCTCTTAGCTATGCATTCTGTGAATTATTAGCAGTAATTCATAATTCTACAGCAAGCCTATTATATTTCCTGCAATGTTTAATTTAATTTATTAACAACAGTTAACAAGCATTGCTGTCACTACTCTATTCAAATAACTGGACTGATATGCTATACGCCCGTGATGGCAAATCTATGGCAGGTGTGCCAGATATGGCAGGCAGAGCCCGTTCTGTGGGCGCACACACCATCACTTCAGCCCAGCTCAAATCACATTTCTCTACCACGTTTCATTCATTCAATTCCAACTTCTCGTGAAAGAAAAACCTCTCATGAAGTTGGAGTTGATTGATTGAACTTTTTCACTCACACCCTTCATAATGGGGAAGGCAGGGTCCCCTCCTCCTCCTGAAGCCCATTAAAACACGGAGCTACAATGAGACTCATATGGCTCTTTCACCCCCTCTGCTGCAGCTCCCTGTTACCCCATTGCAGCAGAGGGATGAAAGAGTTGTCACCCTGTCATGGCAGTGGGGATGGGCGGAGCCTTAGTGCAGGAGTGAAGCGCCCCTATTCTTGCTTTGCGTGGCAACAGCATTCTGCTTTCATTGTGGTATGTTTGCTGTTGCCGCCAGCAAAGAGGGCTGGGAGAGAATGGTGGGGGTGGTTCTTGTGGGCCACAAGAACCCATTGATGGGGCCTCATTGATGGGGCCAAGAGAAAGAAGGAGGTGGTTTGAGGAATCGCTTCCCTCGCCTAGTCGAGCACCAAGCACAAAAGCCCAATGGGAGGGGGGGTGGCTGGCCCAGCAAAAGTGCCCCCATTGGTGAGTCAGATGGTGGAGAGGCTTGACCTGGCTCTCGCAGAGGGACACTGTTTGGCACCTCCAGATGCGAGCTTCCACCTTTGAAATGCACTGCACCTTTGAGAAAGCTGGGCAGTTATGGCTGGAGCCAGGTGGGGGTGGAGCGGAGGTGTCAGGACTACTCTCCCTCCTCAGCAAGCCGGGCCTTGAGGGGTCCAGAGAGTTGCAGACCAAGTGCCAGAGGGTCAGAAGGCACTCTCCAACGTCTCCCCAACTTGCGTTTCCAGTGCCCGCTCCTCTGTCCCGAAGTAGGATTGGGGGGGTGGCAGGGGGAAGGAAGCAGGGAGCAGGGGGAAAGGTAGGGAGGTTTCTAAGAGGAGAAGCCCGGATGGCTTTTCTTTTGGCGTGGGTTGTTGGGTGGGAAGACCCAATAAAAATCCAATTTCCTCCAATAAATGGGGAAAAATGAAGGTCCAGCGTCCAGAGACCAAAATGGGGATGGGGTCTGTTCATTGGTGGATTGGAGAGGAAATCAGTTGAAATCTGGGTGGGAGGCTATTCAGAGAGGGATCTGCCTGGGTCTCTTCTTTCTTCACCCTTAGATTTCCCCCCTTTCCGGCTTTCTTCCTTAGCTTTGTTTTAAGGGGAGCGGGAGGCAAGGTGGGACAATAGTAGCTAAAAGGCTGCAAGGGGGGTTAGGGTTTATTAAAGATGGGGATGGGGAAAAGATGCCATTCGTTTCCCAAGGACCCAGGCAGGGTGAAATCTAGCAGGTTCTAACAGGATCTGGAGAATCGGTAGTGGAAATTTTGAGTAGTTCAGAGAACCAGCAAATACCACCTATGGCTGGCCCCAGAATGGAGTGGGAATGGAGATTTTGTAATATCCTGCCCCTGCCACACCCACCAAACCATGCCCACAGAACCAGTAGGGAAAAATTTTGAATTTTACCCCTGGAGGGGTGTGTGTGTGTGTGTGTGTGTGTGTGTAAATAACAGCCTGGGATAGCTTCAGCCACAAACAACAGCTGCTGTTATTTTTGCTGAGAGTTTCAAAGTTATACAGCATTCTTTAATAAATACTAACAATAACAAACCATAATATACAAGATTAAAAGAAGGAAGGTGAAATCAGAGGAGGGGGAAGGAAGGAAGGAAGGAAGGAAGGAAGGAAGGAAGGAAGGAAGGAAGGAAGGAAGGAAGGAATAAGGATATGATGGCTCTCCAGAGGCTATTGCACTACACTCCCATCATTCCTGAGTTGTGCTGTTAAAGAAATCCAGTGCCACCAGGAAGAAGTCAAGTTGTGAAAGAATGATTGAAATTCCTCACAAAACCTCATTATTCAGGTTAAATTGCCATGTTGGCACTCTGTGATAAATAAATGGGTTTTGGGTGCAGTTTGGGCACTCGGTCCCTAAAAGTTTCGCCATCACTGCTATATGCTATGATATCCTATAACACTGCAAAAAAAAAAATTCCACTGACTCTTTATTTTCCTTGTCAATTAACTTGTTCCCAAAATGTTTTCAGATAAAACAACACAAAATTCTTTTTCATTATTTGTGGCTTGGGTGAATGGGGAACTAGTCAGACCCAATGCTATGTTATATGGAATACAGCTTGGGGCATCTTTACCAGTCTTGACTTTTCCCATGACAATATATTCCATTCTCTTTCAAATAGACATTTTTCTGCTATTTCTTTCTGCAGTATTTTATGGTTACAATAGGTTCATTTTAATTGGGCTGTTTCAAATTTTAAGGATTGGAATTATTTTTCTCTCTAAAGATTTATTGCTCTCCAGGATAAGCAATTTTGTTTAATTTTGTTCTGTTTGATAATGTGCAGATTTAATTATCTTATCATAAATATAAACTTATATAATTGAGGCAAATCTTAGTTTATGCCAAAGCAACCATACAAAGCAACAAACAGCACAACACATGAGAGCCTGAGTTGGAAAAGAAGTCTTACTTGGTTCAAAGTGTCTTGCTTCTGAGAGAATAAAGAGCAGAGAAAGACAAAGCAAAATTGAGTGAAGAAGCATTGAAAAGTAGCTACTCCATTGGACAAAGACAATTCAAACATCCAGGAAGGATTAGACTGCAGTTCTTCCTCAAGTGCTCCACCATAGAAGACACATGGAATGTATGGAAGCATACATTGTTCTGAAGTATCCCTATTTCAAACTTCACCATCAGATGAAAAGACATGTTCTACTTGGAAGATTTTGGATAAGATCTTTGGCTTGGGAAATTTGCAAATAGTTGATAGGTAGCAAAAAAGTTCTGAAAGGAAGAGCTTTCTGTTCAAAGGATTTAATGAAGTGTGTGTGTGTGTCTGTCTGTCTGTCTGTCTGTCTGTCTGTCTATCATATTTGTATCTAGGATTTCTACCAAACAGCTTTGTACAGAATATAGATTATCTATGTTTATTCTCATTACCAACTATCTGAGTTTAATTAGGTATGGTAAGAAAGTGTGCTGCCTAAGGCTGATTTTCTGATGAGGCAAAGAACAACACAGAGTACCTTTCTTTATTCCAGACTAACATCTGGATCTGATGTGAGGTGAGAGGAAAGAATCTTAACTGGAACTGAGGGAAACAAGTTAAATTATATGGTGGAAGGCAGGTTGTATGCACCTCATGGACCTTGCCATTGTTTCCTGCCCCTCATTATTTGCCATCAAAGGCATCTTTCTTACTCTGCCTATAAAACTGGATCTGCAGCAAACAGTAAAATCTTTCATAAGGTTATTCAGGATGGGAAGTCCAGTAGGGCTTATTCCCAGGATTGCAATATAAATGACTATTAGAATATAAAATAGTTTACAATATTTTTACAATGTTTACAATACTGCTCTAACTCCTACATTGTCCAGCATATAACACTAGCATATTGTTAAGCATATATTAGGAGTTGTGTAACTGGTAAAACTATCTCCTGGTTCAACATGTGACAGAACACCTTTGCTTTAAATAATTAAGTGCAACAAGGAATACTCTAAGCAATATTTCACTAAATTACATTGAAAACTATTTTTTATCAAAATGAAGCAATTTATCAGATATACTACCTACAGCAACTTATTCTTGGACCTAGTGATTTCTTTAGAAAAGACAGTATCAACTGATGCAAATATAAATAGTTTATTGTTAGTTTCTATTACCACACAATGTTCTTAAAATAAATCAATTAAATTAATAAATCTACCCAGTGTTGGGGAGAAGGGACCTTATCGCTCATAGAGAAATTACTGAACACAAATTACAGAACTGTCTTAATATTTTTGAGTTGAGAAATTTAGATAAGATATTTGATATGTGATTTTACTGATAGAACTTTTAAGATATTTCTTTTTGGATCTGCATAATTGATTAAGGCCTGCAGTATTTTCTGTCATGATCTATGGTAAAAGCAGGTTGGAATGAATGGAACAGGTAGCTAAGAATATTTTTAATTTGCATGAGACTTGCATATGATTTTTGTTGTGTTGCTTGGTATCAGATGAATATTTTAGATATTAATTGCCCTTTTAACTGTGTTGGCTTCAAGTATTTAAATGGATACTAAAAGTTGTTTTTTAACATTTTCATTATATAGTTTAGAAAAGACAGTACAATTGGCTTCATAAAAAGTAGAGATAAATTTATTTGGGCTGTTCGTATTGTGAATTTATATAAGCTTTCTTTACACAATATTAATTTGGCCTAATAGATAAGGCAGCAGGCTAGAAGCTGGGAGACTGTGAGTTCTACTCCTACCTTAGGCATGAAATCTGGCTGGGTTAGTTTGGGACAGTCACTCTCTCTCAACCCAACTCACCTCACAGTGTTATTGTTGTGAGGGAAAATAGGAGAAGGAAGGAGTATTTATGTATATTTGTTGCCTTGGATTGTTTATAAAAATAATAAAGATGGGATTAAAAAATAAATCAATAAATCATTTTGTTCTGTAAGTTGTTTTCCTCAAACTGGCTCAAAATCAAAAGTGCCAGATTTGTATTGAGTTAGGTAAGCATTTGAAAATTCAACAAGAAAGATTACTGAAAGTACAAATATGTATTAATATATTTGGTATATGTGGAAACGCCTAAAAACAATACAATTGAAAAAAAAACTAACGCTGGCCTTGTGCTGTTAAAAATAAAAGGCAGTTGAAAATAAAATAATAGATTGCATCTAAAGCTGGAAGAGATAACTGCCCCAAAAAAGTTAAAAAGATTTTGCTGTTTGGTCCAGGACTGTATGTGTAATCTTCAAGGAAAAAGGGTATATACTGCATAGCTCCCAGCAACTGGTAAGATCCCATAGAGCTGGTCTCCTCTGGGTCCCATCAGCTAAACAATGCCAGCTGGCGGGCCTGCAGGGGAGGGCCTTCTCTGTGGCTGCCCCAGTTCTCTGGAACCAGTTACCTCCTGAGGTCTAGACCATCCCCACCCTATTGGCCTTCTGAAAAGCGGTGGAAACCTGGCTTTTCCGGCAGGCCTGGGGCCATTGATCTCGTTTTGCAATCTAATGAGATCTGGCCATGAATGGTGTGAATGGGTTTTAATGTTTTTAATGTTTTTAATTTTTAAATGTTTTATAGTGATTTTTTGAGTGTATTGTGAGCCGCCTGGGTCTTTGGAGAGGGATGGCATATAAATTGAATAAACAAACAAACAAACAAATATCTAGACTGACTCATTTTGCACTCAAAAGTTAACAATCATTTCTACTTCAGAGGTCGTCACAATGTGATTATTGTGACAGGTAATTTGCTATTTGAAACACTGTTTTAATTTGCCTGTCAACAATGATGGCTATTCCTTCAAAAAACTATCTTGTTTTGGCTTTCCTTAAATGAAAAAGGAAACTGGGCTAAATCAGTATAATTCTGAGCAGCGGATTATTCCTCCCTCCCACTGTAATGTTATTACTAAGGGATAGTGAAGGGAGGACGATTAAACAAATAAAAAGTATATGTAACAAAGGACCTCCATGAAAATATCTCCTCTCTCTTTATATATTCCTTTTTGGTCCACTTCCTCCACATCCTCTCCAGAAAAGCAAATCCAGGTTCAAAGGATTTTAAAGGCAGTTAGTTGTTATTCCCAATGGCAAATGCAACTGTATTTCCAAGTGGATAATAATGGAGTATACTTACCTCAACTGCTTAGTACAGAAGAGAAACCACAGCATGTGCTCTCGGTAGAAAACAGAACACCCAACTTCTAGCCACCCACAAACATTATCGTGCTCGCTTCCAAGAGCCTAACAATTACTTTTCTAAATAGGAATGTGGCTGCAATTTGTGCTGGGTTTTTTGTGGACTTGTCTTTCTAATTACTCTAGGTGTCAAAAATTTTCTCACACATAATTTGTCCTCATTTCCCATTTAATTTAATAATATTCAATTCTGGACTAATTTGTCTTCATGAATAGCTCTGCAGCTTTCTTCCTTTTCTTACCTGGGAACAACTCATTGTTTTTGCTAATTTCCTTTTCCTACAGCAATGAAGATATAGTTCATTTTGTCATGTTTAGTAACCCCACTTTTTTCCTCTTAGTAAAAACAGCAACATGACAGAATCATCCTCATGCTTTTCTCAACTACTCAACTTTTACTCCCACCATCAAGTTAAGTTCTAAGTGCCATTTTGAAAAAGTAAGCAGTAATACTTCAATATATCAAATATAAGGGGGAGGGGAGACTAAACCCAAGGCATAAAATAATGATAAACTCAAATTTAAATTTATTTATTCAATAAGTTATAGTTCACTTCTATATATCTTTAGAAAACAGTGAGAATAACTTTTAAGATATTGTAAATGACATGCATTTTGACTAGATATTTTATGAAATATTCCTATAATGCCTAGGCTTCCCCACCCTGAACATTAAGAGTCAGTAATGATTAAAAAAAAATAAATGCAATTTTGAAAATCACCTTAATAGAAGACAGCTACTTGATTTCTACTGTCCAAGTAGAACAGTTAAAACTCCGTTGCATCATCCAAAAGCAGAATGTTAGAATTTGTTTTCACTAAATCCAGTAGAGCTAATTTATAAGCAGAGATGGACTGCAGATCTTCAGAAATCCTTATTTATTTATTACTAGGATTTTTATGCTGCTCTGCTTTCATGGCCTGTGAGCAGCTTACATTCCTCCTCCACATAAGATTAAAACAAATCAATATTATATCCAATATTATACTATGATTAGAACAGCCTTACAAGCAGATGAACTGCACCAATATAGTAACCAGAAAAGGAGAATCTTGCAACTTATTACAAATATTTCTTGAATGTTCTCTAGAATAGTTTGATAGTTTTCTGGAAAATCAATAGGGAGGGTACCAGTCTGATCCTGGCTTTTGATTTCCATTAATATTTTGAGAGAATTTTCATACAAAAATGAATTACCTTTCAAACCTTTCTCATTACCCTAGGCATGATGCCAAATGTGTCTTTCCTTAGCAAAAATCTTCTAATTAAAAAGAACTTAAGTTAAGCAGTGGTGGAAGTTTGCATTCTGGCTCTCTGTGTAGGGAGGAGGTTTTATCCTTCCATTTCCCATTCAGCAATTTAAAAAAATATCACTTCCCAGAAGTTACTATTAATCTCACAAGAAAACCTTTCCTTCTTTTGTATTATGGTGCTAATAAAAATCACTTTATCTACTCACACCTCTTTTAAAAACTGATGTGACAGATTAAAAGGCATATTTAGAGAAAAATATTGTTCGGTTGGTTTAGGGTCTGAATAATTAAAAAAGCTTACATAAGATTCAATAATCATTTTATCCTAAAAATGTTAAGATCTTTTGGGAATTTTGTACACAGAAATCTACACAGCTAGTTTATTTTATCAATAGGCATTTATGAATACAGTTAAATGCAAGTTTCCTTACTTGTTCTGGATTATATTTTGACAGAATACCATCCCCATGAAACTCTTCCAAAACATCTCTCAATTTCTTGGTAGAATCTAGAAAGTGAAAGACAGCCAGTAAGGTTAAGAGCAGCCTACTTCCAAACAAGTTCTTCATAACCAGGTAAGGAACGATTGTACAGAATAATAGCGATGCTTTGAATAATAAAATATTCTGCTTTCTTTTAAATGGTTTAAATTGCATTAATAAATGTGAGAGCTACTTTCCTAATCTCAGAGCCATCTTGTAAGTAATACATATATCACATTGCAAATACAAATGTTGGACCATGTTATTGGGTGCAGGATAAAAAAACTGCTTTCTTTATGCAATTTGTATGCCAGTCTTTCAGCCACTAAAATCTAGTAGTTAGAATCATTATAATTTTTTTTTTTTGCAGAAAGCATTTCCAATTTTTGCAGGGGAAGGGAATCTTCATACAAGCCAGATAATGATTCCCATCAGTATTATCAGCTTGATAAAGCATTAGAATACAAGTAAAGAAAGACAAGTTCTAGCCATTGAATTTTGACTGGATGATCTCAGACTAATATATTTCAGCATCCTGATAGAACTGCTGTGAAGATAGAATAGTGATTGAAAGCACTATTTTTCCTTCCTCTGTCTGACATAAAATGCTATTAAGAAGCTCCATCTCTGCATGGGGCATTTAGAATGATTGAAAGTATCATAAAGGCAGAAAAGCAGAGGGGACTATGTAGTATTAAATACATAACATGAGGAGAGAGCACCTATGCTGAATGAGTGATCCTCAAGATGCACTATGTCAGATCATGTTTTTCATATCTATAGGAGAAGATACAGGAAGATGATTCTGGCCTAAATCCAAGATATTATGCAGATTGAGGGAAAACTGCAAATGAGGCTTTTCATCAAACCTAGTCATTTATTTTATTATTTTATTAAATTTGTTTGCCACCTATCTTGCTGCAAGAGTGTGCTATTTAAGCTAGCCAAGTCAGTACATGAGGTGGAAAAATTGGTTTGTGAGCTGCCCAGAGTTTGACTTTATGATGGTGGCTATGCACCTGTTTTAAATAAACAAACAGCAAGAAGAACCTTAATTTGTTGCTCTTTCACAAGTTTGCTGCCTAAGAAACTACTCTACCTCATGATTCAGCTCCCCTTGGCTGCTGATACCCTGAAGCCAACAATGCCTTGGAGCTAGTATTAATGGCATCTTAGGTCATTTAATTTAATATATAAGGAGAAAATGATCAAAAGACCTAGAATAGCTATTTATATGTATTTCAGAAATTATAACTAATTTTGTAGGACTCTGGGTAATATGCAATAAAAAGAAAAACAAGCAAGATAGACATATAATTCCTAGCAGAAGCCAAGATACACGTCCTCAATCAATCAATCAGTTGGAGTCAAAGACTTGCTGAAATAAGACAAGTTTAATTAATTTTTGGAACATAGGTAAAATAGGAGCCATATATACCTAACAACAAAGAGTATTCCAGAATGTGGGGGCAACCTCAGAGAAAAGCAGTTGTCTTATCCATGCCACATGTACTTTGCAATGGAAGGAAGACTTTCAATGGCCTTCTCTAAATGACTGGACCGGTCTATTTTAAAATTTATTAAAAGCCATGGTGGCACAGAGTTTAGAGTGCAGTACTGCAGGCTGATCACCGGCTGCCAGCACTTTGGCAGATCGAATCTCACTAGGCTCAAGGCTGACCCATCCTTCCATCCTTCTGAGGTGGGTAAAATGAGGACCCAAATTGTTGGGGGAAATATGCTGACTCTGTAAACTGCTTAGAGAGGGCTGTAAAGCACCGTGAAGCAGTATATAAATCTAAGTGCTGTTGCTATTGCTATTCATCTTTTTTCAGGAAAGGATACTTGATTATTTAAGAAAGATGGCTTTCCATTCTTTCTACTGAAGATGTAAACAGATTTGAAAGATCTTAATATATATGATTTGGATCTATGAGCTTTTGATGGCTCATTTTAGCTCAGTATTTATATTTTTATTAATATAGAATTTGAACATTTATGAACAATCTTGGATATATTAGACTTTTCACTTTAGGTGTTGCAAATATACTTCTGGGGAAAAAGAGAATCCTAAATATTCACTTTCAACCCTGACCTGGCTCTTCACTGAGTCAATGAAAGGACTAATATACAGTATTTCTGTCTTATCAACATTTAATCAGTGGCTTTATAGTGCTTCATAAAAAAGAGAAAAAGGAAGAGGATGTTTTTCTTTTTTTCTCAGATATATATCAACGTATCTTTTCCTATTTAATTTGCTTTTTATTTATAGTAAATAAAACAATAAAAAAATAAAAAATGATTTGAAAATGGCACAGTTGTAGAAAAATTGCACAGCATGTTATTCTCGAATCTATTTCCTTACCTCTACTGCTATTGCTAATGAAAAATAAATCTCAGAGCAGATATAAAAGAGGCAGAATGGAGGCAACTTTGTTTTTTGGTGGCAAGAAAGACAAAGTGTTTAAGTATCACATCTCTTCCATGTGGTTAGGCTAAGATATTAATGGTTATATTCTATTCCTTTCAATTTTTTAATACTTAATGACATGCCAACTTTCTATCTGCCAGGATTATAGCCTGTTTCTGTAATGTGACAATAAATTGGACTTCTTACATGGGCTAATTCACAAGGACAAGGTTTGTTTACTTTAGGCTTAGCATGATATATGAACCAACCTATTATAACATTATGAATAAACCATGCCACTTTAAGTTGTACAGCAAGCAGAGTCTTAAAGTGGAATGGTTTACTCATAGTATTATAATGTGTGGGTTTGTACCTTGGTTTATGTCACAGAATTAATATAACACGGTATGATAGTATCTCTTTTTAACTCTACTATCAGCATTATTTAAGGAGAATTCTTCCATAAAATGTCTGAATGGAAGCCATTGTTCTCTGCTTCTTAATCCTCCTTAGTGAGCTTTCAGAACTCCAGGAATTGAAATGTCCCAGCAGTCTCACAGTTCAACTGCTCTGGATTAAGAATTTGGTCCCAAAGGATAAAATAGACTGAAAAACCACAGGGAAATGATTAAAAGAAAGAGACTGCTTTGAGATGTCTACAGAGGCTTCTATATATAAACTATAGGGATTGCTCAAGATCCCATCTCTTCAGGGGTAATGAATTTTGTGATGTTTAGGCTAGAGTCTCTGAAAGATTAAATTCATGGTGATACGTCAGTGGGAACATTCTTTTCTGTACATTCTCAGCACTTAAACTTCACACTGATCTTCCCAAATGGGAATGTAGTTTTAGCTATATTGGCTGGAGGTCATGTAGTTGAAGTCCAATGAATCTGTAGAGCACAGTTGGGGAAGGTTATCTTATGTAGTTCCATGTAAAATATGTCTTTGAATGTATGTGTGTATGTATATAATGCTGCTACTTGTATGGATATACAGAAGAGTTGAGTAAGTTCCATAAACTTTAGATATATAAATATTTTTAACAACTCTTCTTCTGTTCTTCTCCACTGCCAATCTTTATGATAATCTTTTTTTAATGTGTTCTCTGAATGATATTTCTTCTTCCACTTACATTGCTGACAATGTGACACCAGCCAAGTGCATTGCTTTTCTTCCCTTAGATTCCGGGCTGTCAAACTCATGGCCCAGGGCTGGATGTGTCACGTGCTGGCCACGCCCATGCCCAGTTTAGTGAAGGAAAAAAAAGTCCCAATACGTCACTTGATGCTGCTGTGATGATGTGAGTTTGACATTCCTGCCTTAAGATCAACAACAGCAGCCCAAATTCATGCTTTTAAGGAAAGATCCAGAATTTAATAAGACTTTCTTACACAGCTAGTGACATCACCATCCATAATTAAATAAGGAAGTAGTGAGTGATAAGTTACATCAGCTTCTCCAGTCTGCCTTGATTCTGAATAAACCTAAGTAATCAAGGTCTCCCTTCCTCTCTCCTCTTTCTCCTCTCTCCTGCCTCCCCCTCTCCCCTTTCCTCTCCTCTCCTCTCCTTCTTTGTGAAGTCCCTGCCCTACTACAGAAGATATGGCTACTTCCTAGAGACTCTTGTCCCATGCAGTGAGAGCTGAAGTTTACATCCCCAGATTTATAGACTTGTTTAGAGTTATATACTGTAGTTTTGCATGGGCATCTAAACCACTGAATTCAACCACTTGCTCAGTGCAGGATCCCCACACTAAAGCCATCATGATAGTTGGCTTAGATACATCCTGTGAAGATGAGCCCATCATAGTATTATAATGGGTGGTTTTATACCTTGGTTTATGTCACCTTTCTGAATAATGAGTTCTGCTGACAAATTGAAAACTTGCTTTTATTGTTCAGATTTTTGAAACAATAATTTAATTATTCTGAGTTCTGCATTCTGAGATGATGACAGGCTAGGTCTCTATGTTGTTCTGTTGACAGCCTTTCAGGTATATAAAGACTGCTTCCTCTCAATCTTCTCTGTTCCTTCAGTCTCACTGTAGAAGATTTGGTTTCTAAGTTTCCTGTTCACCCTTGTTGCCCTTCTCTGGATCATTTTTAATTTCTGTAGATTTCCCTAAATTTCTCTTCTTAGCCTGATGCGCCGAAATGAATACATCCTCAAAATAAGATTTGACCTAAGCAGAACAAAATGGAACAATTACTTCCTGTAATTCCCTAGATGCTATATTCTCCCATACCTAAATTTTACAAATTGCATTTCCTTTTTAACAGCCAGATTACTTTGCTTACTCAATTTGTGATCAACTGTTATTCCATGATACTTTTTAAAGTACTTCTGTCAAGCCAAGTACCCTCTATTTATGTTTGTGAACCCGAGTTTGGTTTCCTAAGTAAATAGATTTGCATTCCCACTGTTAAATTTTGTTCTTTTATTTTCAGGACACTTTTCTAACCTATCAATATTATGTTTAATTTTATTTCATATCTTCTAAGAGATTAGCTGTATCAACAGTTTTGCTTCATCTGCAAATCTATAACCATACCCTCCATCTCCTGATCCAAGTCATTAATAAAAAAGATGTGTTTACAGTCTGGGATTTCTCAAAAATAACACTTAAAATACTGGCCAGACCATGAGTAAGCTCCATCATATTCTGATATGCAATCTGGACCTCAAAATTAGACTCATTTAAAATAGAGTTTGTTCCCAACAAACTTAAGATTCAATCCTGTTTCTTCACCCTGTTTTCCACAATTCCTTGATGAAATACATACTTTTGTTATTAGAGGAGACAAAACTAACAGGATCTGTTTTGCCTCACCTGCTAGAATTTTGCCATCATCACTGAGCAACTGATATACATATCCTACAAGACTAATTCATATTATTCAGTCAAGAGTTGCATTGTAGCCAAATACTGTTTTACTATGCCCTTCCTAATTATGAAAGCAATACCATTTATTCTTTGTTTTTCATGTCCCGAGTAGTAAACCGTATGATCTTCTGCCTGTCCAATTCCAGTGTATCTCAATCTGCTGTTGCCTAAAATGTCAATGTGTCATCAATTCATTTCATTTTTCCTTGTGTTGGTTTTTCCATTTTCATGCTTCATACATTCCATGTAACAATGTCTTTGAAGCTTTGCATTTTGCATCTTTTATTTTTTTCTAAATTTCAAAACTGTTTTTTCTTTTTCTGCATGACAACATTAACAATTTAAAGTCTTGAAGGCAATAGTCTAGCCCTATCATAAGCTACATTAGTACTTCAAAACATCCTCAGCTACTTGTTGAGCACTATTTAACCAGATCACCCAGCACCACATTGTCAACCATTTAATATTTTTTATCTGGCTTTTGCGGCAGGCCTGGGGCCGTTGATCTTGCTATTGCGATCTTATGAGATCCGGCCATGAATGGTGTGAATGGGTTTTACTATTTTAATTTTAAATGTTTTTATAATGGTTTTTTAAATGCATTATAAGCCACCCTGAGTCTCTGGAGAAAGGCGGCATATACATTGAAATAAATAAATAAATAAATATCTATGTGGTTTTCTTTGGAGAGATTTACCATTGTCTTCTGTGCAGTATGAAATGATGTCTTTGTCTTTGTTACTAAGATGTTCTTTTACCCCTGACATCTTCTTTATTACAATTAAACAAGGGTAACTGCTCCTCTTGTGCCTTTCTCTGACTTCAGCAAGGCAAATCAGAAATTCCCTGGTTGGATGGTACTTGGCAGAATTCATCTCCCAAAGGATGCTGAGTTAAAGTTTCCATCACTACTGTTTCATATTCTTTTGAAAATTCTGCAATTATGTTTTGGAAAACCACCCACACCTTCCCTGTGTCTATGTGAACTTTAATAGACATCAAACACAGTATTATTTTTATTCATTCCTTCACATATGGTTTCTACAATGAAATTCATTTCCTTGGATTTCTGAATAGGAAACCCCCTCCTCCCTTTCTTTTGCTTCTGCCTGTTTTGAACAAATTATGTGCTTAGATTATTATATCCCAGTCATGAGAACCATCCTACTATGTGTCTGTTATTCCTATGAATTAATTTCTGGTTTATTCTGATATATTTATTTAACCAATTTGTAAAGCCATCCATCTCAGCAAGTGCCTCTAGGTAGTAAACCAACAGAATAAAAGCAATTAATGGATAAAAAAAAATTAAAAACAAAATTAAAAACCCATTGCAGACAAGAAAACCAGCATAGTCAACAGCACAAACATAGTCAGGAGATGGGTGCTTTCACATTATTTGGGGCCCAAGCCTAAGCACAGAACTAGGTCTTTAGAAACTAATAAAAAGCCAGCAGGGTTGGGACCATCCAAATCTCCTACATGAGAATACTAAGAGTTGAAGCTCACCTTGTTTATTTCCCAGTCTGAGGATTAATTTGTAGACAGTGAAGGCCAATAACTTTATAAGCCAATGGTCTGATTCTGCCCCCCTCTCAATAGTTAACAAGTCCTGTTACAGTATCTGTCCCTTCTATGATGCACAAGTCTTTATCTGAACAACTTGGTTTAGGCTTAGAGGGAGAAATTTTTTAGGAATTTCCCAGGAAACTCTCTTGCTGCCACCCCACCCCAAACAGCTTACTTCCTGGTATTTGGCTGTTTTATATTCTGCCAACAATACAGTAGACTAATGACCATTCTTCTGCTTGAAGGACACTCTCTTGCATGTTATGGCTTATTCAGAACTTGAAACACAGCCTTTCTATTCACTTTCCTCTCTTGTCTTTTCCTCTTGTTAAACTCCCTAAAAAAAATGTATGTGCTGCTTAGATGTACTGTGTGTTCCATGCATACAGTGTTAAGAGTTCTCAATTGCCATGGTATGAACTGTAGCACCTTGTAAAAACAAAATTGAATGAGATTGTACCTCATCTTTTATGTGATGGAGGTCAGTCAGTTGAAATGTTATTGCTAACATAAATAATCATTAAGAGAATGATGGACATTTGGCTGAGATAAGTACTTACATTCAGAATATTGCTGCAGCTGAGCAAACTCTGCTGGACTAAGCATGATCCACACCCCATCACTCATTTTTTACGTTGAGTTGTGAGGAGGCTGTGTCACCTCTAATCAAAGTCCATGGAAAAGATGCACATCTACATCTAGGAATTCTTCTGGGTCATCGCTCCAGTTTAATTCTGCAGGTGGTTACACTTTCTGTACTATTATTGTTAAGAATAGATGTCTATTACAGAACTCAAATCACATTCATCAGGAATACTCATGTGCCCAGTTCCTTTACAGCTACTTTACTTAGGACTGCCATCAGAAAAGTACTTCATGAAAAATTCCAATGTATCCAAACCTAGAATTAAAAGGAAAGTGAGTTATACAATTATATGCACTTTTTCAAGATGCAAGAAAATGAAGATAGAACATACTCAATATTTTAATTAGACATTTTACAAATGTAAAAGCATCTACAATGAAAGAGGCTAATTCCAACATAACACATGGCTAGAACCAGAGGATCAGGTACAAATTCTTGCTTATTGATGATGTCCTCTGGTCTGCCTTCAGGTGGTTATCATATCTTACCTCCTAGTTTGTGAAGAAAAAGACGAGAAGACTGGAAAAAATAAATAGGCAACCCTAAGCACCATAACTAAAAGATGGGACAGTTCTATGATAAACAAAAAAGTTCAATCAGATTAGATATTGTGGATGGTATAAAAATATCTTAAAGAAATGGGGGAGACTGTTTGAACCATGAACTCAGTTGAACTATTCAAGGACTTCAATGCAGGCACTGAATCATAAATGGAGATTACGGTTTACAAAATGCATTTACAATTCTGATATAAACACAGTTCTGTACAGGGAGGCATCCCATTTCTGCAAAACATGAATGTTCATTAATCTGAGGAATACTATTTGGCATTATGTCTCACAAGTCATGTAGCACCTTGTAGAAATGACTGCTATGTACATGAATATGTTGTTAAATATTTAAATCACAATTCTCTCTTGACTTAAGCCTTTCTGTACCTTCCTAGAATTTTCTGTCTCAGTCTAATTTTTACATAACTTCAATAAATCAGAGAACCAGAGAAAATATGACTGTAGTATGTAGCATACAGTAGTATTTCCAAATGAATGTTTGTTATGACTAAGCACAGTTATTGCTAATTTTCTTTACATGGTGTCTCCCATATCTACATCATCCAATGCTCACTTTAGGGGTGTTGGAAGTTATACATAGAAAAAGGGGGAAAACCACAATTTTGTTATTCCAAAAATAATTTTCCAGCATTTTTTCTTTCTTCCTGTTTAGAAACTGAATATTACTTCTGTCCAGAACTGGAGAAAATTACTCCCACAGCAAAACTACTCCAGAGCAACAAGGAATAGTTGCTTTATTTTTTACTAAATACAGAAAATTATTACTCATTTATATGGACTTCTCCAAACTGAAACTGTCCAGATATACTATTAAATGAGTTTCATAGTGTCCCAGAAGACTGACCATGGCTCTACTTACTTGAATTATGGGAATTATATTCCAATCTCTGGAGGATACTGAACTGAAAAAAGTCTATTCTGTCTTCCTCTCTCCCTCTAAACAGTAAAAGTAAAGGCATATTATTAATTAAACACTCTGCCTTTGCCAAAAATAGCTGAATATAGCATGACTCAGTTATGCCTGTTGCATGAGCAGGTCAATCAATATAAAAACATGGCTAGTGTGATATTTGGAGGCAAGGGCATGATTTCTCCAGAGAAAAAAGTTACTCAGAAGATTTTTTGAGGATTTCTTAAATATAGATAGTGCAGTAAAGTGAAAGAGGATAATGTGAACTCTACGTAAGATGGTTTTAGTGGTGTATTTTGTTTTTATTTGTTTTTTGTTCTTGGACTACTCTAGCTAAAGTGGACAATTACAGCAAACAGAATTACCTTCTCCCTGCCTGCTTTGTATTTAATAATGCTAATGCTCACCATTTGACTCATAGAGACAGCTGAGACAGCTGTTCCTGCAGGTAATTAAATCACACCCTCAGTCAGCAGCAATCTCCAATGACCTAGTCAACAAGAAGCAGAAATTTTTAATGTCCCTTGAGCTGCTGCAAAAAAGATTGTGAGGCTGCCACTTCCTTTAGTTATTCATCTACATTTCATTTTCACCTGGGTAAAGAACTAAAAACCCATCATAATGATGTTGACAACAATACCATTATGCACAGCATTGGGTGGGACCCTAACGAATGCCAGCCCCTTTACACCCTGGGTACCTATACAGGAAAGCAAAAATTAAAGAGGACACACAGAGATGATGTTCACAGAAGTTCCCTGTTAATTTTGCTTCATTTTAGAGTCAAGAAGAAATAGTTAAACCTTTTCCCGGTAAACAATTTAGGTTGAAAATTACATTTAATTGAGTGGACCATGCACACACATTTAGATTCTCTTGATCTAAGATAGTATCAGCAAAGTCATTAAATTCTATTTGGAAGTGTAGAAGAGGAAGTCATTCATATAAAACCCTTGGGGTGATGTAGGGTCTTTGGGCCTTCTGACAATTTTGAAATTAAAGTCATTTCAACTGATCCAATCCACTCTCTACTTGACAAATGCAATGCATTATTACAAAATAAACTATGGAGTTGAAGGCATGTGTGAGTATCTCTCCATTTAATGTCAGGTAAACTCATTTGATATGAAAAAGCAATTTGCATAGATCCCAGCAAGGTAAAGAAGCTTCATGCAGAGAAGGAATTTCCATTAATTTGAATTGTAAGGGTTATGTCTCATCTGCAGAACGTGAAGTTAAACAGCAAACCAGACTATCAGCCTGCAGAACTAGCAGGCAATCAGGAAGCTTCAAGAGACAATAAACCTGAGCAGGTGAAACCCAGTTCAGATAATGAGGCACCATGCTGGCAAGGCACCTAAATCGGAACTCACTAGCAACTACAAAGGGGTGAGTAGAGGCAATTAGCATATTTCCTAGGCAGGAGAGGGCTGAAAAATCCTTGATCAAACCACAACAGCAGCTGGGTCTATATAAAAGCAGCCTCCAGGCTCTTGGTCTCCAACTGCAGACTCCTTGTTTTCCATTCACAACCTAGGTTTGATATTCAGACTGGCTTCTAGAATTTTCTGGTCTTCAAACTCTACACCGGGGTAGCACGTTAAAGTGTCACATGACATATCAGGACTTTTTTCCCCTTTGCTAAACTGGGCATGGGCAGTGCATGACACATCTGGCCCGCGGGCCAAGAGTTTGACAGCCCTGCTCTACACTGTTACACACAACTTTTCTGTCTATCCTTTTTGTTTGCTAGCAGATTATGACTCAATCTTTCTAATACTTTTGAACCTTCTATGTCTTAAGTGCTTCTCTAATTATTCATCCAATTCTTGACTATTAAGACATGCCAATAAAGCATTTCAAATGTGCATTAGTCTGGCTTTTTGATTTGTCATGTGACTAACACATGACAGTAATCGGGCATAAATGCTGCATGGACTGAGAACATTTACTGTTTTTCCAACTTAAACAAAAATTGTTTAAAAGTTCTTAGTGAATCTGTCCTCTTCTCCATTCAATCACCTTCTCTCTCTTTGATATTTAGGAGACCAGAATAAACCACTATTCTGTAAGAGACAAATTAATTTTAGATGGCTAGTCATTATTATGATGAGCTGCAAGATTGAATTAGAAGGCAGTATTAGCAGAACTACATTAAAAACTAATGATCTTTGTCCTACTCAGTTATGAACTCTTATTTCTAATAGCTGCCCTCCTACCATTATTTTTCAGCAACTGGATCTGTGAGTCAAAGGAATTATGCTCTCTGTGATTATACCTTTGCATTTTTTGCATTATGCACTAAAGTAAAGATGTTTTTATTGCCTATTTGGATAAAGCTTCTAAAGGCAGAGGAGAATAAATAATTCTGTTATGCAGCAATACATACTAGAAAAATTGGAAAATGCATTGCCACAAAGAACAAACAATAAATTATCGGTGGTGGTTTTAAGTTGCAGAATAGCATGTAAAGAACTGGTGGATTCCCAAAGTGCCAGGGTACTGCTTCAAACCCCAACCTAAATCCCAGGACTGTAATATGGAAAAAAGGGTACTTACATTTTTTTCTAGAGCTAACAGAAATTGAAAAGAGGTTCAAATATTTCTTTACCTGCCTTCTGCCACCACTTTAGCCTAATTCAAATACTCTTATCACAATCTAAAATTTCATCTATACAAATTGTTTTTGAAAATGGATATTATAAGCAGGTGTCTCAAGAGTTCAGGGACTATTGTGGACAATTTTCTGGAAAAAAGATATGAGATTTTACTCTTTCAGTAAGTGTGACTCAGCAAATTTGATTCAATATTATAGACTTAAGAAAATATGTTAATTTTTGAATTGGTAGAATGAGGTTCTTTCAGAAAAATCTAAAGACCTTTTTAGAGACATTTTCATTCAAAATTTTTAAAATCACATTCTAATCTGAATGTACCCAACACCTCTGTACAATTCCCAATTCTATAAGAACCAAAGAACAACAATGCATAGGCTCCCTTTTAAGATATTGTATGGAATTTGACAGGCACAGTAGGATGTATAATACTGAATATAATCTACTATAATGATCCTAACACCGTTCTCTACATGTTTAGTACACATATGGAGATAATCATTTGTACAGATTTTGTTTTATAACCAAGTCCTGAATTATAGCAAAAGTGTGGATATAATTGAGTTAGTTGCATCCTCTCATCCACACTCATTAGACAAAGAATTAGTTCCTACTTTCAAAGCTGTGACTGATGGCCAGGGCTTCAACGCTTCTGACCAGATCCTTGAGCATATCCTATTTGAGGAAAAAGCCCCTTCATGTCAGACTTGTTCTCAGTGTCTGCTCATTGGTTTAGAGGACATACTTGGTGGAAAACAAAGAAAACAATATAAAGGTGTTACGTTTCAGGCCTGAAGATTGCACAAATAAGGATTTTCAGTACTTCATCCATTAGGTTGGACATTGGGGAAGAGTAGCAAGGACCTGGACACTAGCTTGACATTGTCTCAGTGGGATGAATAGCTTGAATTGTTCCCCAACATATATGAAGGTCACCAAATTGTAGAAGGCTGTTAGAAGGCATCCTCAAGACCATTGAAGCAAGTTTCTAGGGCCTTGTGCTCTGTCCATGGTCCTACAAAGTTGAATTCTGGACCTGTACAGATTGTTTGACATCACAATGAATTGTTTTTCTCATTGATTCTAATATTTGCTATTGTTATATAGTACTGGTATGATCACCTGCACACTAGACATCTGTGGACATTTTAGTTGCAGAACAGTGCATTGTCTCTAGGATTTCTTGTGCATCCTAGAGGAGGATCTATAGAATAATAACTATTTGAGATTTGTTTTCTTGAAGGTGGCTGTTAGAAAAAATGCCATTAGGTGGATTCATACCTTAGCAAATATCTTGAGTAAAATAAAATTAGAAACCATCTAGTTTAAGACAAAACCTGGAATATGACAGCATGAATCAGTTTTAAATTATGGGCATTTCTAGCAGGTTGATACTGACAATTGCAGCCAAAGCACTTGGATAAGAGCCAGTTTGGACTAGTGGCTAAGGTACCAAACTAGAAAGCAGGAGACCTTGAGTTCAAGCTCTGTCTTAACCATGAAAGCCAGCTGGGTGACTTTGGGCCAGTTATTCTCTCTCAGCCCATCTTATCTCATAGAGTTGTTGTTGCAGGGATAATAGGAGGAGGAAGGTGTGTTGGATATGTTCACTGCCTTGAGTTATATGTAAAAATATTAAAGATGGGATATGAATAAATTTTTAAAAAGAAGCTATAAGAGCTGGGGTTCAGATTTTGCTTTAGCTTGCACTTAATAGCTGATTAAATCTTAATCAGATCAACCTCATCTAGACTCAACTCATCATATGTGTTAGAAAAAGATAATAAAACTGACCTTTCTTACAATCCCTCTTGAAAGGTATTATTAAATATAATGAATCTGAGGTGATGCTTTGGACACTCCACAGGTGCTATATAAAATGGTATTATTAACCTGGCATTTTGCTGCCTAGGCCAGAGTTTCCTTCTAACTGCAACTCTCAGAAAAGACATTAATGACACTACAACTACTCTTCAAGATATAATTAAGTACCCACGGCATTTTAGATGCTGAATTGAACACAAGAAATCCTACTAAGAGGGTTTAATGAGTCTGTATGAAGCACGTAAGGTAGAGGTGATAGATGACAGACCCAGCAGATAATGAGCAGTTGGGAAAACCCAACTTCTCTCAGAAGAGCTAAGTTAAAAACAAGAATAAGAAAGCTTTTACTAGTGAGCTCTGTGAAAGGAATTTAAAATGATTGGTGGAAGAATCTAGATATTAACAAGCACTTCAGATAGTCATTTCTCTTCATTCTAAGGTGAATATTTAATTCCTAAATTAAATACCAACTAAGAACTATGACTAGATACACCCAAAGTGGGTGAGGTGAAATAGATGTCATGCAAAACCCATAGGTGGGGAGCAGGACAGACTGTAACACTCCTACCTCTTTGCTCTGACAACTTAAGAGAAAGTGGTATACACACTATTCTAGTGGATTAAAAATAAAAGCAGATAAACAGATAAAATCCAGTTTTAGTTAATATTCTGATAGTGCTCTAGTTCCTGGCCAAAATGCTTTTAAAGTTAAGATATTGATGCCAATTTCCCGTTTTTATGCTTTCATAACTGTTATTCTTTCACCATACTCGCAAAAACTAAATATAAAGGTGGAAAAAATGCTTCTTTTTCTTTGTACTAGTAGTAAGCTTTCTAGGAAAGCTATGTGTTCTAATCTTTCCTCCAAATTTTCCATTATTTACTCAATTTATATAGCTGCCCATTTCAGTGACTCTGGATGACTAACAACATTTAAAACTTAAAAACCAATTACAAAGCAAGCCACCAATGTAACAACAGCAAAAAGCCTCATAACAATAACAAATATTCAGAGAATGGCAGCTGAGGGCAACAACAACAACAACATTACAAAAACATCTGTATCCCAAGCTCGCATACTCAAGAACACAGTTGTGTCTTTAAGGCTTTCTGGAAAGCCAACAGAATAACTGGAACTGGATCCTGGAGGCCATGATGTTCCAGAGGGCCTGTAACAAAAAAGGCCTCTTCCTAGGTCCTGCCAGATGGCATTTCTTGATAGAGAGGACCATAGCATGTCCCTTCTGTTGGGTCTTATAGGGCTGGTAAGTAATCTATGGAGAAAGGAAATCCTTGAATTGTGCCTGAAGCATAGTGGGAGCCAGTGCAGCTTGCAGAGTAGAGATGTGCCATAAGCCTACGGAGGTACACCCAAAAACTACCTACACTGCTCTATTCTGGACCAGCTGAAGCTTCTGGATACTTTTCAAGAGAAGCCCCCTTTTGAAAATTGAGTTCACATTATATACTTAAAGGCTTAAACTCCTTCATAGGTATTCCATCCACTCATTGGCATAGATATTTGGATGGTACTTGGGTCAAAATTAAAACACAGGAAGTGGAAGCCTTCACCAAACACACCAACTCTACGGACAGCAACATCACCCAGGAAGATATTAAGGGAAATAGTCTGGCTTTCCTAGACTGTGCAGTGAACATTAAAGAAGACAGAAGCCTCAATACTGAGGTATACAGAAAACCTATACACATAGATCAGTATTTACATTTTGATTTTCATTGACCACTGGAGCATAAACTGGAAATAATCAGAACCCTACACTACCAGGCTGAAGGTTTGCTATCAGCAAAGCATCAGAGAACTAAAACACATCAAGGAAGCCCTCAGAACATGTAGCTATCCTAACTACCTAACATCAAATCCACAGACAGATCCAGCAGGAGCTCCTTCATAACAGGCAGAGAAGAGAACAATAAACAGAGCAACATTGTCATCCCATACATTGCAGGAATATCTGAAAAGCTCAGCAGGATTTTCAGCTTATACAACATAGGGGCACACTTTAAACCCAAGGACAAAACACCCAGGCACAAACTGAACAATGTAGTATATTCATTGCAGTGAGACATGTGCAGACTTGTACATCAGAGAAACAAAATAACAACAAATGTATGGCACAACACAGGAGAACAAACTCATCAGGAGAGTATTCAGCAGTCCAGCTGCATCTGAAAGACAAAGGTCACTCTTTTGAAAAGACCAAATTCACATTCTGGACAGAGAAGACCACTAGTCTGAAAGAGGAGTCAAAGAGGCCATCCATGTTATAAGTAAACAGCCCTCCTTCAGTTGAGGGGGAGATATACGATACCACCTATCTCCTGTTTACAACACAATCCTTTCAGCAGCCCCAAGAAGATAACACACCCTGCACTTTGATTTAGGTGACTCTGAGGATATAGATCATGGGTGTCAAACTCATAGCATTACGTTGCCATCACATGACGTTTTGCAACTTTTTTCTCCTTCGCAGAGCTGAGGTGGGTGTGGCCTGCGCATGACGCATCCGGCCCACGGGCCACCAGTTTCACATCCCTGATATAGATCAATCCCAAGTGCTTCAACAACTCTTTGAGTGCTAATGACCATATGACTACAAAGAACGTAAATCCTTCCATTCCAGTAAATTAGAACTAAAGAAGTTTCTTGGATGAGAAATTAAACATTTAAAAACAAACAAACAAGAAAGTCCAATTGTCTCTTGGAAAAAGCATCTTTTCAAGATCTGGAGTTAACACCATTTACTTATGATTTATTCCACCAAGTAAATACCCTACCAGAGACCAGCATGGAAAACATATACAATATAGGTGATTTGTTTTGGAGGATCTAAGTATGAAACACAGACCAATTCTACTTTACATATTCTAGGCTTAAAACAAGTTGGTTTTGGATTAGGATAGCCCCTGGCTAAATTATCAGCTGGTGAAACTTTTCTGTTTATTAGTTTACTTAGCAACGGAGTGAATAATCAAGAAAGCACCGTTTTATATTTCACACAGTGCTTTAAAGCACTTGCTGTAATGTACTCTGAAGTACTGTAATTGAAATTTGTATCCCCGAAACCTTGTCTTAAAGGAACATCTCAAAAAAGCTCTATTGCCTTAGTATGTATCAGTTTTCCTTACTTAAGCCCCATACAGAGATGGCAGAGATGCAATATGTTCTTGATGTATTGTATATATTGATTCATCTGTTATATTTGTTTAGTAATATGGCTACACTTCATACTGGCTGTGTTCACACAATTAACCATGGTTTACTGAATAATCATGGTAGGAAAAACACTAATCACAATTTACAAATCACCAAGTATTAATAAGGATGCACATCTTACCTCTGCTGAATGTGGTTCATCAACCTGAATCAAAGACTTATGTAAGGCTTAGCATGGTTGAAGAGAGCGGTGTGTTCCATTTACCTTTACTACCAGTTAGCAGTGGGATTGCACGCGTGCTCTTCTGCGCATGCGCAGATCACCCATGATGACATCATGGTGGGTGGACGGAGCCTCCTGCTGGTTTTACTACCAGTTCTATAGAACCAGACTGAACCGGGAGCAACCCACCACTGGTTGAAGAACAACTATTTAGGTTTATCGAAACTGGGATATATAACCTAAAGTTAATCATGATTACTAATTTCAGTTCCTATAGCCCCAGATATGATCTGCTGGCTGAAATTCCATGGTAAGATCAAGACTCTAGTAAACCCAAAATATTATGAGGGTCAGATGGTGGTGTATATATGTTAGTTAAGTGGACTTTTGGACTCAACATATCATCTGATCCCAGCCAGGGTACTATATAAACCTAGTCATTGTAGTTTTGTTGAACAAATTATAGATAAAACAATGCTGTGATTTGTGATTTTTAAATCCAGCCTACATACTAAATCATAAACTTTAATCACAATGACTGGATTTCATAACATACTAAAGCGAATAAACAATCCACATTATGGTTTAACATGATGACCCAATTTACACAACATATTTATAACTCCATGTTATTTGTTTATTTTTGATTTAGCTATTCTAGATTGTGAACCACTTTTCTGGTTCAATGAATGGTAGAAATAGAGTTTGCTTGTATGTTAACATTAGTTTACATAATGCTACAGCAAAACATTAATAACAATTAATTTGAAAGACTTCCTGTAATATTATCTATGATATTTCCTCACTTCCTATTAAACCCAGCCTCAGCAAAAATTCACTCTTTTCTATTTTATTTTAACTGTGATTAATAGATGTAAGGGTTTACCATTATATTCTGTTGTAGCCTATAATTTGCTTGTGTGTTCCAGACAATTTATTGGCCAAGCTACAAGGTGATTTTTTTCATAGAGACTAGAAGCAGAAGTTCAGACTCCTGGAAAGTATTTTCCTTTGATAAGCTCCATGTTTGTTGCCAGAATTCTTTATAGACACTTATAATGTAACAAAGGAGGCAGCTTTTCATAAGATGAGCAAACAGAAGGAAAGTCCCTGAGATTAGGCTATTTTGGAAATGTTTTAATTCTGGTTTCAGTTTCTCAACCCAGTCATGATTTTGCAGAATGACAACATGGCAGGGATTTTCATAATCAGGAGAAAGGGGGTGAGATGTTAGCAATGAACTATTATTTTTGACTGTTCCAGTTCATTTCAAATAACACTTTGTGGTGCTCCTGGCTGCAGAACATGAGATTAGTAAGGACTTCATAAAACTTTGTTTATGATCAGGTCAGTGGGCAGAAGATAAGTCTGAATCTAGTAGTTCCCAGGATGTATCTGTAGTAGGTCATCAAAGATTTACAAGTCAAATAATATTATATTCTTCTTACAATATTCGATATGATGCTCAGAAATGAAGATAGCTCAGGGTAAAAAGCAATGAATTTTTATATAGAAGCCTGCAATATCTGTTCTATTTCGGTATTCAAATCCCTATGTACAGGATTATTTAATATTGCAGCTGCATTTTCATAATACATTGAGCCATAAATTAACTAAACACATTTTAGTCTACAGGATGGGTGTCCAACTTTGGCAACTTTAAAACTTGGTAGGGAATTCTGGAAGTTGAAGTTCACAAGTCTTAAAGTTGACAAGGTTGAACACCTCTGCTCTATGCATTGTGAGTTTATGGCTCCCTGACTCGATTTGGATGACCCAACTGATGACCCAACTGACTAGAGTATCTCTAAAAAGATAAAATAATCCCCATCCCATGGCTACAGGGTCTGCGGTCAAATGGGAAAGCAACCTTGGATGCCAACTGTTGTAAGGATGACTATGAAATTGTTACTTTTGGCTGCTTTTTTATGTTTGAAAAAAATAAAAAGTTGTGGTGACCCAACCAGAATCAGCATCACCATATACTAAATTGAAGGAGACTTTATGCTTCATTCACTCATCTCCCCTTTTGTGGCCATATTGGGAGGTGAAAAATAAAAGGAACATAGAGTTAGAATTTCTAGATTGGTCTTGCTTTTGTGGGTCTGCTTAAGCTCTGTATTCACAGTGGAAAATCCCTCCAAAGCCAGGGCTAAAACTAACCCCTAAGCCAGTTGTGCGTTTGTCTTCTATGGCAAGCTAACCTCTCCTTGATCCAGGTAAATCCATGCATTTCAGGTATGAAAATGCAGCAGACCTCAGAAGCATGAATGAGCATATTACTATATTATGTAACTGTAAGCCACACAGAGTCATTTTGCGGCATATACATTTAATAAATAAAAGTCAATCACTGACTGCATGCATGTATAGTACAGCAGGCAAGTGCTATTCTTGCTATTCGTTCTTTGGTTTTCTTGTCCTGAGTTGTAATAGGGGTATAGTAATCCAATGATAGGAGAACATATATGCAACTTCCTCAGAATTGTCATGATGTCTATACAATTTTTCTTGCTGGCCTCCACTAAAATATTCCTTTTTTCTTTGTAATTCTGTTGGCTTTTGCAAGATTCCTTGTCCATCTCAGCATTCTAGACACAGTGGGAATCCAATTAGAAAGTTAACAAAGGTGAAAAAGTCACAATTTATGTCTAGTAAACATTTTAAAAGTCAGCAGCTAAGCAATTATAAAGATATTCCTAAAAAAACAATAATTTTCAGAACATTTTATCATTAGCTATCTATAATATGTAGGCTATAATAACAAAATCAAGGTATCTGTCTGAATTTTTCTACTTAAAACAAATCCACAAAGTAAAGCAATTTATTTCTTCCTCCTAGTCCTTTGGCAATTCAGTTTCAAACTCAGCATTTTTGTCTGATCCCTCTGCAATATCTCCTGTCCTAGTTTCTTGTGATTTCTCTCTTGAAGTCACCCTCTAATCTGTTTGTGAATCAGAGGAATAGTAGAGATGTGCTAACTTCTTAGTTTCCATGGAAACCAAGTTTCTTCGGTCACCCCATCCCTACCAGTATTCAGATTGTGTTAAATGTTTAGTGACCATGTTTAAACTTGCACAGCTAAACAGTTGAGCATTGTATCCCTGTTACACACTGTTCAAAGAAGCAATGTAGTAACCAAGGGGCTTCTTGTTTAGATTGCAGAGTTCATGATGAACTTTCATAAAGACGAATATTTTCTTTTACAGATGTTCTCAAACAAAATAGAACTTTGATTGTTCAGAACTTTACAGAAAGAAAGCTTGATGGTTTGGGGGAAGGCTGTAACCTCAAGGCCGAGGCGAAATGCATACTTCAGTATTCATTTGGTACGAATTTTTCCCATCTGTTCAGATATGTTCCACCTGAATTAGACTTTTCCTTCACTTTCAGCTGGACCAGTTATGTCCTTGTCGTCTTGGCTTTCTACTCTTGGCTTTCACTATGTATGAATCTCCTCTGCTAAGTCAGCTCTTCCAGATGAAACAATGGATTGCTTATGCCTGATTTTGACTAAACATGTAAAAGAATTATTCATGGATCTTGTCCTGAGTGAATGAACAAATTCTGCCCCCAGAAAACTTTACATCAAAGCTGGTATCAAACAGATATTCTTGCTTTTTCCTGGCAGAAATGCCCTTAAAATATAAAACTGCTTTTGAAGGTTGTATATGTGCAGATATAATTACTTTAAAAGAATGTTTAGACTGCTCTGGAATTTTGCCACAATAAGAGCACAACACTGAGGAGAACTATGTTTATTGCTGACAAAATGTGATCCACTGGAGAAGGAAATGGCAACCCACTCTGGTCTCTTTGCCATGAAAACCCCATAGACAGTACCAAAAGGAAAAAAGATAATGATGTCAGAAGATGAGCCCCTCAGGTCGGAAGGTGTCCAATATGCTACTGGGGAAGAGCAGAGGGCTAGTACTAGTAGCCGAAAGGATACTCAGCTGTGGATGCATCTGGTGGTGAAAGGAAAGGCCGATGCTGTAAAAAATTTTTCTCTATAGGAAACTGGAATGTAAGATCCATGAATCAAGGCAAGCTTGACGTGGTCAAACAAGAGATGATAAGACTGAACATCAACATCTTAGGAATCAGCGAACTAAAATGGACAGGAATAGGTATACTACTGCGGGTAAGAATCCCTCAGAAGAAATGGAGTAGCCTTCATAATCAATAAAAGAGTAGGAAAAGCAATATTGGGATACAATCCCCAAAATGAAAGAATGAACCCAGTTCAAATCCAAAGCAAACCATTCAATATCACAGTAGTCCAAGTCTATACCCCAACCACTGGTGCTGAAGAGGATGAAATTGACCGGTTCTATGAAGCCCTACAGCACCTTATAGAATTAACACCCAAAAATTATGTCCTTATCATCATGGAGAATTGGAATGCTAAAGTAGGAAGTCAAAAGATAACTGGAATAACAGGCAAGTTTGGCCTTGGAGTACAAAATAAAGCAGGGCACAGTCTGATAGAATTCAGTCAAGAGAATACGATGGTCATAGCAAACACTCTTTTCCAACAACCCAAGAGATGACTCTACACATGGACATCACCAGATGGTCAACACAGAAATCAGATTGACTATGTGCTCTGCAGCCAAAGATGGAAAAGCTCTATTCAGTCAGTAAAAACAAGACCAGGAGCTGATTATGGCTCAGCTTCTCGTTGCAAAATTTAGACTTAAATTACAGAAAGTAAGGAAAAGCACTACGCCACCCAAGTATGAACTACATCATATCCTTGATGAATATACAGTAGAGGTGACAAATAGATTTAAGGAATTAGATCTGATAGACAGAGTGCTTGAAGAACTATGGACAGAGGTTCGCAACATTGTTCAAGAGGTAGCAGCTGAAACCATCTCAAAGAAAAAGAAATGTAAGAAAGCAAAATGGCTGTCTGAGGAAGCTTTGCAAATAGCTGAGGAAAGAAGGGAAGCAAAAGGCAAGGGAAAAAGAGAGATACATCCAGTTGAATGCAGAATTCCAGGGAATAGCTAGAAGCGATAAGAATGCATTCTTAAATGAACAGTGCAAGAAATAGAAGAAAACAATAGAATAGGGAGGACCAGAGATCTTTTCAAGAAAATTGGAGATATGAAGGGAACATTTCATGCAAAGATGGGCATGATAAAGGACCAAAATGGCAGGGACCTAACAGAGGCAGAAGAGATTAAGAAGAGGTGGCAAAATTACACAGAAGAACTATACAAGAACGAGTTTAACATCCCTGATAACCACAATGGGGTGGTCACTGACCTCGAACCAAACATCCTAGAATGTGAAGTCAAATGGGCCTTAGGAAGTCTGAGCAACAACAAGGCTAGTGGAGAAGACAGTATTCCAGCTGAGCTATTCAAAATCTTAAAAGATGATGCTGTAAAAGTGTTACACTCAATTTGCCAGCAAATTTGGAAAACTCAACAGTTGCCAAAGGATTGGAAAAGGGCAGTTTACATTCCAATTCCAAAGAAAGGGAATGCCAAAGAATGTTCAAATTATCACACCATTGCACTCATTTCACATGCTAGTAAGGTTATGCTTAAAATCCTACAAGCTCCAGCAGTAAATGGATCGAGAACTACCAGTAGTACAGGCAGGATTTCGAAGAGGCAGAGAAGCTAAAGATCAAATTGCCAACATATGCTGGATCATGGAGAAAGCTAGGGAGTTCCAGAAAAACATCTACTTCTGCTGCATTGACTATGCTAAAGACTTTGATTGCGTGGATCACAACAAATTGTGGCAGGTTCTTAAAGAGATGGAAGTACCAGACATTCTTATTTGTCTCTTCAGAAACCTATATGCGGGTCAAGAAGCAACAGTGAGTACTGGAAACCTATATGCGGGTCAAGAAGCAACAGTGAGGGAGACTTCCGGTGGCGCCTTCCTCGTTGGCGGCGGGCTTTTCATGCCCGCCGGTCTCCCGGCGCGTTAGAGCCGCCTCACAGCTGGCAGGCGGCTCGAAAAACCTGTTCCTCGACGGGAGAAACAGGCAGAGCTTCTGGGGGTGAGGTAGAACCTCTTTGAGCCCCCCAGGAATTTTCCATGTCCTGGGGAGGGCTCAGAGGGATGGCTCCCTCCATACCCCCAGGGTATGCTCCGCGCCAAGAGGATCCTCCGCTAATTATTTAATTAGCGGAGCCAGACGTGGGAGCAACACCACAATTGAAATCACATTTGGAGCAGGCTGGAAAAGAGAAAAGAAAATTTCAAGCAAGTATGGATTTTTTCTTTAACGGAGTTTTTTTTTTGGAAGAGGAGGGGGGGAAGGGGGAAGGAGAGGAAGAAATTTGAAAGTCTTTAAGATGGCGACAGGCTCTGCCTGAAACAAAAGTGACAGAGGAAATGGAGTGCAGAGCTTAGTCTTGAAAGGAATATCCTGTTACAGACAAAGAACCTAAAGGAATAGAGGCTGATTTAAACAGATTTTTTCTACCCCCCCCCCCTTTTTTTTTCTTTTTTCTATTGAAGCAAGGAAGATTCTTGGGTTTGTTTTTTTTTTTAAAAAAGTAAAGATGCCTAAACCTAAAGGAAGGGGGGGCTCCCCTTTGAATCAGATGAATAAAGTTGAAATGTCTCATGTGCAGAGACTTACAGAACAGGAGTTAAAAGAGTTAATTACAAGGTCCTTAGAGAGTGTGGTAGATAAGATAAAAGGTTCACAGAAGGATCTTGAGGAACTGGTTTCTGGGAAATATGACCAATTAAATCAAATCATTGCTCAAGTAGCCTCAGAGTTTTCAACAGCGCTGGCTGCAATGGGGAAGAAAATGATTGAGATGAGTAGTAAATTTGAATCTCAAATACAAGAGTTACAAATGAAACTCCTGGAAGCAGAGGCCAATAACCATAATATTCAGAATGATGTTATTATGCTTCAAATTAAGTCTATGGAATCTGCAATTAGATTGAGAGGGATAAAAGAAGATAACAGAGAAAACCTAAGGACAACTTGTGCAAAGGCCTTTGCAGAATTATTAAAGTTACAAGATGAACTAATTTTGGGCTCTATTGTGAAAGTTTACAGAGTTAACTCACGTTTGGCTAAACAAAGGAATTTGCCTAGAGATGTTGTTGTCTACTTCACTGATAAAAGACTGAGAGATGATATTCTACAAAAGTCTTATTCTGATAGACTGCAGGTAGCTGGCACACGAATCAGGGTCTTCAAAGAGCTACCTTCGAAGGTTTTAAAAGACAGGAAAGATTTTGATTTTTTGGTCAAGGAATTGAAGAGAAGTAATATCCTATTTAGATGGGACTTTCCAACTGGTATAATTTTTAGATATCAAGGTGTGAGACATTGTTTGAATACTATTGAAAAAGCAGAATATTTTTATCAAAATATTTTTAAGGGAGCACCGAAACATCTCAAGAATAAAAAGTCAAAAACAGAGTTTGCAAAATGTGAAAAGAAAGAAGAAAATCAAAGTGTGTTAAAAGTAAAAGGAGATTTTGGTGGTTGTCCAGAGGATTCTATTATGGATTTTTTGGATGAGAAAACTGAATGCCCCAGTGTTTCTGGGGGATTACAAGACCTTGAACTGCTGGAGGAAGATTCAAAAAACAAAGTTTTATATCGAGATGACCAGCAGCAGAGGTCCAATACTCTTCAAGACATGGGGGTTGATGCTAATCGACAGGAATTAGAATTTAACGAAGAAATCCGACTGGAAATCACAGGTGATAAATTCAAAGAGCATCGTGAATTGCTTGATACTGAATCTGAAAGCATTGAAAGATTTGGAAAAAATGGATTAAGCACAATAACTGGTTAAAAGTTTATTCGAAATTGGATTAATTTTAAACTCACATATTAAAATGGATTATAAAAACTTTTACTATGAAGTTTATCCTGGATTGGACATGATATCCTGAGTTTTGATAGATTGCTGCAAAACTAGCAGCGATCATTGGTTACCCAATTATATATTTTGGTGGAACATATCGTCTAGAAGAAGACTAAGAACTTGAAAACATTTTATAACCCGAAGGGTTGAATTGCAAAGGGTGGCAGGATTTGAACTAATTTCAAAGGAACATCTGGGAATGCAGCTTTTGTTTGAAAGGCTGCAAAAGCCTATTTTTAGGTATAGTATAAGCTAGTTGGTATGATTTTTTCCTAGAGGAGTGAATATCTTCGTGGTTGGATTTTACTTATATAAAGTCACTCGGGGGGTTGTGTGGAGAAATGTTTTACTTTGCTGATGGGGGCAGCGGCAAGATGAAGATTATTGAAGCGGATTTATGAGAGGAAATATATTTGACATCAATCAAGTTGAAGAGAAGATCGAAATTTGGATTATATAGACTGAGAAATGAATTAAATAAAAGATAATCTTTTTTATGATATAACTGTATGATTATAACTACATATGCATATATATTCTTTGTGTTCTATGTTTTTGGGGTTTTTTTTCTCTTTAGTTAAGGGTGTAGTTAGGATAGAACTATAATGGTGTTTTTAATTATAACTACTTTTTTTATTATAATATTGTTTAAATATATTAATGTTTGTTCTTGTTAGTTTGTTTTTTACTTTTTTGCCCTCTTTCTTCTCTTTCTTTTCCTCTCTCGAAATTTGTTTAATTTAGAATTTGAATATTTAATAATCTTTTTCTTTTTCCCTTGTTCTAAATTTTGTTTTTTTTAAACTTGTAGCGGAAGTCAGGGGGGGGGATAGGGAGGGAAAGGGTTGGGGAGGGACGATGGGAGGGGTAGGGGAGGGGGATTGGGGGGGAGAAAATGGAAAAAATTTTGTATTGTAAAACTTTTTCAATAAAAAAAAAAAAAGAAGAAGAAGCAACAGTGAGAACCACTGATTGGTTCAAAATTGGGAAAGGAGTCCGGCAAGGCTGTATACTGTCACCCTGCCTATTTAACTTATATGCGGAGCACATCATGAGAAAGGCAGGGCTAGATGAATCAAAAATTGGAATTAAGATTGGAATTACTTTAAAAGGGCATTTAGAATGGCTGAATTTACATTTAAAAGGACTACTACGAATGGTAATGTCTGATAAAGAATGAAAACATGGCAAATTTCATGTTTCATGTTTATGTTAACAGTCACAGTATATAATTAGGAGAAGATATACAATAGTGCCAATGTTAGGGGACATTATTGGAACGTTTTCCTATAGATTTTTTAAAATCTATATAACCTGCCAGAGGAAAATACTGCTCTATTAACACCAGCAGTAAAATTGAATTTTCTTGATCAGCTCATCGATAATTTTGACCTCTAATTGATGTCACTTTGGTCTAGTATACAAAATGTCACCGAATGCTATTTGTTCCTGATTCTTAAATCTGGATTGAGCACTCTTTTGATGACTGGGACTCCATGTAATATTGTTTGCCTGGCCAAAGGCACACAAACGGAGGAATTTGGTATTTTTCTTAATATTTTCCCTCCCCCATCCCAACAAAGCTGGCATTATAGTTTTCTAGTGTTTCCTATTTCAAAATGCTAGACTTAGACTTTAGAATAACTTCATTGTCACTTTGAATGTACACTAATCGGCATACATTAAAAGACTGGTGCCGGGAAACTATGGCACCAATCTTTAGCAGCTGGGATCAGAAGTGATTCTGGGAAGTGCAAAAAGGGGATTCAGTGCAACATACAGCTTAGAGCAGTGATGGCTAAGCTTTTTGCCATCACATGCCAAAAGCGGAGGGAGCGCGGGGGTCACGCATGCATGTGCCCACATCCATAATTCTATGCGCCCCGCCCCTGTGCATGTGTATGCGACCCCCTCCCCCCGTGTTTCCCCTGTTTTTGGCACATGATGGCAAGGTGGGCCCTCCCCAGGCTCCAGAGCCTTTCTAGAAGCCTGGGGAGGGTGAAAATGGCTTTCCCTACACCCCCAGAGGCTCTCCAGAGGCCAGAAATGTTGCCGACTTCCAGTGGGCCCAGAAGGCCCAAAAATCAGCTGGCTGGCACATGCATGTGCACCGGAGCTGAGCTTGTGTGTCCACCAATATGGCTCTGCGTGCCACCTGTGACATCCGTGCCATAGGTTTGCCATCACAGGCTTAAGGCCTCAAGTTGCTCACCAGTATCTTGGCCACTGTTATCAGCTATTCTTACTAGCTAGTCCTCTTTCCTAACATTTCTATGACTTGCTTGCTGGTCAAGTAAATATCCTGTGAATAAGCCAATTGTGATTCCAATAGTTTTCCTAATTACTACCGCAAGTGCTGGATATTAAAGGAGGCAGGAGCAATGCTGAAAAGAAGGAATACTGTAAGAGTTCTTCCCCTTTTACAAAAAAAGTACCTTTGATAGATGCCTAAAGATGCTGATCCTTGGTGTAAGCCAATCTTCAATCCTTCTGTCTATACAGAGGAGAATCTAGGCCAGTGTCAAAAGTTACAATAGACTTGCACATGTCTGGATTCAGATAATACTATGTCAGGAAAGGGAAGTGTTCAGTTTTGAGTCTGGGCTTTTCCCTTTTAAGCAAATAACCTAATAAATTCTTGCTCAAAATATTCACAGGAATTCCAGGGTGATTTTATTTTAAATTTTTTAATGAATGCAAATGTTAATAATACCAATATTTGCAGAAAAACATCTATTTGACAACTTCTTTTAGTATTTATTCATGAGGCTATTAACACACGGCATATACAACTGCTATTCCCATTAACCCTGCCTTCAAATAATTGCTAGTCTATCATCAGATCTGAGAGACACTTTAAAAATATACATTCATCCTTATCCATTCGGATAAAAGTGGAAGGCCAAAACTTCTGGAGAAGTAAAGGCAAGGCATGTGATAGTGAGTAAAATCTCCATGCCTATGTTAAGACACAATCTATTTTTGGCAATAATGTGTTCCCTCTTAGTATTAAGTTATAATATATTCCTATCAATAAAATCTCACTGGTATTAAAAATGAGATAGCAATATATATATCAGCATATACTTCTTGCATAAGGATTACCTGAAAGGAGATTCTCTCTTTCCCAGATAATTGCTACTGAATCTATTGGAGAGCCTCTGTATGGATTACTAAATGATCCAGAATTAATTACTTCAGTTTCTTGTAAATGGAGATTCCTTGTGCACTTCCATATTTCTGTTCTGCAAGATTATTAGAACTTGGTCAGGAGTTTAATCATGTCAGTGTCCTGGAATACAGGGCTGCACCCCACATGACCCATTGGGGGGATGTGGATTGGATAATCCTGACTGGACGATTGGGGGGGAGGGTTTTAAGGATGCTTTCTATATGTGATTTTCACGCCTATTGTCTCAGACCTTGCTTTTCTTTGGTTGAATTCAGTTCATACTCAGTAAAAGTACCTTTCTCTATGAAAACGGAGTCGGGCTTTTTCTTTCTTGAGTGTTGAAAGGAGGCATACCTGACAGTACTATTTTCATGCTTATCACTGGCACATACGAGCAAAGTGTACAAAACAAGCTTCCCCATGTTTTGTTCCATAAAACCTCTTAAAAACTTGAGAATGGAAATATTCAGTGCTGGGCTGCAATCGGTTTAATAACCGGTTCTGTGAGCGTGAGCTTTGCATGCATGCGTGCCTAATCCACTTGCGCACAGTGTTCAAAATGCAGCAATTTGAAGCTCAGCTGCTTACCTTCTAAGGCAGCCCCGGTAAGTAGAACAGTGGAGCGGTGGAAATCAGCTGTGCTGCACGAATCAGCTGAGACAGAAAGAAGGAAATATAGGACAGGATAGGGCGGAGCCAGCTGATCGTTGGAATTACCGGTTTGCCTGAACTGGTCCGAACTGGCAGCAGCCCACCACTGGAAATATTACTCAGATAGACAGCATTGCATAATGATTGTTTCAAGTAAAAAAAAAAAAACCATTTCTCTATTCAAAAGTAATCACAGAGACTTAAAAACAAATGGCTATGTTTACATGGAATTCCAACTGTCCTCAATGGAGCATGCTGGCAGATAAACTGGAGAAAGATTAGAACCTAACCTCCTTTATAAAGTCACTCCATGGTATTATATAGTATTTTGCATAATAATGCTGTTTTCCAAGATCTCATTTTAGTTGGTGTTATTTATTAAGATTTTAGGACTAGAATCCTACATACACTCACTTCCCACTGAATTCAGTTGAATTAACTCCTGAGTAGATGTAGATGATTATAATATGGTATCTTGCCATCTCTTTTATGCAGAAAAGATAAATTTGGCTTCTCTTCATTTTTGAGACAGAAAGTGTTAAAACGTTCATATTACTTTATATCAATTCTTGACGCAAAATAACACGCAAATATAGCAGACAGCTATACTGAATTGATCTGTGCCAGGGTTAGCATAAATTTAATACAGTGTGTTGAAGAAAACAATATTGAAAAACCGTTCATGGGCAAGTCCTGAATTTAAATTATTGGCCTATGTTTGCTTTTCAGCTCTCCAGGAATGCCATGGCTCACCTGTCTATTAGATGTTTTGATAAGTGCAAAGGCTACAAAACCCCTTTGCTTGCTGTCAGACTAGACACTGCTGGACCAGATAGATTGAATCAGCTAAATTATTGAGGTAATAGGTATGAATTCATTTCTTTCAGCAAAATCTATCTGTACTTGCCCAGGAATCTGTGCTTTTATCTTCATGTTGAAATTTAAATCTCCAATTGTAATAATCTGGGATTAATGAAGCTGATTCATAGGAAAATACCAGAATAATTAAGATAATATACTGCTCAAAAAAATAAACGGAACACAACCAGAAGACATCCGAGATCTGAATGAATGAAATAGCCTTATTAAATAGTTTGTTCTTTACATACAGTAGTTTATACACTGCTCAAACAACTAAAGTGAACACACAACTACTGTATGTAAAGAACAAAGTATTTAATAAGGCTATTTCATTCATTCAGATCTCAGATGTCTTCTGTCTGTGCTCCCTTTATTTTTTGAGCAGTCTATATTGTTATAAGACATGGCTTCCATAACCATAAATAAACTGAATAAATCACACCACTAAACCTAAACCAAACAATCCACATTATAATTCAGACCACTGTATGGTATGGTTTCATGTGAATTAAGAAATCACAGGCACACTTCGGATTCAAAGGCACATTTTATCATGCAGGATCTGAAAATAAACTGAGCTTAAATCATGTCCTGAGGGCAGAATAAAGCAACATTGTACCTACAAGCTGAATTTAGCTGGTTCTGCTCAGTTTGATAGAACAGTGCGTTATGTAAGTTGCCCTTTAAGGGATGTTTCACATTTCCTTTTAAACTCACACCTGATGTATTTGGAGGACTATCAACTTGCATAATTCACTCCACCTTGTTCACCTGCTCTACATTTTTGTGCCGCGGATATTGCTAACACTAGCAAAGCAGAGTTAGATTTATGTTCTCCGATTCCTAGGTAGTGGGATTCTTTTCTGCAACCTAATCCACAGACTCCCTCTAACAAAAGCCCCACGTGTGACGTTCATAAATGAAGTCAGATAGGATTTTTTTCTGACTTGGAATACGGTACTTCTTACATTGCAAAACCAGCGGGGGAAAAAAACTTTAGCCCCTGGAGCGAGCAGGTCAGGTGAAACCTCGGGATCTAGCAGGTCAGTGAAGAACAATGTTTTCCCATTTAAAAACAAAAACAAAAAAACACCCCAGCTCCGTGTAGATTGCTGCCTCGCTGAACTGGAACACCCGATAGGGGTTTATTTTTTGTTTCTCTCTTCCCCCCTCCCCACCTTCCCCTTCCAGAACATCTTTCCAGCGCTTCTTTCCGCCCTCTCTTAACAGCATCAGGTGTCTTTCCCACATTGCACAGGAAAGAAGCCAAGGACCATTAAACTAAATTGCACTTAAATTAAAGACGAACCTCCCAAAGATCCTGCGGCAGTCTTTCAGCTACATCCTTCTTTCAGGTCCACCGCAGACCAACTCCCCACAAGAAGCCAGCATCCGGAGCCGCTCCGTTTGTCTGCAATGTGAGCGCCAATGAAATAAACAGGCAGTTTCGAGCCCAACAACACACAGACACAAAACACACACGTGCAGCTCCATTGGCAATTCGCGTTTGTGCGGGGAGGTTTGCGCTACCAGTCAAGTTGCCAGGCGCTGGCTTCCTCCCCCCTCCTCCCCTCCTTCTTTGTATTGGGGACGGGGACCTACCAGCCCAGGAGACGGACGGACGGACGGACGGACGGCTTTGAAAACCCAAGACTGACCTCAGGAGTTTTAGCGCTAGGTAGTCATCCAGGCGGCGTAGTCGGCGAGCTTCTTGGGGGTCGGGGGTGAGGGTGGGGGGTCGGCAAAAGCCAACAGGGCAAAGAGGCAGGCAGTGCTTTATGGAGCTTTCTCCCTCCCTCAAGACTTAGCTCGTCTCCGCTGGCAGCGGCTGTCTCCTCAGCCCGAGCGCTTTCCCCTCGGCCTGACAGCTCAGTCTGACCGCTGTGTTAAGGTGGCTCTCGCAACCCCCCCGGCTGCAGAATTTTCCTCCTGCCTAAAAATAGGCGGAAATCTAACCATACCTGGGTGCTTCTGCCTATGCTGCCTCTATCTTGGAAGATAAACGAGGAGATGGCTGGAGAATAAGAGATGGGGGGGGGGGAATCGGTGTTTTTTTAAACACCCCCCCCCCCGAATTTTTGTGACTATACCGTATGCTGAAATGTCTCGAGTTAATGCTGCGAAAGAGCATGGGTCTGTTTACCCTGTGCAAGAGTCCTATTTAGACACCCACGCCAATCCCTTGTACTAAGGGAAGGATTTATTCTGGCTGAAAGAAATCAAAGTACTGGCTCAGCCTGGTGTTATCCTTACCTCCAGCACTTCCTTAAATTCATCACACAAAAGTGAATTGCCTTCCCAGTTGCCAGTCGATTCACGTCCAATTGTTACTAGATTTCAGTCTGGACCTGTAAATCTGAAGTGGCTGAAACCTCAGGCTGATATTTCAAGATCAAATGGTCATCAAGGATTCGATCCAAAACTAAGCTCCCACAAACAAAGTTCCTCTTTAATAAATTAAGGTGTGATTTCATCAATCTTAACCCATCAAAATATAGGGAATACTTCTATTTGGGATTTTTAAAAAATGAAATGGGTTTAGGTTTTTGCTAAATATTCTGATATTCTACTGAGAAATTATGGAAACGATGTTTTCTTGATTTTTTTTTTTAACAACAACAAAAAAATGCCAATAGTATTACCTTCCAGGATTCTTTGCAAAAAGTAATGCATTTCAAACTGGGTCAAAATTGGTTTTAAATTAAAATAGCACCTGCGTTTCTCTAAGATGCTATAGTGTTTTGAAGCTTTTGATTTCCAAGTGAGCTCCCAATATCCATATAATTTGTACACATTCTGGTGAGGGAGAGGTTAATTTGTTTTTGCTTAATACTTGGCATCTTGGAAAGAGCTTGCAAATCATGTGTTTTTGTGATATGTAAAATAGTCCTAGATGCAAGGAAGTATTAACATGAACAGCTTCCCATAACTGAAACATTATGGTGTCAAGAAAAGTGTAATTGCAGTGCCCATGATTATCTTCATTTTTTTGGTAGTGAATAAATGGGGGAAATATTTGGCTTTCCCACTGAATTCTCTGATCCTAAGCCAGGAAGAGCAAACAGTTCCTTTTAAATGGGTCTCAATGAAAAACTTTAAAAAGCCCAATTTGAGATTCAATGTGCTGCTATTGATCACGTAATCTGTCTCTTCTCAATTCTAGTCTGGATTTGAAGAATGGGAAAATATGAATTAGTAATTGATGTTTGGCTTGCTTTTTGTGTGTCCACAGATTCCTAACATGTCACATGGCTGTATGACCTTTGCTAAGAGACATTTACCTTCTAGGAATAGGCCACTTCCTGCTAGAATTAGGACATAAGGTTGTATGAAATTATAGCCTTTTATACCCTTATTTAGCAGTGAAGTATTTATTGTATTGAATATCAGATCATTTTGAGGCACATGGATTACACATGTGCACTACATTTTCCTCTAGAGCTGCTATCCAAAGAAATCTTAGTTAAAATTGGAAAGATTTGCATGTAAAAAAATGAAGTTATGGGAAAGCAGTTTGTCTGTCTATCAGAGAGACTCAAAAGAGTTAAAATAGAAACATGCAATTTCATGTACTTTTTATTATGTTAAAAATGAAGTCTTTCTAATTAATCAGGCATATCATTAGCAAATCAGTTAATCCAAACTATTAGTCTTAAGGATTCTCTACAGAAAACATCTGATAATGTGAATTAACCTTACTCATACATGTACTGTTATGAAGATCTTCCTGCTTGAGCATGATGTGCTGCAATAAAAATAGGTGAAAAGTTGCATGACTAGACCCAACAATAGCCATTTCCAGGGAATCTTCTAGAATTACACCCAATTTAAAGGGAAACGACACAGTGGGTGATTATGATGACTTTGCTTCCCTCTCCTGCCTGATCAATTGGATATAAAGAGCATTTGGAAATAAGATTAGATCCTCAGTCACTACTTCATAGTTAACCATGCTTTATAGGCATTCCTGTTAAAGGCATATTTTCCTCAAAGGCTATGTTACTGACATTCTCTTTGGGACAATAGCAAAAATGAGATCTTCACATTTATTGCAAGCTACATAATTATGCAAATATGTCCTTTATGTTACTGTGGTGCCTAAAATATTTTTTCTAGAAGTAGACAACTTGAGGTTCTCCAGATAGTTTTCAGTAGAGTTCCACAAATTCCCCATATATATATATATGTTTTCTTACTTTTTCGTAGGCTTTATGTGTATTTCTCTTTATCCAGGTTCTTCCTACGTAAACCAAGATTTTTATGCAGCCCTAGTTCAGTGAAATCACAATCCACTAGTTTCTAGGCTTTTTTTTCTGGCAGCCAGCAAACCATCTGAAATAGATCTATTTTAGTCTCCTTAGTCTCCCAATGGGCAGCAGAGGGTTTGCTGGCTGCACATATGATGATGTCCAGGTCAGTGGGCAGAGCCTCTCACCAGTTTTACTACCGGTTCTTGCGAACTGGTCTGGACCGGGGGCAACCCATCACTGATGTGAATCTAATAATTATAGTCTGTAAACCAGTTTAGTTGGATACTGTGGATTACTTAATAAACTAAGATTAAAATTAATTCTGCAAGTGTGATGTACAGACCAGACATTATCTAATCCCTTCAGAGATAGGATTTAAGAGAAAATCAAAATGCCAATACAAGAATCTCTTCTTTCCTAATCTAAGATTCCTCCAATACGATATCTAACTTTTCAACTATGACTGTGTTTTGACTCTGGACGAGATTCTGACATAGTAGGACAGCTCACAAGGGTGTTGTAAGAGTCCTCTAGTCAAAGGTTTCCCCTTTTGCTCTTATCCTTCTGTCAAGTTTCTTTAGAAAAACAAAGGAAGGCTCTGATCATTTTCCTCCATGGCAAAGGTCAAATTTTCCTAAGGAACAAAACAACCACTGCAAACAAAATATGCCAAAATAGATTTTAAAAAATCTCCCCTCTTTTTCCATGACGTGCAGACATAAATGTTGAAAGGCAATGCTATTTCAGGCATGTTGCATTATTTATATTTAATCATATTGCGCTATATTCATTTTAGAAATATATGCCTGTACTTTTTCTCATATGTACACTTCAAAAGCGGGGAAGTAAAAATTACAGCTGAGCACCATGCTGACTGGAGAACATGGGAGATATACTCCAAAACAGCTAAAGGCAGCACACTGAGGCTTGAACCAATGGGAAGCTGATGATTTAGTTAACCTAATATACAGTTGAATGCTAAATTGCCACAGATGTTGGGGGTTGTAGCTGTAATCTGCTGGACTCCCAGCTGTTCCATTTTATTGGAAGACAGAGTTATGTACTCTACTTATCTTCTATATCTAGTGTAGTAAAAGACACATTGCCAGACTCTCCATATGAATTGGGGATAAGCAGCATCTTGCTCTTTGCCCCAGATGACAGAACATCTTGGGTTGGCCCTGCTTGCATAGGCCACAGTACTGCTTTGTCACCCTTGTGCCCAACATTTGGTCATTAGAACTGTGGCTAGCATGGATCAAATCAGAATATTGATGCAATATTTCCTATAAGCACCATGGCACCCTGATGCCTTGCTGGCTTTCATTGGCTAGCAAGGCAGCTTTTGTGAAAGGAACTACCATTGTGATGTTGGATCCAAGCCAGAGTAATCTCTCTGGAACAAGGGAGAAATAGTTCAGATCATCCACATGACTTTGAACAGCTGGTGGTCATGAGTATACTGCAGAAACTGCCATTTTTACAATTAGTTTATGAGTGGAGTGGCTGAGAGTTGCGACTACATCAAGTTCTCACTCATAAAGTCACTTTTATGGACATTAAGCTTGACGATGCCTTATATCTTAATCACTTTGGATGATTTTTTAATTTAATTAATTAATTAATTTTTTTTGCATATTTGAGAGATTAAGACCTTCAGACTAGGAAGAACAATGATGTAAATTTGATTGTAATATATATGGAGCAGAAGTCCTTAGTGCAAACTTTTGAATATCTTTCAGCTATGATTTTGGACAGAATAGGTTAAATGTTTGATAAAATTGACAGAGCAATGAAGTTTTACAACAAGAATGATCTGCAACAGATGTCAATGAAATTGATTTCAATGGGGATATGATGAGCAACTCATTCCCTATAGTAGATAAAAATATATTAAATCAGGAAAGTGATCTGTTTTCTACTTTGAGTTTGCTATAATTTTTAAGTCATAGAAATATTCAAAAACCGTATGCCATATCCTATAATAAAGACTCTCCAGAGCTAGTGTCCTTCAGATGCACAATATTGCAATTATCAGGATTCTTGTGCAAAAGGGCATCACATTTGGACAGTTCCAGTTTTGGGAAGGTTGTAACCTTAAGTGGTTTTTCTGTTGCTAAATAGAGCTGAATATGTGGCTTTATGCCTAGATTCCCAACATGATGCTCACTAACACATTCCTTGATGCCTGTCAGAGTCCATGTCCCTCACTTTATTTTTTAAATAATATTTTAATTACAAAAAATAAAACAGCTAATATGAAGCAAAGCACCAGTCTGAACCATTACAGGTTGTTCTCAAGTTACAACCAAAACTGATCCCAAATTTTTTGTTGCTAAGCAAGACAATTGTTAAATGAACTTTGCCCCATTTTACGACCTTTTTTGCCACAATTGTTTAATGAATCATTGTAGCTTTTAAGTTGTTATGTGAATTCACAGTTGTGAAGTACATCTGGCTTCCCCATTGACATTGCTTGTCAGAAAGTCTCAAAATGCGATCACATGGTCATGTGACACTGCAACCATCATAAATACATGCCAGTTACCAAGCATTCAAATTTTGAAGTGACCACAGGATGCTGCAATGGTTTTGGTACAATCTGCTCAGAGTTATCTGAACCGTGAGATGGGTGGCAAATTTGATAAATAAAATGGTCATAAATCATTAGTCATCTTTTAATGTTGTTGTAACTTCAAATGGTCACTAAACAAATGGTTGTAAGTTGAGAACTTCCTGTATTATTATTTCCCAGGAGGAATTATTGAGAACTATACCTTGATTGAAAATGTAGTTACAGGTCCAAAGAAAAGATAAGTTTGCTTAACTATAAAAAGCACCCTTGGAGTCTGTGTGCATGGTGATATCTATGATAATATATTTGTGAGTAGTCATGTCTAGTGTGGCAACCATTTTGTGAGAATGCCCATAACATCCTCTCAAAATTCCACTTGTGTCAGTTCAGCCCCAAAGATCAGCACTACTAGTTTGATGTGGGTTGAATAGTCACCTGCATTTTCCCTTCATTCTTGAACTGTATATAAACCATTTACATTACTACCGGTATTTCAATTTAGGGAGACAAAAATTCCGTTAGAGTAGCCTGCTTCCATGACAACAATATTCTGCAATTGGTCTTCATTTTATGCCACGATGAATAAATCTCACAATTAATAGCTCTTGATCTTTAACTATCTCAGGGAAATTTCCATGTATTACAAGGGCTTTTGCTGTTTTATCCTTGACACTATATAATGCCTTGACACAATGCCCATCTGAAGTAGATTGATAAATGTCTCTACTAAGGCACTGTATTACTAAGTAGATCATCTTTTGTTAAGCACATATGTGTCTATTGCATGACTTCACACAAGGAAGTTTTGCAGATGACTAATCTTTTGGCACAATGGCCAATACCACAAACCCCAATGGAACTAAAGACAACAGCTGCCACAGTTAAATACTTTGTTATTATTTATTTACTTAAAAAAAAGTTTCCCTTCACATATTCGGGATATATGATTATTTTATTCTATATTTCATCTTTAACCAGCTTTGTGGTCTGAAGCCTTTTCTCCATGATGGGTGGATGGCATATTTCTGCATCTAGAGCCCAACACAGTGCAAGCTGATTGATGGGCCCACCTATAATACTTTGCAATATATCATGGAAAATATTGCTCGTACTCTATATTTAAAAACTTCCAGGCATCTATATAGTCAGTAAATTCTCAATCTACTGTAAAGGTTTTTAATACTTTACAGTCTGTTCACACCAGCGTACAAGTCACCCACATAACTTCATTCAATCAAATGGTTGGCTTTACTAAGGAAAATGCATTACAAACATCTGAATTTGTGCTTCCCAAATCACACTAAAAAGCAGCTAATTAATAAGGCCAAAAGCCAATTAAAAGCTCAGACTTTGAAGTGTTAGAGATCCTTATGCTTTAGCCCATTATCTCACCTAATTGTATGCGTACTCGAAACTTTCTGTTCATCCAGTAGATCATCTTGTTTAAATTGATCATATGGCCAGTAAAAAGGTTCAATGAATATTGAAAGCTATATGGACATTGGTTCCAGTTTCCATACATATTGCAATGTATGATGCCTTGGTGGCTAATCATCAGCCTCTCATGTTTTATATTAAAATAAAGAACAAAAATATATGCATACTGAGAAATAGCCCACACAGCCAATTGATTATGAAACGCAGCTTGCTAGGGATTTCCTATCCTGCCTCCATTGAGCACGTGGCCCTTTCAAAACTTTCCATCCTAGCACACAGATCACAGTTTGTGAAGCTTGGAGGAGAGAGCGAGGGCGCTTTGTGAAGGCATATATTTCTAACATGGTTGCACCCCCCTCTAGCAATTCATTTTGTTGTTCTGTCAAAAAGAGAAAAGAAAATCATGTTTAGTTGAAGAAAAGTATTATTTTTCATCAACCCAGGCTACATGCTTTCCACTGCCCACTGGATATTCATTGGCATTTTTGGTCACGATTTTTAGACAGGGTGGTAAAGATCTGAAAGTACTAATGTTCCTGAAATAATTGCCTGAGTAGGATTCCCTGCTGAGGATTTAATGGCCACTTCAGCTACACCTACTATATAGCTTGGCTTAATGCTCACTGCCTAAAAGCTTCTTATGAATGTACAAGAAATAAATAGCAGGCTTTGACTGGCAGATCGCAACTTGCAAGCAAGCCTTTTCTCTTAGCCTTTTCCCTGCTACTATTCCTTTGAACGCTGGGGGCAGGATGCCAGGGTGGAAACTGTTTTGCTGGCTTCAATGATGAACTCTGAAGCCCTATTATATTTTTAGATCTTGTTATTGTCATATATACTCCATAACGGTAATAAGGTAGGCACTGAACCATCAAATGGAAAGAGAAAGATGTAGGATTGGATTTTTCTAGTACCTCTGCTGGGTAAATGTAAAGAAACTGGACTCTCTACTAAAAACTTAGCCTCACTACAGCTTAAACTCAGCCAGGAAATTTACGGCTTATATCCAGACATTTATCCATTTTCTAACTTTTAAAAAGAGAACATGTATTTAAACACATCTATCTAAATAAATTCCCCACAAACAAAACAGAAAATTAGAAATCTTTGATTTTTTTATTTTAAAAAATGATCTCCTATTTAGATCCTTCTTCTATGATGACCGCATCATGCTCTTTCTCTCCCTTGAAGATTAAAAATGGGGAGAGGGGAAAGTGTAGTCCTCGGAGGGGTAACAATTATCTAGATCTGCCATATTCTATGGCTTCCAAGGAAACTTGATTTTAGCATCTCTTGATCTTGGGAGTCTGGTCCAAAACCACATCATTTTAAATACATACATATACATATACATATACATATACATATACATATACATATACATATACATATACATATACATATACATATACATATACATATATCAGGATTAGAGTTGGTCTGTTTGGGTAAGAAACTGCCTACATATTGAAATACGTTTTTTTTAAATGTTTGAAAACCCCTCAGTCCAGAAAAGTCAAATGGATCCTTGCAAATTGAAAGATTAAAGAGTACAAAAATGAGGTCATATCAGAAAAGCTGGGATGGAGACAAATCATGTATGAAGACAACCAGTTTCTAGCAAGCAAATGTGCTAGTTTGAAGGCCCTCTTAATACAAATATTGTACTGCAATTCTGTAACTAGCTTTCCATATTAAGTGAGGCAGCTGAATTTAATGTATGTTTGTTTAAAAGTCTCCTTACCAGAGAAGGCTATATGGTCCAGAAAATGCAAGATACATTAGTAGCCAGGGATTTTTTTTACCAGGACAATACCAGAAAAAGTCTGCAATTGAAGCAGAAGCTATTTCTAGTATCACCTGGTCATTGGTGTAATGATATACTGCTGATACGGAGAGTGGCTGGATGCTATTATAGATCGCTAGAGTAAATAGCCTCTCTGTCTCTTGTGATAACTCATCTCTTTTCAACAGTCCAAGCAGGCAGATACTGAAACATTGTTTTTCAAAGATCCTATCCCAAATCATTTAGGTGGGTATAAATTATAGTCAACCATTTGAAACTTGAAAGTAGATTTGTAAGCAAAAGAAATGAGAGATAAGATTATATATGCGTCCCAATTAATAACGTGCAACCATTTTGGCTATTGCAGGGAAAGCTAGTGGCTGGCTTTCTTTTCCGATTGCAGTGTATAATCAAGAAAGTCTATGTAACAGAAATCAGGGACCTTGAACACAAAGGTCCAGGTTTTTTTAAGGATAAGCCAACTCCTGATAACCTATGTATTATCCAATATGTTATCTTAGATGAAGCATTGACCTGTCATGTGTTGGCAGAGCGGTGTCTGTTGGAAGGTTGACTCAGCCTTCCATCCTTCCAAGGTTCGTAAAATGAGGATCCAGATTGTTGGAGGTAATATGCAAACTCTGTAAACTGCTTAGAGAGGGCTGTAAAGTACTGTGAAACTGTATATAAGTCCAAGTGCTATTGCTATTGCTATTTTTGAAAATCCCCTGTGATGTTTTAAATATTATTGGTGGAACTCCACAGCAGCTACTTTCTTCCTGGTGTTGGCTGGAAAATCTCTATAATCCAATCCAATAGAATGGTATTTGTTTTAGGACAATTATCATACAAACTATGTTAATAATTTATCTTAATGTACAGATTCATAATGTTTAGAAAACTCTACTATCTCCTGAACTACTCTTTACTTCAGTGATCAGATCTCCTGCTATCTGTTTCTGTTCAGAGGAATTATCACATACCACAGTATTGAAATGCTTGAAAATGGTTGTATCCTTTTGCAAAATTATTAAGCTTGAATATGGGAAGTGCTTAAAATCTCTTTGTTCAATTTTAAGAGTGCTCCATACTGAATGCATCCTTGAAGTATAACTGATAGAGGCCAATACAATAATGAAGTTATAGTACTTATATAGCTTAATCCAAACTCAAGTGCTGCAGGCTGCATATGACTACCAAGACATTTTATGCAGCCCACACCTCATTCCCACACATAAAAAGACCAGAAGTAGGACATCTGATTGCTAATCTTTTCTTTGGTGAAAAGAAGATGCATTATGGAGGATTTTTAAATCTGAAGCCTTGGATGAGACAGGCCAAGAGGCAGAGGTAGTCTTCGTTGCTCTGCATTTAGGGTGAATTGTACAGGCAAAGGAAAACTGTACTTCTAATCCTGCACCAAGATGCCATTATTAGTCAGGGTCAGTCTGTCAACTCACCATCAGGCCCACTAGTGGGTATCAATTTAGTTTGCTACTGGTTTGCTTGTGCGCGTGCATGCATAGAAGCATCTGGGTGGGTGGGTGGAGCCTCCCGACGCCACTACTGGTTCACCTGATCCAGGCGAACCGGTAGCAACCCACCAGTGATCAGGACATGGAACCAAACTTTACACCCTAAAGTTGTAACCAGAAGACCATGGCAGTGGTAAGAGAGTAGCTTCTAGCTGAACATCAAGTTGTGGTGGTTTTATTCTCTTGTCATCCCAGAGCACCTCATAGAGAGGGAAGGTCCTACATAACAGGACAGCTTTCTCTTCTGGAGACTGAACTGAAACTAATGAACTACCCACAGAAGTCTAGTAATGCCTAAGAACATTCTTGTATAAAAGCTAATAAGCCATCATGAAAGAATTCTAGCAACTGCTGAATATCAAATGCAAATTCTATTTATAATAATCAATGTTCACATTTCTTGCATCATTTTATCCCACCCACTCTGCATAGAGAGCTAGAAACAGTTTTCATTTGGGCAGGAGAATTCCATCTGTTCCTTGTTTTGATAATGGCCTAATGTAAAACCAGGATGTTTACTTTCTGTGAATCAATTTTCACAGCATCTTTGCTGCTCCTAGCTGTTCTCCATCTAAGAACTATCTACCACATGCCCTGTTCCAGTGTTATTGGAAACCTACAACTATTGCTGTTCAGCTTTAACTGAATCTGCTTAAGTTGCATATATACAGCATTCTGTCACACGCATAGAGATACACAAACCTTCACATCTTATTAAATACAAGCAGGTACTATCAGAATTAATTCTCTGGAGGTCTCAATTTATATTAGCATCACTGTGCAGAAAAATACAGAGGTTGCCTCATAGCATAATTTACTATTAATTAGATGGCAACAGCACTGAAAAATTGCAAAAGTAGAGACGTGCAGGCAGGCAGTCCTACAAAACAGTCTTTCTGACATAATTCACAAGACTTTAGAGACTTTTGTATTAATGTATGAAAAGGCCAGTGTTGCAGCTTTCATTCTGGGGAATTAATCCTCATGTAAGAGGATTAAGAACTTCAGTATGGCATCTCTACATTATTCTATTCATTATTATTCTAGAACAGCCTTTATTGTCCTCCCCCTCTTTTTTTCCCCTGCCTTAAATATAACCTTGTTTCCTGAGATTCTGATATACCGTTCTGGCTTTATTTTTTGAAACTCTCCAAAATACATTTCTGCTTGTTTTTGTCCATTTGGATTTTTGCAGTTGTTAATATTGGTCACACTTCTCTTCATTGCTTTGTAAACATTCAGTTTATAAACATCACTTAGAGTTGTAGCTCTTATTTCCAACCTGCAGTGTAATCTGCCCTGCTATTAGTTATTTTATAATGGCCATGTAAATGGAAAAGAAAATAATAACCAGCTGTAAAAAAATAAATTGCTGGCTAGCTATCATCATGCTTGTGGGAACATGAAGTATTAGGTAGGCTGCTATTGGAAGCATAATATGGGTCAAAGAGAATAGTTCTTCAAATAAGAACATAAGAAGAGGCTGGTTGGATCAACCCATTCTGGTCACATAATGGCCAATCAGATGCATTCAGAAAGTTTGCAGATATAGGCAGGAAAGTAACAGCCCTTCATTTCTGATGTCTGATTACTGTTATAGCCGTATTTCAGGTATACTGTTTGTGAATCCAGAGGTAATAAGTGACCCTTAATTTAGTAGCCATTAATGACCTAATCTTCTATGAATTGGTGCATTTCCTTTTCAAAGATATCTAAATTGGTGACTGTCACCCTATTTTATGGCTGATGTGTTAACAGCCATAGTTTTAACTGTGGTCCTCCAGTTTTAATCAGCCACTGCAAAGAATGTTCTATTCTTATCCCATGTGTGTCATTGCCCAGGATTCAGGTGCTAATTCTGAATTTGAAGAAGCTGCTACAGCAGAATTTGTGGAATGTCAGCCACAGGAGAAACAAAGGCAAGAATCGCCAGAATTGGAGCAGTCAGATGATGATGACATAAGGCCTCCAATCCCCCACATGTGGCAAGCCAAGCAGGTATGTTGTGTGAGGCTCTTTGCTAAACAAGGGATTAAACCTTTTTATTAAAGATAGCTGACTGCAGCCTGATCATGAGGCAGCTTCAACTGGAATGGTCTAATTTCTGTTTCTTGTGTGATGTTTGTATGGATTTTGCTCATGAAATTCTGGACTGTGGACTGGCTAGCAACCCTGACATGGCTTATGGAACTAATTATTTTTCTGCATGTTCCTGTTAAAAGCAAAAACCTCTCAAGTTTCTTTTTTTCAGAGACTTTGTTTTGGTTTGCAGTCCTTGCCTGCTGGTACCTCTTCAACCTTGAGAAAACTGCTGTTTTCTATGGCAACTGAGTGTATAAACAAAACCAGAAGCAGAACAGTGATGTTTATTTTAATTTTTAAATAATGCTTGCTACTATAATAGGATTTTAAAATTTAACTCAGGAGTATATGAAATATTTTAGACTTCTGATGCATAATGACCAGAATGGAATAACTGATTTATTGGAAGGACATAGAATATTCTTGCCAGACAGCAAATGACATATCTACTCTATTCTCTCTGACAACATCATTTGTGTAATGAATTTGTCTAATATCCCATTTTCATTCAGGAGCTAAAGGCAACACATAGAGTGATCCTCCTTCTTAGTTTCCTACCCAGCAACAACTTTGTAAGTATGTTGGGCTAATAGACTAACTAGATCAAAATCGCCTAGTGAGCTTCCACTGGACTACAGCCTGGGACTCCATATCCTTCTCCAAAACCTCAACATTTGACTGGCTGTACAATATAATTTGTACATCAGCCAGAAGTTATGACTTATGAGAAGTCTCCTCTAGCTACCCAAAAGCAAATGAGGAAAGGGAGAATTAACCAACATTTCCAGCACAGACATGGAGGAAAAATGAAGAAGACATAGTATAAAATCTGAGGTGTTTAAAATGAGAACCAGCAATTGTCACATACATGCAATTGTAGGTATTCAATTGCAAGGCCATGATGCCAGATAACTTCTTTGGAAGGGTGGAATGAGAAAGTCTCATATTTAAACCTCTTGAAATTATAAAAGTCTTTCCCACCTTTGCTCTACCAGTGAATCATCAACTGCTGTGCATGGCTTCATTCAGGTCAAATCTCATGATTGAATCATGTTGAGAATTTTTAGTCATGTCAAGATATGAAGCTGAGCTAATCTGTAACCTGTGATTTGTGAGTTATTGCCTAGATCAGCAACTTTGTGTTTAAGTCCCTTAAGAACTCATGAGTGGATACTATATGGAGCCAGAAGGTTTATTTAATTTGTCAATTTGGCTTCAATAACTTCATCTGCTTTCTCCTGGAAATAAAACTCTTTTCCATTCTTAATAGTAAGGAATCAAAAATATTTATTTATTTCCTCTGATATTTCTCTATTTTTTTGAACAAGACTCCTTCCCCTGTCCTTTTTAAAAATGATCCTCATAATCCAATGGCCACACTGATCAGTTTTCTATTCCATTGGTCTTTCTCCTTTTGCATCTTTTACTAATTGTTGTGTGACAGCAGTTTTCACACAATCACAAATAGGTTGATATCAGATCAGTCTGTTACCAAAATAAGAGTCAAACAGAAACCATAACTCTTATTCAAAAGAGTAAAGTTTTACTTCACACAGATAGGAAAAAGAGGTGCAAAGATTTGAACTCTGGTTTTACTATAATAACAGCACTCACTGATTTTTTTTGTTTGTAATGTCTTCATTAACTTTGCTAATGCAAAATGCAAATGCAAAATAAATGTACTTTTGGTGTCCTTGGAAACATCAAGCTAAGAGAATTTTGATAGCTTGTACACTTTTTTCCAGAGTTTCTTGTTTTTTAATTATTATTATTTGGAAAGGCTTGCATATTTTAAAGAAAGTTTTCTTGCATTTATAGGATCTCTAATTCTGCTCAACAGGTACCCTGGTATTCTCTTGGCCTTCTTGATAAGAAGCATATATTTTAATTGTAGCTGTCAACAGCGATTCACAATTACGTTTTTAAAAATATGCATGGTGATATTATGATGAAAGAGCTATCTTTTTGTACTTGTAGCCCAATGTACAAAATATATTTGTACAATGATCCTGTATATGCTCCTTTTGTTGAAGAAGCTACCGTATAATCAGAAGGATACTTTGGATATATACCGAAACCATGGCTTAGCTGCACTGGAAAGAATCCATGTTTAAAATGGATTCATGTAACCCATTTGCCCAGCAAAAATAATTCTCCTCTAGCCACCATGATGGATATGGAAATTATGATTTATATGCTGAATATTGAGATAGTATATACATGTATGTATGTATGTATGTATGTATGTATGTATGTATGTATGTATGTATTTTTCTTTAGCCAGGTTTTTCCTACGTAAACCAAGATTTTTATGCAGCCCTGGTTCAGTGAAATCACAATCCACTAGTTTCTAGGCTTTTTTTCTGGCAACCAGCAAGCACTCTGCTGCCCATTGGGAGCCTGCTTGCTGGCTGAACTAGGGCTTGAAAAAAATCTTGGTTTATGTGGGAAGAACCTGGCTAAAGAGAAATACACATAAAGGCCTACGAAAAGAAAAGAAAACAAATATATATGGATAAAAAGGTGCGGAAAGGTGAAACAGCATGTTAGAAAGGGCTTAACCTTTAATGCACCAAATACTAGAAGAGGATCAAAATAGAAATCATAGATAAAAGTATTTTATCCTTTATTCAAAGTAATTCAAAAGGGGGTGCATGTTCATGAATAATGACAGTCAACAGCAAGGAAAAATGATGTTCCCTTCCCTATTTTATTTAAATTTAATAATAAACTAAAATAGTTTGCATGAATATATTCAATTAAAACAATAACAGAAAAGAGCCCCAGGAACTTTTGTAGAGTTATGAATATACAGAGATACTTTTGTATTTTTATAGTTTCCTATTCTGATTTCATTGATTCTTCCTCTTAAACTATTTTTGTTCTCTTTTCTCTTTCATCACACATTCCTCTTATTAACTCAGTAGCTCGGTATATATCATGTAGTCATTCTCTGAAGATGGATATTTTTAATAAGCTCTTTATTGATTACTAAGCACTAGCTATAACACTTTGCTACTGAGGTCAGAGGAGCAGATATAAAATGTAGCTGACTGCAATATTTATTGCATACTACCATAAGGTCAACTTTGGAATCAAAGCAGAATTACATTTAAGAAGTCTGCAGTTAAGACTACTAAAATTACTAATTCCTTAAATGAGCCACCCAGAGTCCAAATAACAGAAATGTCATAAAAGCATTTGAAATACATGCAGCTTACATTTCTATTGTTTACAGCCACACGTATGATTTTACTTCATGTTCAACAAATTTTTAGATGACCCTTTTACATTATATGAAAGACAGGAAAAGATTAAGAAAACAGATTTGTAGTAGGTTAGAACATGCTTAGGAGCTGTGAAGATTAACTTCTGAGATTGCGGATGAGAAGTAGACACAGGAAACTGGATAAGAAGGCAAAGAGTGGAGTTTTCCAAAAGATGTTTAATGTGTTGGGAGAGCTGCCTCTCACTTCACCCTCCACTTCTGTCATGGGTTTATTGCTCTTTCAAAAAGAGACAAGACCTGTGTTTAGAAGCAGCTGACAAGTCATCACTGCAGGAATTACAAGGAGTATCAAAGGTGCTCCCTCCTCCTTTACACTATGCTCCTTCCTCATGCTTGTGACTTGTCAGTCAGGCTAACAGGTACAGTGGAGATAGCACAGATAATGGCCGTGGTTAGCATCATTTGGATGTAGCTTGTGGGATAGGCACAATTTTTGTACCTATAATGACAAAATAATAATAATAATAATAATACATCCACGTGAAACTCTTTGTTGACCAAACCCATGGAAAGTGGGTAATATACTTAGAATCAGTAACACACAAGGCATAATTTAGTTCAGTTGTTAGCACCAGCTGAAGTCTAATGCTTTGGAAAACGAACGTTGTCTTACCTGAACGTTCCTTTTATGCTCGCTGCGCCGACAATCCTACACATGGGATTTCCTCAGTTGTGATTCGTTCCACTGGAACGAATCACAACTGAGGAAATCCCATGTGTAGGATTGTCGGCGCAGCGAGCAGGAAAACAGAAATAAACCCATGTAATTAGTACATCTAGAACTCTTCGGAAAGCATTTATAAGGCATTATATAGGCCTTTGTGGAAGCTAAATGGCTCTCTGCTGCAACCCAGTCAACATGATCATGAATGCTCGGTGAGGGAAAAGAGGGAAAATGCTTACATCAGCTTAAAATAATAAGAGCTAGAACAGAGGCATCAAACTCATGGCGTCACGTCACGTGATGTATCATGACTCTTTTCCCCTTTGCTAAACTGGGGTGGGCATGGCCAGTGTGTGACACATCCGGCCTGCGGGCCGTGAGTTTGACACCCCTGAGTTAGAAAGACCCCAACACTCATTAATCACCACACCAGTAATTGTTCTAGATTATGTCTATGGCAACAGCTGTTATGGGAGAAGAGAGAACACTTTAAAAGTTTTAAAATTGGAATAGCTAAATATGACATTAATTTACCACTGCTATGGGATAAGGATGAGATGAAGGCAATATTGTGTCATTTAAAAATGATTCGTGGAGGATTCATGCCAAAAAGAATGCGAGAATGAGACCTAACAATGGCAAATGTCTAGAAACAATTCCATCTTGTATTTATTAATTGTCCTGACAAAGTTTTCTAAAATTTATAATTATTTTAAAATCATTTCTGAAATCTAAACAAGCCTCAAAGGGAAGGCTTCAGCTTAAAACAACAGGTATGAGATCAGATATTTCTGTTAGGCTGTGATGCAATACAAAAAAAAAATCTGCTGAGCAGCTGGTTAATTTATAACGTGGTTAATTTCATTATATCTGAGATTTTCAATCTCACTTTTCTGTGGCATAGACCAAATTGAATCCTTGGCAAAGATAACTCTTATTTATCCTTTATAATGTACTTTTCCAAATATGTTAACAGTGAAATAAATGAGCGGAGCCCAGATTTTTCAGACATCCTTCAGTCAGAAAAGATCTAAAGTACCTGGGTGATATTGTTAATTGGAAAGAGTTGTCAGCTGTTGTATTGGGAGCTTCCAAACCAGATTTTTAAAAATTAAATATGTAAGCTTTTTCCTATCCTTGCTATTCCCATCTGACTTTTAATGGAACTTTGCACCTATGCACGTTTTCACAACAGATGCCTTCTGAATTTATTTTAACAGATTCTAAATCATTATCCTACATCAAGATATACTTTATTTAAAGGTGAAAAGCATCTTGTATTAGTTTTCTCATATAATTTACTATTTTAGGATAAAAATATTTTTAAAAACAAATGCAATAATTTTAACATTAAAGGAATCTAAAAGTTACATTGAAACATTATAAGAATGCTAGTTTTTGTTTCATTTCCCTCTATTTCCCAATATTTTTCTGGTGTTTTGGTAATCTAGAAGTAGTTTTCAAGATGTGGAAATAGGTCATCAGTAGAATTTGGAAGGCAATTAATTATCCATTTTCAAAGGGAAAAAATCTTGGTTGCTTTCTGATCACCTGAGCATTTAAGTGCAACAAGGAAGACACAGGGAGAATGGAATGGTGCTCAGGCAGAAATTGATTAGGGGCCAAATCACCCTAGTTGGAATCTGACTAGTTTTAATCAGGCAGAAAAGACCATCAAATAATTCTTCTTTTTTAAAAATTTTTTAAAAATCTTTATTGTTAAAAACAATTGGACATGGTGTAACCGTTTTGGTGATATCTCCGCCATACAAAGGGTAACACAAGTCTCTTATGCAATTCAATATACATTACTAATTATATACACATACTTAACCTCTTCTACACGTTTAGAATTACAATTACATAATATATTACATATATTGCCTCTTGTATCGATTTACGCATCCTTGTTCTTATCAAATAATTCTAAGACAGGCTCAGCTTGGAGTTTGTAAAAGACATCTCCCTCTAGCAGGAAATGGCTGCATTTAGTGTCCACATGAAATTATGCACATGAAGCTACAGAGATGATTCCTTAAGTCAAGGCATTATGAATATGGACTGGCATCTTGAGTTATGCAGTAGGTCATGTCAGGCTGGTTGTCATTAATTTGTTTGTTTCATTTAAACTTAAACAGAGCAAGAAAGCAAACCCTTACTCTGAGTTTAAGAAAATGCTGGAAATAAGATTTTTGATTCCATTTCTACTTAAGCGTCTTTTCTTCTGGCATGAAGACATACTATATTGATGGGAGAAAGAATTGCAGGCAAGGGGATATCAGGTGGGGATTGATGTAAAATTAATCATCTTTTGATAACAGAATTTGGCAGAATTCCTTAGTGCCTGGTAGCTAAATTCTTTCATCAGAAACTCCTCATTCAAAAAAATATCACTGTGTATGACTCTGTGGTTGGATCACAGGTACAAAACACTTTCCTGCATAGGCAGGCTGATCCTTAAAATCATTTTTTATAGTGAGATTGCTATTCCTGGTTGTTATGAATGGAAAACATGACTATTTTAACCCTCAAAGTAGAATTAAATTTTATATTTTGTTGTCTGAAATGATATGTAGTTCCAGATAACTCATTACATAAATAACTATTCCAGAAAAATGTTGCTTGAATTAAATATAGTGTCAGGGTATGTAGTGTTAATAGCTGTAAACTTATGGAAGATTAGAAGTGGAAGCAACTGAAAGCTGATGCAATGGGAATGAGGCAGCAGGGTTACTGCCACTTTAAGAAGCTGGGTAAGAAGCTGCCTATATAAGGAAAGCCATTAGAGGGTGTCTCCCTTCTCCTTATGTTCTCTCTCGTAATATATCTTACTGCTCTCCTTGTGTCAGTAGCTATATGATAAGGTATTTAACTACGTATATGCCTGTATATATTTAGCTGTAGATAAAACCACTGTTACTGTGTGCTGTGCTTTGCTCCTGGGCTTATCTCATAATACTAATCATGCTGCCTAAACTCTGACATATAGGCTATAAGGCCAGCTCAGCATAAAATTCCTAAATGGAATTGATACTCTATCCTAACCTTTGGATACCACAGATACTGTGATTTGATGGAACTGTCCTATGAAGATTGCATATGTGAGCAGAATAACTAAGGATTGAGAGCTCCCTCTATTCTAAACATAATACAATAAAATTTGTAAACTGGCACAATACTGGGTTTCCTGAAAAAGAATACAGTCTATTCTTTTTGTCCAGAATTTAACACTTGTTTTTATGATACTTCATCCAATCTGGATTGTTTCCTTCTTTTAAGATATTACAATGATGAAAAAGGTGAACCTTGTATTGTTTGTTTGTTGGGCTGGTCTACCAACATAAAAAAAAATGGATCTTATCTCCTTATGGTGCCAAGAAAGAGTTAGTGTTCAGTAAGAGATGAGCTTTGACAAATGTATATCTTTGTTGCCTGAGGATTTCAAATATGGATGATTCATATCCTTCTGCAAATAATGGAAAAAAATAAACATGCACTAAAATGTCTTAGGGCTTATCCACATTTCCAGCTAGTTTTAATGTGAGTAAGGACCAGCAACAGTTTCTGGAAGGTAAGACTGGATAATGTTGTCTTCTACTCAGGTACAACCACCTACAAATGTGACTTTCAGCAGTGTTTTCCTACTCTAAGTTGAAAGTAATAATTCCTAGTTTGTGTTAGCTCAGGTTTTACTGTTCAAGTAGCCTGCTGTGCTTAAATTTGTTCTAGGCAGACCCCTGCAGTTTAATTGGTTACTATGCAGAAGCAAGAATGCTCTCTCACCATTTTTTCAGTTTTTCCTCAAGAAGGGTCTACTGCAGCTTCTGTTCCACATCTTATTTAGTTGTTTACAGGTTACAACACTTGATTATCAGACTGTGAAACCTGGTTATTTAGGCTATTTGAGTGGGATGTATGTGTGAAACTCTTCTATTTCAAGTGCCTGAAAAAATGACAAAATGGTGCCAAAAACAATGAAATCCTAGTGGAAAAATAATTCAGGGAAGGAAAAATAGAATCAAAACATATTTCTGATAGGTATTAAACCAAGGATGTTCTGTATATCAAGAACTTTAGTTGCCACACCACTGAGAAAGGACTGTAACAGAAGTTGCAGCAGGCTTCCTTAAAGAAAAGCTTGGAAAATATGAGGGGGCATTCCTGCCTCTGAACAATAACCAATCAAACTGCAGGGGTTTGCTGAGAACAAAGTAAAGGGCAGCAGCATGTTGGGAAAATGCAAGAAAGTGATATTTATTTTCAAGCTGTTGTGCCATACAGGTGCCTTTAAATTTTAAATTTGTATCTACCGATTTAACTTTTTATATATATTGTGTTTTACACCCACATCTGTTCAGCAGAGAATCAGACAGATTGGTGTGATATGGTAGTTAAGATGCTAAAGTAGGAATGGGGAGACCAAGGTTCCAATCCTTCCTAAAGCCAGAAACTTTGGGCCAGTCTGGACTGGGAAGTTGAAAACAGGTATTTGCGAATCTATACTAGATCAGGATGGTAGTAACAGGGAAGTTGTCATTGTATCCTGTAATCTGATCTGAATTGAATCTTTGGCAAACTGCTGCCAAAGGTCTTAGGCTAGATAGTATTTTCTTAAATTGGCATAGAATCAAGCTGGCATAGGCACAGGTCAGGGGCAATTTAAGGGTGCAGAAAATGGTTGCCACCTACCTGAAACCATGATCACGATCACTCTTTGAAAGAAAGTATGCAAATGATGTATATTCTTTTAGTCAGTACTTTGTGGAAGTCAATAGTAAAAAATGCACACACATATTTTTTTCCAAATAGGTTAATCTTTTCTAAACACATACAACATGTATTCCATAACTTCAGATAAAAAGCTATTCAGTCTATTTCAATCTCAAGTGTCAAGCATTTAATGTATTCAAATTTTATGTTTATTAATTATGCTTATGGTAAGGGTTAGGAGGTATAGGCTGGAGAGATGCTGTCCAACTTGGGGAAATTTGCCCTTAAAAGCTGGCCATCAACATTCCAATTAACAACTAAAAGCCACACACAAGACATTCCATAAATACTACATACAGAACAGCCCAGAGTACACATAGAGAAGTTTCCTAAGGATTGCTCCAGCAGAATCCAAAAGCTTGGAAGATTAAATCTCTGGTCCCAGTGACTTAGATTGGAACCTGCAAATTTGCCTTTATTTGTCCCCCAAACCCCGAATACATAATAAAAGTCAAAATTCCTTTTCTTAGGTAGGATTAACCTAAGCTTTTTTGTTTTTAAGAAATCTTTTTTGTTAAATTGGGTGATTGAGGAGGCAGAAGCAAGGTAGTGACAACAGCTCTTTAATGTATAGTGAGACTTCAGCAAAGGTTACAGGCAAACAGCTCTCCTTAAATACCCATCCAACCGGGGAGCTGACCAATCACAAGTGACCTATTGTAGTTTAACTCTCCCGCCAAAACTATATACATAACACCCTTCCCCTCCCAAAAGGCACTTAGTCTATACATTTGCATACAAAATCACGCAGGTGACCAGGGCATGTTCAGGCCCTAGTTGACCTGTGCAGTTCAGTCTGAGATGTGGCATCGAGCCGGCTGGAGGGACTTTTTGTTTCTCCCGGCTCTGCCAATGGAACCTCCTGAATCTCGTTGGGGGCATTGATGTCCTTGGCTGGGAGTGGCATCTCACTGGGGCGTCGCTGGATCCCAGAGTTTTCAGCTAAGTCTTCGAACTTTTTCGGATTTGAGCTAGCTGTTTTGGGAAAACTTGAGTAGTCAGGGCTTGGCATTTCTGAGTACACGTCTGGTTGTCCGGCTGAACCTTTTCTGAGTTGATTGATGTGCCTACGCCAGATTTTTCCATCTCCTATGTCTTGTATATATGATTTTGGGCCCTTGATGTCCGATACCACCCCAGCTACCCATAGAGGCCCCTCTGAATAATTTCTGGCGAACACCGGTGTCCCTATCTGAAACCCCCATAACTTCTGGTCGGTTCCCTTAAATCCGCCCAGGAAATAGTTGGGGTGTAATTGGTCCAGGGTACACCTGAGCTTCCTACCCATGAGGAGTTCAGCTGGACTGCGCCCCATGGCTGTACAAGGGATGGCATGTTGGGCAGTTAATAATTTGTCTATTCGGGCCTGCCAGTCTCCCGTGTCCAGCCATTCACAAATCTTTCAGCCAGCCCATTACTGGCCAGATGAAATGGGGCAGAGTGTGTGTGCTGGATGGCTAACTCTGCCAGGTACCCCTCGAACTGGGTGGCGGTGAATTGGAGCTCATTATCCAATACTAGGGTAGTGAGCAATCCGTGGGTGGTGAAGAGTTTCCGGAGTACTTTTATGACTGTTTCGGCAGTTGTGGATTGCATGAGGATGATCTTGAGCCATTTCGAAAAGGCATTGACGATCACCAAAAATGTTTGGCCGTGAAATGGGCCTGCGAAATCTATGTGTATCCTTGACCAGGGCCCTTGGGGATGCTCCCATTCCCTGACCGGTGCTGTGGGGGGATCTGGCCTGGATTCTTGACAGGGGTTACACTTCCCCACCCACTCAGTGATGCCGTTATCCATTTGGGGCCACTATACATAGCTTCTAGCTAGACTCTTCATTCATACAGTTCTGGGCTGCCCTTCATGTAACATTTTAAAAACTTTTTCCCTTAAACATAAGGGCACAATGACATGGTGACCCCATAACAAACACCCCCCCTTGCATAGACAGTTCATTCTTTTTGCAGGCAAACGCTTTGAATTCTCCACCCTCAGTCTTTGTAGATGATGCGCAATGGGAACGGGGTATGCGCTCTGCTGAAGAGCCTTATTTAATGTGCATTTGTAGTCTGCACAGATGCGCACAGACCCATCCGACTTAACCAGAGTCACTATTGGGGTCTCCCATTTGGCATGGTCTACTGGGACTAACACCCCTTGCTTGATTAGTTTATCCAATTCCAAGTCAATTTTGGTCTTGAGCACAAATGGCACTCGTCTAGCCTTCAGTCTGACCAGAGCTATGTTAGGGTCTAAGTTAAAGGAAATAGGGGTCCCCACGTACTTGCCCAGCTGGTCATTGAAGACGTCCTGGAACTCCTGCATGAGGTTGTCCTTCAGGTTGCTGCCGCTGCACTGTAGACGCCGGTGAATCCCATTCCTAGGGCCCTGAACCAGTCCAGCCCTAGGAGGCTCAGTAGTGTCTTGCTGACCATGGTGAGGGGTAGCTCCTTTTGGTACTCGCCATAGGTGACCTGGAACATGCTGACTCCTACTACAGGGATGCTGTTTCCCTAGTAGTCTCACAGCCGAATTCGTTGGATCTGGAGCCAGCTCTTCTTGACGTTGGGGAGGGCAGCTTCCCTCCTGGACTCACGGCTGTTCTTAGAAGGGCACCTGACGGCCATGACCGGGAGGATTTTTTATCAGGTTCGCCTGATTCACCAGTTGCGTCCCTTTCTGGATCGGGACTCCTTACTCACGGTCACTCATGCCCTCGTCACTTCCCGTCTGGACTACTGTAACACTCTCTACATGGGGCTCCCCTTGAGGAGCACCCGGAGGCTCCAACTGGTGCAGAGTGCGGCCGCGCGGGTGGAGATGGGAGCAATATGGTGTTCCCATGTAACACCTCTCCTGCGCGAGCTGCACTGGCTCCCGGTGGTCTTCTGGGTGCACTTCAAGGTTTTGGTTACCACCTTTAAAGCGCTCCATGGCTTAGGACCTGGGTACTTGCAGGACCACCTACTACCACCAATAGCCTCCCACCGGCCAGTATGCTCTCATAGAGAGGGGCTCCTCCGGGTGCCGTCGGCCAAACAGTGTCGACTGGCGGCCCCCAGGGGGAGAGCTTTCTCTGTGGGGGCACCTACTATCTGGAACGAGCTCACCTCGGAGATACAGAGGATCCCGGATCTGCGCACCTTCCGCCGCACTCTTAAGACCTTTTTATTTCACCAGGCGGGCCTGGCCTAACCTCTCTTCCTCTTTTAGCCTTTAAATTTTAATCTGTTTTAAATTGTGTGGGGTGTTTTAATTCTGTCTGGGCCAAATCTATTTAATTTGATTTGATCTGGGTTTTTAAATTTTGTATACATGTATTTTTATTGTTGGCTGTTCACCACCCTGAGTCCTTCGGGAGTAGGGCGGTATACAAATCCAATAAACCTAAACCTAACCTAAACCTAGTCTCGCAGCCGAATTCGTTGGATCTGGAGCCAGCTCTTCTTGACGTTGGGGAGGGCAGCTTTCAGGGTCACCCAGGACACAATGGACAGGGACGACCCAGTGTCAATCTCCATCTCGCAGGGTTGTCCTTCAATCTCGACCATTGTGTGGACTTTCTTCTCGATGGTCGCGCTGGCCTGGCTGATCCTGGTGCTGCAGGTCTCGTGGCTTTGAAATTCACACCTTTTCCTTTGGTCGCTATCTTTACTGGTCCACTTGTGCCGCGCCAGCTCGGATTGGTTGAAGTTGTCCCAGGTCTTGTGGTTGACTGGTAGGCTTGCCCTGCAGACTCTTACCAAATGGCCCTTCTTCTCGCAATGCCTGCAGATGGCATCCCTGAATTTACAGGTTTGTCTCTGATGTGCCCCTCTGCAGCTCGAACAGCTTCCGTGTCACTCCTTCTGCTCCTGTGTCTGTTTCTCAATTTGGAAGATGTCCTCTTCTGATGCTTCCTCGCTGCTGGTCTGGGTTGCTTCTTGGTGTACTGGCGTCAACCTCGGGGCTCCTTTTGGGTTGACTGGTCATTGCAGTGTCTCCGCAGCCTTGGTCAACGACTTGTGTGCTCTGGCCTCATTGAGAGCAATGGGTAAAGTCAGATTCTGCCTCGCGAGCAATCTTCTCTGGAAACATATATCTCTCATGCCACAGATTAGTTGCTCTTGGAGCGTATCATCGATGTTCCGGTATTCGCAATGCATCGCAGCCTTACGCAGGGTGGCCATGTATGTGCTGATCGGCTCTCCTTCACGCTGTACTCGTTGCCGGAGCTCGTAGCATTGAACAAACTTCGATGGTACTGGGGCGTAGTGTGCCTTGAGTGTGGCTTGTAGCACTTCCCACAAGACAGTCTAGACCGGGGTCAGTTCCGAGAGTGACTCCGCCATGTCGAAGACCTCCAGTCTGCAGTGGCTCAGGAACAAGGCCCTCTTTCAGTTCCCAGGAAGACTCTGCATGTCGCTGGCTTCCAAGGCGCACTCGAAGCAGATCATGTACAACCCCCACTTCTCTCTGGCCGGGTCGAAAGGCTTTGGCGGTGCGAACACAGACATCGTGGTAGTTCTGCTGTGTACAGCTCATCAGCCTGGCTGAATCCGCTGTAGGTAGCTCTTCTTCGGCTTGCTTCCCAGTGCCTCAATCCCACCTTTGTCGCCAATATTAAGTTGGGCGATTGAGGAGGCAGAAGCAAGTTAGTGACAACAGCTCTTTAATGTATAGTGAGACTTCAGTAAAGGTTACAGGCAAACAGCTCTCCTTAAATACCCGGCCAGACGGGGAGCTGACCAATCACAAGTGACCTATTGTAATTTAAATCTCCCATCAAAACTATATACATAACATTTTTAATCTGATACATTTTCACTTGAATAAAAGTATTTAGATATTTAAACTGATATATTATTTAAATACTGCAACTCAGTGATTAGCTGTAAACTTGTTTCTTATTATGCTGTTCAGTCCCATATATTTAAGCTAAGGATGGAGACTGCAGCCATCCAGATGTTGAACTATAATTCCTAGCAACCCAATGGCTAATGATTAATGACATTGGGAGTTCTTTTCTAGGAACATCTGGAAAAGCAAAGCCTGCTTTAGTTAATGGGATTAAGGTATATTTGCATTATATTATACTAATTTCATACAATAGCTAATATATGAAACAACTGGTACCTTCCTAAGCAATCATCCATGAGTGGACTCATTCTTGTAACAAAAAATCATATCATGAATTTATGAGATACAAATTGCACTGTAATACATTTTGCTCACAGCAGTCCTACTGGATTCAACAAAAAGTCCTCCTATTACTGTATCTGGTTCCTTGGGCAATTGTTTCCAAGAAACTTACAAGCAGCACATATTCTCTGCTGTTGGTTCCCATGCTGTGGCTAAATGTGGAGTCTTCACAGAGGTTCATGATTTACAGCCATCAACAGACTTAGTGTCCATGACCTGGGATTCAATTATTATTCAGGTAAGCATCTTCTTAAAGCCTTTGGAAGGATCCCTTCCCTTCCTTTCCCGCTTGGCCATCCTGAATAATTTTATGTTCTTAGAAATGTTGGTTCAATTTAAAATCAGTATTAATTAAATGAATACTAAAATTCCCAATGTGGCATTGACTCTCCACTGAGAGAATTATCTTTTTAATTCTTATCTTTATTTTTTCTTGTTTTCCCAGTGATTACTAGGTGTGCCTATCAACTTTAGAGGATGAACACAGTATCTACTAGAGAATTACAAAAGATCCATAGACAAATCATTCCATGCACAGAACAGCTGGTTCCATGTCTGAATGAAAATGTGTTTTGGATGCTTGGGTATATACATCAACTCCCCTTGGAGCTCCGGTTGGCTCCTGACCTTCGCACCTTCTGCCGTGAATTAAAAACTTGGTTATTCAAGTTCTCCGACCTGGACTGATGGGGTTTTATGGCTTTAAAATTTTATTGGGTCTATTTAGATTTTAACTTTATATTGTGGCTTTGTGCATTTTGTTATTATCAGCAGCCCTGGGTCCATTGGGAGATAGGGTGGCATATAAGCCAAATAAAATAACATACTTACATACATACATACATACATACATACATACATACATACATACATACAGAATTTCAAGCAGGATTGGCTTGGAGAGGTTAAAAGTATGAGAAGATCAAGGCGGAGGAGATTCCTTGGTGATGGCATGTCCAGATATGAGCAGTAGCATTGCCTGAGACGAAAAGAGAAGGCTGGAAAGGTGCTGGGAAGGTTACAGACAGGCACCTGGCAGAGCGGTGAGAGGGGGAATATACATCACACTTGCCCTATGATTTACCCCATCAGATTACTTTGTCATTCCTTTGGATTTTATTTCAACCCAAACCCAGAATAATTAAAATGTTCCCAGTTTTGTATCTGCTGGACTATAACTGATTTGAAAAGGTTCAGCAAGCTTGCCAATCATACTGCTTTGTTTTTGGTTTGAAGCAAAAGCTATTTCATGGTTTATGCACATTCCTGGTGTCTACTGAATCACCCATGTAATCTACTTGTTGTTTCACTGATCCCAAAATATGGAAAATTCTACTTCACACAATTGCATCAGATTGATAGATATGGTATTTCACTATTGGTGAGCATTTTTGTGTACAGTATACATTTATACTTTCAAAAGTATTAAGTAAAAAGCACACATAAAGAAATTAATATTATAAATAGTTTTACTGATAATCTAATGAAGGAGATACATAAACAGAATTAGTATTTGTCATGTCCAACAAAATGCAACTGCACATTTAGGTGTGAGACATTAAGAGATCTTCCTTTGTGCCCTGTTTGAATAAAAAGTACATATCCAGATGTTGAGGAATAATGTACATCCTTGTTCAGAGTCACTAACTGTGTGCCTACCATTTGTTTATAGATACTAGTGTATTAGAGCCATTCCCTGTGGTTAGCTGTATGGAATAGAAATTCTTTACATGTTTTAATATGGAACTGATGCATATTATATTACCTTCTCTTCTAGTTGGTGCAGTGATTGTAATATTCAGCTAGTGCAGCATTTTATTTCAAGTTTAGCCCTGGTAACAAGGTCAGTGATATGTTGACCATAGTCCATCTCACCAAAAGTAATTAGACGTGTTTAAAAATTAATGCCAGATTGGGAAAAGATTGGGGTTCTTCAGGCTGTCCCCCCATATTTGCCCACTAGTCAGATGCACTGTAAAAGGCATTGTTCAGGTTAATGCAGTTGATCATAAAACACAGTGAGGACAAACCTCACTGAGGGATGTCTGTTAAAAAAAAAAGGTTTGGCTGCTCACCAAGCTACAAGGTTTCCAAATAGAGTCTGAATCCCAGAGAGAGATGTTCCGGCTAAATATAGCCATGGCAGAGTTCAGAGTTGACTTTTTTCATCAAGCGTACTTAAAATAGTCTGGCAGAAGCTCATTCTTGTGTTACAATAAAAGTGTGCATGTTGTGAGATGGCATTTTTATAAATCACTGAGCACTTCCATAATTCCAGAGAAAGACTTGTTCACAAGCAGTTGAAAGGATGGATAGTTTTTGTTTATTGGGATGTTCCTTCGTTATGAAGAAATACATAGAAGGGGGCAAAAACTATAAATACCTTCTTTGGTTAACTGCACTGTTTGTAAAAGACTGCAGGGAACTCGTAGATTTTAATATGTGTGAATTGTTCCATGCAAGATGAGGCACACAAGAAATGTGCCTCTAGTGGAATTAAAGTCCATTAAAAAAAAAAAAACCACCGTAGGGATGTTATAAAGGTCACTTTTGTAAAGGGCTGACAAAACAAAAGATTAGGCATATTGAAGGGGACATATGTCATTAAACTTCTTTTGGCAATGTCAGGAGATGCTGTTTCATCCTCAGCGTATTAAGGGAATTCTAAGGTAAGTAGGAACAAGAGGCAATCACTTTCAGTCTGCTTCACTGAATTCTGAACGGAGTGCTGAATGTGCAATAAAATTTAAAAAATATTATTATAGCTCTGAAAGAGATCTTAAGAGATCATTTCTTTACTATTTTGTCCAATACAGGATCTACAGTACACAGTACAAGTATGGAGGGAGCCTATCATCTCTCAAGTCTGTTTATTTCACTAGTGAACGGATCTTTTAAGGTCATTTGTACTTGTGTGAACATTTATCTCTCCACAATTTCTACCCACTGCTTTTAATCCCAGATCCTTGGAATACAGAAAACCTTTTGGTTTGATATTTCTAGACTACTAAATCTATGTCACTCTTAAGATTCTGTTCTCAAAGCTTAACATTACTGAACTATTCCTTTTGGGATTTTGCAAGCCCTTTATTGCCTTGGTTACCTTTCTGGGGATATAGTTAGTTTGTTTCCAGAATTGACCACAATCTTCTAATTAAAGAATTACTGCCACTTTTAAGGAGGTTTGGGAATTTGGCCATTTAGAGATTAATCCATTTGACCCAGCATGTTTTGAGTTTTGTTTTGTTTTCATTTTCTTACTGTTATTTTTGCTGACATCATCTGTCATGTCTGCTGTTTTTAAACTTTAGATTTGTATGTTTGGATATATTGGTGTATGTATATGCATATGTTCCTATGCATGTACTGTATATTAATGTGTGTAATCATTGATAATTTACCCAGAAAACCTTGGTTATTGGGTTATTTAAAAATAAAATAAACAAGTACTTGAGATGTAATTGGAACTGTCCTGATACTGAAGCACACAGAAAGGATACAAGTTTTAAAAAGAAAAGAAAAACAATTAAGTAAATAAATGATAATTTGGGATGAATGAGTGAATAATGAATCCATTGCTAGATATTATTTTGGAAAACAAATTAAACAAATATAGTTTGTCCTCTCTCCCCAAGGCCCTTGTATTGTTTTGTCCATCATAACAGCAATGTGATAGTTAAATGAATGTTTACAGAATACTAACGTTACAATGCTATAATAGTACAAGGCATGTCAACTGCCACTTTGTACTAGCCTGAGAAGTAACAAACCAAAGTATCTATTCAGTGTGGGAAAGGCAGAAAAATAAGCAATAGATTTAAACTGTAATAGAAGTCCCTCTATAGAGTTTAATTAGCTGCTTAAAATGGCTCCTTCCTAGTGAATATCTAACCATGACATGTTCAGGGTCTGGATAGGTTCTGCTGAGTTTGTCATGCGAAGTCTGAAAACTGACTTCAAATTGAACATTGATTTTCAAATCAATGTTAGGGAATTCAATTTGTATATATTCTATATGTAATGAAGCAGTAATAAGGGATACCCAATGATCCCTCAAATTAGAACATATTTGACATGCCATTTTTGATCAACTTTCTTTGTATTTGTAAAAATATGGCAATTGTTCATTAAATAGTGAGTGGCACAGGAAGTGAAGCAACTGCTTCCTCATTTGATGAAATATTGCAGATTCATTCAGTTCCTACATGCTCAGTGTCAGCTCAGATTTGTGACCCTGTCTGCCTACTGAAAGCATGATTGTTAAAGAGAAAAGACTGAGCATCCAGTTTTGAATCAAACTGGCTGTAAAAGGGTTTTAAGTATTGACAGACAACTTTTCCTTGCAGGCCAGTCCTTAATTATATAGGAAAACGGATCAGGTTTGCCAAATATAGAATTGAATTCTCTGACATAGGGTGGGGTGGGGGGGAATATTTCTTTCTTTACCCTCTTTGATGTTCTTTGTATGATACCTGGACTGCCGTTAGCATGACAATATCTCTAAAATATAAATTTGAGGACAGCACCTAATAAATTTAATTCCGAGGGATCCTAATACCTAGGTTACTAATTTAGCAGCATTCCATGTACCAAGAAAGAAAGGTGGAAGAAAGGAAGAAATGAGCAGAGATTTCTCCATCACCATTGCCAAAGCATGGGAGAGGAGTAGGTGGATACACTGAAAGCAATTTTATTCCAGGTTATAATCAAAGCTGAAAAAAGCAACCAAAGACATTTTGTTGTCTCCCTTGCATAAACAGGCAGCTTTTAGAAGATGTACACAGGAGATAAGATAGCTAGTGTGAGATGAACAAAATATTTAAAAAGGAGGTTCACCTTTGCTTTCCCGTATACAGCAATTTCTTTGATTATATAGAATGTATCAAAAGGGCACATTTGTCATCTGATCATTCTTCAGAAGAACCTTTACAATGAACAAGAACCAAATTTAGAAAACAAGACGGAATCAGAATAGGAAAGGGAGTAATGCAAGCATGCATCTGTTTCCATATTAGTTTAACTGATTATGAGCCATCAAGTGGGTGTCAACTCTTAGCCAATCACACAGACAGATTTTCTCCAGGATGATCTGTTCCTGTCTGGTCTTTCAAGTCATCAACTGGTGCACCCATCACTGCTGCAATCAAGTGTATCCACCTGGCTGACTACTACTTCCTTTCACCTTTCCCAGCATTACAGACTTCTTCAGACAGCTAGTTTCTGCATAATGTATAATTTGAGCCTGGTTATTTGTCGAGTGAGAACTCTGGGTTGTTTTGTTAAATGATTCCTTTGTTCCTTTTCTTGGCCCTCATAGTGTTCTCGGGAGATTTCAAAATGATCAGTACTCAAGTCAATCCTGCTTTTTTCAGAGTCCAATTTTTGCTTCCATAGAGTGTCACAGGAAAACCACTGCCTGTATGATTTTGAACTCAGCATGTGAATATCTTCTCCAAGGCTTGTGTATCATTGATCACTGTTATTACACCTTTATTACTGATTAATGAACTTAAAACCAGTGGCTATTTACCCCTTCAGCATATTTTTGTCAATACTAAATCTAGTTACTTCTTATTAGTTTGGCCATCTTTATTTTTCATTGCACTTCCATCTTTTCACTTTGCTTCCTGAGTTTCATTACTAGAACTTGCAGATCATTTACATTTTCAGCTATCAGAGTACTACAATCAGTATAATTATTGGTGCTTGATGTTTCTTCCTCCAATTTTAAAACCAGATTCTTCATCTTCTAATCCAGCTTTCCCTAGTATATGAAACCTTCATATAGGCTTCAAAAGTAAGTGGAAAATCCTTGTCTTATTCCTGTGCAAATAAGGAGACATTTAATTTCCCCATGCTCTGCAGTATATTGAGGCTTACTGACCAGCATAAATGTTCTATGATTCCCATTTTCTTAAGCACATTCTGCAGCTTGACATGTTTAATACAATCAAAGGCTTTTCTATAATCACTGAAGAACATTGTGACTTCTTTTTGGTATTCTTCGGCTTTTTCAATGTGTGAGTAATAATGTCTCTTGTTTCTTGGCCCTTTCCAAAGCCATTTTCAGCATCTGCCGTTCCCCTTTCCATGTAGGGTTCTAATTTGTTTTTGAATATTTTAAGCATGATTTTGGTAGTGTGCAAATTTATACTACCAATGTATAATGTATACAACAATTTACACATTCTGTTAAGTTTCCTTTCTTTAGTAACACAAAATTGATTTGTTTCAACATATTCCAGAAATTGTGTAGAACTAAATGGAGAGCTTCAGCTGCCACCCTCAAGGTTGGTTTATTCTGCCCTAGGGTTAGTCTACTTTGCAGCAGAATGCTGTGCCCCTGCATGGCTTAACAGCTGCCATACTAATAAGTTAGACGCCAGACTCAACGACATCATGAGGATTATAAACAGATGTATTAAAACCACTCGATGGCTTCCTGTTCTGAGCCATATAGCACCTCCAGCAGGCAAGATGCACTAGTGAGAGAATATAGAAAAATTATGAACAACTCACTCCTACTGGTGCATGTTGAATTTCCTCATTTATCAGTCAGAAGACTCAAATCCAGGAAACCCCCACTGGATTTGCACAACATCTGCCCAACAACTTTAACATGGATATCCAATGGAAAGCCAAATGGGTTGCTAACCATCCAGATATAGGTAGACACATAAATGACCAAGGGTGTGAGGCTTTGAACTACCATGTCAGCAATGGACAATCCTAAAGAGAATTTATACCTCACATGGCACCTGCTGGGACTTTCTGTATAAATGGGGCATAATATTGTCCCCTCAGTGTGACTGTGGGGTCCCACTTCAAACTCTGGATCACATCGTAATGAGCTGTAAGCTGAGTTCAATACCAGTCTAGTATCTTTTTTTAAAATATAAACAATGCTGTGTTTCAATGGTTAAACGGCTAGACACTGTATTTGAACATAGATCTTTTTAACATTAATATTTTATTGTAATTTACTGATCTAGGTGAAATGTTTATATTGCTAGTCTATGTATGATATGTCATACACTAAATAAATAAATCTGTTCCAATCTATTTTCCACTGTGTGATTTCCTAAATTTTGCTGATATAAATTGGTTAGAAACTTTCCTAATTCTTCAATTGTTTCTATCAATTTCTGTGCCATGGTGATGCAGTGTTAGAATGTAGAACTGCAGTCTACTTCTGCTGTCAGTTGCCTGCAGTTCAGCAATTCGATTCTCTGGCCATGTTTTTGCTACCAAAACTGAAGTCCTCCACTTTGTTCTACCATACTATAGTCAATGTGATTTCCATGTATTCCATCTAGTGATGTCCATATATTTATTAATTAAATTTATGTGCCACCTATCTCTCTCTCTCTTTCCCTTGGTGTCTGGTTGTTTGAAAACTGTCATTCTTCATTTCAGTTTCATACAATCCAATTACATTATTTTTCTTAATATTTTTTACTGTAGCATTCCAGTCTCCATTACAAACAGTGTATGTTATTTGCACATTCTGTCAATTTCAATGTTAAATAAAACTCATCAATTATCTCTTCTTCTGCATCAATGGTTGAAAATTAGCTTAGATAATTTCCATAATAAAGGGTTTTCTGCAAGGTCTAATAGATATTATTTGGTCATTGACTGCATTATAGCCAAGTATTGTTCTCATAATAAATGTAAACCCATTTTAAGTATCTCTCTAATGTTTTATAAGACATCAAATACTGATTGACACTGATCACTCACAGGTACTAATCACAACATTGTGACTGTAATCAGTCATCCAAAATGAAACAATCAAAGGAGAATTCCCAATAATTTGCAGAAGAGGACTATGTAAACCTACCTGTTTGATAGTTTTGAGCCACTCAGTCAGTGGAAGTTGGCATACAGTTTTTTTAAAAAAATATTAATAAATTATTATTACCTTTCTCACATGTATTTGGGCATCTTTGTATCTGGGCATCTATGTAGAGGGGTGAGTATTGCCTTCATGTAATTGATAAAATTTTCTCAGTAACATTATGATGCTCCTGACATCTATGCATATGCTCTTTGTATGTACTATAAGCCCATTGTCAGAATTTCCAGACAGTATGAACATAGCTTATGTTGGCAATAAACTCTGGCAATTTAGACTGGCAAATCTAGATGGCACCACACTGGAGAACAATAGTATGAACAATTTGGCAATAGCAACAAGATCAATGGCTGAAAGTTTTGGAAAACGGAGTATGTAAGTCAAATGCATAGTTTGCTGTAACCTCTAAACTTCATTGTGTAATATGTGGAAAATGTTTTGAAACATAGTTCTCTAGTGTCATTTATGTCAATAATATTAAAAAGGATTATTAACACACTGTGAAGATTGCAATAGCAAGAGAAAAAGACTTTCAAAGCCTTTATTAAAGCTTGAGAGTATCAGAAGAATGAAGCCTGAACAATTATAAATTAATGTTCCTGAGTAATAGCAATAGAATGAAAAGCGTGTACAATATAATAAATAAGCCTTCTTTGAATATTTGCTGAGAAGGGATAAAAAATACTAAAAACTGAAAAAAGGATTTGTTTAAAAGGTTAGGCACAGATTGTGTTTCATCAATAGCTTCTATATGGAACTGCGGTCTCTTTGAGCATTTTAGCTAAAGTAGATGGGTGCTTTTTGGTATATCGTTTTTCTTGTGTTATTATCCTAGTGCAGGGACATAGTATAAAATAAGCAAGGCCAAACTCATTTGTTTATTTCAGGGCAGTGCTAAACTCAGACACTACAACTCCTGGATCACATTAATTAGTTCCATTACAATTAGCTATGGTTTTCAGGAAGCCACATGCTATTTTAATATGCCTACAATATTTTCCTGTGGCTTTCTTGTATCTCATCTGGCTTTCCATGCTGTGTGTATGTGGACCAATGGTTAGTTTATTATTAAAACAGCCATTAATCTGTCTGGAAACTGAATCAGGGTACAGAAGTGTATCCACTGTTCCAGTTTGTTCTCCAAGTTCCACAAGTGTTCAGATGGGTATTTTTAGAAACAAAAAGCCTAACTGGGTCACCATGCACCTGCATTTTCTGTTTAAATGCAGTGTTGGCAGCACTTTGCAGTATTGTTTAAGATGGATGCATTCATTTTCCTGTTTGTAAACGCAATCAGATCTGCAAATGAGCACAGCCTGAAAACATGTTTCAACGTGATTTCACATTTTGAGTTATGTGATTTGCTTATTTGCTTATGATTGTCATTGAATGTTAATAAATTAATAAATTTTCAAGAGGCAGTTTAGCTTGTCAATCAAATCCTTGTCTTTCTCATCTCTATAAAAGGCAGTGTAGTGTCAGCAATTTGAGACTCGGCGTGGGTTACATGGAGGCATTTGCATCTGATTCTGACAATACTTCCACATTTCCCTCACAAACATACTTCCCCAATTTGTTTACAACAGACCATAATGCTGTAGCATTAATTAACACTTTGCCACCACCACATAGTCAGAACAGTTCCCTAATTAGCACAGCTGAGAAAATAATGGGCAACTTTTTGCAAACATTTGGCTTTGAAAATAAATTTAGATTCAGCTGCATCTGTGACACTTGCATGTTGGCTTTTTGAAGGCATAAGACAGACTCAGCAGTCCTGAGAGAGAAGGAACATTGGAAATGTTTCCTGGTCTAAAAACAAGTCTCCTAGATATTCTATTTGAACTGCTTTAAATGCAAGCAGTAGATGCTAGATCAGGGACTGATGCAGCCTCTGAACTTCTAAACAGCAAAGCCACTTTTGTTTGGAGCAGAATTTATAGACCTCATGGCTGCTCTTTGGAATAAAATGCCCCTGTAGCATGTAGTGATTCTTGGAACTTACTCTGCCTTAATTGGGATGTATCTCTCTCAAGGAAATCTGGGTTCTGTAGTTCATTTGGAGAGCTAGGAAATTTTTGGTAGGGAATCTTTAAGAAACTGGTATATCGATATTTCATTTTACAGCAGTTTCAGAAAATCGCCAAAATATTGTAATAAAACAAAATAAAATAAAGCTATTTTACAGCTAACTTTAAATAAACAGTTAAAATTTGCTGAGCCTTGGTGGTGCAGCAGACTAAAGTGCTGTTAAATAGCACCAGCTGCCTGCAATTACTGAAAGTTTGAATCTCACCAGACTCAAAGTTGACTCAGCCTTCCATCCTTTCGAGGTAGGTAAAATGAGGACCCGGATTGTGGGGGCAATAAGATGACTTCGTATAAAAAAGAACACCGCTGGGAGGGGGGATCAAAAGCCCTACTAAGCAGGTATATACAAAAGTATGAAGGCTATTGCTTAACTCATTGTAAGCCGCCCTGAGATGGGCGGCATATAAATTGAACCAATGAATGAATGAATGAATGAATGAGTGAATGAATGAATGAATGAATGAATGAATGAATAAAAAGACCAAGAGTTCCTTCTGGCACAATGGTGCCCACAGAAAGTGTACTGCATGCCTCTGTATTTCTAATTAAAATTAGGATACAGTTAGTGTATTTTTTTGTTTCTGGATGTTTGTGAATCTCCTTGTCTCTCTGGAGGATATTAAACAAATAATATATTAAAAGTTGACATTTATTTCATTTCCACTAAATTTGTGTTATTTACATGAATACTGCTTATAAATATGCATACATGATATATTCTTTGGAACTGTATATGATATAGATTTATTTATTATCTATTTTATAAATCATATTTCTATGCCGCCCACTCTCCAAGGACTCTGGGCGGCTTACAACAATCGACAGTATACTAAATAGCATATTGCCCCCAACAATCTGGGTCCTCATTTTACCCACCTCGGAAGGATGGAAGGCTGAGTCAACCCTGAGCCGGTAATGTTTGATCTGCTGATCTGCTGAACTAGCAGTCAGTTGAAGTAGCTGCAGTACAGCACTCTAACTACTGCGCCACCTCGGCCCATTCAGGGTTATATTGAATGTCGAAAGATCTTCATGGACTGTATGGTATGTACTGTATGAATCCATGTGATTCATAAGCCTTCATGTTTGTTGTAAAAAAATGAAATTTAATGAGAGAAAGGATATAAGTCTATACTGGATTTTATATTATGGATTCATTGCATCATTTACTTCCCCACTAGAAAATATTTTTTAGAATATTTACTGATTTAAGATCAATGTTTTTCATCTAAAAAAGTCAGCAAACATTGCATCTATTGTGACTCAAACTAGTCTAACCTATTTGCTTTCAATGAGCTTCTAGATATGGCTTTGGGTTTATGCCAGTATTATAGTCTTGATTCTGTTAGAATAATCTGTGGAGATCTGTGAAATGTCATGCTTATTGGTCAGGGATTTGTGTATAACAGCTTGAGTTTTCCAGACAAACTGTTCTGGGGACTCTATGTTCTGATACAGCGATACCTCCTTTACCCATCCTTGACTATATCTGTAATAAACAATAAACATAAAACCGTCTTCTATTATGGCATTCTCTCTCTCTCTCCCCCCCCACCTTCCAGTGGAATCAGATGCTCTAGAATTATGAGGAAACTCATTTCTTGCAAAAATAGAACAAAGCCTTTCTTGACAGCCTCCCTTAACTCTGTTGCTAAAACACACAATTGTATAGCAAGATCTGTGTAAATGTTTTTTTTTTTTGTAAAGAATGCTTTATAATTTCATTTCAAAGTGAATCTCTCAAATTAATTCACAAATATAGTTTTGGTTTGGATTTCACCTTTTTCTGATTTTTGTTATAAAAGCAATTATCTATTACATATGTGTATGTACAATATGTATCAGAATATGCATTTTATATAAAAATGATTCCTAATCATGTTTTATGAAGGACAAAAAATCTGCAACTATGTACTTTGTGATAAAATACAATCAAACTTTTGATTGATATTCTGTACATGTGAATATTCATGTAGATTCTTCTTAAAATATAAATTAATGTAAAATGTGATTATAAATACAGGCAAAGTTTTCACAGTTATCCATCTATCCCATTTATAAAGCTAGACATTTTCTGTCACTGAGCTGTCTTCCTTTTCAAGCAGAGGCAAGATATAAAACCCAGCAAACCCTGTGAAAATCAGTTTCCTGGGCTAGTTCGTTTTCAAGGATGTCATTTTCTAAATTTCTCTTCAGCTTCAATAATATTGAATATTGACATACTAAGCTTTAATAATATGTATCATGAAAAGGCCCTGGAGACATATTTTCCCTAATTCCATGTTCTCAAAGAGTTAAGCACATGGAATATATTGGTTTATCAGTTGGAAAACCTACAACTATCTCTGCTATTGCTTTTCCTTTCTTGAAATATTAGTTGAGCAAGGAAGCAGATTTGTCTATCTACAGAAATATGCTTGAGATAATAAACAATCCATTTTGTAGTTTAGCTGATATGTAGTTTAGCCAGGATATAATGTTATAAGGACCATCTAGCTCTGTGAGCAAAGAGTGTTACAACTTTTAAATTAAGTACTCTAATGTAAAGCTCATTATTGAGATTACTTCTGCAACTCTCCTTCCAAAAGTATTGAGTGATGCCCCCAACCAACAAAAGGATGCCCATCCTATGTTCTATGTATAGAAATATTTTTGTGAAGTCACAGCGAGGAATTACACATATAGGAGTGACTATTGAAAATACAAAATTCAAACAGGAAATCAGAATTTGGAAGGAAAAGATCATTGACTATTTAGCACTGCTAATATTGAATAAAGAAATTGATATGCACTGTTCAGGAAGTGTGAGATCTCTGTCTGAACTTGGGTCTCTGTCCTCATTTTCTCTCAATTTCTCTGTGGATCTTCTTTGCTTGTTGCTTTATAATATTTTGTCTTTCCACCCACGTGTCCCTATGGAGTATGGTGATACTTGAATAAATAAAACTAATATGCTTGCTATTGCAACATCACATCATGAACAGGCTGCACCTTATCAGCATTGCAACATGAACTTTTTCACTTCACATGAAAAATGACTTTTCCTAAGGACAGAGAGAGTTCCTAAACTGTTTTGCTCTTTCCATGACAATGTCCTAGAAAAATGACTTGAACCAGTTTTTATTTTTTACATTAACAATATAGGGAGGTAGTGAATGAGAATCTACATACAGATTAATTATGAATTTGATTGTAAAATCTGTCTGTTTGCATAAAAAGAGGGCAGGCCTTTGTTCAGCTCATTTTCTTAAGGGATGTTTTCTGTCTAGCCCAGGGATGTTAAACTCACGTCATCACATCATTGTCATGTGATGTATCGGGACTTTCCTCCCTTCGCTAAACTGGGCATGGACGTTGCCAGCGCATGACACATCCGGCCTGTGGGCCGGGAGTTTGACAGCCCTGCTCTAGACCATTGGGTAAAACCATTACCCATCTCCTGCTTGTAACAAAACATAGCTAACAGCATGACTATCTGTCAGGACCTGATGACATGATCTTGCTTGGTGGCAGAAGTCTTACAAACAAGCACAAGCAACATGTAATTACTACTGTAATGTTCTCTACATGGGGCTCCCTTTGAGGAGCACCCGGAGGCTCCAACTGGTCCAGAATGAGGCCGTGCAGGTGGTGATAGGAGCGATGTGGCGCTCCCATGTGACTCCCCTCCTGCGCGAGCTGCACTGGCTCCCGGTGATCTTCCGGGTGCGGTTCAAGGTTTTGGTTACCATCTTCAAAGCGCTCCATGGCTTAGGACCAGGGTATCTTCGGGACCGCCTTCTGCCACAAACAGCCTCTCACCGACCAGTCTGCTCCCATAGAGAGGGTCTCCTTAGGATGCTGTCGGTCAAACAGTGTCAACTGGCGGCCCCCAGGGGGAGAGCCTTCTCTGTGGGGGCACCTACCATCTGGAACGAGCTCCCCTCTGAGATAAGGAGGTTACATGACCTGGGTACTTTTCACCGCGCCTTGAAAACATTTTTATTTGAACAAGCTGGGCTGGCTTAACCTCCTTTATTTTGAGTTTTTAAATTTTTATAATTATAATTGGATTTTTAAACTGTTGAGCCAAATTATTTAATTTGTTTTAATATGATTTTTTTAACTTTTGTATTTATTGTATCTTATTCTGGCTGTTCACCGCCCTAAATCCCGTCTGGGAGTAGGGCGGTATATAAATTAAATAAATAAATAAATAAATAAATAAATAAATAAATAAATAAATAAATAAATAAATAAATGTAAACAATTCAAATCAGAGGTAGCCAACCTAAAGCTTGTTAAAAAGAAGTTGGAAATCCTACTCTGTGCTCTATCTTTAATGTGGGTTGTTTATTAAAGATAAAGTGGTTGATGCTGGAAAGCATTGTAGAGGCACCCCCCAGAATCTGGTAATAACAAATGTACAAAAGGCTGAGTTTTGAATAGAAGCTCTGCTGCAGTCTGTGAGATGGATGCTGTGAACGAATAAAGCAATAACCCCATGGAATGAAATGTGTGGGCATCCTAAATGGGGAAACAGTTAGTGGCTCACTTTCTTAGCTCCCACCATTTAATACTGCTCAAGTTCTGAAAATGATTTGAAGTTCACTCTGTTTCTCTGTCCTACGGAGCAGCTGCCTTTAAACTAGACTGGCTATTTATGTATCACCAATGAAAAGGATAAAATAGGGCCCAGGTTTTCAAAAATGCCATAAATGTATATATGAATAGGAGCACAGAGGAGGAGTGGTTCTGCTGAATCTACTCGTTCTTAATGCTTAAGCAAGTGTTGAGGATGCATTGATCTACTGGCATGAAATAGCCAATGGTAATTGCCAGTGAAAGCTGCTAGCTTTATCCACCTGTTCCCAGGATGCCACTTCCTGGTCTCAAGTCCTGTACCAGACTGTATCAGGGTGTGCACCACATTTTCACTAAACTATATGGGCAGTGATTAGGGCTTGTCAGATGGTGATCCCCAAGTACATTTTTTGCATAAAGAAAATTTGACCCCTCTCACAGGGAAGAAGGCAATGCATATTTGAAAGTGACTGAGATCCCGATTCTTCTGTACAACCAGGGAGGGTGTACAGAAGTACCATCTATCCCCCACCCCCATCAGAAAGTACCATCTATCCCCCACCGCTGCAAGCTCAGGATGGGAAGGAAAGAAAAGAAATTGTACTCTTTATGCATGGCTTTTTAACCAAACTGTGCTTTACTGTACAAACACCTGCCTCTCAACTTATGGAAGGAGACAAAAATGACAGAAAAAATAGTATGCAGCATTTAAAAATACCCTAAAAATACAAAACCAAATGCAAAATTATTAATGCATTGTGGAAAATAGCAATAGTAGACTTATATACTGCCCCATAGTGCTTTACAGAAGGGGTCCCCAACCTATGGGAATTGTTTGGAATTGGGCTACGCATGTGGTGGGTGAGCATGCATGTGTGTGCGCAGCTCCACTTGCACGAGCTTCATTTGTGTTCATCTGCCACTCGCGTGGAACCATCCCCTCTCCCCCTGCCACCAGCGGTCCACAAACCAGAAATATTGGGGACAGCTGCTTTACAGGACTCTCTGGGTAGTTTACAATTTCTGTATATTGGCCCTAACCATCTGGGTCCTCAATTTACTGACCTTGGGAGAATGAAAGTCAACTTTTAAAATATAACAAAATTCTAAACACTTATCATCAATCAGCTGGAAGCACAAACTCTCCAGCCTTTTCTAAAGGACAGTAGGGTCATGTACAAACTAACTTGATGAAACAGTATTCCTGAAGACAGGAGAGGTGACAGACAAGGCCCAACTCTGGGGTCCTCAAAAATGGCAACGTTCAGCCATTGGTTTTCAGAGCATGCCCAACCTGGGTTCAGGCAGAGAGAACTGGAGAAAGGTGATCCCATAAATATTCAGGCCTTGAGCCACATGATAGCCAGTACCTTGAATTTGAAGCCAAGTGTAGCTTGAAAATCAGTGATACTATGTGGGTATACCATGATGTTACCAGTGGTGGGTTGCTACCAGTTCGCCCCTGATCAGGTGAATTGGTAGCGGCAGCAGTTAATGCCGAATCTTTCTTTTTTTGCATATATTGTTTCTCCAATTCCCATTGAACTAGGAACTTCTTTTAAAAAATGGTCTCAATTGTATATTCAGAATTAAAATCCCCGACTTCCGGTTTGGCTGGATTGCAACTGCTTGGGAAGAACAATGGAAAAGCCATTGCTGAGATTCCAATTGTAAATCATCATGCCTATAGTTGGAAATTCCCTAAGTTGTAGTTCCAGCATTTCTGGAGGGCACCTTCATGGAAAAGGCTGGGATAAATTTTATTCAATGGCTAATTGCTTTCCGAATGTTGATTTTATACAGTAGTAATACCCTATTTTTCCTGAATATGTGCTGTTATGACCATAATTACAGCAAAGGTGTTGTTTTATAGTTCAGTGTGTAAAACATTTAGAGACACAAAGTGGCAGTCTGAGTGAGAGTACCAGTTTTGATTGTGAAGTGCTTTCAAATGCCCCACTGGGAGTTAAGCTAATGGAAGACCAAAGCAGTAATAGGGCTCTGTCAAAAAGTGGTGGTTTTTACTGTAGCTCTGAAAGACAACATCTCTAATAATTCAGATCACAGCAGAGAGGGAACCTTTTCTTCCCCATCACTTGGTGTTTTTAAAGCACCAGCTGAAGTGTCATATGTAATTAGATGCTGAGCAAATGCTGTTTTTCTACAGTTGCCTAGAGACTGATATAAGACCCTTTGTACATGTCCAACTACTAGTGTTGCTACCAAACTGAATCCTATTTTGTTCATATTAATACTCCAGAAAAGTTATACATACACATGATTGAGGAAATTCAAACTATTTACAGTGATGCAATTGTTATCAAGATAATTACTTTGCATTTAAATATAAGCCCATACTTCTCTAAGAATGTTGGATGCGCTGAATTAAAGGCTGGGAATGAATTCCATGCATGGGAGCAGGATTAATTCCCACAATTTTCATTTTTTGTCATGTTGAAAATTGACATTTGAAAGAAACATTTTGAGAAATCTAGGTATTCTATCTAAGACTTGTGGGGAGATTTAACTGCACCCATGGGTTTACAGGAGACGTATCACTTATATAGATATTCCTGAAATGTTTATCTTAAAAAGAAAAAACCAACAAGGTGACTCATCAGGTCCAAAACTGTTTCTGAACAGATGCATAGACTTATGTTCCAATTTAGAGCATCAGATACACTATACAGTCTTAGTGCTCCTAAACAATATTCACAAAGAGAATTGTTTCAGTCCATGTGTACTGAAAAACCTATGAAACCACTCATCAACTGGAGCAAGGTGTACAGGCACAGACAGTGAAGCGGATTTCTCTAAAATAATATTCTCCAGATAACCCCCAACCTGATTAGAATTTAAGCATGGGTGGAATTCAGCCAGTTCTCACCGGTTTGCCCGAATTGGATGTTAATTTTAATCTGGTTCACCGAATTGGTTGTTCCAAGAACTGGCTCACTCTGTCCACCCTGCCCCTCCCCTCCCAGGAGTCTCCATGCAGCCTGTTTTGGATGCCAGGTAAGTGCAGGGCACACACGGAGGTTCTGGATGGGTGAAAAACTGGCCTATCAGAAGTCCGGAAACAGGCCTGTTTCGAGCCTCCGGAGGGCCTTTGGTGCCCAGGGGAGGCCATTTTCGGCTTGAGGAAAGCCTCTGGAGCCTGAGGAGAGCGAAATATGGGCCTATCAGAAGTACCAGAAGTCCGGAAATGGCCCATTTCCAGTCTCCGGAGGGAGGGCAAAGCAAATCAGTTGTTACAACCGGTGAATCCCACCACTGAGTTTATGAAGTATCAACATGGAAAGCATTATTTTGGAAAGGATTGTTGTAAATGTCTGAAGAAAATGGCAGCACCACATTGACCTTCTATGGGTTCAAAAGCAAAGCAGACTTGGAAACTACCAGGACTATAGATTATTCTGGGAAATTAAATAAATGCCAAAGGAAAACAATAGCAAACCACTTCCATTCTATAGCCATAGCAACCATATGGAAGTGTCCATGAAGTCATCAGGCATTAAGCTTGACCTGAATAAAACTTTCTATATTTTATAGATTTCTGGGGCTAGAATTTCTTATAGTAGTGTTATAAATCAGAAACTTTATTTCTCTTGGGCTGCCCATAAGGTTTTATTCCTCTGGAGCCTTATGATAGGAAAAGATGTATTTAAGGTATTTGCAATCAGAATACACATTAGTGTGTCTTGAAGATGATGCAAATTACATTGTGATTTTATCACACATATATATTGTGCAATGTGGAAGATGAAAGTAGAAGCTTAGCCTCCTTCCCTTTTCACTGGAACTATATCACTGTAATTAAATCACGAATGAGACCGGTAATGGCTGAATCACCTCAGTCTGAATCACCTAAATTTTCTGAGCTGCTCATCTACCACAAAAGCAAGAATTTAAACTGGTAATATTATTTATTGTTAGCAAACAGCAAGTACAAGTTTCATTTTAAGAACTGTACAGTGACTACCAGACAGCTAAATAGTATAATCCTAAATACATATTTTTGAAAATATGTCATCATTGTCATAAATGTATATATAAACACACCCCACTGAAATTCACAGATTCTGGACTAGAGCATAACATAACATAAAACACTTAACACCAACTTACATTCAAACATTAAAATCTACATAAATTAAAATGGCAGCAAGGAGTAAGATACTGAACAATATTGTATCTCTTATTAGGACATAACGTAATTTCAGGATATTGATAATTTTTCTGCTTTTGCTTCCTAAAGGATTATTGAATCTCAGAATGTCAAAAAGGACACTTCTGAAGGACTGATCTTTTTTATTATTGCATCAACTAACTCGAATTAAGTACAATGTTATTGTAGTTAACTGTGATTGCATTCCATAATCTATTAATGTTTTTGTTTGGGATCTAATTTTCCTGAAATATCAATTGTTTCAGATAAGACTGGAGCCACGCTGGATAACAAAAATGGTCCCTGCTTGATCTGAATGCCCTTTCACCTTTAACAATGTCTACTTGCCAGAGTGGCCTTATTTGCAAAGTTAACCAGAGAAGCTGTGGGGTACACTGTAGCTGGCATTATCTTGCTTTGGGGAAAGAATCTGTTTACAGATTCTTACAAAGAATTGTGATCCCAAAGCTCCTTAGGACTTAGTAATCAATTTGAGACAAGTAATTGATTCTTTGATTCTTTCCTAGAAGCCTTACTAATTGCAAGGTATATTTCACACTATTCTGAGGAACAAAAGATATGACTGTCCTTTTACTGCCCTGCTCTAGTATCAGTAATGTAATAGCAGCACAATCATAATGTGTGAATACAGTTACAGTGGACACAGGGGAGTTTTTCTGTGATATTTTTGTAATTGTAGCAACTTTCTGGAATCCCATAAGGCTCAACAAAATCTTGATCATAATTAGACTTAAGTAGAACATCCTTCTAGTGCACCTGATTTCTTTTATAAGGAAACTAAAAGGCCTACTCAGAATCCACTTTCTTACAAGCATGGGTTACTTGCCTTAATTTTGGCTTCTCCTAATGTAAAAAAGATACTCGGTGTCCTGGTACCTCTTCTCAATCATTGTAATTAAGATTCTTGTCCCTCACCCTTTATTTCATAACTTCATTCTTGGAAGTAGATCTGCTTTCTGTCCTGTTGGGCTATTTTGGTTTAGATTTAAGGATATGTATGGTTTTTTAAAAAAAATTCTTATCGATGGCAACCACCAGGAAATACCATTAAGGTATACAAGTCTCATGTTATACTTGGGAGTCAGGTCATTTCTTCCAGTCTCCACTTACATGTTAAGCTTAGATTTCCACCTCTATTTCTAAGTTATATTCTATCTAGCAAAGTATAATTTTTATATTTTCAAATCTTTCATAATTTATTGTTTTCTATTAATTGCTGCTTTAGACTATATTTGTACTCTGTGTTTTCTCTTCTAACATAGCAAAAAAATAACCTAGTTAGGAAATGAAAACTCCCAATAACATTTTGGGGACCACATTTGTTGTCTATCATCTCACTCATCCAAGTCATGGTTGTCTCGAAGGTGCATTTCAAAGGACAAGTGGACTTTCTTGGTTTTTTTCCCCCTTGAAAACGTTTCCCTTCTCATCCAAAAGGCTTCTTCAGTTCAGTTTGCTTCTTATTCAAGAAGCTTCTTGGATGATAAGCAAAACATTTTCAAGAAGAAACCCCCACCCCCCAAGAAAATTGTGTTTTGAAAAGCACCTTCGAGACAACCACATGTACTGTTCATCAGAAAGATGAATCACCTTTCCTGTATATGTTCACGGTACAGCTTATCCTTTATTTTATCATGAGTGCTGACTCATCATTATTTTTTGTTACAGGGATGAAGGCTATAGGTCAGATATGCTCTTATCATAACCTACGCTATTGAATGTGCACAGTTCAAGATTACCCATTTGAGATTCAAGTTTCATTTCTCCTGGTTCTGGCTGGAAACAGTATTTCGATACGTGCTGTGTCTTATCTTTAACTGCTTATAACAAATTACATAATCCTGCAGTGAAGATAAACTTAGTTTTTAAGCTTTTCTACATTGCAAAAAAATATAGTTTTATTAAAGTGGCCTGCATTGTTGTAGTTTTGTATTCTGAAGTCTATTAGCAAATGTAAATAGTACTTACATCTACTTTTTGAACTTGCAACCCAAACCATTTTTGATGAGTAGTTAGTAGGAAGTCTCTTTAATGCCTACATTCTGCTGTCTCTGCCCCATTAAACTATAACTTTTGGAATCTCCACATCATTTCTTGCTTCTATATACAGAAATAATTATTTATAATCCACTTCAAACTTATTCTTGCTTCATAGAGCTTGGAAATAGGTTCAGCAAATTTGACTTGGACTTTACCTGTCATTTTCCTCCATATTTAATTTGTCCTACCTCAACTCTTCCATTTTGAGCTTGTACATTTAAATGATCTATCTCAATATCTCTGTTTGACCTATCTCAATGTCTGTCCATCTGTCCGTCCGTCCATCCATCCATCCATCCAATTTCAAAACTACCCATTTCCCTAATTTCATTTTCAACAACTGTATGGTATATATTACTGACTTCCTTCCACCTACTCATCTATACAGGCTTAACCTGCATGTGTGAAACTTGTCAGCACTACAGGTATTATCACTGTATCTGGCTAACATTTTTGTCTGCAGTCTGTTTTTTCCTGTGAAGGTTCAAGGGCAGAAGGAGAATGATCAGCCAGGGTACTTCCTACCCAATTGGGAAAAAAAGAAACCCAAGGAGTTCCTTTAAAAACAAATGCATGGTATACAGCATAACAGGAAGAGAAAAATAATTATTCTCTGATCAATGTCAAGAAACTTAAGATTTGTGCTAACCCTTGTTACTCCATTAATTGGAAAGACCCTTTTGCTTTTTAACACTTTAAAGAAACTAAAAACGTGAGATTTAAAACAAAAGAATATTCTTCATCTGAAAGCAGATCTCATTAGTCCAAAATTCACAGATCTCAATAGTAGAAAATGCCACATATGGAAAAAGAAAATATAATACATTTCCCAAAGTTAATGTAACAATACTAGATAAAGACATGCTGGTTTAAAAGTGAATACAAACTGAATAAGTTGTAAAACAAAATGTCAGATCTGGCCAAACTGACTGGACAAGATTAGGTTAAGAAAGATCAAGTGTGATCTTATAAAACCATATGACGTTAGATGTAGGAATGTGTGAATCTGATCCATTTCTTTTGCTTACAAGGCAAATCTCTGCTTCATATTTTTTTTAAAAAATAACTGGAAAGTTATGAGAGTTAAACATTTTGAGCTCCATTGAGATGCATATGGGATGGTTTATTTCTGTGAATGTAAAGTGGCTAAAGTTCTTAATGTTCTCTTTTTCCTCAGCAGAAATACTCCAATTGCTCACAGCTATGTGCTGCTCTCCTGAACGGCTTTCTGGTTTCCATAATGATGAATGGCTACATAATCAATTCAGGAAGTTTTGGAAAGCAGAAGTAGCCACAGTGAAATGTCCCATGCAGTTGAGCAACATGGATTGCTTTTGCCATTAAAATAAATGAAAAGCCAAGAATCTTAGCCACCTCTTAAATATGCAAAAATGAATCAGATTTCTCCCCCAACCCAGAATAAATGTTAGACAGACTTTACTGCTGGTAGTAATCATGTTGCCATGGTTCTATGAGAATAGGAAACCCTATTCCAGTAAAGATTCATATAGAAGTTCAGTTATTCTACATCCCTCATAATATTTGAAATAAAAAGACAGGGAACATTTGACCTTCATGTAGAGAAATGTTGATAATATGCATACACTGATTTTCTTTTGCCTATTACTCTCCCAAATTTGAAAACGTAACTTAAAAGATAAATTAATAATACTCCTTATATTCCATAGATTTTCTTCTACAAAATACTTGTGCATAAACTACCGCCACCCCAATTTTACTACAGTTCACTGTAACATAAATTTACATTACATTATTGAGGTATTCTGTGACTATGTCTGTCTCAAAGATTTAAGGAAAACAAGAGTATTTTTCATACACAAAAGTACCAATGAACAGTGAAAGCTGTCAAGCATGCAAATCCATATGCAGAATAAATATTGAAATATGTTTTACCAGTATGATAGAATCAGTTAAACTGTAAGATATCATAACATATATTATGATAAAAAATGTAGATTTACAATCCAAGATTAACGTATTTATTCAAGAATGTCTTACACATTTTAATTGCTTTTATTTTTAAAGTAGAATTGCTCATAATTTCAGCCCAGATGTCAATCACAAGTAAGAACAATAATTAGTTGTACAGAAGGGTTTATGGTTAATTTTCTCATGCCCAAGTCCTTATAATTAAAAAAAACACCATTGTTTGTTACAGTAATTATATTTTCTGAAACAAAATTCCAAATTAAACCATTAAATCACATTAATGTGATTTCAATATATTGCTTAATATATGTATACATTAATATTTATTAACTTAATATTGTTAATTACTAATATCAATGGTTGACCATACAGTACTGATTATCCACATGGATAATCAATATAATTACGAAGTGGAGTTGGGGTAGTTTAACTATTAGAAAGGAATTCTTTTGTATCATTAGCTCTAAACAAGAAATTTATAAAATTACAAAAGAGTGGCTCAGCTGCTAAAGAAAAATATTACATATTTTATAGATAGGTATTGCGATGGATGAGCTGCACAATAAGAAATCATGGATAACCGTTTGTTCTGCATCTTCCCAGCCTAATTCTTCTTTCATTCCCTCCTCTGCCCTCTGAAATGAAGCTGACCTTGGATGAAAGGAAAAAAACTGAAAAGGGGCTGGACGTTTGTGGCACTCAGATGAGAGAGTACCAGGAAACCGGAGCTATAATGTAGTCTACATAAGGAAGTCAAAAAAGCATCCTGAAAAAAGACAGTGGCAAACCCCCTTCTGTACTGTTGCCAAGAAGACAAGACAAATCTATTTATGTAATTTCTGGGAGCTGAGCATAAGGTAGTCTTTGTTTTGGTAAAATTCCTCTGACCTTGTGCTTCAGAAATTTGGTAACAAAATACCAAATAGTTTCAGTTCAATTTTCCACTTTGGGGAAAGGCAAAATATTAATAGATATCTCAAAAAATACGGGTGGTGAAGGTGTGTGGGGGGATGGAGGTATTCAGGGCAAATAATTCCAATTCTGTACCCTTCAGTCCTCCTTTTTCGAGACTGCCACATTGGCTGTAGCTATTGACTGCAAAACAAAACATCTAAAAAGCCAATCTCATCTTCCTGCCATTTAATATTTGGTAAAACCAGCCTCCTTACCTGATGCCAAAGACACTTGCACTGCTGCTCTCAAAATTCCCAGTCAATGTTGGAAATTCTGGGTGTTGTAGTCCCAACACATCTAAAGAACGTCAGGTTGGGGAATTAGATGGACTCATACAATGCTGTTTCACAGTAATTGGCAGCTCTTATTCTTTCTAGGTATTATGTTTGGCAAACCAATTCTGGTATTGGGAGGTACTGGAGATGAAAAGTGACACATTATCATTTCTTCTTCTCTCTTTCTGTCTTCATTTGTCCTTGCCTGGGTATCTGCCAGGATAGGAACACATTGCTCTTGGCAGAAGTCTGAGCCAAATATTTGCAGAAGATTTTTGATTTTTTTAAAATTAAGCCTTTGGATGTTAAGCTAAGTGCTTCAGGAAGGCTACTCCTCTCTACACATATATATTAGGCAAACAATGCTATGATTGTATTGTACTTCTGAAGATGTTTATAGATGTTGGTGTATTTCACCTTCAGAAAAATTGAGTGATGGGATGGAAAGTTATTTGCAGGTAGATATCAACAAAAAAGGACCATGAAACAGGTTAGAAAAACTTCAGGAAAGCCACTACTAGTAAGCAGGCAGAATTAGGAAGCAAAAAAAAGACAGTCATTTATTGTCCTGGTGGCTTCTGTAATTTTCATGCTTAAACTTTTATTCAGTGTGCTGAAAAATTGAGAATTGACAATTATAAAAATTGATGAGTTGGAATTTTTTTTCTTATTGTAAAGCCTGGATCTAGAGCTGTTAGCAAAATCTGTATACATCAGATAAAACAGGGTCTTAATCTGAGCAGATATGAACAAAAATGATACAATGATTGGTATTATTCTAGTTTTATAATCGTTTCTCTGCTCTTGAAAGAAATATTGCTCTGATTTAAATTCTTTAACATGATATGCATGTAAATATTCAGCCACTGATGGACTTGGTCTAACATGTTACCACTCAAAATAATGGGGAAAAAACCCAACAGATTATTTTACAGCTACCTGAAGTTCTGTTGACAGAGTGAAAAAATAATTTTAAATCTTTATCACATTCATTTATGTTGTTATTGTACCCATTACAGTATGGATATAGTATGTCCTCAACTTACAACTGTTCATTTATTGACTGTTCAAAGTTTACAACAGCATTGAAAAAAGTCACATGGCCATTATTCACACTTATGATTGTTGCAGTGTCCCCATGGTCACATGATTTACATTCAGATGTTTGACAACTGATTCACATTTATGATGGTTGCAGTGTCCTGGGGTCATGTGATCACCTTTTGCAACCTTCTGACAAGCCATGTCAATGGGGAAATCAGATTCACTTAACAACTGTGTTACTAATTTAAGAACTGAAACAATTCACATAACAAATGTGAGAAAAGTTATAAAATGGAGCAAAACTCACTTAACAAATTTTCCATTTAAATTTTGGACTCAATTATGGTCGTACGTTGAGGAGTACCTGTATACTATTTCCAAAAATATCATTCACAAAGCAACAAAGGAAATTTCATAAGGAAAACACTGCAGTTGTTGTTAATGAGATATTTTTAAAAAATAAAAAAGGTGTGTGAAAAAGCCCACAAGATTCATTCTTTATTAAGAATTTAGTGAAATTCTTCACTAAATTGTGGGATCCTTCATACTGCTGTAAAATTTTTGGAACAGATAGCATTCTTGCATGAGAACTGATGCCCAGCTAGCAAATAGGTTCCTTTTCTACATTCCTGCCATGGGCACATATCTCAGAAGCAACTCCTGGCCCATGGCTTCTTTCTGGCATTGATTTCCTATATAGGTTACCTGTCTATAAAACCAAACTACCCTTCCAGATACACAGGCAAGAAAAGCCTCTGCCCCCGCAAATTCACCCGTGCAATCATCAAGCAGTGCCTTCCGCTGCGGCACCAAAGATTGGAAGAGGAAGCCACGTCTACCTGGCCCAGCCAGAGCGGGCTGCAGGAACACTTGCACTCGGGGCGGTTTGGTGCTGGGGCAGACGTGCCTGCATTTGCCCCATATGAGGATGGAGGGAGCCGGGAGCCGCAGCAAGACAAGCCCTAGCACCCGAAACCCTCTTACCTGTACGCAGTTAGTAGCCTTTGGGACTCGGAGATGCAAAGGCAGACCCCGCGGCTCCTCGGGCTCCCGTCCCAAGGGCAAGCCCCGCCGATCCCGAAACTCTTCCTCCCCTCCATGCTGAGCTAATTTTATCGCCCCCCCCCCACCCCTCGCCGCCGGGGAGCCCCCCTCCCGCCCGCTGCCGCGTCAGAAAATAGCACATCGCCCACTCATCCCCAGGCTCCTTCTTCGCGAAAAAAATATTTATATTATTCGGCCACGCAAAGGGTTTCCATGGCACTGATGACTTTCACACTGTTGCCTTGACAACCGCTCCGAGGCCATCTTGGAGGGGCTGAGAATACCCTACCTAGACAAATAAGGCGAGCGGTAGCGACGAGGGCAGCCCGCGGAAAGAGGCGCAAGGGAGCCCCTCGCTGCCGCCCGGCATGCTCTCCCCCTAGCGGTCGCCCGGCGCGCCTCCCGCCAGATCGCTTTATTCCTTACCAAATCACAGGCCGAAAGGGGCTATGCTGGGATCCACACTGCGGACAGGAGCTTGGGTGAAACTTTCCCGTCTGGAAGTTGACCGCCGTCTGCCTGATGGTGTACAAAGCTGAAACACTGGTCGAGTTCATATAAACCACTTAGCTGAATTAATCTTTTTTTTTTTTTTGAAATAGAGTTTGCCGGACCATTAATATACAGATGTGCATTACTCAAAATATTAAGCCAGAAAAGCTAACTTCGCATTCTGGGTCACCTGCTAGATCTTTAGCTGACCTGGTTAAATTTTTTGTGTGGATGCAGCTGCAGAGGTGTCAAGTCCACCAGATAGACAAGACCAGGAAATCAACTCTGTAAGAAAGCTAAAACTACTTTTATTGAGAAGGCTCTAATAGCAATCTGGAAATTCTGGTTTTGCTGTTCCTGCTTCCCCTTCAAATACTCTTGCAAATTACGAAGGTGACAGTTCTAGCTTTTACCGCATAATTTTGTTCTCTTAGACTTAAAATGTGCTTCACCCCTTGTTGCTTTGGTAACCAATATTGCTTATTTCTATCTAGGCCATCTTTTATACTCTTTTAAAGAGTTCAATAATACTTGGTTCCAATCTAGATGCAACTTTATAACACAATCTGGTATATGTCAACTCAAATTTGATTGAGTTTAGTAAGCCGATGGCAAATGTGCATAGAATTGCAGGCTGCTTGAATTGTTTACTGTCTGCTTAGCACAGTTTTCAAGGCAATGCTAGAATTTGTTCATCTCGTCCTATTATACTTACCTTGTTTCCTTTTCTCCTGGTATGGTCAATCTGAATGCAAATAATCTATGACTGAGGACTACCTTTCACAAACAGCATGCATGTGAATTGTGACCCTAGTTAAATGTCTATCACAACTGAAATTGTGTTCATCCCTTGATTTACCATTGAGTGCTTTTAGGTCAGTGGCTTATCTTTCTTCTTCTGAATTACCCAAAAGTGAAGGTACATTTCAAATCCTGTTGACTACAAAGAAATATCTATGTGATCACTTTAATTATGGTTCAAAACTAGCTTGCCTTTGCCTTCTTTCAGGATGTTTTTTGACTTTCCACCCTGGAATTCCCTAGTGGTTCCTAATTTAAGCACAAATCATGTTATGTTGACCATTACCACCTAAAATTGTGTTCTTAGGACTTTAACTATAATTTTAGCCAATATTGGCAAAAGTTATGAATTCCGGGAGGTGAAGCCCAACACTTACTGAAGAATCCATATTTAGAATCTAATTCAAACGTAACATGCATTATGCTGGTGATCACCTTTAAAGCCCTTCATGGCATAAATTCAGGTTACTTGAGGGACTGTCTCATCCTGTTGGGATTGGCCTGTCCCACTCATGCTGAAAAGGAAGCATGCTGTGGGTCCTGTCAGCCCGATTATTCTGGCTGGTTGAGTCCAGGAGGATCTTCTGTGTTATTGCTCCTGCCCTCTGGAACATCTTGACTCTCCCCCATGTTGATCTGTCCCCCCCTTCAGAGACCCACAAAAACACAGCCAGTCGAGGGTTAAGGAAGCACTTGGCACACTCCACAGTTCTTATCTCAAACTTGGCAGCGATATGCACACCGTCTGCAAGGACTTTAATAGTATACAGAAAGAAAAGCACCACAAATATTCAGCAAAGTCTCTGATTGGCTTCAGCTTGTAAACTCCAATGCCTAACCAATATAGTATAATTTGTTCATCACAGAAATCAGGACCCACCCTCCTGGCTTATATAGGCTCTGAGTGTGGTCCAGTGACTCATTGATCCTGTGACTCCAGTCCCGTGACTCAGGTCTACTCCCTCATACGTCTCCGCAGCTGCAGTAATCGTTTCTCTCGCCTTCTTTGGCGTGCATCCAGGAATGACGTCTCTCCCTCACTCTCATCTGAGACACCTGTTTCCCCACTGCTTGGCTCTCTTTCAGCTGGCACCTGAGACGGTGCCAGAGGGGGGGGGGGCTGGGAGATCTGGCTGGCTCCTCTTCCTCCTGCTCAGAGCTTCCTTCCTCCAATGGGATAGGCTCAGAGGACGGGGCCACAACACATGTGAAGTTGGTCCCAATCCTCCTATCCTTTCATAAGGGGGTATAAAGATCTGGTTCTGCAAGTTGGCCTGGGGCCCCAATGGAAAAACAGCACAGTGGAATTGATTGATCAAGTAACATCAGATGCCCTCCCCCCACCATTCCGCCTCCGCCTTCCCCATGTGTCCTTAGATTTTAATGTTTGGTTTTAATGTACGTTTGTATGTGTGTGTGTGTGCATGCATGTTGTATGTATGTGTATATTATGTCTGTAAGACGCCCAGAGTTATCTTAAGGTAAGGTGGGTAGCTAATACATTTTATAAATAAATAATATATGACCTGAATAAGGGGGTTGATCCTTAATTTTGTTCAAGGATTGGGTTGACAATATTTAGGCACTTCTTAAGAGGAAATAGCAATAGCACTTAGACTTATATATCGCTTCATAGTGCTTTACAGCCCTCTCTAAGCAGTTTACGGAGCCAGCATATTGCCCTCAACAATCTGGGTCCTCATTTTACCCACCTCGGAAGGATGGAAGGTTGAGTCAACCTTGAGCCTGGTGAGATTTGAACTGCCGAACTGCAGCTAGCAGTCAGCTGAAGTTGCCTGCAGTACTGCATTATAACCACTGTGCCACCTCGGCTCTAAATAAAATGCCATTGGTAGATGGGAGACCATATAAATATTCCTATGGTAATAAAAATAATAAATATAATTTTTTTCTAAGGTATGAAGTGGCAAATTAGGGTAGGCAATCTTTATGTAACTATCATAAAATATTCATCATGATTATGAAATGCGATTTTTTTTTACAGTGGGAATGAAATAGATTTTCTACCCCTACTCTTTTAAGGTTATCCGCCCTGATAGTTTCAGAAGCATTCTCAAGGATCTCCATTTAAAGAGCATGAGAACATTCTTTGTCCTTACCATGTTTCTATTGTTTGTTTTAAATATTGTCAGGGTTTTTGTATAAAGAACTTATTTAAAAAATTCCTCAGAATTCAGAGATCTCTGTTATTGGTTCAGGATCTCCAAAATCTACTCAGTTGTTTGCCTTTTCAGAGCATTTCTTTCCTATGCCAGCTTCCATTCTTCCTTAGCATAACGATCTGCCCCAAATGCCTCTCCTGTCTGATGTCTTTCTTTTTCCCACCAAGAGGAACTGGACAGTCTAGCTGACCATCCATGAATAAAGAGGAAATGAAAAACAAGTGCATAATATTTATAAACAAGACAAATGAGGAAAGCTTCTTCCTGACTGAACTGCTAGACAATGTGTGGGAACAAACAGTGTTTTCCTTACAGTTGTTCCAATAATTATTATTTACATCCTCTGTTAAATGTGCAGAGAGCTTTATTACTGCTCATTCATGCCCAGCAGAACAGTCTTATTCCCATTAGGCAGAAACTATAAGCATCAGAGCATGCAAAATATTTGGAAGACAAGTCTCCTGGTTCAAACATGACCCTTCTGCCTCCACAATTTGGAGGACATCATTAGTTTATAAAAGTTGAGCCCTATATAAGAGCCCTAGTCAGAGTAGTAAGAAACTTAAAGCCCTCCAGATGTTGCTTAACTACAGCTCCTACCACTCTTCATCATTAGCCAAGTTCAGGTTGGCTAATGATGAAGGTTTCTGAATTGTAGTTCAACCATTATTGAGAGGGTTTCATTGTTTTTTAAATTTTATTTCATCCTTTCTAGATGTTACACTACAGTCCATGTGCACTTTTGCATTTACATGGTTGAAAAGTGTGTCACCAATGTTTGTTTACTTTGAGATCGGGACCCTTCAGAAAAGAATTTTGGGAGTTCCTAAGTGGTGCAAGTTGCCCATTTCTGGTTTAGCCCCCACAAGTTACACTCATCAGACAGAGACGATAACCTGGACAGGAAAATAAGCTGTAATGCAAAATCACCACCAGTAAAGTAGAGCATATTGAGCAGCAGAGACGCAAAGAAAATACTGTAATCAGCACTTTAGCTTATTTTAAAGATATTTATATGCCATTCCATAATGTAATATTTCATAATAATTTTCAGAAAGAAATATACTTGAGAAAAATGAAATTAAGCAAAAGAATGAGGGAATAGGAGAAAATGGGGACAGGCAACAATCAGACATGGGATCTTCAAATAAACATAACTAAAGTAAATCTAATGTGTTTCATATATTTTATCTGCTGAGCATATGCAAAATTCTCTGAAGAGAAGCATGTCTGAGAGGCCTCATCTTTGGACTCCTGAGCAGGTGTTTTCCAAAAGATAAAAATGAGAAAAAGCAATAGAAACACTCCCTTTGTAGAGAACAACTGCTGTTTTGTTGAATACTGATATAAGCTGTGTTTGTAGGTAGTCTATAGAAGCTCTATAATTATATGCCAGAAAAATAATACATAGCAGAAGCAGTCTTTAAAAACAGCTTCACTTCTCTAGGTTTATCTACAAATAGAATTTAGGATATATGCAATGCATATAGAAGCTTCAGTGCAAATCCCAAATCCTTTCAATAATTTTAAATATAACTTTGAACATATAAATATATAGGGTTATCATGTTTCTAGATAATCTAAGATTTCTCCAGAACCAAAGGGATAATTTTGCAGCATTCTATTATTGACGTTGCCTTAAAATGAGAATATTTATGAATATTCTATAACATAGAAGTTCACTTCATGTCAAGATAATAAGGAAAGCTGGAGCACTTAGACAACAAATTATTATTACTGATGTTATCTAGTTTGGGTAATGAAACCTCTGCAAGGAAACAACCAATCTCAGAGAACACAAAGGAGCTCTCAAATTATCAATACTTTACATATCCTTATCTTGTGTTTTAGAAGTTTCTTCTCGTTTTGTTGTTCAGACACTAGGTTGTGTCCAACTCTATGTGACCACAGGACACCAGGCTCCCCTGTCCTTCACTGTCACAAAGAGTTTGCCAAAATTCATGTTCATTGCATGGATGACACTATCTAACCATCTCATCCTCTGCCATACCCTTTTCCTTTTGCCTTCTATCTTTCCCAATGGTATGTCTTTTCCAATGAGTCCTCTCTTCTCCTCAGGTGGCCAAAATATTTGAGCATCAGCTTCAGTATCCCTCCTTCCAAAGAACACTCAGGGTTGATTTCAAGTGATTTTTTCTAGCAGGCAATAATATCTTACTGGGTTAAACAATGTTAACTGAAAATCCATACTAGTTTCTGAAAATACACATTCAATCATTGTTTTTTAAATCAATAAAGCTAGTTTAAAATATCAGGTAGTTTAGGTGCTGGAAAGGAAGAATGGCTACCACTTATCACGTGACATTTCTTCCTACTCCTTCCAACATCAGCTATTCACACATTTTATTTTCCAGCTAAACCATTCCTTATGTTTCATAAGGAACTTTCTTACATTTATAAATATGCAGAACCATGCCTGCAAAATTGTTAAATAACTTCACAAATATATCTTATTATATTTACATAATCTCTCTCCACAAGTTGTTAAATTGCTTTTAGTTCTTCCTATAAGTGTTAAAAGGTATATGTTATCGTATGTGGATGCATGCATTGTATGTACATATGGTTAAGCTTTATTTTTTTTAACAAAATGTGCTTTATTAAGCAAGATGCACACATGTTCACATTCTGCAGTTGTTTATTTTTAAATGGGGAACCACTGCACTACGTAAGTCACCCCTAACTAACACAGAAAACTGCTGCTTTTTGAGTTTGTAGGAGCTGCTGCTAAGAGCCAGCTAGAACCAGATTTAAGAGGTCTTCCATAATTCAATTCAATTCAAGAGAACTTCTCAAAGGGCATCTTCCTTACAGCCAATTCCAACACTGGAATATTTAAAGCATGAACTGGGCACCCTTACAAAAGGGCTGACTTGTGGGACAAAACCACTCACATAATATAGATTTATTGAAGTCAAACTGATAAGGAAGCTCCAGTTCCTCTGTTGGCTGCGAGTGTGCTCCCTACCATTTTGAACTGCAAGCGGCTTTGAACTGCTTAAGGATCCAAAAAGGCTTGAGGGAGACTTTAAATATTGTAATATTTAAGCAGGAGAAGAGATATATTAATATATGGCTGGAACAATTATATAAATTGTATATAAGTTCAATGAACTACAAATATAAATAATATGAATCCAAAATTGCTGCACTCAGTCCACAATATGCCTTTTAAGAGCTGTGGTGGCGCAGTGGTTAGAATGCAGTATTGCAGGATAATTCTGCTGACTGCTAGCAATTCAGCAGTTCCAGTCTCATGGGCTCAAGGTTGACTCAGCCTTCCATCCTTCTGAAGTCAGTAAAATGAAGACCCAGATTGTTGGGGGCAATATGCTGACTCTGTAAACTACTTAGAGAGGACTGTAAAGCATTGTGAAGCGGTATATTAAGTAAGTGTTATTGCTATTTAGAAGCTGTTTATCCCTTAGTCCAGACAGAATTACATACTTCTGCTTTGGAATTTTGCCTCTTATGTACTATTTAGAACAAATAAACTTCTAAAAATTTTAATGAAAACAATGACTTGAATCTTATAACTTAAAAAGAGCATTAGGGACACTTCAGTAACTTGTACCGGTATTATTTTCATGATTCAGTAAACAACTCAATATTATGGCACCATCATGTGGTCATTTATTGCTTGCGTTATTTATATTATTTAAATTTACCTTAATCCAAGAACAAGTAAAATGATGGAAGTGAATTGCTTCAGAAGTGAGTTTCATTGTAGTTAGGGAGACTCATCTCCTGAATATTTAAAACAGATGTGTAAAACAAATTTCAATTTTGGAAAATGGGTTTAGATTACATATTACATACATACATACTGTTACATATAGCATGTTACATTTTTCAAGAGTAAAGATTGTTCAAGGAAAATAGCTAATGCTCTTTTTAGAACCTAGGTATTGATTTGCCATACTTAGTTAAGGAAACCTTTACCATTTTTTAATATAATAAAACATTCACTTAGAGAAAACAGTACACTGTTATTAACACATATCAAGTAAAATTTGTGCACAGATAAAATGTAACTGCCCCTCCCCCCTTCCCCAAACTACACGTCAAAACTGTGTTAAATTATGTTTCATCTCCCTGTCTTGTATCAACCGTTTAAAATAAGACCCAGATTTATTGCTTTCCTTTTTAGATTGCATTGGGTATATTTTAATACTATACAACCCATTCATTGCCTACAAATGTGATTTATGTACAAATAATATAATGAAAAAAAATAAACTGGAAGAAATAGTAATTTCAGTTAAAATTATTGGGAAGAAACATCAAGATTATTGGTTACTTTCCAACAATTTTAATACACAGATACATTTTGATAACCGGAAGTGAGGAGCATAATTCAGGAACCAGAGTTTGCTTAAGAAGCGCCACTGAAAAACAAAGCATATTTTTTGACCATTCATTTTGTTACTCATTATATATTATATAGGATGAAGATGTGTGTGTCTTTAACATACTGCAGCCAAGTTGTACATTATGGAACACTGGGAGAAATTTACCTGGAATTATTCACAATGGTGTAATTTACTCGGATTTGTTGAGCCAGCCATAGTAACCTGGTGAACATATACTTTGCTATAAACTATGGCTCACAAACCAGAATGGCTGAATTTATAAATTACGCGAAACATAAAATGAGTCTTTTAATAGTTCAGAAGGGTTGTGAAGTCCCACTTCCTTTAATTTATTACACGCACGAGTTAGTGTGTTCCGCAAATCCACCCGCATAGGAGCAGCATTTGAGCCCAGATGGAATCCGAAAGAAACCAGAGAGAATTTGCTGGCAACCGTCTGTTTTTCCTTTTGTTTTCTCCTTAATTACAGTCTGGAAACTTCGGCTAGTAGGCGCTTTTTTCCGCCAACCCCTCTTAGAAAGTTGGGAGCTTTCAACTCACGGTAACAATATCCCTGAGAACATATTAGCTGGTACACTTTGCTTTTCAATATTTTTAAAACGATATTAAAAAAAAATAAGAATTTAGCAGCGGACACCAAAGAAACCGAAGCATTCAGCTTTGCCAAGCCTTAGCATAAATACGGAGCCGCCCACTTTACTTCGGGAGCGCGCACCGTCTAGGGCCGCCTCTTCGGGAGCTGCTTAGTCCCGCCCACGGCGTGCCCGCGTCAAAAAATAATGCGCGTGCACGGCGATGGGCGGGCCCGGACGCCTCTCTCCCGAGGTTGTTTTCCGGTCCTGAAAAAGCAGGGCGAGCGGAGCCGAAGAGGCTCGGAGAGGGCGAGCGGAGACGGCCTCTTTGCTTGTTTTCAGTCGCCATGGGTTTCTTGGGCCGCTTGTATCTGCTGGGCCTCCCGCTGCTCCCCTGGATTCTGAGTACCGTGGCCCTGGGCACTCTGGCGGCCGCTGGGCAAGAAAGTAAGAGACTCCGGAGCTGCTATGGGACATGGGCGGTATAGAGGCTACCGTGGGGATTGTTTGGGAATGTCGTCGGAGCAGTTGCGAGGCTCCCTGTAAACTTTGTGCCACCGCTTCGGCTTTTTCTTCTCTTCGGCTTTGAGTCCCGAGTTTAAAAGCAGAAAAGAGAGCAGCGGCTGCATTTTGGAGAATGGGGGAGAATGGGGGAGAGGGGAATAGAGCCGCCAGCCTTGTGGTCTGGTCTCCGGATCCCTGTGCTTTCTCTAATACGGGTGTCTGGGTGAGAAAGAAACCTGTTAACTCAAGAGTGGACAACAGCCTGTGGCTCTGCAGATGTTGAACTGAAGCTCTCAGCCTGCCTGGTGATTTGGAATTAATGGGAGGTGCGGTTTGTCAGCATCTGCAAAACTGCATATTTGTACTCCAGAGCACTGGTGTTTAATCGGTTACATAACTATTGGATTGATTTAAAAATTTGTTTTTACTGTATTCAACATTGTCTTTTCCTTTTCCGGTGTTTAAAATTCAAAATACTATGAAAGTGATCCACAACAGAAAGCATTCTAAAAACACAGTACCCATTTCCCCATTGTATAAGAGATGCGAAGAATGTTGCTTCAAAACTTTTATACCAATTAATATTTCAACTGTAATTAAAACTGAATTTATACCTCCCTGAACTCACAATCCTGTTGGTCTGCATTCCTTGGACACAAACTCTGGCATTTGAGTTTGTGTCCAATTTAATTTGTATAAAGCAAGATTGTGATGTATCCCTATCAGTATAATATGTAAATGAAATGTCTGACCTGATAGTATATGCAACTACCAGAATGCTAAACATTATGTTAAAGCCTTGATTCTAAAACAATGTTCCTATACTTGAACAAAATATATATAACCTGTTAAGAATGTGTAAGGCTCTTTGAGAGTCTGTTTGGTGTAAGGTTAAGGATAGAAACCAGGAGACTATGAGTTCTAGTCCTAGTTCTGCCTTAGGCACAAAGTGAACTCCATGATCTTGGGCTAGTCATTTTCTTTGCGCTTTAGGAAGGAGGAACAGGGAAAAACCACTCTGATCTTTGCCAAGAAAACTAGAGGAACTTCTCCAGAAAGTCTGTGAGAATTGGACATAAATGTCCATAAAAAAAGACTGCTGCTTTTGTAGAAGAGAAGTTTTAACAGCTGCCTTTTAGGCAGGGGTGTCAAAGTTTCATTGAGGCTGCATCAGGGTTGTGTTTGACCTTGGGGAGAGGGGGGGCATGGCCAGCTCAATGTCACTCATGTCAGGGCCACCTGTGGTGGCCAGAGTGCTCTGCCAGCGAAAACGGGCTCCCAAGCTACATTTTCGGCTGCAACGGCCTCCGGCAACCCTCTGCCAGCGAAAATGAAGCTTGGGAGGGCCGCCCTCCTGAGCTCTATTTTTGCTGGCAGAAGCCCAGCAAGCTGGTCCTTTGCTGTTTCCAGGCTGGCCCCACGGGCTAGATCTAAGTACCCTGGGGGCCAGATCCAGCCCCCAAGCCTTGAGTTTGACACCCCTGCTTCAATGTAAAAACTTGGATATTGACTTACTGTTATCGCTCCAAACAAGAAGTAAGTATTATTACAGACAAATAGCTTTGATTCTGGACATTCAGTCACAATGGATACAGCTTAATGTCTGATTGCAAAACAAACAAAGGAGAGAAGTTGGGAAAATAAAGAGATTAACTTAATTATTAACTTATTTTCACAGTGGGGTGCCAGAGGTACACAAATAAAACTTGTGAAGAATGCCTGAAAAATGTCACAGTAAGTAACACAATTAGTAAACAGCTGTTCTCTAAATAAAATCCTGATCTACACTTGCTTCATGAACTGATTTCAAGGACAGCCTAATCTAGAGCTGTTCAGATATTTGATTTATATAACAAGTTCCAGTGTTATAAAGTACCATACCTAGTGTCATAAAAATGATTTCAGCATTTGTTATTGGATATATGTACATATTTACCCAGCTTCCTGATTGGGATACCACATGATTGTGTAGATAGTGGGCTGTTGAAATAGAACCAGCTGACTATATCTATACATTTTATTTAAGCCTAGGAATGGTAGTGTAATAGAAAAAAGTCTTAATTTTCAAGCAGAATTGTTTGTTTATTTTATCTTGTGTGTTTAAAAATGTGATGAATTAAATTTTAAGAAAATGCTGCGATTTCTTTTCTTGTACAGTTATAATGCTCTGAAAAACCTATTCGCACCCTATTTCAAATTGTTGCTAAATTCTGTTTAGAAATGTAGAATCATATAATTATTGAACCTAAGCTAATGCTAAAGAGTGAGGAAGGAAGAAACAGTTTTATTTGTTCTCGAAAGTTATATGTTAATTATACGGAAATGGTATATTACTAATGAATACAATTCACTTTTGTACCTCAGATTACTCAGTATGATGCCTAGGGATATCAATGTACTTGCAGATATCTTCCTTGGTGCTAGATGAATTCCCTATTTCATTTGACTTTTTGCAATTGCTAATATTTATTATAACAACAACAGGATAAAAAGCTCTAGCTTCCATTATCATAATTTACAAGAATGCCTTGAGGTTGCAAATAATTTAATAGTGTGAGTCATAAGATGGTGAAATGCTGCTCAGCCATAAAATGTCTACTCTATTCATCTGTTTGCACAGTGGATTGGCTATTGTAAAAAAAAAGAAGTTTGTCATGCAAAAGAAAGCTAATTACATCTGTTTTATTTCTGATTTATGTTTATGCTATCTTTCTACTTAAAAAGGATTTCTAAAAAGTGCAAACCAAAATAGTGCAAAAGTAATCTTACTGAATAATATTAGCAGTGGTGAAATCTAAAATTTGTCACTACCGCTTCTGTGGGCGTGGCTTGGTGGGGGGGGATAACGTGACTGGGTGGGCATGGCCAATTTTTTTTAACTTTTAAAACCATTTTTTCTACAACCTCTTCAAAGAGGTTGTAAAAAAATGCTTTCAAAAAGTCCTGACGATCCCAGCTGAGTTGCCTGATAGCAGAGGCTTTTTAAAATCAGGCAACTCAGCTTGGATCTTTAGAGGCATTTAAAAGAAAAAAAAGGGGGGGTTTTCTTTTAAAAGCCTTTGACGATCCCAGCTGAGCCACACGATCATCAGAGATGGGTTGTTTTTTTTTACTTTTAAAAACATTTTTTGGCCAAAGAGGTTGTAGAAAAAATGCTTTTAAAAGTTAAAAAAAAGTCTCTGATGATTGTGTGGCTCAGCTGGGCATGGTGGGAGGGGGCAGGGATTTTTGCTACCGGTTCTCCGAACCACCTGCCTCCATTGCTACCGGATCAGGCGATCCGGTTCAAACCGTAAGCATTTCACCCCTGAATATTAGTCTAACTACTTTTACATTGCAGATCTGTGTATTCTAACTTGGGAATTAGCCCCATTGGGCTTTATTCTGAGAATTGGGCACTGAATGTCTCAATACTTGAGCTGTTAATTACTAGTGGGCCCCAAGAGTCTCCTGCTCTGCCCTGCAGAATATGAGCTACACTGGTGAAGTTACCTTCTTTTCAGATGAACAGAGTAAGAACCAGCACATTTAAGAAGCATACCTTGTTCTTCCTGCTGTTTTGTAATAATCATCAGAAGGGAGAATGAATTATAGCATCCATTCTTCACAAGCTTGTATACATTCCAGGAGGTAGAAATGTTTGGTTTGGCACAGAATATATCGGGTCTGAATTTTGGTTCCCATTTGGTTGGAATTTACAGAATTTGTAGTCTGAAACTAAATTGTCTATTAGTATCCTGTTGCATGATTTGTCTAGAACTAATGTTTTGGGAAGGTTTCATTCTTCTAAGCCTGCTGTTTGCCTGTATTAAATCTCATAATTATTTTTAGTTGATACTCTGGAAATCCATTTCTACCCATTAGTGCAAAAGACAAAGTTAAAAATGGGAAACTGAGAGAATGAGTAACCTTAAATAACATTTTGTCTTAGGTTGGAAGGATGGCAAAAAATGCAAGACATCAGAATGGGAGAGTCAGATGCATGACATGTGGCATCTTAGTAGTGTGAAAGGGAGACACTGTCCTATAAAAAAAGAACAGAAAGTACTTTATTCAAAGAGAAGCTAAAATGGCATAAAAGATGATTATGTATTACAATAGCTTATAGGAAGGTTAAAGCAAAAACATGAAAAATGAAGATCATCAACTTGCTAAAAAATTATATGAAACAAATACTAGGGGAAAGAAGAAAATGTTTACAATCATGAAAAATAAGTTTTATTGTTTTTAATTGTTTGGAAAAATGAGCTAAACTACCTTTTCATACTTTTGAAATTGATAAATTTTTGAAATGTATAAAGTTAACAATACTTTAAACTCCAAATTAAATTCCACGCTAGCTAAGAATCAATGTTATAGTTTTATTGTTTGACAGGAGCAGAGAAGCCTCCTGTACAAAATTAACATTTCGTAAGACTTTATGAAGGATAGGAGTTGTAAAAAAGTCTCTTCAGCAATGATTTTGTTTCCTACGGTCATCATAGTGGAACCAGCACTGCAACTCAATTTAGCAGATGCATCGGGCAGACACTTTGCCATGTTACGTGTGCATAAAGTCCAACTGGCTATTTTATACATGTGTACAACGGTGCTATGCATGCAAACAAAATCCGAAGGATATTTATGTATAGGAGACAGCATTCCCTTCATTAATCCATTAAAGTGAGAGTTTACTGTTATCTTCTATGGTTTATGTATCAACTGATTTGCTTACTAAGCATTGTGTACAATAATAAACTGCATTGATGCATTTTATACTTATTTGCAATATAAATATTTGATCAAAAAATGGAAATACATGATGGAAACGAAGTTGATAAAATGACTACAAATCACTGCAAAGAAGATAATTTTATAGTCTATATTGCTTTATAGAATGAGCACAACATGTACTGCTTCCGACAAAGAAACATGTAAAGCTGAAGAATCTCTAATCTTATATGAGAATATGAATATTATAATTGTCAAATAATGTACTGATGTACACATTAGGACAATATGAAAAGCTTCAAGTTCCATTAGAAAAGTGATGCAATCTGCATGATACAGGAAAATATGTAACTTTGAATCAGTGTATTTGAATAGTAATAGTTTATCTTGGGAACAGATTATTCTTTAAACAGGTGGCAGTTATTGCAACTACCTGAAAATCAAAGGTGGAAAAGGCTGTCTTGATGAATATTGAAAAACAGGATTTGCAGCATCTAGTATGGCTTAACTTTTGTAAGGCATGGGGCAAAGATTGAAGAAAAATCTTGCTGGAAATTGAGAAATGCTCTGCTTTAAATTTTAGCTAACAACCATTGACAGAGCTCACTTTTTAATTAACTACTCTGTCAGTTAAGCCTGCTTGCATGTTTGCAAGTTAAAGTTCTTAAATCAAGCATTTCTAAAGCTTTTGATGCCAGATTAGGACAAAAGTATTATTCAGTTCTGGAACTTAATTGGACTTGCTGTACCCCATGGGCACAAAATATTCCTACTGATTAACAGAAATCCTGTTTATCCAGAGGGTTTATATCAAACGATTTAAATGCTGTTCGCAAGTTTTTATCTATTTGTTTCTCTGTTCTTTACTTTGCAAATGTTCTGGTTTTTAAATTTCTGTACCTTTTTCATAATAGTAAAGGCATAATGTTTTTTGAAATGACCACTTGTGTGCTCCTTTTTTCCTTAAAATTCTGAATTGGATCTTTTTCTTTAATTCTCTGGGCATAATATGTGCTAAATTCAACATTTTGATAAGAAGCATTGCTGAATCAGTTTAATGAATAGCCTTCTGTTTTCTTCATGGGGAAACAAATGTTTTCAAAGGTGCAGGACAGAAACTGCATTGGTCATTTCCATTGATGACCTGTGGCAGGACCTGTATGAGGACCATGACCCTATCCTATTGGATTTCCTGGCAGTCTTTTTAATAGCATCAAAAATATCACCTTTCTGGATGCCTGGACTGAAAGGGATGGGAATTGGGGACACTGTTCAATGTTGGCTGCTCTTTCCTGAATGGACGTTCTCAGTTAGGAGTGATGGGGAGGGTGAAAGGTTGAGCCATTGGGCAGTCAGTATGAAATGCCACAAGGCTCGACTCATTTCATTTAATATCTACATTGAGCCCTTTGCCTAGCTAGTGTTCCACTGATGACTGTTCTTATGTAATAAAGATCACTCATCTTTGTCACAGTTTGGATAATTTATTGTTACTTAAGCTACAGGCATCTGCCCTTGAAAGCCATCTAGAAACTCCAGCTATAGCAAAGAAGCAATTTAGAAACTCCAGGTATAGCAAAGATAGCAGTCCACCTACGTGCATGGATAACTTCTTGTTGCCATATAAAATTGTTTCCATGATTACAAGTTGGTTTCTGAGTGTAATTCAAGGTGCTGGGGATAGCTTATAGAATTCTACATAGCTTGAAGCCTGAACATCTCCCAGGTTACTTACCTGAAATAAAATCTCCTCAAGGCATGCCAACAGGGAATATCTACTAAGGGTTCCCAATCATACATGACAGGACTTGGAAGTGACCATTTTCTGCTGAAGCTCCCTTATTATAGAATGTCTTGCCACCAGAAATGGGACTTTGATCCTATTCTTGAGATATAGGAAGCTAGTAAAACTTGTTTTTTTAAAAGAAAATGTATCTGAGCTAAATGCCATATTATGGTGATGACAATTGTGATTCATTATTGTATTGATATAATTAATACATTATTGTACTGTTTATTTTTATTACTCTTTGACTCGCATGCTACTTCAAGGCACGTGACAGAAACAATACCCGCCAAAATTTTGTAATGTATAATAAAGTACTGATTCATTTAATAATTGACTTTTGCAATCTCTCTTAGCTTGTGTTATTTAATCACATTTTTTTCTTCCAGTGTTTATGGTGCAGCAGCAGCAAAAAATGTATGGAGTATCCTGTTCGGAATATCCTCCCTCCAAGTTCTCTTTGTGCGCTGAGCTCTGCACGCTGGGGCGTATGTTGGGGTAAGTTTGCTCAAGAAATTTTAATTGTCATTAGTATTTTATGTTTCAGACAATACTCTTCCTCCTGCAAATATTTCATATTACTGTAAAGTCTTGTAGAATTAACAACAGAAGCTTACAGTTTCTTTGCAACATGTACAGTTCAAATTACAATGGTTTTCAAGGTAACAGGAACAAAACCACTTTTAATATCAGTATCTCCCAGTTGTATCATACAAATATTTAATGAATTAAAAATTTATCAGTCGCTAATCAATGCAGATATTAAGCCTGTGGTGATTGTACAACGAATTGCAAACAGAATCAGTGTGGTGTAGTGGTTAAAGTACTGGCCTATGGGAGAACTATAGGAGACCATGAGTTCTAGTCCTGCCTAAGGCATGAAAGGCAACTGGGCAAATTTGGACCACTCACACACACTTAGCCTAACCCATCTCACTGGGTTGCTATTATGGAGAAAATAGAATGAGGATGGATTATTAGGTATGCTCGCCACCTTGAGTTATTTTTAAAATAATAAAGGCTGGATAAAAATATTAATTAAAGTAAAATAAAATATGACTGCATCGTATCATTCTCTCCTTGACTGCAGCATTTGGTAACTGGAAACTATGCAGCTTCTGATTTTGAAAGTTCATATTCAGTCTATGAGCGTTAAACAAAATTGGGAGGGGGGAAATCTTAGTGGCAGTTGATTTCCTCTCCCCCCCACTTCAAATTTTACATTCATGACTATGAGAGTTAAAATTTGGGTGGGGGGAAATCAGCTGCCACTGAGACTGAATATAGTCAATTCTTTTTACTGCATGGGGCTTTAATTTGTCTCCTCATAACTCATTTGTAGGAAACTTGTCTAATGTATAAAGGTTGCTCAAGATATAAGCTTTCAATCTTTGCTTGAAATATTTTGTCTTTTTAAATAAACAATTAGGACTCTAAATTGACTAAATGTATATTTCTTTGGCAGTTAGTTTACACACTAACTTTTTTGTGTTTAAACATTTCAGTGAATTTTGAAGCACTGATCATTACCATGTCTGTAGTGGGAGGAATAATCCTTCTCACGCTCTTCATCTGTTGCTGTTTCTGCTGCAGGAAAAAAAAGAACAAAAAGCAAGTATCAAATGATTTTGGGAGAATTTTATATTAGAATAGCAATACATTTTACTATAGTTTTTATTAAAGATATTTTTAAAAGAATAAAAATACGAATTTTGAAAGAGGAATAATAAGTAAAAAAAGAGATACAAATGAAAAATGGCAATAGCACTTAGACTTATATACTGCTTCACTGTGGCACCTCTTAAATTATAAAGAAGCAGATAAAATTTATAATTTACTCTCCAAGATTATTATCTAAAATTGCTTTTTTTCCTTGTCCCTTTTTTTGGGAGAGCTGCTTGTTATATAAAATGTCCCCTCATAAAAGCTGTACTTGAGCCCCAAACCATCTTTATGTCTGTACCTTTATTAAGATTCTTTTAACTTTTTTTTCAATCATCTATTACAGCTGCTTTCTAAAACAATATTTAATTTAACCTCCCTCTGAAAGAACCAATTTTTTTAAGTGCTAAAGGCTCTGGGTCTTTGGCAATATCTCCATTCTTTGAACAATAGTAACCAAATTCTTCAATTCTTAAAAAAGATCTACAGGTTGTCCCTGAGTTGCAACCAAAATTGAGCTCAAAAAATATGTTGCTAAGTGAAACCTTTGTTAAGTGAATTTTACTCCTTTTTACGACCTTTCTTGCCACAGTTGTTAAGTGAATCACCGCAGTTGTTAATTAGTCACACTGTTGTTCAGTGACACCAGCTTCCCCATTGATTCTGCTTGTCAGAAGGTTATAAAAGCTGATCACATGATCCAAGGACATTGCAGTGGTCATAAATATGAACCAGTTGCTGAGCATCTGAATTTTGATCATGTGACCATAGAAATGCTGCAACTTTTGTGAGTGTGAAAAATACTCATGTCACTTTTTTCAGCACCATTGTAACTTTGAACAGTCACTAAATGAACTGTTGTAAGTTGAGGACTACCTATACTGTATGTTTTTGAACAAAAATAAGTATATTCTTTTGCACCACTATTTTTATATCTCCATGCATCCACAATTCTAAATGGTCCATTTAAAACAAAAAACAAAAAAACCCAACCTCTTGGTAATTTACCTTGTGTCATTTTAATATCGTTCTCAAAAATTCAATCTTTTTGTGGACACATTACTCCATTCTAATCTCCCATTAAAACCACCTTTCATATGGTAAATCTTGGTGGCGCAGCAGATTAAAGTGTTGTTAAGTAATACCAGCTGCCTGCAATTACTGCAAGTTCGAATCTCACCAGGCTCAAGGTTGACTCAGCCTTCCATCCTTTCGAGGTAGGTAAAATGAGGACCCACATTGCGGGGGCAATAAGCTGACTTTGTATAAAAAAGAACACTGCTTGGGGGGGGAGGGGGGCAAAAGTCCTACTAAGCAGGTATATACAAAAGTATGAAGGCTATTGCTTAACACATTGTAAGCCGCCCTGAGTCTCTGGAGAAGGGCGGCATATAAATTGAACCAATAAATAAATAAATAAGTCTGTCAGTTTATCCATTAGTCATTTGTAAAACGTTATTTTAGCCTTATTTGAAGTATAAATCCCCTTTGTCAGTGTTGGTCCCATGTAAATAGCTTCAACCCTACATATCTACCATAACTATCAGTCAATATTCCTTCTGGTTGTAATTAGGGGTTTATATATAAACCATTTCTCTTTTTGGCTCCTGCTGAAATAAATTATTTACCCACATTTTTACAAATCAGATATTTTGTAACCTTTTTTCTTATATGCATTTATTTTAAAAAGTTACAGAATAACGAAGTTGGAGGGGACCTTGGAGTTCCTCTAGTCCAACCCCCTGCTTAAGTAGGAGATTCCATACCATTTCAGAGAAATGATTGTCCAATCTCTTCTTAAAAACCTCCAGTGATGTAGTACCCATAACTTCTGAAGGCAAGCTGATCCACTAATTAATTGTTCTAACTGTCAAGAAATTTCTCCTTATTTGTAGGTTGCTTCTCTCCTTAATTAATTGCCATCTATTGCTTCTAGTTCTGCCTTCGGGTACTTTGGAGAATAGGCCCTCTCTGCTTTGTGGCAGCCCTTAGAGATTGATAGACACAGCTATCAATGTCAGTCCATCTTTTCATTAAACTTACTCAATTCCTGCAACTATACTTCATACATCATAAAACGTTCATACCTTTCGGACTCCAATCCCCTGATTATCTTTGTTGCTTTTGTCTGCACTCTTTCTAGAGTCTCAAAATCTTTTTTATATTGTGGTGACCAAAATTAGATGTAATATTCCAAGTGTGGTCTTACCAAGGCATTATAAAGTGGTACTAACACTTCACATGATCTTATGCCTTACATATTGTTTCATTTTCTTTTATAATGAAATAGTTTTCTTCCTTTTTGAGGAGCATTTGCTCTATTTATACTCCACATTAGGCATTTAAAGAGAGCCAGTTTGTTTAATGGCGAAGGCACCAGGCTAGAAACCAGGAGACTTTGGGTTCTAGTCCTGCTTTAGGCATAAAAGCCAACTGGCTGACTTTGGGCTAGTCATTCTTTATCAATCCACAACTTTAGACTCAAATAACAAGTTGGTTAGTCAATTTCTGTCATAATTAATGGATCCATATTTTGTTGATCTGAAAAAAGCAGGCCCTGCACTCCCAGGAAAAACATTAGGAAGAAAAAAAAAATAGGACTTTAAACTCCGCATAGGTCAGAAACTTAGAAATGTCAATACCTGTAGCACCTAACATGGTGAACTTCTCATTTTCTTGCAGCTATTTGTCTGGGCTCCTCTGTCACTTCCCTTTACATTTCTTCCAAATCCCCTTGAATTTTTTATTCTAGGAATTCTCTTAATTTTTGGACTGAATTCATTTAAATCTCTGTGTTCAAAAAGGGAAGATCACGCTTTCCAATTTATCCCAGTGAAGTGATATATTTTCTGTTTGAACTCGTCAGTAAAAGTAAAATACTCTTTTTATTGTGCAGTAGTATGATTCTGATTCAGATTTGTTTAAGTACAGCCATAACTGCATTATTAATCTTAAATCTGGAAGTAAAAAGCAACTGTAAAACTGTGGTCTCTTGTCTTCTTCCTAACAAAGTGCACAGTAGTATCCCTTGGTACATTTCTTAATTTTGCAAATTGCATGTTAATTCTGTACACTTTGGAGTAATCCCTTTTTTCTTTCTTCATTCAGTCTTAAAGACTGAATATCTGACTGATCTCTGATGTCTTCTCCAAGATCCTCTGGAGCAGTTCTAAATCTCAAGCAAAATTATTTTTCTCCCATTCCTATAATGCCAAGTTGTCTAAGTTCTTTTCCTTTTCTCTTTATTAGTTGTTTTTGTTTCTAAAATTAAATTTTAGTTTTTAAAATTTCTACTTTATCATTAATTTGTTTAACTTCTCTCGTAAGTTTTCCTATAGATTCTTCTTTTTTTATATAACTTCTTCATTTCCTCTTTCATCTTTACAAAACTTTCTTCCATTCTCACTTTAAAAACAAATAGCTCCTTTTAAACAGATTTTACAGATTCAGGTATCTGTTTTTCCACCTTATCAATCATCTTTTGTAACATTTCTGTAGTAATCTATTTTCTGTCAGTTGCTCCAACCCCAAGGCTTTTTTAGTGGTTGCCATTCTTTTATTTATAATTTCAAAAGTAAAAGTAAATCAATTATGAAGACGAAAATAAAATTCAAGTTACACACAAACACACACACACACACACGTAGGCTTTATTTCAGTATTTTTCTATATCTTTAAATGACACAACTGATCTCACACTTATCACCATGTTTTGTAAATTGCACTGCCTTTTTATCTTTGATGTTGAACAATCTTCATTTCCACAAAGATCTGGTAGATCTGGTCTATTTATTTAATCAATTTCAAATAGCACCAAAAGCACTTTCATCAGAATGTTAATCTTTTTACGTTTGTACCATACCATTCCTTTTATCCATTTATATCTTCCTTAATTAAAATATCTTTGCTTTGTTTTAAGGTTTTAAAATATTATTTTCCCTTTTGCTTTGTTTTCTGTAATTTGGAAGGAATGCTGACTCAGTAGGTGGTTGTTTTCTTTGTCCTGATTTCAAAGACTTTTTCAACTGTAAATTTATTGTATCTGAAAGTGATTAAGAAGGTGTTTCCAAATACGTTGCCAGCCAGAAGTCACCACTGGTGCCATTCACCCCCAGTGCCCTCTCTGTTCCTTCAGACATTTAAGCAGCCATAGAATCTCACCTGGATGCCCTAATGGCAGTCTATTTTTGATGATTTTTTAAAATGGTTTGATGAGTTCATATTATGGAATAATGACATATTGCAATCTGTTTGCAACCTTATTTTAAACAGGGCTGATAAAGATGATGAAAAGGCTGCCAGGGAAAGAGAGCAAAGGAGAGTTCGTCAGGAAGAAAGGTGCGTTCCTTCTAGTTTATGGATGCCAGTCAGGCTTGTTTTTTCTAGTCTTGGAGTCATTTCATGCGAATCAAGAAATAAAGCTTGCTTCACGATTTTCTTGAAATTTTGCAGATATGATAAATAGGAGTGTGCACAAAGAATGAAACGTGGTTTTTCTTGTGAATGAAGCAAACTTACTGTGATTGAATGTTTGTCCAAACTGTTTCCCATTTGACCAAAGTAAAACATGTAATAATTTCTGATAAGACAAAATCCAAAATGATCTTATTGAGAAAGGCAAGGCTGCTTCCCTCTACTTTTCTATTACTCCACTCCTCCTGTGCCCCAGCCTGCCTGTCAATTTTCCCAGCATCTTCCTTCCCCATAGCTGCAGGATACATTTGAATCCAAGCATGATTCACCTACCCACCCTTTCCCTGATCTTTACCCTTTCTACATTCCCAGTCATTGCTGATGTCCCTGCCTTTATCCCACTCTGGATAAAGATGTCTATGTAGAACACCAAACACAGATGTTTTAAATCTCTTTGTAGGAATCCACGATGCCCACATATGATGAATTATCTGAAAATTCCATATTAAATTAACTGCAGATGTGCATGGTAATATATCTGTAACCCTGCCAGAATTATCAGTGCCATTCCTACATCTTTTTACACCTAGATAATAATGAATGAAAAGTTTGAAAACGTGAATTTCTTTTTTTAAAAAGTAATTTTTTTGCATAAAGAATTCTACATTATTCAGAGAATTCCTGAACTTTAAAATGAGATCTGTAAACTGGGTATAAAGCACCTCATTTTCTAAATACATCTTTTAGAGGAAATTACCTTAATATAAAAAGGTAAAAGGGATGCGGGGGCTCAGAGACTGAGCTTGTCGATCGAAAGGTCGTTCAGCGGTTCGAATCCCTAGTGCTGGGTAACGGAGTGAGCTCCCGTTACTTGTCCCAGCTTCTGCCAAACTAGTAGTTTGAAAGCACATAAAAAATGCAAGTAGAAAAATAAGGACCACCTTTGGTGGGACGATAAACAGCGTTCTGTGCTGTTTTGGTGTTTAATCATGCCAGCCATATGACCATGGAGACCTCTTCGGACAGCACTGGCTCTTCGGCTTTGAAACGTAGATGAGCACTGCCCCCTAGAGGCGGGAACGACTAGCACATATGTGCGAGGGGAACCTTTACCTTTACCTACCTTAATATAGATAAGTCTCAGTTCCAGTTTTTTTAATGATTTAGACGCAAATGTGTTATTTTTTAAAATTTAGTATTAGGGATGTACCGAATATAAAATGTTTAGAACACACATTATGGGATAGTCTATATTTGGATTGAAATTGTGGAAGTAGTTTTGGGCTGATCAGATTAAATGAGACTTCTGTAAAATCTCTGCATTAAATACATTCACCCAACAGTTTTCATTACATCATTTTGATGCTTGACTGGAACATTCTTCCCCTCTTTTACTAGCGTGTGGAGAGGTTTTCTGGTAATTGTCCAGACTATCTTATAATTCTAACCCATTATATTTTTATTTATTTATTTTTGTTGTTTCTTAGATAAAGGGTAATTTGTCTGGACTTTCTCCTGTTTCTTCCATAAAATAACCTGCTTGATCTTTCCTATAGGAGAGCAGAGATGAAAACTAGACATGATGAAATCCGGAAAAAATATGGTAATGTGTACAATATTTTATATCTTTTTAAAGTAAAGCCTTTATTACAAAGCCATTCTTTGTAATAAAATATAGGGGTGAGTTAAACTACCTTATATCATGATATTTTTGTTACAAAGAATGTTGCTTAACATATTGGTGGACTCTGGTTATAAAGTCCCAAAATAGTTTTCAGGACTATATTCTTCCTTTCATGACTGATACCTTCCTGACTCCTACCTCTCAGTTGAATTTGAAAAGGGTGGAGGAAAACAATTGCACTGTTATTTGATGTAACAAGAATGGTGTATACCGACTGGTTCTAGTATTTGTGTTTCAGTAATTGTGATATGGACTTTAAAGTGTTGTTTAGTGTCTTATCTAAAGAATATATAACATATCTCATATACATATTAGCTGATATTCAGAATTATAAAATACATGATAGTTTCTTTGCAACAGAAAATGCATATACTTGAGAAAACAATTTTACACAGGTATAAATAATTGTAATAAATGTTTAACAATTGTTGAAAAACAAGTTGTTAATTTGAAGGTGTTGAGCAATTTTTTTTCTCACTGTACCATATCATTACACCTGCAATCTGAATTATTAAATATTGACTATTGTAGGTTCAGAGATAGTACAGATTCAAACAAAACACAGTCCCATTTTCATGTTTATTGCAATAATAAAAGATATGCCATAAATTACATGAAACCAGTTGAATTGTTTTATTTTTTCTACCTTATTCTTACTTTGTTTTATGTATTTCCTACTATTACCGGTACTATGGCCTTATTTTAGCTTGATATTCTTAATTTTAATCATGTTATAACGTTTTGCATGTTACAGTTTGTTTTCTGTTTTGAGGTCCTATATTTCTTTACCTTGTTTTGTTTTTTAATCTGTGTCTTTCTACTTAAAATACTTCAATCATTTTAAAACTCTCTTCTCTGCCCTATTTTAATCTTTAAGGCCATTTCTGCTGTAAGATCTTCATACTTTACTCCTTTCCCTGCAAAATCACTTATTTGTTGATTCCAGCCAATGCACTGCTATGTTCTCTTCTGACCTCATGTGCTGGCAAAGATCTACTGATAGCTAGAGAGTAGGATTCTGTACAGCTGCCTTATTCCGTGATCTGTCCCCAGTTCTCAGTGCTGCCTCCCTGTTAAATTTATGAGGTATTCTTTTTTTCACCACTAGGTTGCTGGCCTTCTGCAGCTATCTTTCACTGTCCTTACATGCCCGTATATACATTCCTAATCTCTTCTGGTTACTATTTATCTGTTTAAGGTTCTCGAAACCCTGTTTCTGACAGTTTTAACGTATTGTGGTCTTTGTTTTTTAGTAATTGACTGTTTCCTCTTTTGAGTCATTAGAATGAAGCTGATAGCTAGACAGCAGAGCTTAAGATTTCTTCTTGTCCTTTGGAGGAAACCCCTCTCTTCAGATCTCTTCAGTCTTAACATTGGATTTTATGGGTCATAACATGACTTCATTTTGGAAGCCAAGAAAGAACTGGCACACACAACATAAAAGTGCGCAGCACGATAAGAAGTTTTAAGTCTTGCTTCTAGCTAAAAGAAATGGGGTATTAAAACACTTGGAGTGGGGTGGTAGTGTTTATCTTCTGGTGATCAGGAAGGACTTCATGATAAGACCAGCCTCTGTCCCACTGCCTTTTAGACTTTGCCACATACCACTAATATTTTTAATGTTCTAAATATGTATTTTTTTTCTTTCAGGTTTGTTTAAAGAGGAAAATCCATATGCCAAATTTGAAAATAACTAAGATTTCTTTTAAATACCCAAATATCATCTGGCAGTGCTGTCTATATAATGTACAGCTGTGAAAAAAAATATGTACATTAGATGCCTAATTGCAAATAGAAAAATGATCTTGATGCAAGATGGAGCTGACCATAATTACAGTGACAGATAAAGACTTAAATTAATGAACAAACCAACATACCTCTTAAAACTCCTGGAGGCTGCAATATATTCATGTTATTTTCCCCCCTAACTATTAAGCAGATGCTTGTGTTACTACATTTTGCTTTTTGTGCATTCTTCAATTGCCAGCAAAGTCTTAAGCCAAATTTATTGATAAATTGGGACAGGATGGTGCACATACTGTATCCTTTTCTTCTGTGACCAACAGTTTGAGACATTCTAATATTAATAGTAGAAATAAAGCAAGGTTTTAAAGATCCTTGTATTTAGGATCTTTATGTACTTAGGAATTTCATATACAAAAATATCATACACAAAAGTGACTCAATTATTCCAGAGAGAAATTGCTTTCAAAAATATTTTTGTTATCATGGAATTTAAAGGTCTGCACTTTTATAAATTGATTCTATATTTCTTTGCAAAGTATGTATAGTCCTTCTGTTTTGTGCCTTTAAAAATCTACCATAGAAGTCATTAAACTGAATGTTAATAAGAGCTTAATACTGCTTTAAACTTTATACTGGTACTCATTTAGCCATATGCATTTAAAATGTAAAAGTTTAGCTATATTCAGTCTTCTTATTTTAATATTGTAATAAAAATTTGCCAAACTCTATAATGTATACTGTATATCACATTGTATCCTTATGTATCCAAATGGTAACTTATTGTATTATGTCAGAAAGAAGGTCCTTTATAACCGCAATGTAAGTTTATGTACTTTAAGTCTTATTGATAAAATGTTTTGGCTTATTGCAATAGTCTGTTTTCAGACAATTCTACATTTTGAGTCTTATGCACTGGAGGGTAAACATTATTTTTTTCTGACAAGGCATATCAAGACTAAGAAAAATTGATTTTGTAATATTTAATGTTAATTGGAAAACAATTCTTTTGAAAAAAGATTTAAATGATAACTTTTTTTAAAAAAAGAAATGGTACTTATAATTTACAGTTTTCTTCCTGAGTATTTTACTTTAGCTCTTTACCTACATGAGAAATGAATGAAAGAAAATAAAACACCAGATTTGGTGAAGAATATGGAACAACATTAGCCTTAATTTTTTTTTCATCTGAAGACAGTTAAATAAAATGTTCATGCCCTGAAATATATAGTATTCTGTAGTCCTATGAGTATTGTGTTATCAATTGTACAGTAACTACAATTCCTTAGAAATGGAAATCATATTTACTCCTCAGTGGACTGTTTTATAAAAGTCAACAGCGGAGTTTCTTTAAAACTTTCCCTGCTTGAATATATACATTTCCAAAAGATAGAACACTGTATTACAAAATCAATCATGCAAATCATTTGTCATATTAAGATTAACAATAGTAAAAAATGTAAAATATTTGGGTAAGTAAATAAAAATTAACATTTTAAAATCTCTTCCTATTAATCTTCAGAACTCTTGATCTTAAAACGAGAACTTGTATTTGAATGCAGCATTGGGCACTGCCTAAAAACATTCTCATGAACTTATTAGTCAGCTTAGAAATTAACACTGGAATTCCTCTTAAGATATACATTAATCTTGCTGCAAAATTCATCTTAATGTACTGGAATTATTAATCAGTTCTTCATTAATGTTAAGGATTTCAAAGGATCTTTGAGATTTATGGTGATCATAAATATTAGCCCATTGCTAACAAAGATAATCGGTGCCCTCTTGTGTTATTGTAAGTTACTGCTCTCTTGTATGATCCTACATATTCTCCTACAAAACTCTATTCTCCCCTGAATTGTACCTTGATTGTGCTTCCATTTAATGATATTCCAGATCACCTAGCTGTAGTAAAATGTGCATTAAATTCTTGAGATATGAATAACACTGTAAAAACAACTAGTATAAAGGTATTTCTGCATCAGAATTCTGGATTGATGAAATAAGATGTAAAAATTATAACCTGCTATACATATGCAGGTGCTTGAAAATAATGATCAGCCACTAAAAAGTATTAAATCAGTGACTTAGAATTAATTTCTTGCTATTTCCTTGCCACTATAAAATAAAGATTTCAGTGACTTTGACTTAATGAAACTTGGATGCCTTCTAAAGTAACACATTTTTTCCCTTATGAATGCTTGCCATTATGCTTAAATTAAGGAAATAACTTCATGTAAAATCAGACTTAGTTCCATATTTACAAAGAATACTAAGAACAGTATATTGTACACTGACAATAGAAAGTAGAAGGGGTAATTTTTTTTAAAAAAAATTGATTTATATGCCGCCCTTCTCTGGAGACTCAGGGTGGCTTACAATATGTTAAGCAATAGCCTTCATACTTTTGTATATTTTTACAAAGTCAGCTTATTGCCCCCACAAACTGGGTCCTCAATTTACCTACCTTAGAAAGGATGGAAGGCTGAGTCAACTTTGGGCCTGGTGAGAGTCGAACTTACTAATTGCAGACAGCTGGAGTTAAATTACAATGCATTGGTCTGCTGAGCTACCCAGACTTAAATTATAAAATTTAAATGCATTTATTATAAAAAATCCAGTTAAATTAAGGAAATGGCCAAAGTCTTTACTTATCTGGTTTATTTTCTGTGAATGCATGTGTCCTTATACAGATTCATTATTTCTCACATTTTCAGCAAAGGATTTTTTCTGCATCTTTGAGAGGTAATTTAATAATGACTAATTTCTCTAGCTCATGCTTTCTGCCAATTTATCCAGAGAACTGCATTAAATTGTACCATTTCCCCTAAAATAAGAAATCTCCTTATAATAAGCCCAATCAGGCTTTTGAGCACATGCAGTAAAATAAGCCTCCCCCTGAAAATAAGCCCTCTCCGAAAATATTTAACTGCATACGCAACCAGTCTCCGCCATTTCCTCTGGTTAGGGTTAGGGAGACAGAAGTGGAAATCAGGTAAGACGGCAAGAGGAGCTCCGTCTTGCTCCATGTGCCCCAAAATAATAAGATCTCCCCAAAAATCAGGCCAAGCATTTATTTCAGGGTTCAAAAAAAAAAATATAAAACAGGGACTTACTTTGGGGGAAACACGGTACCTCATTCAATTTGCAATCTGTGGAGATAAATCTGCAAGTTCATAGGGAACTTTCATAGGGAAATAATTCTATTGCTTCAAGTAGGTTTGTCATATTGCACATGTTATTGCCTATTTTTTAAAGGTATGCAGGAAATGCTCTCACTTTCAAAGAACAAAAGACTTGAAACTCATACTGAAGAGTTCATGCATGTAGTGCGACAGGTGGCTGGATTCACACATGGTAAGCCATAAACATTTTTTTTTAAACTAGTGCCACCCTTCATGTAATACTCAACCAAAATCAAAACACAAATTCCTGCATATTGAGTCTAGGTTCATAATTAGTTATTATTAATTATTAGGTTCATAATTAATTATGAAACTACATCTATGGCTTAGAGCAGAGGTTGGGAACCTTGGCCCTCATGACTTCTGTCAACTGTCAACTCCCAGAATTCCTGAGCTGGCCATGCTCAGGAATTCTGGGAGTTGAAGGCCATAAGTCATAAAAGGGGCAAAGTTTCCCACCCCTGGCTTAGAGTGAGGCATGATTTCATCATAGGCTAAAACTGTGAAGCAGTTGCATTTCATAAGAGATACTCATACTTGTTGAATGATGTGTATATATGTGGGTGTATGCACAGGATTGTTCTAAGAACAATGCATTTAGACTTTCAATTTTTTTCAGACCAATATTTTTAAACAAGTTGCTAATCCACAGTCCTTGTAAACACTAAATACAAATAAAGAATGATGGATACAGTGGTGGTGTCATTGTTCTCCTTCATTTTGTAATTACTGAATTCCCATTTCATGGGGGGAGGGGAGATTGAAATTTAAATAGTCTATTTCAATTAAAATTCTAAACCATAGCTCGAAGGTAGGCTTACAAATTAACCTCTTTCATGCGAGTGAGTGTTATACACGTGCCAAATAGTTTTCAGACTAGGTTTTCTTTTGCTACAACTGTACAGCATAGTTCAGAATCCCTTTAGGTTAATAAGCCAATACTACTGCCCCACCCAGCATTTTTTAAAAAATAGGGGAACTGGCCCCGCCTCTTCCTCCTCCCGCGCTCTAAGTGACCACGCCCCCCCTCGTAACATTCTCTAGGAACCACAGAGCTCCCAGTTCAGAGACGATCGTGACGCACCTTCGGCGCCATCACCTCCTCCACCCCATAGAGCGCGCTCCCGACGAGCCAAGCATCGGTCGGGAGCGCGCGTCGGGAACGTGCATGCCTCACGTGACCCGTTTAGGGCCAACAGGAAGGAGAAAAATCGCTGGGCGCGAAGCACGTTCACGCGAGGCAGTTGCTGCAGGCGGGAGAGGCGAGCGAGGAGGGAAGAGGGGCTCAGAGCAGAGCGCGTGCAGACTCGCTCCCCGAGAGGTCTCTGCCAGACGCGTCGCCATGTCCGAGGAGAAACCTAAGGTAAGTTGGGTCGTCCTCCTTCCTGGTTAGATGTCTTGTCTCGCCTCCCTGCGGAGGCCCAGGCCTCTCGCGAGTCCGCGGGCGGGTTATCCCCTCAGAGGGGCTCTTGGGCATCCGTGCTGCCGCGGCCGCGCTCGACGCCTTTAAGAGCGGATAGTGGGGCTCCTCCTGAAAGGAAAACCCAGCTCCCTTGGGCCCGAGGATGAGTGTTCCCCGCCCCGGTTGTGAGCGAGAAACCGGACCCGCCTCACCCGGAAGGAGGGCACTGCCAAGGGGCGGCTCGCCTACGCTCTTTCTCCCAGGAGCTCCCGCAGGAATCGAAAGAGTATTTAGGCCGCAGCCGCGTGTTTCTCTTTAACACCTCGGACACTTTCGGTATCCGGGCCAGCCCAGTAGGTAGATGGGCTGCTTCTTAGTATTAAAACACGCCTTCCACGGTGTTCCGTTGAGGTGCCCGGAGAACCTCTGTGATGGGGCGGCGTTAGGAGTTGGCTTGGCTTGGCGACGGGAACCCGATCTCCTCCCGCTACTGAGTTAGATAGCGCGGAATCTCACCACGTGCTTGGGAGTCTCGGCTTAAGTAAAGGGCCGACCCCCGACTTCCTTTCCTCCCTCCTCCTTTTGTCTTTCTGTGGGCAATTAGTGAAGGTGGATCAGAGTCCTTACCGAGGTTCCCAAAGACATTGCTTCAGAAGAAAGTCATTTCCTTAGGAAATCGTTTCCCAAAATTGTTCTATGTTTCGGATTATAAACCCTATAGTCCTATATAAATATTCCTAAAATTTCCTTAGGAAATCATATATATATGTAGGCTATCACATCATTAACTGAAGAACCGGTGAGTGTAATTATGTATAAGAAGAGCTCTTGCTTGCAGTTAGAATTGGGGAGCTTGTAGTGCTGATTGGAGAGTAAAACTCCTGAAATATACAAGAGCTTCGAATACAAATTTAATTGGAGATGCTTTCCATTTACTTCAGTGGGATTTATTTCCAATATAGTATGCATTGATGGATTATGTGTCATCAACCCAATGTTGACTCTTATCAACCACATAGCTAGAACTTCTCCATCTGTCCTCTCCTAGGATCTGATCATTTAGGTCTTCTTTTCTTGTAAAACCATTCCATAGCCTTAGAATAAAATAATTTGGGTAAAAATGTAGCAAACTCTTTAAATTCTTACTACTAGTAATTCTTACTTACTAGTTTCTGGAGTTCAATTTTTTTCAAGGATTTGTTTATATTTCATATATAATAGTTTTACCTAAAGTCTCCAGGAGTATAAAAAGTTACAGCAATATCAAATAAAAATCAGTATCTTAAAGACAAACCACATTAAATAGGGTTGGTACAATTTTTCACCCGAATGTAAATAAATTTCCCCATCTATTCTTCTTTAGCCTATTGGTATCTTATATTTTTGTTTAGATTTCATGAAAATTTTAATGCCACCTTTTCTTTTTCTATAACGTTTTATGTTCTTAGTGAGCTATTGAAAGTTTTTATGTTTGAAAAATGGTCTGGCCATAAATAATGTTTGCTGAAATGCAAGAATATTTAAAGTTGTGAGGAAAATGAAGGAAAATGTGGAACCTGAAAACATCTTAAAATTTGCACTGTGGGGGTTGTTAGAAGAAAAAGCCCAGCACAGAGAGATGTAACAGGAGGAAGATAGGAAATTTGTGTGTGTGTGTGTGTATTGATCGGAGCTGCCAATCACGCTTTCCTTGCACAAGCACGAAGCCGAAGACACCAGCCTGAATATGATGAGTGGGACCTCATCGAAACGTCGCCAAGATACTCTCAATCTTACAAACACACACACACAAATCAAGGGAATACAGTGGCTAAGACAGTGAGCTTGTCAATCAAAAGGTTAGCAGTTCAGCAGTTTGAATCCTTATCCTTAGTGCCGTGTAACGGGGTGAGCTCCCGTTACTTGCTTCTGCCAACCTAGCAGTTTGAAAGCACGTAAAAAATGCAAGTAGACAAACAGGGACCACCTTTGGCGGGAAGATAACTGTTCCATGTGCCTTTGGTGTTTAGTCATGCCTGCCACATGACCACGGAGATGTCTTCGGACAGCACTGGCTCTTCGGCTTTGAAATGGAGATGAGCACCACTCCCTAGAGTTGGGAATGACTAGCACGTATGTGCGAGGAGAACCTTTACCTTTTTATGGACACATACATCCCACTTTAGTAGGGGGAGGGAAGGTGTATGTGTCCATATGTACTGAAGACATGAGGCTGGAAGAAGAGAAGCAACATGATGATAGGTATTCCAATTAGCCACATAATTTTCTCAAACATGTTTACATAAAAGGCAACTGGACTGTTTTTTCCTATTCCGCTTCTCATCCAAGAAGTACCTATCTTTCCATCACCCCATCATTAGAACTGATGAAGCTTCTTGGATGAAAACCCAAACACTTTCTTCTTCCTCAAGGAAAAAGCAGTCCAGTTGCCTTTTTGAAAAAGCACCTTTGAATCATGAAATTGTATTATAAGGGAGCACATATTGGTAAATATAAAATTGAAAAGTGTTTCATATTTTTGCAGGATCCTCTGTGTGACTTAACTTCATAAAGATACTGATACATTTATATTCTGTTTGCAGGAAGGAGTAAAAACAGAAAATGACCATATCAATTTAAAAGTTGCTGGTCAAGATGGATCGGTGGTCCAGTTTAAAATAAAACGCCACACGCCGTTAAGTAAACTAATGAAAGCTTATTGTGAGAGACAGGTAATTAAACTAACATTATTAAGGCTTAACATTTATGCTGAATATATTTCTGTCTACCCAAGTTCTTGTCTTCCCAGGGAGATCTGATGCTGAAATATTTCTCAAGTGCTAATGCAATGGTGGTATAAAACATGTACACTACATAAAAGTAGATATACTTGTATTTCCAGCAACAGGTTTTCTGTTTTAAAATGCACCTGTTTATGCTGTATGCTGTATTCATTTAATTAATGTATTTTACCTTTCTCATTAGGGAAGAAACAAGAGCCAAGTATATCTGTATTGTAGGATCTATTTTCACCATTTTTATGATAATTATTTTTCACTTTATATTACATTGTCGCTGACAAGGGATAACTAGATTTAGATGATCCCAACTTATTGTTTCCTTATCCAATATTTATTACCTAACTGATTTGTGTGTGTTTATTTAGGAGATCTCACACATAGCTGTCATTATTATTATTATTATTATTATTATTATTATTATTATTATTATTATTATTATTAATCATATTTCTATGCCACCCACTCTCTGAGGTCTCTGGGCGGCTTACAACAATCAACAGTATACTAAATAGCATATTGCCCCCAACAATCTGGGTCCTCATTTTACCCACCTCGGAAGGATGGAAGGCTGAGTCAACCTTGAGCCGGTGAGATTTGACCTGCTGATCTGCTAAACAAGCAGTCAGCTGAAGTAGCTTCAGTACAGTCCTCTTAACCACTGTGCCACCTCGGCTCTTAATTTGTACTGAGCAAATTATTTTATATTTGTAATAGGGTGGTTTTGATTGGTAAAATAGACATGTATTGAACATACATGCACGAGGGCAACTTTATTACTGACTTAATTTATCAAATGCATATATGGGATCAATCAGTTGTTAGTCTTAACAAAATTGGAGGTTTATTTTATTTATCACATTTGGGAACCATCCATCTCCCTCACAAAGGGACTCTGGTTGCTATCTTTATGCTATATCCACTTTGACATAACCTAAGATTGATTTTATGCAGATTTAGCAATGCAAGCATTGTGTGTGTATATAATATAGGTATTTTTTCCTAGGGTTTGTCAATGAGACAGATTAGATTCAGATTTGATGGGCAACCAATTAATGAAACAGATACACCTGCACAGGTAAGAGTCTCATTTCATATGATCAAGTGATTCTGGGCAGTGTACAACAATGCTAGAAGCAGTTAAAAAATAAAATTAAAAAAGCAAACTAAAAGAATAACAAAGGGATGTTAAAAGATACTGGAGCCAGTTCCTCAGCTCACCTGTTTTCTGGGTTCCCCAGGCCTGGTGGCATAACCGGGTCTTGAGGAATCTATGAAAGCTCAACAGCGATGAGGCCAACCTCACCTTGAAGATTCCACAGTGCAGGTAGTACAGCAGAAAAGGCCTACTATTCAAAACTTGCCAAATGTAAATTCCCTAGACAATAGAACACATAATATGCTAGATCTGACAGCATGGGCAGATGAAATTGGGAAGAGGTAGTCACTCAGATAACCCAGCCCAATGCCATGAAAGCCTTTAAAGGTCAACAACAATACCTTGAATTGGATCCGGAAACAAACTGGTAACCAATACAACTTGCAAAGGAGAGATATGATATGTATCTTCTAAAAACATAATTGTTTAACCCGCTGCATTTTGTGCCAACTGAAATTTCTGGATACTTTTCAAGGGCACCCCCACGTAGAGTGCATTGCAGTATTGTAACCTAGAGTTTACCAGGGCATGGATGATCATGAGTAGGTCACCTGGTGTAGGAATGGGTGCAAATGCCATACAGTATGGACAAAGACCCTCCAAGTCACAACTGCTACTTGCTCTTTGAGCAGGTGTTATGAGTCTGGGACAAATCTAGGCATTTTACATCCTGCTGCTGCATCTGGTCTTTTGTCTGTTCCTATCTGGTCCATGGTAGTGGCGGCAGAGGCCATAACAGCATCCCTATTGGTTTGATTCTCCCCAACAGTCCAGTTTCACATGTGGCCTCTTGAAAATGAATTGCCCACTCCTGGTCTAAGAGGACCCCTCAGATTATTCCCAAAGTCTGTTTGAGGTGGTGTGTAACCCCATCCCGTATCAAAGATAGTAAGGTCTCGGATCCAGAGAAGCTCAAAATCTGAAGCCACTGCATTTTGCCAGGGCTTACTTGAAGATTGTTTCCCTTCCAGACCCTCATAGCCTCCTGACTCCAAGATATGACATCCACACTAAATTCCCCAATGGTGATGTACAATTGAGCATAATCCACATATAATGATATCTCATTCCATGAGACCCCTTCCATGAGAGAAATAGACATTTCTAAATCATAAAAGTCCCTGACTAAATCATTATTAAAAACAATGAGGACTTTCCTGTCCAATTCTGATAAAATGGAGAAAGAAAAGAACAGGAGGAGGAACAGAAATAACTAGGACATAATCCTTCATTGATTATAATAAAGCTGGTTGGTGTAAATTTGAATGGTATTAACTGGTTCTTCAATATCATACCTAATTATACCTAGAAATAAACATTTTACAGTTGTTAATATCAGAGACAATGCAATCCATTACTTCTTTTATTTGTACATATATGTTCTTGTTTGTAGGAAATTAATTTTCATGGTGGGAGCTTCCTCACTTATGAAATTAGTATTATTGTATTTCATTTCGAATATACTTTTTGGAGAGTTGAGAAAATGCCACATGAATATGCTGCTTAGTAAGGCTACAACTTTATATTGCTGATATTTGATAATACATTCTATTAAAATATGATAATTTCCAACTCTACATATGTGGTTGCGGGGAGCATGAATTAAACATCTTTTTTATTTTATTTTATTTTGTCAAGCATGTATTTTATGACAGATACAAGTGTAAACATAATTATAAATACATGAAAAGGATAACGAATAAAAGAAAACATTAGGACAGAGACGGTAGGCACACTGGTGCCGCTTATGCATACCAATGTCAACATATTTGCCTTCATTTGTAAACCCTATCTAAAAGATTTAAACTATTACAAGTTGTTTTTAATTCCGGGCAAAAATGAAAGTCTTTATCATTATTTTACAGGATTTAAAAAAACAAGCTGAAGTTAAATTTCAAGAGTTAGTCTTGGAATGGATGAAATATATTCATTTAGTTCTGGATCAAAATAATTTGAATATGAATATTCTCGGTGTTTAGTGTTGTAGATTTAATTTTTATTTTAATCATTAGCCAGTAGTTGCTTGTGGTCACATTTAACCAATCTTTTGCCAAATACCTGTGGCATAAAGCAATGGTTCTCAACTTTTTCTTCACCACGGATCCCGTTTAAATACCTTTTGTGGCCACGGACCCCAAAGACTTAACTCAATATTTAAATAATCTTCAAGCCTTCATGAACCCTCTGTGATGACATCTCAGTCTTGCAGCAGTCCACAGATCATAGGTTGAGAATCCCTGGCATAAAATTTTTGAGAAAGAGATGGGATTGCATGAACATCTACTATGTTTTGCTGAATAAGCATCAGTGAATTGCTTTTGATTATAAGGGAATATAATTGAAAATATGATATTTAATACGGTTAGTATTTCAATTTGCTCCCCAAGTTCCTATAAAAGATATGGAGCAGCTGTATTAACAAAATACATTTGTTTAATGTATTCTCCAAGACACATATTAGTGTACACTGAAAAACCACAACCGGAAAACCATAATATCTGGGAAATTTCTACATCATTTAACTGGCCACCTTCTTTATAGAGCTGTTGCAAAAAAATTCTAACAAGTTACAAAAATCAAATTGCTATAACATTTTTAAACATTTGTCATTTGTGTTTTAACAGTTGGAAATGGAAGATGAAGATACTATTGATGTGTTTCAACAGCAAACTGGTGGCATATGCTAAATGTCCTTTTCATTTCAGAAGAGGAATACAAAATGTCACCCACTTCATCATCTGTCCTTGGATTTGCTATTAAATAGTAAACAAACGAACATGCCAGTCATACAGGAATCTTCTCATGTTCTGAGGACATTTATCCAAATCTTTTTCCTGTCCCTGATATTCTGCGTGTGCAAGTTGAAGCTGTATCTATGGAAAAATAACTACATAAAAATGGGCCCAGTAAAAAATTAAATTTTCAAATAAGTAATTACTGGTTGTTTACTGTCATCTTGTTCTTCTAAAATGGTGACCTAAATACCAACCTACTGTACAATGAACATACTTAGTGCTGCCTTTAGTTGTTATTGTTTTATTGCTTAATTATGACAATGTAAATATTGAAATACTTTGTGATAGGATTTTTTTCTCAAAAGACGTTTGGGACAGAAGAAAAGAATTTTATCATAAACAATTATTACTCTAAAACTGTTAATGGGGGATATATGAAAAGAGCCATACTTGCAGAATGCTGATTATAGTGACAGTTAAAGGTAATGCAAATGTACATGTGCTTTTTCATAATAAAATAGTATAGAATCAATTTTTAAAGTAATGGGAAGTTATTGAGTGTCAGCAATTAACACTATTTGCATACATAATATTCCACATTTACTATAAATTTCACATATCCAGGGTGGAGTACCAGAGTATTTGATAATTTTTAAATTAATTGATCAGGATGTTTTAAGATGGTCTCCTCTGCAATTCTTGTTAATTATGCAACTCCTTGTGCAGGAGAAATTCTCAGTTTTCACGCAAAGCATTTCTTCAGTGATTTATTGGACAATAAAAGCTATATACCCTTTTTTGTTAAAAGTTGACTTTACCAGGCTCATTGCTTTATAGGCTCATTGCTTTATAGCCTCGTCTGGGAATCAAATAGCTGTGTATTATATTCTGCCTATACATTAGGATCCTAAGCTTCCTTTGTTGCAACCACTACCTGGGAAACTCAGTGGAGCAGAATGCAATACAAGAGTTGAATTTATCTTCTGATGATAAATTAAATTTTAACTTAAAAAAAAAAGGAAGTTCAATATTCATGGCTATTAAATGTGCAAGTATACCATTGGGAAAATATTGAATGCGAAGGACCTGTTTCCCAAATATCTCACATTTAAATGATTTTTGATAGTTACATGTGATTTGGATGCATCTAAATTAAATTAAAACTATTTTGTTTACTTTTTGTAAACTTTTTTTTTTCATTGCTGTTTGGGAAAGTACGTTTCTGCCTTTTATATCTATATTTAACAGTACTGGTTTGCAAGAAACCCTTTTGAGAAGATTGCCTATCTTTACCTATTCCCTATAATTGTAAATGGTCCAGGAAGGGATATTCATTTAAAATTGTTAATTGTTTTATTCAATTGTACAATATTTGTCCTTTATTACTGTACACAGTAAACCTAATTTGGTACTCTGTCTCTTGGCTTACGTTTAATGCTGCTGAATTTCACATGACTATATTCAAAGCTGTATCACTGAAATGCTGACAATTTATTCATATGCACATCTTTATTAAAATTCTTTTATTGAAAGTGGATTTAATATTTAGGTATTCATGCAACCAGCAAAGAAATACAGTTTCAATAACGGTCCATCTTGAAGGTTCTATATTTGTTACTTTGTAGTAGATGCTTGTGTTACTTGTTCTAGCTTGATCTAATTGTGTATTAGAAATGTTTGCTATAAAAGCAGAGAAAATCTTGATAGTGAATTAAAGAGCAGGACCCATGTTTTATATTCATTTTTCCAAAAATGCTTGCCTATTAAGTATACATAATTTGATTCTTACGTTCTTAAATTTTATATGTCCAGGTCAGTCTACACATTTTCTGAATTTCATTCATATGAAATGCATATTTCATTCATATGATGCCGTTATGGTCTGCACAAAATTTGCATTTAGAAGTGTCTGGGTAACTAAATTACATATCTCTATTTTCTATTTTGTATTGGATAATCTATTCCATCTGGTGATATACAAATAGTCTGATTTAATTTATTCCCCACTTTTCTCTAGAGTGTAGGTTGACTTCGCTGAAATTAATTCATTTAATCCATCAATAACCTGGTATTGTAGAAAAAGTGACTAGGTTAATTTTTTTTCATGGTTGACAGATTCAAATTTGGGTTTCCTCATTAACCACTACTTAATATAAATTTCTAATAGTTGGAAGTAGATATTAGCAATTAAAGAACTTTACAAAAGAAACCAGAACCTATTCCTTGCGTTCCTTGGTTGATGCTACTCAGTGCTACTCAATACTCTAGTGACTCAGAAAAATGTTAACAAAGAGCTATGTGAATGTCAGTCATGAAACAGGAGAAATAGCATTAAAATACTTGCCTAAAATTAAAATCCTCAAAAGTGTCAGAAACGTCGGTTTATGGTAATAGATGGGATTATTTTGGTATGCATGCAAATAGAAGGTTTTTTCCCTCAACTCAAAACCTGAGTTGAGAAAATGTAATTGGTTCCTACAAAACTGGCGAACTGCAATTATATATAGTCAATAGGCAAGAACATACGTAGCTCGACTGAATTGTGCAGTCCTTTGTGTTCTCTGGTTCGCTTGCAGATATGTCATTACCCAATTAGAAGCCACCCAGACCCAACACAGCGAATGAATGTGGAATCATTTTTGACAAATATTGGGTTCGAGGGCAACAGGATTAATGAATACATGAAATGTTTGAACTAACAATCATAGTAAATTCCGTGAGCAGGACTAGAAATTAGTTTCATTCAAAGACGGGGAAGACTTCTTTCAAAATTACGAAGCTCCTGCCTTGTCTAGACACGCCTATTGGAGAAACATAAATATATGTCATACGCTTCCTTATAGAGATAAGTACATTGTGCAAATGAGTACCTTTAGGATTCTCATTATATCAAATATCAAGACAGAAGGGTGGAAACATTTCTCTACAATTCTGCAGTGAAACTTAGAACATTTATATTTCTCAGTTGGTCCCAATTTGCCCATAGCAACAAGGTCTATGAAGTTCAGCTGCTATGGATCACTCTTCCCGTTTTGTAGCTCTGCATGCTGATTGCGAAGCGAGAGGGAATAGATTTCGGTTGTGGTTGGTCTCGGGTTTTTTTTTTAATGGTAAAAGCCGCCCGGAAGTAACGCTTCGGACAAGCCACAACCAAAACAGCCAATTTAGAAGGGTGACGGCTTTCTCCAGGCTACCTGAGCCATGGCGGGCACGGCGCTCAAGCGCTTAATGGCGGAGTACAAGCGTGAGTAGTTTGGCTTTGTGTGCGGAAACAGAGAGATCGGGGTGGATTGACTGCCTCTCAGGTGACGCCGGCGGTATTTCTAGCCCGGTCATGCATTAACTCCTCCTGGGCCCGTGGAAATGTCCTCACGACGGTTTGGCCTGGCACGGCGGAGAAAGGGGATCGGTAGTTGCGTGTCTTACTATCCAGGAGAAGGCTGCTATGGGAGAGCAGGAGGCGGCCTTGACTGGTTTAGGCTGTCGCTCCTCTTTCAGATATCCCACCCCCACCCCCACCCATTTGCCAGGTCAAATTTTAAACTGGAGCCATGTTTTTCAAACTTGACAATTTTCAAATGTGCAGACTTCGCTGTCATGGTTCCCCAGCCAAGTATGAAAAAAATTGAGCTGGGAAACAAAATAGAAGGCTGGTGGAGAATTAAGCCGGAAAAATCCTGTGATTGTAGTTCTCGGCCCAGAAATTCTCTTTCTTGATCTGCTCAGGACTGGGGCAGTTTAACACTAGAGGACAATATTCTTCTGCCTCTGGTCTGAGTGATAGAATAAATGTCATTAGATCAGGGTCACTTGGAATATTTTAACCAGCTTGATTGCAACATTTGAGCCTGTAACATACTGTGCGATGCTTTCTGATATCAGGAATTCTTTACATGAGAATTCCTTTACATGAGGAAAGGTCTCAGGAGTTTAGTATGTGTTACCTTCTTTAAGTGTATTTTTTTTCATATACAAATTTATCTGAAAACTAGACAATCTATGACAGGTGTGGGCAATCGTGGCTCTTTTACAACCTGTGGACTTCAACTCCCAGAATTCCTGAAACAACAGTCTCAGGAATTCTGGGAGTTGAAGTCCACAGGTTGTAAAAGAGCCACAATTGCCCACTGTTGACCTATGACATCATGAGTTTCACAACAGTTAATGGGCCTTGGATGTTTTATATATTCTTTAAGTTCGTGGATTTGAAGCACCTTGATCAAAAAAAAAATGTTATGATATAATGCACCAGGAGCAGGAGCTACTTCCAAACTACCTGTTAGCTTCCCCAATGACTTTGCTTGTGGGAAGCTGGCAGGGAGTGTTGGAAATCATAGTCATGTGAAAGCAGCAGACTATGGTGCTGCTGCATGGCAGTCCAGTGGTGCAGCAGGGGTCAATAAAAATAATCTGAAAATCCTTAAAATTTAAATTCCATGGGAATCATGGCTCCCTGTTTTTGGACACATTCTGTAAATTTACCTATTTGAGGTACATAGAGCAAAAAAAATGTTCTATGATACGCTGTTTCAACCAACTGAAGGTTACAAACATGTACAAGTGAGTCTTAATAATATATACTGTAGATGGCTGTTTTCTTTTTCATAAGGAAACAAATATGGAATTGTCTGGATTAGTACAGTTCATTAACCACTTTGCAATGTTTTCTTACTGAATGTGTAAACTGGTTGTGGTGGTTGAACTGTCTCTGCATAGGACAGCTTGAAATGGTAAATGTAAAAAAAGAAAGTGGCATTTCATATAAATCAACAGAGAGATTATTCCAGGGGTGAAATTAATTTTTTTTGCTACCGGTTCTGTGGGCATGGCTTGGTGTGGCGTGGCAGTCATGTGGGTGGGTGGGCGTGGCCAATTTGACGTCATTCACATCATTCTGCTGTGCATGGGGCGCTTGGAGAGAGAGCAAGCAAGACAGCTCTCCAACCTCTGTGTGTGTGTGTGTGTGTGAGGGAGGGAGCGATCTGAAGCCGAGGCACCCAAACTTCTGGCAGTGGCGGGGCAGCTTCTGAGCAGCCAACCCCACCTGACTTACGCCCTTAGTCTTGCCATTCTCCTGCCCCCACCTACCCACCCAGCTCAAGCAGCGGCTTCCCTGCACAGTCCCAACAAGCTTTGCATCCATGGTGCCCGCACCAGTATCTCGAGAGAAGCAGAGAAGATCATCGCTTGCAAGCAGACAAGCAGAGGTAGCAAGTGTATGCCGTGCTGTGGGAAAAATGAGAGGTCCTGTTGTCCCGCAGAGCCTGCCACTGCTTGAGGATGGGGGGTGGGCGGGGAGAATGGTGAGACTCAGGGAGTAGGTCAGGTGGAGTTGGATGCTCAGAAGTTGCCTCGCTGTTGCCAGAAGTTTGGGTGCCTTGGCTTCAGATAGCTCCCTCCCTCCCTCCCTCCCCCCCCCACACAAACAGAGGTTGTAGAACTCTCTTTAAGCACCCCAAGCACAGCATTTGAGGAAAGGGCACGCATGGCTGGGCGCATTTGGCTGCAGAAGGAGGCGCAGCGCAATGGGGTTTTGTTCACCGAGGTGGTACTTCAGGAGGGCAGGAAGACATCTGCAGCTGACAACTATAATGAATATGCCCACCTACCCAACCGAAGCACCACCGCGGCGAACAAAACCACCCTATTGCTATGGATGAATAACTTGTCGGGGCTGAGCAAGGAAGCCGCTGCTTGGGGGGGGGGGGCAGTAAGATGCTAGCTCCTTCTCCACAGCCTGCATGCTTGCCTGCCTTCCACATGGACTTCTGCTTTCCTGCCTTCGCAAGCTGGCCACTGGGATGCCAGGAAGGCAGCATGGAAGGCAGGCAAGCATGGCAGGACTGCAGGCCGTGGATCAATTCGGGGGCGTGGCCAGCCAGCCATTGCTCCCGGTTCGGCGAACTAGCCTCAATCTCCGCTACCTACTCACCTGAGCCGGTCCGAACCAGGAGCATTTCACCCCTGGATTATTCCCATATTAACTGATTCTCAGAGTGTAATGTTGACTGAACCAGCAATGTTTCCTGGTTCAGGACTGAAGCACAGTGGTCAAGTGTATGTTTTGATTACAGAACTAGCCTAAAATCAGTCCTTTCCATCTTTTCACTAGCCTGAATCTTTGGAGAGTTTGTGTCATTCACCATGTATTCTAATTGTTCATGACAAGTTCTTAAGTATATATGCACAAACACAAAGTACGGTATATATGTGTAAAAGCAATAACTGTAATAGGAAACATTCTTTTATTGTTTCAGTGTCTTGTTAAATAAACTAGAGCTAGGTAAATAAACTAGAGATAGCCTCCAGATGTTCTACTAATTTTTGTCAGCATAAACTCTTATAAAGGATAATAGGAAGTTTAATCCAAAAATAATACCTGGAGAACTCTATATTAGCTATCTCTGAGGTAAATGGTAGAATGAAATTGATGAATGCAATGAACTCTACATTGTAACCTTATTCAGTTTTGCCTTGATATGTATCATGTATTCTATCAGTTAACCATTAGTCCATATGTATAGAGGGCCATGATTATTCAGTATAAAAAATGTCATAATTAAATAGCCTTTTGAATTGATGTTGCATCTTTTCCACTAGAGAGAGCAATAGCTCCTCTTTTTACTTTGGTTGGTGTCTCTCATTCTCTTTTTCACCTACCTTTCTACTTATTTTTTTTTCCTAAAAAATTATTGAGGAGCTAAATTTTTAGATGAAGATGAGACATTTGTTGTTAAAGATTTCACAGGAAATAGCAAATCTAATATCAATTAACAATATATATCATAGATAAAAATTAATAGAAATGTATTGTATGCTAAAAATATATAGTTTTTTAACATAGATAACTTCAAAAAGAAAAAGCAGGAAGCTTTTCCAGATTTTTTTAGATTACACTGCCATTGTAATTGTGCAATCATGTGGATAATGGAGGAAGATTCAGTTTGTGCTCATTGCATCCCACTCTTTTGCAATTTGGGAATGTTCTCTTAAAATGTAGCCATATGTATTGTTCACTTTTACTGTAAAGATTTTCCTTTTTCTTATTTGACCATTATTACTAAGCAGAAATTATCACGGTAATGTAATTTTCCTGGCCAACTGCTTGGCCAATTTTATTTTTATGTTCTGAAAAGTATGAAATGTAAATAAATAAATACTGAAAATGTTTATTCTTCATTTTAGAGTTGACTTTGAATCCTCCTGAAGGCATAGTAGCAGGTATGACATTCTCTTTAAAAATACACCTGTATCTTGAAATTAGAAAGCGTATATTAACATAATATTTTTTTTAAATAGGGCCTATGAATGAAGAAAATTTCTTTGAGTGGGAAGCTTTGATAATGTAAGTTATTTGAATAGTGTACATTTAAATTATGGATGGACTTCCACTACTGAACATCATAAATTAAAAAATGACTTTGTGAACTTTATAATAATCAGTTTGTCAAATTTTAGAATTCTTCTGGAACACTTCAAACATTGTTTGTCTATCCACATAAGTTACTATTATGCTTGCAAGTTTATAGAGTCCTATAATGCACTAATTTTTGTCTTAATAAGACAAGATTTTGTAAGCCACTGACAGTTGGTGGCCCTAATAACTATAAGTAAATCAATAATAAAATTTGCTGATCAAATAGGTTTCATTTTATTTGTTTATAAATGTTTGCTTTGATCTCCTCTACAATGTCTGAAAGAATCTTCAATGTTTTCCCCAAAATAAGATATCCCCTGATAATAAGCCCAATCGGGCTTTTGAGCGCATGGCAATAAGGCCAAGCACTTATTTCAGGGTTCAAAAAAAAATATAAGACAGGGTCTTATTTTTGCTGAAAATATAATATTAGTATAATATAGTATAGTAATATAGAAGCATTATACCGGTAATAGTTTATATAGCATACAAGATATATTGTAGATATGAAGATGCCAGTTTATTTTCATGGACAAATTTAAAATGTGGAAGGAGAATTTCATTGATGTATTTTCTTTTACCTAATACAATCACTGCAAAATGCAATTTGAATACAAAAGATGAAATTACTTAGCAAATTTCTAATGCATAGTTTTTAGTCTCTCATATTTTGTTTCCCACCAGTCACTCAGTTTATTGTTATTAAAATAATGCCATGAATGACTTATGGTGTTCCTCACTACAACTGCCTTCAGCAATGAGCTAAGAGACAGGGAGCACTCTTTGAATATAGATCTGCTCTTTCAGGGAGATGGTACAGTCCCATCCAAAACAGACTGTCCTGTTTTTTTTTAATCAACCGCACTTATATTTTGTGGGATTAAGTTGCATCTTGTTCTTTTGTATCTATGTGATTATTGAACTTACACAACACTGGAAGGGTACCAATTGCTTTCTTAGAATGTGTTGGTGAGGAGCAGCAAAGTGGGTATCATTAGCATACTGATGGAACTGTACTTCGAAGCTCCATAGAATCATCTTCTGTGGTTTCATGTAGATGTTGATGCTAATAGATAATATTGAACCTTGTAGCACAGAGTAGGTCAGTGCTATTTTACTGATTCAGACTTGCCAGATCCACTGAAAAAGAATGTAATTAAAATCTAGCCCTCTAAATGTTTCAGAAAAAATATAATAAATATAATAAAACTCCAAGTGATCTAGAAGGAATAACACACCTGCATTTCACAGACATACCCTGTTTAATTTTTGATTAGGACCTTCTCCAAGTTAAAAGCCATTCCAGAGCCTGCCAACATCATCATGACCTACATCATCATGCTGTAGGATGGTTCATTAGCAGAATTCCTACCTTTCTTAGCCATTCAAATGCAGCAGCATGTACTCATAAATAGTGGTCTGGTGGATGGAGTACACGGTCAACAAGAATTCATATAAAGTAAGGCTTTTGGAAGCATTTAGAAGAGATGTCTATGGAGATTCTGAGTCATCCAGGTCATCTTCAGAACTGATGAAGCTTCTTGGATGAGAAGCAAAACGTATTCCAATTATGGTCAAAGGTCAATATAAAGAGAATAGGGTACAATCAATTTAAAGACCTATAGACCATGTTTTTCAACCTTGGCAACATTAAGATGGCTAGACTACAACTCCCAGAATTCCCTACCCAGCATTGGGGTTAACAACCTTAGCAACTTTAAGATGGGTGGACTTCAACATCCAGAATTCCCTAAGCAGCATGGCAGTTAGCAAGCTTAGAAATTTTAAGGTGGATGGGCTTCAACTATGGCTGGGAAATTCTGGGAGTTGAAGTCCACCCATCTTAAAGTTGCTAAGGTTGAGAAACACTGGCATAGACAATACATCAGACTCTAAAAATATTCATAACAATAAGTCAAAAATATACAATAGAAATATAAAAAGTTCTTCACACAGTTCATGTAGTATTATTACAGTACTATGTTTACAGCACTAAATAGGAATATATATATAACTGTTGAATAAAAACTATATAGTTTTAAAAAACCAAAACTATTGTACAAGTGGTCCTTGACTTATGACCACAACTGGGCCCCAAATTTCCATTGCTTTGCAAGGCAGTTGTTAAGTGAGTTACATTCCATTTTATGATCTTTTTTGCCACAGTTATTAAACAAATCATGTCATTAAGCACATATAGGTTTCCCCATTGACTTTGCTTGTCTGCTGGCTAGGAAGGTTAGCCAATAGTGATCACATACCCCTGGACAGTATTACAATAGTCATAAATATATGTTAGTTGCCAAGTGTCTGAATTTTGATCATGTGACCATGAGCCATTGTAACTTTAAATGGTCACTAAATGTATACAAGTCGAAGACTATTTATAATAGCCTTATTTGAAATGATTTCCAAAATATGAAAAAAAAATCATGCAGAGTTGCTGTTGATCATTTGCTTAATAATTTGTTTCTTCCATACCTAATAAACAATGCTTGTTTAAAGCATTTAGAATCTCATGCAAGTTTCTAAAGCATATAAATACCAATCTTTCTTCCAACAAATGAATTAATTTGGCTATTAAATTAGATTATGATTGTGAATACTGTTGGATGCAAATAAATGCATTGCATTATATGCAGGCTAAAATGTTTTTTCTATTTCTTATCAGAATATTTTAGATTTGAAATTGATGATTTGTTTAAATCTTAGTGTTCATTATTATAACAATGTAGACACCGGTCATTGTTGGAACTTGGTTTAGCCTACAGCTAATTTTTAAAATAATAAGTACAACTTTAATCCAATATCTCCAAAGGTTATGAAGATATGTAATTATATGTTTTAGTTTATATGATATGTGGGTTTGTTTCAACTTGGAATTCCCCTTTGTGCATTAGGAAGTGGAAGGAGTGAGATAAAATGAAAACAGAAGAAATAAGCTTCCTATGAACATAAAACACTGATTATCTCATTAACTGGCTTCATGTAAATGTTTGTCTATTTAAGCATATCATTGCACGAACATTCTCCACCTTTTTATTTTCTTTAGTAATATTTTAACTTTGTATAATGCAAGTTGTAGTCAAATGTTCTGTGTATATTCCAGGGTACATGTATTATCTGATGACTGCATAAAACTAATATTCTGTGGTGTTCCATTTTGTCTCTTGTTATTTAAGATGAAATCATTGACTTATAATGAAATTCTAAAGAGATCGAAAGAAAATGCAGACAGTTGGTCCAAAAACTACCCTTTTAATTTTTTAGAAGCATTTACAAAATGCATGTTAAGTATAAAAATAATATAAGATAATATTTATGTGAAATTGTCAATATTTCTACCACATAAATTTAGTTTTAAACAAGATCTACTTGAATGAATACTGTAGTAAGATTCTATCAAATGATATCAGTTTCATATTCAAGTGATGAAATTTCAGTGTATGAAATAATTGCAAACTACAACTTCAGTTGAGGTTAGTTTTTTTTCTTTCTATTTTGCTTTTATATGGTGGGCCAAACTAGAATACAATAACAATAACATAAAATAGAAAATTGCTTAGTGTGCAATATAGAAGCCTATATTCCATGCCTGACTGCAATGTAATATATTCTTTGTAAGTGAATACACCCAAATGAGTATAGTGAGGCTTTATTTTGAACAAATATATATTCTTGGATACAATTGCAATTATATCTGATACAGCTGAGAAGATAAAAGTTGGGGTCCTTGGACTGGGATATACTTGGAGAGAATTAAAATTAGAATTAGCAATTAGAAAATTAGAATTACAAAGATTCAAAGCTGTTTATGTAAATAATATTCACTTTATATATTGTACTTTATACTTTAATAGATACAGTATATTTTTACATTTTACATTTAAGGAATATGAAGATGCATTAGTGGGAAATACGATTTAAATTGGCCTTTTCCCTCCTTATTTAAATAATATAAATTATTGGGGCAGAGTAATCTTATCTGGATATGCTGTTGGAGACATGCACAGAAGAAATGTGGTGAGAGTTAAAAGGTTCAGGATAGGAAAATAGAATCAGTGTTGTACCACTAGGTTCTCAAAAAAGTTTGAGAATAGGGCTTAATTATGTTGGGTGAACATACTATATTGGACACAGGATAGCAATAAACGTAAAAACAAGTGAAAGAAACAAAGGCTTTGTTAAAATAAACAAAGGGAGAACATGGCAGATTTATAAGCAAAATTAGAGAAATGCAAAAAAACCAGGAAAAAATAATGAAGTATAGTATAACCTAAGAGCTAGCCTTCCATCCTTCCAAGGTGGGTAAAATGAAGACCCAGATTGTTGGGGGCAATATGCTGACTATATAAACAGTTTAGAGAGGGCTGTAAAAGCACTGTGAAACGGTATATACTGGTAAGTCTAAGTGCTATTGCTATATACAATAGTAATATTTTTCTCATAGTATATATAGTTCTCTACAGATAAAGCTGTTAAAGAAACCTGTGTGGATGCTGTACATGTTCAGAAGCTTTCCCATTAACGATTTTAGTTGCTAGAATGTATTTATATGTTTCTAGTGTTTATTATCTAAACACAATCATTTAAAAATTGAGCATGCATTTTGGATGCATTCCTTATGGCAGGACAGCCTGCATTTCCTAATTATGAATAATGAAGTTGCTTTTATTATTTGACTTGATGGGTTAAATTTTATTGCGTACATCTTTTCATAAGGCCATTACTAAAGTTATTTTATAAGCCTTGGTTATTTAAAATCTTTTAAATTGCAGCTTTTGACACCTTTGTCCATGTTGAATAAACAGTATGTTCAAAGCAGCATTTTCAGTACTTGCTAGCAATATTTCTTGACGTGCAGGTACTAAACTCTGGAACATGCCTTGGAGACAGATTGAATATAATTAAATAAACACACCCTAGCAATTATGTAGTGTTGTGACCTTCCTTATAACTTAAATGTACGAGCTTTGATTTCTCAGCCCTTCAGCTTTTTGTTTTAGGGAAGGGGTAATGGATATGAGAAAGTTTAGCCTAAATTCCTTTAGGCTTCTTTCCTGAAATAAAATAGTCTGCTGAAATTGGTATAGATTTACTGTAGGGACTGTTTAGTGTAGAACTGTTGTGCTGTGACTATTAACTGATAATGTAATGCAGGATGATCGGTAGAGAGTAGAGACTTGCGATCTTTTTAAATAATTTCTGCTATATGTATTTTATTTAAATGCGTTTAAATAAATGTCAGATTTGGCAAAAGCTAAACCAAAAGAGAGAGAATTCAGTAAAAGTTCAAATCTAAGCGCTTCCAAAGTTCTCTTAATGTTTCAGAATTTCACTAGAACATTATGTAATTCTTATTAAAATAATTAAAATAATTATCAATATAAAGATGGTTCCAGCTAAGAAACCTATGAGTTTTATAGCACTAGTCCTAGCCGTATTGGAATAAGAGGAGTCTTATACTTTAGAGAAGCTGCATTGATTTAAATCATGCAGATTCTCTTTGGGGTAATTGAGACTGTCACTAGTTAGGACAACACTTTCCTAATATTTAGATAGCCAGTTTTATTTTTAAAAAAATAAAAGTAAAAAATTATGGTATCATATGCAAGTTAGGGGACTTTTCTCATTTGCATCTAACTGTAACAAATATGTGTTACATATTTAGGATCTAATGTTCTTATCCCCAAGCTCTCCATTTCGCAGTCAGAATGATTCTTTTCAAGGATGAAATACTTGTAAGTTGGAAGGGCATTGTCATACTTCTGGTAAAGTTTGAATGGGATGTTTTACAGCTAGAATATTTTGACATAGAAACAATTCATATGCCTGTAGTACATATCTTCTTTCTCAGTTAGTGGAACAGTAGATTAGGTATTCCTTAATGTTTTTTTTCTTATTTCAAGTTGGAAATGAATTTCACTATTACTGTTACATGAAAACAGACCTTATATTCAATATACAGTAAAGCTTTGAAATGCTACAGATTGTACATAATTCATTTGTGTGTAGCTAATTTAATATTCATTTATTTAAAATACTTTTTAATAGCCCCAGATGTTAAAAAGCTTATTTCTTTTTTCTTTCTTTGTTTATTATTTATTATTTTATTTTTTATTTATTTATTTATTTATTTATTTATTTGCTTCTAGGGGACCAGAAGACACTTGTTTTGAGTATGGAGTTTTTCCTGCTATTCTGAGTTTTCCTCTTGATTATCCTTTAAGTCCTCCAAAGATGAGATTCACATGTGAAATGTTTCATCCCAACAGTAAGTTTTGCCAGTAGATGATGCACTGTTTTCATATCAATAAAAAACCCTATTAAGTCTATGTAGTATTATTCATTTAGGCTTTTCCCCACTAAATTAAGGCAATCTGAATCCTTTTTTAAATGCAATATGGACTTTTTCAACACCAATTAGGATATAGATTTTAAATTATTTACTTTTTTTAAAGGATTTTGCTTAACTGTTTTTCTCACATTTAATTGATAAGTAATTCTGCACTTATAAATTCATTTTTGTTATGAATTAAATAGATGTTTAATCTTAGTGATTGCATCTAGCTAACAGTTGATAATATTTTTCTCTTTGATGAGCAGCATACAGAGATGTGGAATAAAGGTTATGTAACATCTGGCTGTACTTCAGAATACTTTTTCCAAACCAAGATGTAATTCCACAAGTGAACTAGGCTGAAGAAAAAAGTTTAAAAATAGTAAATATATTACATATTTATCATAGAGTAAATTTGGCCTAGTTTTAAGGCACTAGGCTAGAAATAAAAAAAACTATGAGTTCTAGTCCTGCCCTAGGCATGAAAACTAGCTGAGAGAGAGACAGTCTCTCTGTGTTTGACACTTAACAACTCTTGACAACTCTCCGTGTTGACACCTAAAAGGATGGCACTCTCCTGAAAGAGCAGGATCATGAGTTGCAGGTCCTCCTAGATTATTGATCATTGTTGGTTAGGTACAGTGGTGGGTTATCCCCGGTTCGCACCGGTTCTATAGAACCAGTAGTAAAACCGGTGGGAGGCTCTGCCCACTGACCCTGACATCATAAAAACATTCTGCGCATGTGGAGGAGAGCGCGAGTGAAGTGAGCACATATGTGTGGCCCCATTGCAAATCGATGGTAAAGGTAAGTAGAACCCACCCCTGGATAAATAGGTTGAAACTGAAGCCAAAATCCTTTACTGATTCATTAGTGATAGATCTACCTAGAGCAGGATAATCTTTCCATTATAAATTCTGCATATTTCTGCCTGGTTTATTGCAATTCTCTATAAATGGATTGTCTTTGAAAACTGCAATTAGTTCAAAATGTAATCGCTCTTTCAAATTCCTTATAATTGTATAACACCTGTTTTGTCACTAAACTGGTCACCAGTAAGATTCTGGGTACAATTCAAAGTGTTGACTTTTCGCCAAAGGTTGTACAAAACTGGTTTCTCTGCATTCAGACATCTACTCTACTTGTCCAGGGAACAGATGTTGCCAACATATTTAATAGTTTCCTAGGCAGGGCAAACTGAAGTGGGCATGACCTTGTAAGCCATGTTTCTTAACTGTTGTCCTCTATTTCAGAATAATCTCTCTGGAAATTAGGCTGGCACTCACATTGTTAGGTTTCTGCAAGATATTAAAGGCAAGCTGTTCCAGAGAGCTGTGGAACTGAACGCCTACCACTACACATACTGCAATACAGCATATTTTTGCTTTTATGATATAAACTGATAAGTTGTTTATACTAATAATATATAAATACAATAAAAACAGTAATATCAACTATTAATAACATAACATCATAATAGCTATTAAACATAATATCAGCATTGTATATATAAAAATAATTTTAAAAATTCCCTTCTCATCCTGTAGGTGGTATGTGTCAGCTGCAATCTTGGGTCTTCTACCAGTGGCTTGGGAGTTGAGGGCTTTGCGTAGTATCTTAGCTGTTCGTAGCACTGCACTCTTTTAGACAAATAACTCTTTATGTTCCTGGGATCTTCTGGAGCCACTCTTCCAGTTTAGGAGTCACATCCTCACGTGCTCCTGTCACTACTAGGACCACTTTGGCCTTTACTTTCCACATCCCTCTAGTTCCTCCTTCAGCCCCTGGTGATGGATGGATGGATGGATGGATGGATGGATGGAAAGAGATAGACATCTTTTTAGAAAATATATTGGAACTTTATAATGTGGCATCTTTACCTGCTATGCTTACATTGCCTCTATAGAAAAATATGGTAATCTTTCAAAATTTTCTTTTCCTTTTTCTGAAGTTTGGCTATAGCATTTAGCTTTAGACATGTGTTGTAAGCCAGCTAGAGTTGTACTAAGTTAGTGGCCATACAGATACTTTAAATAAATAATGAAAAGGGAAGCACCCAGTTTTTTATTTATTAAATTTCTATGCCTTCTTTTATCTTAAATTTTATCCTAGGGCTACGAAAAGGGAGTAAACGTATCAGCTTAAGTATAGCAATTAACAGTTTGCAGTTATACAATACTATAAAAGTTAGATAATATTAAATTTGAAACCTGGAAAATGTGTTTTTTCCCCAGAATTCAGGAATTTCATTAGTAATATTTATTTACTGTTTGGTCAACCCTCAGTGCCACAGTCAATCAAATAGTATCACAGAAAAATACAAGAGTGATGATTAGAATTATTGGAAACTTTTGTTGAACAATGTGTTAATATGGTCACTATTAGTTGAACTTGGCTGAAGGGGGACTTTATTGTTAATATTCAAAAGATAAACAAGAAAGATAAACATCTTGCATGTTGCATTCATTTCTAGTTCCTATAGGCACCAAACACATTCAATTGGACTTTTCATTGAAATTTAGTTTTACAATGTGAACCCTTAATTCTTAATTTTAGCAATAATGTGTTTCAAAATATATTTTGATTTTAGCGAATACTATTTTGTGAATGTTACTAAAAACAAAGACAATAAACAATATAAACATTAGAAGACCATTAGACATTAATAATTGTTGTATCCCATTTAAAAATTCCCAGATGTAATTTATTTTAAGGAAAATCATTTGCAGAATGAACTCAGTTCTAATGATTTTAGTCAGTTTTCTTGGGAGCAGTATAGAAGTATCATCACCTTCTTCCAACATGTTTTTGACACTTCATTCTAGCCTACAGCCATGATATTCCTTGGTATTCTCTGATTCAGATACCATATGCACCAGGCCTGACCCTGTTTAATTTTCAAGCCCAGACTAGATCAGCAAATTGCTACTATTTAATGAAGCTAACTTATTTTAAATGCAGCCATAATTTTACAAAGCCAATTCTACACTTATTAACTCATAAAGACAGATTTTCCCTCTTTTTTGTTGATATCTTGCTATTATATGATGAAACTGGTATTTGCCCCAGTACATGTTCACTGTCTTGCATTCTTCTTTACTTCTTTTATCTGTCAACTTTATTAATCCTATAAACAGCTACTTAGCTATAAATTACTATGCCATTCTCTGAGAAAAATGAAAATATATAGGAAAGCTATAGTGATGTTTAACTCCAACCTATAGAGAACTAGATTAGAATTGAAAGAGTATATAATTGCTGTCAGGTTTCTCAACAAATGTGTTAGATGACATAGTTTCCATCCTTGATGGTAAACCTCTTTTTGTTGTTGTTAATATAGTCTCAAAATATAATTCTGTTAACAATTTTTATTCAATCAATATTGCACTAACTTGAAAAATTCTTCCCATTTTAATCTTCTCAGTTTATCCAGATGGGAGAGTTTGCATTTCCATTCTCCATGCTCCTGGAGATGATCCAATGGGCTATGAAAGCAGTGCCGAAAGATGGAGTCCTGTGCAAAGTGTGGAGAAGATCCTCTTGTCAGTGATTAGCATGCTAGCAGGTATGAGAAAGGATAGCATTCATAAAGACAGTGATGAAGATAAAACACAAATTACTAGATTTTTCTAGAACATTTTATCTCCCAAATTGTTTAATCTAGATGAACGATTACACAGTTGGTCTCGGTAATGTTAGGCACTATGAAGAATTAATCTGAGGTCTTTTTGCTAAATCACTAGAAGGCCAAACTTAAAGGGCCATTCTTGAAAGTTAACGAAATAATTAAGAAACTTCTTATTTTAGATATTTGGTTCTGGCTTATATTGCAAAGTGACACAAAATTAATAGAAACATTTTATTTTATTATTTTCATAATGCTTTTCATTAAAAATATAAATATAGATTTAAATATTAAAAATACAATTAAAGAAATTAAAATGAATAATGGAGACAGATTTTAAAATCAAAGAAATATCTAGGTGAATAGGTATATGTTAAATTTTGTGCAAAGACATTCCATAATGAGACTTACCTAATTGCTTATTTCACACAATTTATACGAATATGGAAAATACTCATATTAGAATCATAGTTACATGGCTGTAATATGAAGCTGTGATATAGTCAATAGGACATTTTTCTGAGCAAAAAAAAAATGAGTAGTCCAATATGAAAATAGTATCTTTACTGAGCTGTTTTATAAATTAACAAAATCTTATTGAAAATCACTCAGTAGCCTAGGGGTGTCAAAATGGTGGCCCGCGGGCTGGATGTGTCACGCACAGGCCATGCCCATCCTGGCTCCACAAAGGCAAAAAAAGTCGAGATCAAGTTTGACAGTAGCCTGTTATATACTTTAATATTGAAGTTACCATTGCATGTTATATTATTGTGGCAAAGATATAATTGTCTAGATATAATATATTAGTCAAAGTAATGAGTACCCCTGGCTACTAGGTTCTCCTTTCAGCAATATGGCTGATACTGTGCAGACTCATTCAGAACAGTTGGAATTCTGTAGTGACTACAATAGAACAGACTCTTGGTTTCAACAGGATTCAACTCCAGCTTCTTTCTTTTTATCCACATACTACCCCAGGAAGATCCTATGTTCTTTTTTTCCAAATCTTTTCCTGATAGTATGGATTTTTTTTTTCATTCCTTACACATACATTTCTCCATGGATACTAATGTTTCAGTTCCTTAATATTCTGCTTGTTCCTGATGGAAACAGGACAAATATTTAAAATTCAGGATCTTTTCATTCTCATATTGTTTCTGCACAATCAGAATGTATAGGAAGTTATTTAAGTGCATAAAGTGCCTCTTTAAGTGGTTTGAAAGAAATATCAAGGCATTTTCAGCAAACTACAGCCTGAAGTTTCCCTTTTCTCCCTACATACGGATGTAGGAAGATAGATTTAAACAGATGAAATCAAATATCAAAAGCCATTTGTACTTGCAATGTCAAGACATAATATGGCATAGGGCCTGAATCAAAATTAAAAGAACTTTATGTAGTTAACTAAAAAAGAAGATTCTGATAGCTTGTATTATTGTAAGTGACTGGATACTCCATACTTTTGGAACAATGCATGAAATGAAATAAATTTTGGAATTCTTGACTTTATGTATGTTTTACTTCAGTGTGTGTGGTTCTTTTAATGAGAAACACTGTAAGCAGATGTTATTACTGTATTTTCCCCTGTTGATCAACCTTTCATTTCTCCCACTTTAGAGCCAAATGATGAAAGCGGAGCCAATGTGGATGCTTCTAAAATGTGGCGAGAAGATAGAGAACAATTCAACAAAATAGCCAAACAAGTAGTCCAGAAATCACTTGGTCTTTAAAAAAAAATCAAACAAAATCCCTGACACTCTTGACAATCTTCCTGTTGAACATTTTATAGACAGAGACTGAGAGCAGAACTCTTGAATTGGTACCAAAAAACAAATCTTGCAAAACTGTTCATGAATTTTTGCTCCTCTCTTTTTGAAGCATGCATCAATCTTTTTACACTTTGGAAGAAAAATCTTTCTCAATTTAAGACATACCAATAGATGGGATGCAAGTACTGTAGAGCTGTAATCCGTTTCTATTAGTAAAAACTTAAGTCTCTGAAGTTATCTGTAATATCATATTACCTTTCATCACAGTACCATTCACCTTTGTGAGTAGTAGGATTGAGATGATCTGTGAATATCTTACTACTTAGAAAAGTATTGAAATATATTGGTGTGTCACCAATGAGAATTATCCTTTTAAGGATTATTATTTACATAATCTCAACTAAAAAAAAAGAATGTTGACCATCAATAAAGTGAACTATCTTTCTCCTGGGGAAGAAGTGGTCAGTGTAATCTTACTTTCTGTTATAGCATTCTGCTTGCCTAAATTAAAAACATTTTATGTGATTGGACATGAAGATATTCAAAAGGAATATAGTTCCTTCTGAAACAAATTGAACTGGATATAACTCCTATAAACTCAGTGTTAGTTGAACAATCATTATTCATTAAAAGATATTTGATTTCTCTGATTGGAAGCCCCACCCATGATATTTACAATAAAGTGATGTATAGCAGAAGAGCATTCTTTTTCCAGGCTAATCTCTAATATAAATACTTTTAAGTCTAATATTGATTTAGTTGGGCAGCAGTAAGGAACAAGTTTTTAAAGACTAATTCATGTTTATTGCAGAAATCCATTACATTAAGAGGATGCCAATTGCTCTACATCTGTTATTATGTAGAGTTCAAATATATTATGTAAGGAATATCTTTAACAACTGAATTAGCCTTAAACTATACTTAATGTTTCAGTTCAATCAAATCAGTGTTTCACATTTAAATTAATGTTTTATAGATTTGCAGTCTGTGCAGTCTGTGATTCAATGAAATACATTTTTGAATTTACTTCATCTAATTCTTATACAGGTAGTCCTTGACTTGCAACAATTCGTTTAGTGACCACTCAAAGTTAAATAGCATTGAAAAAAATAACTTATGACCATTTTTTTATACAGACAATTCCATTGATATTATTTATTTAAAACATCCATTTAGTCACCCATCTGATAACAAACTCTGGCAGCTTCCATTCAGAAATTAAAAGAATATAAGAATGTTTCATTCAGGTTTTCCTGCAGGATGTTGCTTTCTCTTCAGTATGAATTTCCTCAATAAACACAAAGTAGGAAAAGCCATACAAGTTCCCGGTATATCTACTGCTGTACTATGAAGCTGTGTCATCTTGAAATGAGGACACTTTAATAAAAGCTTTCATAATGAAGGCAAACTAATTGATACATTCACAAGCAAGTTCGGAGAGCACTAAGGATCCCACATTCACTTTAAGTTGAGTGTCAAACTTGTGTCGTCACATTGTATTACAACTTTTTCCCCCTTTGCTAAAAGGGATGCAGGTGGCCAGAGCGAGACGCATCCGGCCTGTGGGCTGCGAGTTTGACAACCCTGCTTTAGGTTATACTTTGTTAAATGTGTTTATGATGATGCAATATCCCTACTATTGGAAAGGCATGATCGGTAGATTATTTGAAAGGAGGAAAACTCATTATCTGGTATAATTTCCCTGCCTCTGAGTACTGAAGTTAGTAATTAACTTCTAATAAATTTTGAAATAAATTCAGAGTACGATATCATGATGTATCTTGCTGTTCTTTCCTCACTCAAAAGGCTTTGGTAAAAAATGTGTGATGTACATTCTGCATTGCAAAAAACAAAAACCTCACTATGCTTGTTTCCTGATTTTTTTAAAAAAGATCATTAAAACTTGTTTCTTGAGAAAAATAGGTGTACTATTACTGTAATAGGCACATGAGTAATTTTTAATCTACATTTTTCACCTCTCTTCAGAATGTTTGCCTAGAGTTTATAGTTTTAATAGTTGAAAAGGATATAAAGAATTCTTCTGCCCAGCAAAGGAAGCAGTGTTGGGACACAAAAACAGGCAAAATAATTAGATCTACATTCATCATATTGGTTCCTCACCCCCTCTCTTTGAAAGGAATAACTGCTGTATTAAAGGTGTTGGAACTACATAAAACAGTTGAGGCTTCAGGGCAGGGCTACTCCCTGCCTTGTTATATTTGGCCTGGCTCTCAAAAGTCACAATTATCAGCATGATGAGAAACGTGTTGGTATGTTAGCTTTGAAGTTACTACATGCACTGGAATTGACACCTATCTGTAAATATTTTATTTCTCCTTTTGTTTGGATGTTGTTTGGAGTAGGAAAATATAAAGAGTTACAGGTTTCATAAAAGTAATGGCTTGTGCTCTTTAGTTAATAGTATACACTGAATTGAAAGGAGCTAGTGGTGGCTAATAGGTTTATCAACTGGCCTTAATTATACATATTTTTCCCCTGGATGAAAACATTCCAATTCAGGTCAACACCTGAAGAACAGCAACTACAAGTAAACTTCAGTGAGCTGGGGCAAATGAATTGTAGAGTATGGGTTACGGAGGCTTGTTTATTAAATAAATAGCCTGACAAAATGTCTTAAAGTTTAAAAATCCCTCCTTAAGTTACAAAGAATTCCACATTGGTATCAGGAAAAAAAAACCTTCTTTGTTTTAAATTGCAACATGAACATTTTCTGTAATTTAATAAAAGGGTTGGGTTTTTTTCATAAGAACAGTCTTTTTAAAATGATCCTTATCACAGAAAGACAAGCTTTTTAATTTACTGGTTAATAGAATTAAAAACCCACAAAAATAATCAGAGCACATATAATGGACTCTTGCACAAATTCTCCTGAACAAAGACCATGTTTTGGAATGATCTTTCTCTAATTGCTACTTAACATTCCTAGTTTAATGAGTGAGAGTGAATCTGACTTAAAGCTTCAAGGAAATCTTCTGCATCTTACCTTTTCCTGCTGTTGGATTCCAGGCCATTGTGCTAATGCAAGCTTGTCTCAATGTTTACTTGGTTAGCTCTGAAGAATAGTGCTAGGTATTAGAAGTAATAACAAAGAGATTTGTACAAGCAGATACTATGGATCCCATTTAAAATAGCCAGTAGCCGTTGACTTTTCTTTTTCAAGTCTCTAAATCTATGTGCAGATCAGTGGTGGGTTGCCCCCGCTTCGCACCGGTTCTATAGAACCGGTAGTAAAACCAACGGGAGGCTTTGCCCACTGACCCTGACATCATCAAAATGCTTCTGCATGCATGCAGAAGAGTGTGCACGTGCAGAAGAGCACCCACATGAGTGAAGCGAGCAAGTGCACGTGGCCCCACTGCAAACCGGTAGTAAAGGTAAGTAGAACCCACTCCTGGTGCAGATGTCTGAGAAATGGTCTCATAAGAGACATGGCAATTTTCTGGGTAGGAAAGATTTTGTTTAGTTATTCTTAAATCATATAAACATTAAGGCATTATAGCAAGAAACCCAGTCTGGTATCTTCTACATTCCCTAGCCATCCTGACTAGTATCTTCTACATTCCCTAGCCATCTGGTATCTTCTACATTCCCTAGCCATTCTGACTAGTAGATGATGTCTGGAATGAATGAAATTTACGTTTTGGTAAGCCATGATTTATTTAACCATTAAGCAATATATCAATTTTTTCATATATATGAAAAAGCACTATTTCATATCACATCAATATCTTCTGCCTAGTGAGAAAAAATAGCAATATCAAACAGCTTGCACATTTAGATACCATAGAATTTAATTAGCATTTAATTGGAACTGGGAATAATCTATGATAATGATTTATTTCAAGTCTTAACTGTGGCTTTCACTGATATTTTATGCTGCATAAGGAAGGAAATGTTTGTGCTTAGCCTACAGTCTCTAAGTGAAATTTCACAAATTGATGTTGTAGCTACTTCTGACACATGGTGGTGCTTATAGCTTGAATAAATGAAACAATGTTCCTTAAGGGGGGGAGGGAGGAAAAGAACCAGCAGCTCCAATTAATCTGCAAGATGCCATACTCTCTAGGAATTGAGCTAGGCCCAGTTCTTTTGGGATTATTTTTTGGATCCTGGCTGACCTTGATTTTTCATCACCCCACATCATTTACCAAATATGCAACTGTATGAAATGAAGTGACTGATGAATTGGAACACTTCATAAGTGAATTAATCTATATAAAAATAAAGCAGATTTCAAATGTCAAATGACTTTATAGCTTACATCTAATTGACACAAGCAGGTTTTAGTGACTTTTTTCTCCTGTTTATTTTAATTTTTATATACCACCTAGCTCCATTGTAACACTGAATTGAGAATAGTACAATTGAAACAATAGAAAAAGAAATGTCCCAAAAACAAAACAAAATCTTCAAATCAAACTATCCACAGGGGTTCACCATCTACTATAACCCCAAGCCTTGAGAAAGAGCTTAATTTATTAAGATCTTTCTTTTAATTTATTAATTATTCAGTGGTTAATTTATATACCTTCAGGGCTGGAGCTGTAAACCTCTCTGGAGAGGTTTTGTCATTCCAAAAGGCTAGGAGAAGACAACCTGCTTCTTGAGTCCCATTAATTGGATTCCAAACATGTCAACTCTCCTGGATTTGTACTCTGAGTTGGGTTATTTTATTTATTAAATAAATTTATACTGTTGCCCAACTCACAATATCTTTCATACCATGAAGTAATTTAAAAGTGGTAAGGAGAACATTGATTTGCACCAAGAAGGTTATTTGCAACCAACACAATTAAAAAAACAGTAATGTTATGTGGGCATATTTTGGCATGTTCACAACTGCTCCTGGCCCTGTGTCATGGACTCCAAATTAGATCTGAAACTTCTTCAAAAGTCTTACAAATGATTTGTCTTGTCCTGTATATCTAAATTTATTAATGGTAGCCATGTGCTGCCTAATAATCTCTTTACATATCTTGAATTGCCATTCTCTGTTTTTGTCAAAAGATTTGGTAGTTTGTTTTAATACTGTTGCGGAAAAAAACAATGCAAATCCTACCCTCATCTTCTAGCATTTTCCCACAGGTTCAGGGTTTCCTTTTTAAACACAAACAGCATTTCATCCAATCAAATTCAGCAACCTTGTCCAACTATATCATGTCTATATCAATTGTGTCCTCCTACCTTTGCTTTAAGGAGGTGTGATGGCTCAGCTGTTAAAAATGTTCAGTTCTCATCTGGAAAGGTGACAGTCTGGGTTCAAGACCCAAGCGTCGCATGATGGAGTGAGCTCTCATTACTTGCCCCAGCTACTGCCCATCTAGCAGTTCAAAACCATGCAAATGTGAATAAATAAATAAGTACCACTTTGCTGGTTAGGGAACAGCATTCCATGTGCTTTGACATATAGTTATGCTGGCCACATGACCATGGAAATGTCTTTGGATAATGCTGGCTTCCTCAGCTAAGTAATGGAGATGACCACCACCCCATAGAGTCAGACACAACTGGATAGGAGAAACCTTTACCTTTATCTTTACCTTTGCTTTGGTCTTCTGCGTGAGCACTTGCCATCAGTTTTAGGCAGGTACAGGAGTAGGGTGCTGCTTGTAGGAAATGACCATACAACTGAATGCAATATTTATTAAACACATCTATATGGTGCCCCAACTCACACAAGGTGACTCTGTATGGCCTATTCCATTAACATTTCACAATATATTCCCCCCCAACCTTCTTCAACCCCATCCCATTGGAGCAGCAAGCACAATCACACCACCACTTGAATGGCTTCCATATCAATCTTAGGTCCCTAGACTCAATGAGAGAACTTGTCGTCAGGATCTTCCACAAAAATATTAAGATGGGAGCCAATCTTATCTTTGGGGAATGATATTTCAGAGTGAGAGAGCTACCACAGAGAAAACTCTTCTTCTGGGTCTCACTAGATGTACTTCCCTAATAGGTGGGACCTGTAACATACCTTGCATCTTGTAGGTTATTGATGCAACAGCCATCTACTGCTTGAGTATATCATTGCTGATATGGTTGGCAAGGGAGATGCTTAATGATCAACTGAGCATAAGCATCTCCATGGTATGCAAAGAGCATTCAGCACAGTAGCCATTTTCTTTCATTCACTCTTGACATAATAAAAAAAAGTTACTTTGCTGTTTTTGGTTTCCCTTGCAAACCTAATTTTCTTTTGAGGATGTATGACTATGTTCCAATTTCTCTTTCGGTAGTATCTTGAAGTCCAAGATGGCATGTTTACTCAATTCCTTTAACCTCAATTTACTCAATCTCTTTAACCAGCTTTTCACTATTAGTTCCATTATTTAGGAATTAGTTAGGAAATTCAGAGGCCTTATTTCTTCAATCATTAGAAAAGTATATAGATGTTACAGACATCCATTAAAATGTAATAATATTGATACAGTGAATTAGTTTCTACAGCAAGGATAAGTAGTAGCAGAAAAAGCAAAGTTGAGTTTTGTTTACATATTCTTTATTCTATTCTATACCTGGAAGTAGTTACTTGTCAGTGCTTGCTTCAAACTGATTATGTGTGCTGTGTAACATGTAAATGCTGATTAAATGGATAGATTCTAAATAATAGTAAAGCTAATTCCATAAATCCAAGGGAGCTTTGGGATGGTGATTGCCTCTACCACCACACATCATCAGCTCATTAAGTGAGCTAAACCATATATTTTACAAAAATAATATAATGGGCTTCTTTCGGTTAGGCAAAACAGCTTTTTGAGCATGAAAAGGAGGGGGGCAATTTGAAACAAAGAAATAAAGGAAAGGATTTTTTTTCAGTTCCTCAAATAGAGATTTTGGAATAATTGTAAAAAAAAAAAAGACTTCTTGGTAAACAATTTTGCTAGGGTTTCTCCACTGTAAATTTCTCTCTCCATATGCTTTGCCAAAAAAGGGGTCCTTGAGTGTTATTCCTGAAAATTTTAGAATTATTGGGGGGAGATGTTGGGAAAAATTGCTATATACTGAATTCACAGATTGCCCTGAGATCTTTTTTAACTATGACTCGTGGAAGAGGTTACAGTGGTTAAATTATGGGTTACAAGCCACTAGGTTCAGACTTCTTGCTAAGCCAAAATCAAACAACTTCACTGTAGCTTTATTGTACTGTGAATCAGGCCCTAAAACTTATTGTACTGTAGAAAATGAAACCTGTACAGTTAGCCACATTCGATCTGTTGCAGCAAAAATGTCAAATAATTTCATAGCTCTTTGTTGCATGCCAATATTTGTAAGAGGCCAATAAATAAAATAATTTTGATTAACAGAACTGAATGGCACTTGACATATTGTGAGTGATAACCACACCAATTAGTGGTAGTTTGCAAAGAGCTTAATTTGAGTACTTTAAGATGACCAATTAGAAAGATTAAGCAGAAGCACAGTATTTTAGAGGTACTCTCACCTTTCCATGATAAAGCTAGATTACTCACTGATTGGCTGTTACAAAATTGGTGTTGGTTTCTAAATTTGACATATAAATAAATAAAATAAGAAATATGAACATGTAACAAAACCATTGTTTTAATAGCCATGATTTATTTTTTAACCTGAATGAAACACATTGGGCTGGGCTAAACCAATTTTGAGTGATTATATGCCATCAAGTTGACTATAAGTGCCTTGATAGGAAGTTTGTCTCTTCCGAACCCTTCAGGTCTTTCATGATGCACCTATCATTGCTGTAATTGAGTATATCCATCTTGCTGCTGATTGTTCTCATCTTTTTCCTTTTTTCTTTCCCAGACTTCTCAAAGGATCTGTGTCTTCACATTATATATCCAAAAGAAGATATTTGGAATTCAGTCATTTGTTCCTTGAGAGAAAAAATTCAGATTCAGTTGATCTATGATCCATTTATTTTGTAAGCTATCCATAGTATTCTCGAGAGTCTACTTCCAAACCAATGTTCAAAAACCTCAATACTCATCTGTCTTGCTTCTCCAAAATCCAGCTTTTGATTCTATAGAGTGTCAATCATTGACTACATCATTATCTTTATCGGTATAGATCAGTGGTGGGTTGCTACCGGTTCAACCTGGATCGGGCAAACTGGTAGCGGCGGAGAGAGGATCTGCCCACATGTCTGGATGTCTCTGTGCATGCACAGAAGCTTTTACGCATGCACAAAAGTGTGGTGTATGCGTCCACGAGCGAACCAGTAGTGGCCAAAATTGAAACCCACTACTGGTATAGATGCTTCTATATATATTTTTCAATGCCTTCATTGACAATATATTTTCTAAGGCCTTCATTTTTATTCTATCAAGTGCTGGTCTGTGGCATATTTCTTGACTACTGGTTTCTTTATAAGCATGACTTCTTCTGTTTCTTAATCACTGGCAGTTGCTTTTAATCCTTAACAACATCTTTAATTTTATTCCATAGTTCCTTTGATCTTCTATCAATATGGTACGAGATTTCAAAGCAATTTGTGATGTTATCCTTGAAAATGGTGGGTATCAAGACTGTAATGAGGAAACTGGTTGATTTTTTTTTCCCACTTTAGTTTGACTTGGAATTTATACATAAGCGGTTTCTGATTTGTTCTACAGATAGTCCCTGGCCATATCTTTGCTGTTTGCTCTTCCATCTCCAATAAATATAATCAAATTGATTTCTGTTTGCTTTGTCTTGTGATGTCTATGTATATTAGTGTAGTTTTGGTTGTTTAAAGAAAGTGAAGAAATAAGCTTTTCTATGATCATGCTTCTTATGCTCCATGTTCTCAGTGTAATTCTATCTTCGTAATTTTGGATTTTCCTTCATGATAACATCAACAAGACATCTGGAAGGCTTTAATGTATCTGGATCATAAACATTAGTATATCAAAATATCTTCCTCAAGTAGCATGTTGAATGCTATCTGGCTTGAGGTTCTTTCATAGATACTATTCATGTGATTTTCTTGAGAAAATTGCAATCATTCACCTGCTGCCTAACGCAGTCCCTGCTTGCTCTAATGAGGCAACTGGGATGACTTACACACTGGGGGAAGGGGGATTCTTGAGTGTCAGACACTCCTGGTTTTCTTTGCTCATCCATACAAAAAACACATTTTGTCCCCTGCCATGCTAGGTCAGCATACCAGGCCTTGTTGTAGGGGTGGAGCTTTCAACCAACATACTTTAAGTATAAGCCATGGTTTATAAGACATAATGCTTGGTTTCATATAGTCTACATAAATATAACCAAATAAACACATTGTAGATAAACCAATCACTAAGTATATAAGGAGGATTCCAAACCAAAAAGGCAAATTATCTCATTAAATAAAGGGCACTAGCCCTCAGCAAATAGACTCCTCACAAACTAGCAATATATGTTGATTAGGTCATGAAAGACAGCTTCAGCATTAACATATACAACAGAAGATGCTTTTTGTTAAAGATATTTCTTTCAGCCTTTCAACCCTGTAACAAATAGCCTAGCCTGTACCTGTAATCTATATCTAACTGAATTTAACTTTTCGTATTAACCTTTTAGTAGAATTGTTGGCTTTCTTTTGAGTGTTGTATGTCAAACACCACATCATGAAATTGCAGAGTTTTTTTCTGAAAAGTTGCAGTGATAGTTGCCAATTTGGATAACTTGCAAGGGCAGTTGGACACATTACCTTGTCAAAATTACAAGTCATTGTAAATCATTTGTTCAGGAGAAGCAATGAAATCAAGATCTTGCACTCATATTTTACTTTCAGTTATATTATATTATTTCCTTTAATAGCAAACATCTATGATTGAGTGCTGACTGGTTGGGAGTCAATTTGGTCCCCTTGAGGAACAAGAAATTTTGGCATGCTTACAGGGTTTTTTTAAGGCCCAATATAATATACATGATTTCAATGTGGATTATCTACTATCAAATCCAATAATAAGCTTCACATTCAGAAAGAGTCTCTTAGCCTTTGGTTTGTTAAACAGTTTTAAAGAAATTTAATAAATTTGATGGTCATCATCATAAACTAGCCCAGGAGAAGCGGGTAATACAGATATGATGTAATTGAAATGAGGAGAACCAAAATAAATTTTTGTTTCTTTTTACTCTGAAGGGCCATAAAGGATAAAATGGGTACTCACTTTTCCCTTTTGCTCTACATGGCAAAACCCACTACAATTTATAAAGATTTCTAAATGTTTTGAAAATGTGTTTTCACCTTAAAGCATCTTACCTCTTAGAAGACACTCAAAACCCAATTTCCACACCAAATTGAGGCCCAGCCTCTCAGGATGTGTTGTGGGAGAAGCAAGATAAGTTTTGCAGCCCCTGGATTGCTGACTGTGCTTTAAATTAATACATTTTCTGAGGTAATTGTGAGGCTTTAGTATAGTTGCTTATGTAATGCCCAAAGTATTTTATTTTATTTATTTTTTCATTTGTTAAATGGGGGGGGGGGGGCAGAACCTGTTCGGTGACATCATATCGTCACTGCTACCTGCTCGGGAAAACCGGGCCGAACCGAGAGGAATCCACCACTGATTGTACTGGATAATTTTATGTACTATGCTTAGGTCAGACTGAAGGCAGCATAGTTCTAAATTGTGTAAGCCCAAAATTTCAAGTCTGGTGGCATAAGGTATTCTATTGCGAGGAGAGGAGGGGAGGACTCTTCTTGTGAAATATCTCTGGACTCTCTCAGTTGTATTAACTATCTTTCTATCTTGTAATATAGTTATATATTAAATATTAAATTTAATATTAATATTAAATTTAATATTATATATTAAATAATATATATAGTAAGATAGTTATAAGTAACTATCTTGTGGGCAAGCCAATTCTGTAAGATTGAGAATATTTACTTACAATGGCAACTTTTTTCCCCCTTATAAAAACCATGTGCTTCCCTTTAGGCTTGGAGCGGGGGTCTTAGGATAACTTCTCCTGCAAAGCACTCTCAGGATTGCTCTCGTTAGCAACCATAAAGAAATTAAGACTCATTCCCTTTTAGTCTATTGAAAGAACATGATTTGGGAGGCCTAGTGAAATCTGCATATCACATAAAATTTGTGGATCTACCTCTTTCAAGGGCCATTAAGATTATGGGCTTGGTGATATGTAATTAGTTTTAATTATATGTTTTGCTATGTTATTATATTGTATATTCTTCCGCTGGCATCACATGTCTCAATTGCTTTTGAAGCCCTATATGTCACATGTCTCAATTGCTTTTGAAGCCTGCCCTTGATGGCAGACATCAAGGACTAAACACTCATTGGCAGCAAGGAGCTGATTTCATATAGGCATTATGAAATAATAAGGTAGAAATTTAGCTTATGCATTTTAATTTTTCTGTTCTCAGGATATAAGAAAGTGAATTATGTGACTGAATTTGCTTTCTGGAACTGTTCGTATTTTCAGAAGTATTGGAATGATATGGTAAAGGACCAGAGAATATAAAGAAGCAAATACACAAATGCTTTAGAGCAGCAGTCACCAACCAGTGGTCCACAAGAAAATTTTGGTGGTCTGCAGAAAAATAATTTGCATTTTTTATATTGCACTAAATCAGGGGTCCTCAAACTATGGCCTCTGGGCCAGATACATGCAATGAACATATGTGTTGCTGCAGAGAGTCTCTCCCTTTGGGGTCTTTTTGTATGGGTCGGAGTGGAGGAAGAAATTCCGACTTGGGGTCTGCTTCAGCCTCCTGGTGTGGGGCTTTGGGCAAAGGCTGGAGGGAAGTGCCACTGGTGGCAAAGAGTTGGAGGCCTTGTTCCAGTGGGACTGCATCATGGCCTGGAACTGGCTGACCATCTCAGCCCGCTGAGCCTCCAGGCACCAGTACCTGGCCTTGCACTCCTGTAGGTCTTACCTCTGCTTGAAAAGGTAGTAATCAGTAAGATGCTTCTGCTGAGCCTCCTTCTCGGTTAGATCCAATTTGAACTGAGCCAGCTGTTTTGCCAACTCTTTCTCATGGGGGCTGTTTAGCTCCAATAACTGCTTCCTGTTGGGCCTTAAGGAGCCTGGGCAAGCAGGTGAGGAGTGGCTGGGAGGGGAGGGGTGAGTAGAGGCTGGCGAGGCACCCCTTGATGTGAGTGACATTGAGTTGGCTATGCCCACCCAGTCTCATGAGTACCTAGCCATGCCCATGCAGCCAGTCATTAGGCAGATCATATTAGTGGTCTGCTGGATTTAAAATTATGAATTTAGTGGTCCCTGAGGTCTGAAAGGTTGGTGACCCCTGCTTTAGAGTATGCCAAGAAATGAGTGGCATCTCAAACCTCACCTGTCACCAACAAAAATGATCATATGAATTGAAGTCCATGATTTAAGGGACAAGTTATCCTTCCTCAACATATTTCTAGCTGGACCTGCATAAACTTTTCTTAAAGCAGATAAAAGTGCAATTTTTTAAGCAGATAAATGGAATCTTGTTTATCAGTAGGTGAATTATGACTCCTGGCATTCTACAGCACTGTATCTAAAGGTATGGCAGTTAAAAGCGGGGAAGATCACCTTTTAAGGACATATCTAAGTATAAATTATCACAATTGTTTAATTATGGAGATTAATGTAGCATGAATAGCTGTTTCAGGCTGCTACATCTTACAAGTTGGTCACAGTTGCTAAATGATCTTATAGTATTGTCAGGCATTTCATGCCATAGAAATCTCTGGTAATAGAGCACTGTCAGCATTATAAATTCTGAATCTCATACTTAAGCACAAGGCAAATTGTAGCCATCCATACATTGAACTGTAGCTTTTATCATCCCTAACTATTAGGCAGGGCTAATTGGAATGCCCACCCATAGTTTAGAATAAGATAAGCAACCTCAAATATTTCACGAACCACCCACTAATATCAGCTCTTTTATGTCAAGAATAAACTTCTGCTTGTATTATTTTAATCCATCCTAATCTTTGGTACAGTTTATACAATATTGCATATTAAAGCATACTGAATGCTCTAAAAAACCTGTATGGAATGTAGTTGTTATATAGCATAACATACAAGCAGGGAACTTGAATCTCCTGGAATTAACTTTCAGTTTAGGATGGACTCATGTAACATTATGTTTAAAATAATTTTCTTGATCTGATTTGGAGTTGGTTCACCCAATGCAAAAAATGCATTTGAAGGTGACCACCTTTAAAACTTTTTGTTAGGGGCACTAAACCTCATAATAATTGCCATAACTCCTTGGGTCCCTTCCTGTCTAACCCAGGCAAAGGAATATTTCCCAAAATGACAAATGACTGCAAATCAAAGGCAAGCTATGATGATCCAAATTGATCAAAGGTATGGCTACTACAACTACTTCTACCCTCAAAACGACGCTATAAGGCTCTGCACAGCAGAACAACAAAGACCGTTTTTCCCCTGAATGCCATCAATCTGCTAAACAACTAATTCCCACAACACTGTCAAATTAACTATTAAGGCTGTATTACTATTCTTCTTCTCATCCTTACTAGTACTTATCTCTTCCCACTTATGACTATATCCATGTTTAGAACTTATATTGTTTTTATTGTTTCCTAATATGATTTGATTGCTTATTAGTATCCTATGACTATCTTATGATTCTTGACGAATATATTTTATTTTTTCTTTATGTACACTGAGAACATGCACTAAAGACAAATTCCTTGTGTGTCCAATCACCCTTGGCCAATAAAGAATTGAATTGAATTGAATTGAATCCTATCCTATCCTATCCTATCCTATCCTATCCTATCCTATCCTATCCTATCCTATCTTTCTATTCTATTTATCTATTTATTCATTTTAATTTACTAAGATTACTTAAATAGGAAATAAAATGCACAAGCAGCTCTTGGTACATGCATTCCTAACTGAGTTAATTTCTAAGTTCTCAAAAGGCAATTCTCATATAACAAAATAAGAGAAATTTCTGTTGAATAGTGACATTTCATAGTCACTGAAAAGAATTGAATGGAAAACAAATGCACATACTTCATTTCAGAAGAGTTAGAGTTAAATGGGATAGGGGAACTTTCAGGAGAATATATTGGCAGTCCCCTTCCCCACCCTGGAGGCGTGTTAGCATGCAGAGGAAACAGACCAAACTAGAATCAGTGTGGAGTGATGCCAAAAATGAATTTGCCCCCTTAAACTGACTGCGTGCTATTTCCCCTGCCTTTGTTAAGCTAGCAATTAATACTTGGGAACACCCTGTAAGAATCCTATATATGAGAGAAATATGGCAGTAATCTCTGGGGTTTTTTTGGTTTTTTTTAAAAAACCCACAGTAAAACGCTAGAAGGTAAATGCCCATAATTGTTCTGCTGATGGATATGACATTGTAACAATCTGGAAGTAGAGAGGCCTGATGTTTAGACACGCATAATATAAAGTATCAACAAAGTTTTTACAGGCTATTTACCCGTCAAAGCACAGTTTATTGCAAGTGACAGATGATTTTTCAAATTGTCTTATGGAAAGAGTGACAGGGCCCAGCTGGTATCTGTCTAATAAGAGTTGAAGCCCAATCCTTTCCCTGTGGAAAGGATGTGCATTATGACTAAACAGGCTGATGAAAATCAGTATTAAGATATTGGGAAATTCCTTAGATAGAGCCAGCTGGAGAAGGGAGAGAGGAAAAAAATCATGGATACAAGATACTGCCAGACCATTTTTCATTTTTGTTATATTTTATCCAACCTGCTAGTGTTGACTTGACAAAATGTGAGAGCTCCTTGTAATTTAGAACAGCAACTGTTTCATTATTTAAGTGAGTTTTCATTAGCCTGTTATGATACTCAGAAAACACTGAATGTGCTTGGGCAAATTCATGGTTACTGCCAGACGAACCAAACATTAAGAACAGACTCAATCAAATTATAGAGACCCCAAAAAGAACACAAAGAGGTTGGGGAGAAAATTAGACTGTAAAAGGTGAGCATACATTATTCTTAGATTACAAGATTTTTTAAAAAATCACATGTAAACATAAATCAGTAATTACTTTCATAATAATAGTTTTTGGTTCCTTTGAAAGCATTTATAGGTTTGGCGATACTGAGAGCAGGGCTGTAATGTGACTGATGTATTTACTAGGCTATCCATTCTTCTATGATTCCACAATTTTCTACTCCTTATTAACTCCTTTGTTAATAAGGAAATGAAATAGGAAAAACAATCACGTGCCTAGAGAAGCCCATTTCCCTGGGATGCTCTAAAGTGTGTTCCAACCACCAGATGTCAGGGTTAATCATCTGCCAACCTCTTCAACGCTGTACAGATGACATGTGACTAAGGGTAATCCTGCATATCTGCACTATATCCTTAAACTGCTCCTGTCCTGTGTTGATTTCTGGCTGGTTTAAGAAAATTATGTGCAGATGGGGCACTTTGCCAGCAACTTGCCAAGTATTCAGTCCAGACTGCCAGTTCCTGAAGCCTCCCATTGAACAACTCCACTCTTCTGGGAAAACACTTTTCTTTCTTTTTATTTTACATGTTTGGCTCTATATGAAATGCTGTGATTCCTTCTATAGGAATCTCTTAGTATTATAGTGGTTATAACAGTTCTCTGACATGCAGAAAGTCAAGGTTCAAAACTTTTAAACATTCAGTTTTAATTACTATTTTTCTTTCCCTAACATATGTAACTTTATTTTTATGAGTTCATTACTGCACTTGCTTTTCTAGGCACTTGAGGAAGAAAGGCTTCACCTCAACTTCCAAATAGCCTAAAGAATCATCTAAGGAAGCTGGGAAAGACACCTATTAAAATCTTCAAATGAATTGATATCAGTGTCCAAGACAATGCATAACCAGCTCAGAAGAAGGTGGCTTCTTTTACCTTTTGATAACTTCTTCTGGCCACAGGAACAAACCCATGATGATTTAGTACTGAATCTAGAATAGAGTCCTTATGTTCTCTTTCTCTTCAAACAGAAGACTGCAGGAAACAGACAAGGTAGCTTTCCTCTGAGGCATGGACTTTTAAAATTAAGATAAAAACCCCCAGATTGCCTAACCCTGGCTGAGCACAACTTGTTGATCCCAGCCTCTGATTCAGGAAAGCAAAAATAAAACATCATAGCACTTTCCTGTTTGTTCCATACACTGTAACTTGGGAGCAGCTCTGCTGTACAGACCTGAAAGCCAATCTGCAGTGGGATTCAGACTAGTATGAGAGAAATCAATCTGATGGAAATATTCATTTGTTAGTATTGTTGCAATGGGAAATACTTTGCAATAGTCCCACATCACAAAGGAATTATATGAACTGGCCTGATATAATAACATTTCTTCCTTAAGACTGTATGTCAAATGCAAACATATAAAAGGATAATTAAAACATAACCAATCTCAATCCATGTGGCAAAAATTAATGCTAATTTATGGTTTTATTGGATTGAGTTGTATGTGCATAAGGCCTCCATTTCCCTCAAATCATGTATTTTTCAGGGTAAGTTATTCCATCTTTCCCCCCCATCCCTTTTTCATTAAATCAGGATCCTGGTAAATGTCAAAGGCTCCTTCACTGATGGCTTTCATCAGAACAGCGATGAGAATGGCATTTAATGCTTGTTACCAAGCTTCTACTCCTGTTTTCAATACATTTGCCATGACATCTTTCTAATTTCAGTTTTAAAAATGTATTGAACATATGAATACGTGTCATAAATTCTGGGCATATTTAAAGAAGGCAGAAAGAGGCAACATGAACACCACAAGACAAAATGTATAGGACCGTGATGGCGAACGTATGGCGCGAGTGCCACAGGTGGCATGCGGAGCCATATCTGTGGGCACATGAGCGTTACCTTAGCTCAGCTCCAGCGTGCATGTGCATGCCGGCCAGCTGATTTTCGGGCCTTCTGGGCCCACTGGAAGTCGAGAAATGGGCTGTTTCTGGCCTCCGGAGGGCCTAGGGTGGGTGGGAAAGGCTGTTTTCACCCTCCCCAGAAAGCCTCTGGAGCCTGGGGAGAACAAAAAACAGGCCTACTGGACCCACTGTACCACCATGTGCCACAAGTGGTGGGAGCACGGGGGGGAGGTGTCACACGCACAGGTGCAGTAGGGTGGGGCGCATTGAATTATGGGTGTAGGCACACGCGCATTAACCCCCCTGCGCTCCCCCTGCTTTTGGCACGTGATGGCAAAAAGGTTAGTCATCACTGGTATAGGCTATCCTTGCAAAGGCTGCAGGAAAGCAAAGCTTTGGATCCCACTGCTGAGAAAGTTTGAAATGAAAATGCCTGGCGATTATGGAGATTTATTCTTTTGCTGTAGCTGTTATTCTATTCTATTTGTATTTTCTATAAGCGTATATGCAATCATTTTAAGGTGACTTTCTCCCATGTAACATTCACAAGATACACTCACTTTATGACCCTTGTTCTGTTGTCATTTTTTCATAAGCATGCATCCATTTAACACTACAATTGTCTGGATATTCATTGGGAAGGAAGTTACAATTATTTCAATTTTGCTTATTGCTGAGAAGAAATAATGGGCTGGGCTGAGTATTTTCATATAATTCTCATAGGTTTATTTTCATTTTGGCCAAATAAATAAATAAATAAATAAATAAATAAATAGTTTAGTTTTGTTTGGAATCAAACACTACTAAAGAAGCCTCAAAGGTGTTTTTTCAAGAGGCAACTGGACTTTCTTGTTTTTTCTTTGCATCCTGAAAAAACACCTTTGGGACAACCATGACCTTGATGACTGAGAATCTCTACAGACTACTAAAAAAGGCTAAGTCACTTAAATCTCTCTCTTTCTCTCTGTCTCACATGCACACATGTACATACACACAGAGAGTATCTTTTTTTCACCCAACTTAAACCATCTATCTAATCAGAAAGTTTTGTCAGAACTCATCCTTAATTTCTTACTACATACTTGAATTGTTCCTACTTTCCTTGCAGATTTCACTGATTTTGTTTTAAAATAGGATTAGGCAAATTTCCACTCTTAGATAACTACAAATAGTAACAACAATACCTCCCTCTATATGCTTAAGTGACTATAACTATATTAGGATATATCTGCTTCTTTTGCTGAGATGAGCATTGGAAGGTTATTATCAATTCATACATTAAATTTATCAGATGTTTAATGCTGTGATTTAAATGTATTTGTTTTAAAAATTAAACCATGAAGGTGGAAAATGTTATTTTGATGCCACATTTTGGTGATATGGGATCACAAACAGGGCTGGTTATACCCCCTAGAGATTTTCCCATAAACAAAGCTGTTTGGGCTGTTTTAATGTTCACATTTTGTTGATTTATGTCTTTCTGAGTTTTTGACAGGTAAATCCAAAACATTTATCTTATTTATTCCTTCTAAGTCACTTTAATGATTCTCAGCTTAGAGAATTCTGGAAATAGGTGACTGTAGCTGGATAAAAGTTGCCAAAAAAGGCATATTTGGATACTGGTTTGAAGGGATAAGTCCTAGTTTAGCTGAAAAATTGAACACGCATCATGGAAGAAAGCAGTGACAAATCGCTTTTGAGTTGTTGCAGAAAAGCCCACAGACAAATGTTCAGGTAGTCATCAGCGTCAAAATGAATTCAAGTCACTGTAGTTGGCAATACCTAGCTTACCTAGATTGATCCCTAAAGGTTAAGCAGGATTGGATTTGAAAAAGAGCCAGTTTGCATAGTGGTCATGATGCTAGATTAGAAACCAGGAGATTAGAAACCACAAATTCTAATCCTCCCCTTGATACAGAAGCCAGAGAGATAATTTGGGCTCGCTCTGTCTCCTCCCTCTCCCGCTCTCCCTCTCTCTCTCCCCCTCCCTCCCTCCCTCCTTTTCATGTTACTTTGCTGTTTGTTTTGGCATTCATATAATCATCAAGAATCTATCTTAACTTGTATGGATCCTTTACCTTTATAAAGCAATATACTGATATTATAATTCTTTTAAAATATCTTTTGAAAAAGAGAGCAATTTCCTTGTATAGAAATTTATTCTGGATTTTTTACAGTCACTTTGGTGAGGTTGGTTGGCAAGTGATCTTTGACGTATGTCTCTGGTCATAAAGCAGGTTGCTTATGTTTGATCCTATTTTACAACAATTTTGAAGCAGTAATTAAACAAACGTGATATCATTAAGCAAATGTCATGGTTGTTAAGTGAATCCATTGTCTGTTATTGGGCATTTTTGCTGAAATGCCGATTTTTGGCACAAATGTTGTAAATCACAGTCACATTAGCAGAGGTTCTGCAAATGGCTCAAATGCAGGTTGTTTGCCAAGTCATTCCTGTGACCATGGGAAAAAGGGGCTGAGCATCAGAATTTTGGAACCAGATTATAAGTAACCTTTAGGCGATCTGCTGTGACTTCAAATGTTCACTAAGCAATCAGTCATAAGTTGGGGAATACCTGTACAAGTGTTCCTTGATTTACAGCCATTTGTTTGGTGACTGTGAAGTTACAATGGCACTGAAAAAAAGTGACTTATAACTGGTTTTCATGCTTATGATCATTGTGGTACCCCCACAGTCACATGACCATATTTGGGTGCTTGGCAATTGGCATATATTTATGACAGTTGAACTGTCCTGGACTCACGTTATCATCAGTTTTTAACCTTCCCAGCTGGCTTCTGATGTGCAAAATCAATAAGCAAAGCCAGATTCATTTAACAACTGCAGTGATTCACTTAATAACAATAGCAAAAAGGTAGTAAAAAGGAGCAAAAGTCATTTAACATCTGCTTTGCTTAGCAATGAAAATTTCGGGCTCAATTGTGGTCATACATCTAGGATTACCTGTATAGATTATCTAGATTATCTAAATTATCTAAATTATTTAAATTATCTAAAAAGAGCCTTGGTGGCGCAGTGGACTAAAGTGCTGTTAAATAGCACTTAGCTGCCAGCTGCCTGCAATTACTGCGAGTTCAAATCTCACCAGACTCAAGGTTGACTCAGCTTTCCATCCTTCCGAGGTACGTAAAAAGAGGACCCAGATTGTGGGGGCAATAAACTGACTTTGTATAAAAAAGAACACTGCTTAGGGGGAGGGGCAAAAGTCCTACTAAGCAGGTATATACAAAAGTATGAAGGCTATTGCTTAACACATTGTAAGCTGCCCTGAGTCTCCAGAGAAGGGCGGCATATAAATCAAACCAATAAATAAATAAATAAATAAATAAATAAATAAATAAATAAATAAATAAATAAATAAATAAATAAATAAATAAATAAATAAATAAATAAATAAATAAATAAATAAATAAATAAATAAATAAATAAATAAATAAATAAATAAATATCGTACATTTACAAGTAACTTGCAGCAGAAGTGCAATGACAAGAGTGATAACAGGGGTTGCCCATTTGCAAGCACTGCTAGTCCTAAAATTACTAGTAGTATGCATCTTAAAACATTGCCCAATAATTGCATCCAAACAGAACAACAAGTCCTAGCAATGAAAAGGTGATGGGGAAAGACTAATTGTAACTTGGGGCAGGAATCCTGGATGAAGTCCCTTTTTCCCTTTCTGCCAAGCACATTACAATTAAGAGGAAAGAAAAAAGAGTCTAAGTATCCTGTGCATAATTGTTGAAAGAGCATACTTCAAAGGCTTAAAAAGTGGGGGGAAGCTGAGGTTGTATACTCACTGACGAAGGGATATAATTACAGTGAAAAGAGAAAAGGAAAAAAGAAAAGAAAAACCTGCCAGAGCCCAGAGCACGATCAAGGGCTTGCTCCTCTTCATCATCTCACACACAGCCTCCCCAGCCTATTTATCTTCTGTTTTTTGTAAGCAGAGGCCTCTGTTTACTGACGCATAGCCCCATTAGGAACAAAGGTGCATTCTGTTTGATGTGAACCAAATGTGGTCTCTAAAAGAGAAGTCTGTGCCAGGTTCTTCTCTGATAACAATTCTTATTTCTTAACCCTTTGATACTTCGGCTGTGTTTAACTTTCTCTTTCCCCACCCCACTCTCATTTTGTGGTGAGAGTCCAAGCAAAATAACATTGGAGAATGGTTTTTCTAACTCTTCTGCCTCCTTCACATACCAAAAAAAAAAAAAAAAGCAAAAAAAAAAAAGCACCCTGACACTTCCTGGATGAACAATTAAATATAGTTCTTCTGTGATTTGTGCCATACATGATGAGGATTAACTTTAGGAGTGTGATCAGGAATAGAGTCAAACCTAAATAAAAATTTAGGGAATAATTCTGCTCTTCATGAGTGGTGTAATCCTGGTGAAGATATTTAGCATAATGTAATAACTATTCTTTTGTGAGTATTAGGAACATCTAAGAAATTGAGTCCATCTGAATGTCTATCGTATGAACCATAAGCATATCTTCCAAATATACAGAAGAACCAGAGCGAAATTATAGATTAAAATCCATTTTTCTGGACTTTTTAATTTAATATACAATTTAAAAAATGTGTTTACTAGACAACAGTTTACTAGACAACAAATTTACAAATGTTTCAGGAAAACTGAAGATGTAGCCAGAAGAAAGGTTTGTATTTTAAAAAGAAAAGTATAAGGAAAGTGAATATATACAGATTTTTGGCAGAATTTTGAAGTTTACAAAACTGAGAAGCTAAATAAAACTATGCTTGCCAAATTTTCCTATCCATTAATTCTTAATCTTCTAGCCCAACAATTCTGACATTCAGATACTCCTTTTCTCTTTCTCTATTCTCCCAAAGCACCTTTGTTTGCATTATAAGGAAAAGCAGAAAGAAGTTTGGACTTGCATTTTAACATTATCCTTATTTTATACCAATATTGTATTTATTCAGGAGGTGGGGAGAAAGGACAGTGAACAAAAGAGTATTTGACTACATTTGAAGAATTATCTGCATGCACTTTATAATTTTAAAATATTTTTTCCCAAACTATGAAAAATTGCCCCCAAATGATGGTTTTTCCTGTGCCATTTGCATAGTTACAAGCTTGAGGCTTGCGTTCATCTTTGATTTCTCCAAAGCTTATTAATTGTTAGGATGGAGACTCCATTCCACTTCCCTGACCATAAATAGCAGATTGGACACAATTTGGCCTCACTCTTTCTACCCTAACTCTACCCATTCACACTTTATGGAAAGGTTAGAATAAAAATAAGTAGCCACTTGCTAGTGTTTAAGCAAACCAACTGTATTTTAAGAGGGATGTCTTTTAAATCAGTGTTTTTCCAACTTGACAAATTTAAGAGGTGTGGGCTTCAGTTTACAGTATATTATGTTTGTTTCTTGTTTTTGTTTTGTTTTTGTTCTGATTTGGAATATTTATGTGAATTTGACATGTTTTGAGGCTGTGCTGCAGAATGTACAAACCTTTTTAATTATGATCTATTAATGAATCCTATTGCCTCTTTTCAGTGATTTATTTGAGAAGCATTAGTTATCAAATTTCCTCTGATCCTCATTTTATATTACATCAGCATCATGTTTAAAAAGTTAAAGATCATAATACTTAAGTTAAAATTAAATATCATACATATGTACAGCTTTAGGTATGCATAGACATATAAAGAAATGTAATTATTTTTGCCAAAGGCACAAAATTAAAACATGCACATTAAAACATGTTACTATTTTTACTCTTTTCCCCCTTTCTTTTGTTCTTTTTCATTCCCTGTTTATATGATTTCTCTAAAACGTCCAATAAAAATATATATTTTTAAAACCCACATTGCTCAAATCAGTAACAGTAGGGCAATTAAATATGTTGGTAACATCAATCAGACCATCAGATAAAAGAAATTGCCATATCGCCTACAGCTGACAAAAGGCACAAAGGCACAAAGTGCTTGGTTCTCAATATATTTTTCATTATTCCTTTATGAATTTCAATGTTTGTCTCAAAATTTTAGAGAAACTGGGAAGTATGATATTATGTAATCTATAGGTCCAGTAATTCCTAGGTATTCTAATTTTGTTTACCAGAAAAAAAGTTAAATATTTTTTATTTAATAAATGCCACAATGTTCTTCTACCCTCGTATTTCTATTACTCATCAAGCTTAAGCTAGTACCACACCATCCAGACTCTCACAGCATCCAGGCACTAGGTGAACATTGGAATGACATCACTTGTCTGGGGTGGAGATGTGTATATTACATCATGTCAATTGCAAATTTCAAAAAAAAGTCTCTCTTTGTATTGGGAAAATCACAGCAGTTTTGGCAACTACAGTATATAATAGCCTGTACCTGATGTGGAATTTTCCCGTGCCCAGAAGATACATGTCGATTAATCTGAGAAGCTGGCTTGATTCCAGAAAATACTTTGGATCTTTTACCCATCTCATATTGTTTTTTATTACGATAATGATATTTATATTTCCAATACTACTCTGGGGATTATGTAATTACAATACTGTATCCTTGTTGTTCTTATAAGTTTATACTGCTATATTCAACAATGTATTCTTACATAAATTAAAGGAAAATCTTTGATCCTTGAAAACATGTTTGCAATAGCAATAAAAGAAAAAAATGATTTAGTTTCTCATTTTTCTGTTGCCTCAGATTTTCTTTCCAGTTGCAAGTTTCAATGCATAGCAAAAGTTTTCCCTGAACTGATTAATACATCTGCCTCTCTCAGGCGGAACAATCAAAATGTCTCATAGCTATAAATTCAAACCAAACTTGAACATTTTGCAGCCTGTTGCAGGAATTATAACTAAAGAGGGTTAGTTCTAGCTCACTTTGAGTGTCCGTAGTGTTATTAACTTACATTTATGTTATTAACCTTTTGCTGATAGCTATTTGCAGATCTGCCTTTGGCTCCTAATTACAGTATATTTCATAGAAAGTTCAGAGATGTATAAAGATGTGGATTTTGACATATATCTTGCTGATTTCACCAGATGAGAAAAGATAATTTAGGTGGAAAATAATAAGCACAGAGAGAACCTTTTATTTCACTTTTTGTAGTCTCTGGCATGTTCTGATGAATGAAATGTCACCAGCCATCCCTTCTCCACCAGCTCATTCCTAGAGTCCTGTTGCACAACAGTTTGAGATTTAACAGTTACAGCCTTTTCACACTTGAACACACAGTGATGCATTGGAGATACATAGGCCAGATTCAAAAATATGCAGAATACTTGTTCAATCCTTGAGTTATGGCCCTGTCCTTCAAATACTGAATGACAACCTTCATATTTTTTACATATAAACATACAGTATGGTGTACAGACAATCATACTTGTAGTCTTGCATCTCTAGTTCGATTTTATAGAAAGACTCCAACAGTCATGTTGAAGTGTCTCTCCTTAAAAAATCCTTAAGCTCATTTTGTGCTGGCCACAATAACCACTGTATACCACTATATATTATAGTGTATTAATGAGCTGACATTTTGTTAAAGGTTCTGTATTTAATTTTTTTTTAAAAAATTGTTGATTGAAGTAAGCTCAAACCAGGAATTCTTATATGGGATATAAGAGATATCAAATTAACCCCATAATTTCCAATATTTTCATTTTAATATAAGAATATTATTCATGTGATACATTATAATAAAATAATACAGGAATATTATGAATATATAATATTCATATATTTTATTATATTGTTGGAAGAAATGTCCATATGGGTTCAATTCCAAGTAGGGAGAAAGACACTGGAAACATGGAGACTGCTTGGAAGGATGGTTTAATGGTGAACAGGACCATATGGGTTTGAAGCCCTGGGTGGAGTGGAGAGAAAGAGGTATTTATACCCTCTCTGTTCCTGTGGCAAGGGCAAGTATCCTATTGGCTGTCAGACTCCCAGAGGGTCTTAGCTAATTTTGTAGGCTGTCTGTGTCCTAGGCTTGGTTGAATCTTGCTGGGTGATGCAATGAAGGGCAATTTCCTATTGTGGCTGATTGGCTTTGTCCTGAAGGATAATCCTATCATCTTGGAGCTGAGGTCTTTTGTTTTGTAGATGGACTGGCCCAGCCTTTTGTCTTGTGGATAAATTGGCACCAAAATATCTGCTGGGGGCAGGGAGCTGGGGTCTTTTGTTTCTGTTTCCTTTAAGATTTTTTATTTCTCTTTTAGGGAAAATATTCTGCCTTTTTAATATTCCCTAGAATATTTCATTCTTCTAGGAGAGGGGTGGATGCTAACTTTCTACAATATGTTACTGTAATTTGTAATATATGACTCTTGTTTCTCAAGCCTGATGTTTTCTACAATAGCTGCTTTTCCATGAAGCTCCCATTGCTGGCAACCTGGTGGGATACTCAGCAGATACAGGTAGCTCCTTATTGAATGGAAGTTTACTGCTTGACTGTCTTCAGTTTAAATGACTCTTTTTCTGCTGAAACCTTTTTCCTTTGTTTTCTAGTCACAGATTCCAGATTAAAAATTATTAGTGTTTAGAAAGGCACTAAATTCCTGCAACTGTAACAGTATTGCTGCTGTGAAGTAGGGTCCATTTATTCTTAAATTCCTATTTTTTATTTTTCAAAACAAGGCTGTGTTTTGGAGGAGAGATAATTATAAGCCTTGGAAAACAAGCCATGTGTGCACAAACCTTTCCCCCACCCGAAGCACACACACTATCTCAATCTGGGCTCACTGCATTACAGCAGATGATGAATTCAGGTGTACAGAGAGCTAAACACCTCCTTTATTTTGCCTGCTTTCCCTCAGCAGTGGCTCTCTTGGCGAGGGAAATTCCTCTGCTTAAAAGCCAGCCTTAAGAGGGCTGGGCAAAGATGAAAAGTTCCCCAAGGCAGTAAACTCCACCTCCTCCTCTTTTTTCAGACTTGTTTTTTCTTTTTATATTTAAATGTCTTTAACTGCAGCCTCCTGCTGTGGCTGACTTTGTGGTCCGTGGGAGGTCTCTGTGCTTTCAGGATGGGGCATTTCAGCAGTTAGACATCAGCCAGCTGAGGATCACTCACATCTTAGGCGTTCTCCCTTCATCATGGAGGTCTTAATATCTTTAACCTAGCAAGGCTAGCTTGGCCAAAATTTATTGGTCTGAGTAAGACTGGTGAGGGGACTATTTCAGGTGGACTGGCAAAGAGAGTAACCCCTCCTGTGGAGTCTTAGTTCTCAGGCCATGTGGCATCCTCAAGTTGTGCTTGCAAAATTTCCAGGCCAGAGAGAGGTTTAGGATGAGGAGGCTAAATGATGACCAGGAAGGTACCTCTGCATGGGCCTGCTGACAAAGTTCCCTAATGTCTGCTTTGCTACTAGTTTGGACTGTGCTGCTGCACTTCCGGATTGAGCCATCCTTGGCCAGAGGAGGAAAGTCATGGGAGCATTGCACAGGTAAGAGCTGGAACATCAGTAGATAACCTCCTTTGCAAAAGAAGTGGAAGGAATGGCCACAGTCTGTTATTCTCTAAAAATAGTTGCTTTCTAAAGCTAAATACAAGGTCAGGTTGTAAGGTCCCTACATACAAATGTAGCAATTCCATATATGTCTAATCTATAAGCTTTGATCTCTTTATTTAGGAAAGTAGGATGATGTAGACATTATAGGTATGTCTCCTGGTTTGATTGGTTAAAGGACGGATAGAAGTGAAGCGATTTGCCTTGCTGTGTTGAGTTTAGTTGGGACAGCAGAGAAATCCCATGCACAATTCATGCATAATTCATAAATCATTGCAGTCCGGGAATTCTTCAAGGTCAGGTTTTATTTGAGGTGAACAAGATAAAGAGATTCTTATTGAGTAGGAGGAAATGCTACCACTGGATTGGCTGAGTCGGATGTTAGCTGATCTTTATGTTTGGTGGTGTTATCTAACTGTTGAGAGTTCTTTTGATGAATCTTTTGAGATTTCATTGTCCCTACAGCTATTCATCTTAATCAGCAATTTCAGTTCAAGAAAAGTTATACTGCAGTCAATGCCCAGTGTTGAATGTTGACTCAGAAATAACCCTTGCTGTATTCAATAAGACTTTATCCTTGTACTGTGTTTAGGTCTATAATCTTAATAAACATACAGAAATGTCATTGGTGGAAAACCTTCTTAGTATTTTCAAAGAAAAAAAAATGCTCTCCCTTTCTATTTTTTGTCCAAGCAGCTTTATTTTCAAATCTAGGTTACTGGAAGTATAAAAGCTTGAATCTCTTCATCCTTGTGGCTATTGAAGTTTATCCTGTTTTTAGCCATACTGATAACAGTGATACTAAACTGGCTTTTACTTGAAGCTTTTCCTTTTTTTCGCATCCTATAGAAGCATGTATTATATCAATTAATATATAATTAATTTCATGTGCAAAGAAAACCCCCATAGTTCTCACCTCTAATGGAAATGTTTGTTAAAACACGTTGGACAATTTTATTGCATTAATAATTTCATACTTGGCATTTGTTTAAGGTTCTCCTCCTGCTGGTATTTTAATCTTTCCACCTTCTCCTCCTTTTAAAATAATTTCTTCTGAGATTTTGCTTGCAATTCAGATCTTACGTCTACTTTTTTGGAGGCATTGTTAGTTCACATGTTACAAAATTCCTGCACAGAAGGTACATCGGATTAGATATTAATGCATAGCACATAACTATGTTATTATAAATGAGGAATATGAACGTTTACTTTCTGAATAGATGGGGAAGGAAGGCTCTACAATTTTTAAGCACACAGCTAAAAACCTAAAGAGATTTTAAAATATTATTACACATTAATATCTGGAGGAGAAATTTACATTAATTTCTAAAATATAAAACATCTGTAGAGCAATTTTATTACAAAGAAAGTAATCGTAATTTAGAAGTTTTCTTTGTTTCTGCTGTTTTGGAGTTATTAATCCAAGTTAAAAACACCATTACAGCTGTTTTTCTTTTTGCAGATGCGAACAAGAATGCAGAATTAATAGTCTAGGATTTGAATTCAATCCTAATTACATAAATACATAAATACATTCCACTAAAAACTTGAATACTTACTCCTTTTCAAGTATCTAGTTGCTTGCTTAATTGATGAATGTTATTAAAAGGCATAAGATCTGATGAGGTATAGCTCAAAAATCTTTGTCTTTTAATTAAAAAAAATGTTAGTTGGAAAAGGTGCTACAAGGCTGTTGATTTTTTTGCTATCATAACATAGTTCTCCTATGTAAATTCACTTCTAAAGCCATCCTGCATTTCTCTTGAATTTTACCCAACTTCTCACACTGGTCTGTAAACAATTTGAACAATTGCTTTTGATGTCTTCACAATAAAAAACTGAAATCCTCAGAATCAGTTTGGACAACCAGTAACAGTTATCTAAATTCATATCACAGAAATAAGAATAGATTCAGTTGCTTTTGAAATTCAATTGAATTATGCAAAGCATTTTTCTTGTCCTTGAAACTAAAAATGCAACAGAATTCCAGTAATGAATAACAACTGTTTTTTGTTTACTCTGTGTATGGACAAATGTCATTTTGCTACTCTAAATTTTATGATTCACGTAACAGAATCCCATGTTCAGTCAGTCACCTTACAGCTGACCCAAGATAAAGAAAAACAAAACAGTGTAAAAAGCCAAATTACATTATTCAGTAAACTTTACATTATTCCTATAATAAAGCCTTTAATAAGCAAGAATCCTTCATACATGAAGCTCTTACGCTAAGATATAAAGACAAGTGGTATTGTATTTCATTGTTACATCAAACATGATTTATACTTTTATATTGTAATGTTGGAGCAATCTTTAGAGATACGCAGCCTTAGCTTGATTTTACCCTTTTGCTAGAACTTCTCCTAAATGTTTCAAATAATTGTCTGCTTATCACTCCTGGAGGTTTATTTTTTGAAGACATAGTCACTATAAACTATGTTATGGTGACAGTTGAAATCTGTAGTTATTTGAAATGCATCCAGGGAAAAGGTGAAAGAAAGAATCTCCATAGCATAAAGATGATCTTTTAAGCCAGAAATCTTTTATCTAATGGAATCATAAATATTAGTGTGTAACACTAACACACAATAATACATCAGTATACTAATTTCATATTTTACCCCTTCCTATGAATGGATTTTGTGTGGTGGTAATTTCAGACTTCTTTAGGGTTCTAATTTAGATTTGAGCATAACTTGAGCGATCATCAGTATTTTCTCTCTTACCAATCAACCTGATGCTGTATTTCATGAACTGGAAACTTATGAAATAACCATGAAATACTTTATGATTTGTGCTATCCCCATTTTTAAGATGAAGAACAAATTATCAGGTTTATTTAGATCTGCATCGTCTGTGTGAATGTATCAAATCAAAGGTGAAATATTAAACATGCAGGACATGATAATGCAAATAAATAAATAAATAAATCCATAAGTGTAATAGAAATATAGATTAGAGTTAAACTTTATTTATTTATAAACAACACTGGAAGTTTTTAAGATGAGGTTGGATAACCATTTATCTGAAGTGGTGTAGGGTTTCCTGTCTAAGTAGGGAGTTGGACTAGAAGACTTCCAAGGTTTCTTCTAACTCCTATTCTATTCTATTCTATTCTATTCTATTCTATTCTATTCTATTCTATTCTATTCTATTCTATTCTATTCTATTCTATTCTATTCTATTTATATTATGGTATATCCACTTAATTCAATGTGATATCAATTTACCTTGACTTCACTTTAGCTTGATGAAGCTAAATCTGCAACCAGGCTTATAATAAACAATATTGAACTGATAAATGTCATCTCATATATACTTCTTATTAGAATTTCTCAGTTCTACTCTTTTACAGAACAATTAGCCACAATTTATGTCAGAAAAATGTCCATTTTTTAATTTATACTTATTTCGTTTTTTTATTTTCTTGACTTTCTAAAGAAGAAGAAATTAATGCAGGACATAAATAGGCAAGCCTCAGTGTGCTGTGTTTCTGGCCTCTTTTGACGTCATTAATACTTAGCAAGAACTTTTGACACACAGCCAACTATAGTCTGCAAAATATGGAGGAAATATATGAAAGATCTGTGGGCAAAAATCAATGCTTTTAATTATTCATAAAATAAATTCAATATTTTACAACAAAATAGTTCCTTTGAAAAAATATAATTGAATCCCCTTCAGTATTGAAATTGTTAACAGTGAGTAACAATATTATTAATCATGATTATATAGAAAGTGTGCACACTCAACTCATGCTTTGAATAACATTTCTGAAGTCATGGTCTGCTCAGTATTCCAACAGTCTTCTCAACACAGTTCCTATGGTTTTCTAATATGTTCAGAAGCTTAATTTTAAAGAATTAAACATACTCAGCAGGAGAAATGAACCAGTTTGTCTACATCTGAGAGCAGCGCTGAATCCTTATTAAAGGAATAATGTTTCTGCAGTATCACCTCTATCTTGTAACACCTTAGCAACTATCCAGGGACTTAGTAGCTGGCATGTTGATATATTGTGTTATTAACAGTATGAAATGCTGATTCTCCCTAACATTCTGCAGAATTCCTTTAGCACCCCAATTGAGTGCCTCAATCACTATCTCTCTACAGATGTTCACTGCAATGATTGGTTGTGTATCAGTAGACTAGTGAGATTAAAATAAAACAGCTTTGTATTACACAAATATAATTTTATGTTTCCTGAATGCTTTCACAAGTGATGTGATAAGCCCATCCTGTCCTTTGCTCATGTGCTTTTTGTATACATTTTTCATATAGTTCATATGGGAACCCAGATATTTTAGAATCCAAGTGTCTTTAATTTGAATGTGAATGAATTTGTGATTTGCTAAAAAAAGGTGGATAAACATTATCCAAAATATGATAATAGATTAAGGAATAGAGAGAACCAAAACATTACTCTCTTAAAATGCATAATGCAGAATTTCTGTGTTACTTCACTTGTGGCTGTGAGTTGAAGGCAGACAAAGAAGCAACTATGGAAATATATTTTAGTAAAAATAAAGAATCTTACAATAATGAATGGAACGATGTGCTACCTTCATCATTTGCCCAGAAAAATCAGTAACAGGTGATTGCTGAATCAAAACAAGCAAATTACATGTTTGAACTGATTCATGGTTAATCAAAAAATGAAAAGTTGGAAAGTAAGCAGTATAAATTTGTATTGGTTGCTCTAACACAGACAAAGAACATAGAACAGAAGTAAATAACGGTTATGAACAGACTGACATAACAGGAGAGATAGCATGATTGGAACTTCCTATTTTAGCCTTTCCCAAATGGGTGTCCTCCTGATATATATCTTGACTTCAACATCGCAGCTCACAAGAATATCATGATATTGATTATCAAGCTGGTTATGCATGTGGTAGTAGAGCCTATTTGGTGTGGTGGTTAAATATCAGGTTACAAACTGGGACATTATGAGTTCCAAGCAAGCTTTAAATACTATGTGGCATACCCATTAGGTGGATTTATAGATAATTTGAAAATGGTACTCAAAGGATACTCACTTGTAGCCTAGTTTCTTTTTAAATTAGATATCAAATGAGGTTCTATAGGTGCTTGGCCTGATACTCTTCAATATTTTCATCAATGGTTTGGCTGGACATAGCAGTAAAGCTTGTAATAGTCACAGAAGATACAAAATTGTAGGGATTAGCTAAAATTAGAGAAGTGGACTGAAAATAAAAGAATACAATTTAGAGGGGGAGAAGTTAAGTTCTTCACTTAGAAATTAATTCATAATGCTAAATGAGAGCTCTCAGGCTTGGTGACAGTCCAGATGAAAAGGATTTTGCAAATGTACTTGAGCACTGACTGAATATAAATCAACTAAATGACAAACGAATTTTAAATTTTGCATGTGGCAAAAAAGGGGTTGAGAGGGTTTTTAAATCGGTTTTTAAGAATTTTAAGGGGCTCTGGGGTGGGGGTGGGAGAGGGTTTGGGGGGGAACCCAAATGGGAGAAGGACAGGCTCGGTATTAGGTGTTAAGGAGGGTGTAGACTCTGGAGGTAAGAGGGCTCCTAGAGAGCCCCCTGTCGAGGGTTGGGCTATAGAAACATTGTGTGGGAGGGGCAGATATGGCGTGAGCGGGGGACCGTATCATGTGAAGGGGGCACGCACTCGCTGTCTTCGAGCGATTGCGTGCTCCGGTCCCCGGAGCTATTCCCGTTCCCCAGGTTGTTCGGAGTCTCAGGACCCGAGGCTCCGGTTGCTGTTATGCAATGCCAGGTCCGTTGTAAACAAGGCCCCCCTCATCTGTGACCTTCTTCAAGAGGGGGGTGCGGACCTGGCCGGTATTACTGAGACCTGGTTGGGCCGCAAGGGTGGGGTTCCCCTCGTGGAGATGTGCCCGCCAGGTTTCCTTGCATTTCACCAGCCGAGAGCTCAGGGCAGGGGTGGGGGAGTGGCGGTCATTATTAAGGAAGGTCTGGATCCGAGGGAGGCCACTGTTCCTCAGATAGCCGGGTGTGAGTCCATCTTTGTGAGGTGGGGTCCTGGTGGGCAGATGGGTTTGTTAGTCGCGTACCTGGCTCCCTGCCGCGTGGCAACGACCCTGCCCGAGCTCCTCAATGTTGTAGCCGATGTGGTGATTGGCACCCCCAGGCTTATGGTCATGGGGGATTTCAATCTGCCGTCTATCGGCGAAACATCTGAGATAGCTCGGGAGTTCATGGCTTCCATGACGGCCATGGACCTGACCCAGGTAATTCAGGGCCCAACTTACATTGGTGGACACACCCTGGACCTAGTTTTTGTCTCTGGGCAGTGGTTGAGTGGTCTTGATATTGGGGATATAGGCTTAGAACCCTTGTCATGGACTGATCACTCACTCCTTCGGCTCAACTTTCTGACCGCTGCACCTCACCGCAGGGAGGCGGAACCGACCAGATGGTTCCGCCCCAGGCGCCTGATGGATCCTGATAAGTTCCAGATGGAGCTTGGGCCATTCCCTGAGACACTGACACACGACTCGGCCGAGGACCTGGTGGCCGCCTGGAATAGAGCGGCCGGTGGGGCCTTGGACCGTGTCGTGCCTTTGCGGCCTCTGACCCGGTGCCGAACCAACTTAGCTCCTTGGTTCACCGAGGAGCTGAGGGAGATGAAGCGCCGGAAAAGACGCCTAGAGAGTGGTTGGAGGGCCAGCCGCTCCGAATCTGACTTGACACTAGTAAGAGCTCATATTAAGACTTACTTAGTGGCGATAAAAGCGGCCAAGTCTAATTACTTTGCCGCTCTTATCGCGTCATCAGATAATCGCCCAGCCGCCCTGTTTAGGATGACCCGCTCCCTCCTCCATTCGGGAGCGCGGGAGGATCCCTTACAGGGACGTGCTGAGGATTTTGTTCAATATCTGGATGATAAAATAACTCAGATTCGGGACGACCTGGCCGCCGACTGGGTGGGTTCAGGCGGGGTGACTGAGCCAGGTCTTGAGAGTGTTATCTGGGCTGAGTTCGATCCTGTGGCTCCCGAGGACGTGGACAGGATTCTGGGAAGACTGAACGCAACCACATGTTTACTGGACCCGTGTCCCTCCTGGTTGGTGCTGGCCTCCCGGGAGGTTACACGAGGCTGGCTCCAGGAGATTATAAACGCTTCTTTGAGTGAGGGTGTCCTTCCGCCTGCCTTGAAAGAGGCGGTGGTGAGGCCCCTCCTCAAGAAGCCCTCCCTGGACCCAGCTGTTTTAGCAAATTACCGTCCTGTCTCCAACCTTCCCTTCCTGGCAAAGGTTGTTGAGAGTGTGGTGGCGTGGCAGCTCCCCCGATACCTGGATGAAGCCGTCTATTTAGACCCGCTCCAGTCCGGCTTCAGGTCTGGGTACAGCACCGAAACGGCATTGGTCGCGTTGGTGGATGATCTCTGGAGGGCCCGGGGTAGGGGGTACTCCTCTATCCTGGTGCTGTTAGACCTCTCAGCGGCTTTTGATACCATCGACCATGGTATCATATTGCACCGGTTGGAGGGACTGGGGGTGGGGGGCACCGTCTTACGGTGGTTCTCCTCCTACCTCTCCAACCGGTCGCAATCTGTGTTGACAGGGGGGCAGCGGTCGACCCCGAGGCGCCTGGTATGTGGGGTGCCACAAGGGTCGGTCCTCTCGCCCCTCATGTTCAACATTTATGTAAAGCCGCTGGGTGAGATCATCCGTGGTTTTGGGGTGGAGTTCCATCAGTACGCTGATGATACTCAGCTGTACATTTCCACCCCAGACCACCCCAACGATGCCGTGGAAGTGATGTCCCGGTGCCTTGAAGCTGTGCGGGTCTGGATGGGGAGGAACAGGCTTCAACTCAACCCCTCCAAGACCGAGTGGCTGTGGCTGCCGGCGTCCCGATATAGCCAGCTGACTCCATCGCTGGTTATTGGGGGCGAGTCATTGGCCCCCACGGAAAGGGTTCGCAACTTGGGCGTCCTCCTGGACTCATGGCTATCTTTAGAGGATCATATGACGGCCGTGGCCAGGGGGGCTTTTTATCAGGTCCGCCTGATTCGCCAGCTGCGACCCTTTCTAGATCGGGACTCCCTACACACGGTCACTCATGCTCTTGTCACTTCCCGTCTGGACTACTGTAATGCTCTCTACATGGGGCTCCCCTTGGGGTGCACCCGGAGGCTCCAACTGGTGCAGAATGCGGCCGCGCGGGGGATTATGGGAGCGACGGGACGCTCCCACGTGACACCTCTCCTGCGCGAGCTGCATTGGCTGCCGGTGGACTTTCGGGTGCGTTTCAAGGTGTTGGTAATCACCTCTAAAGCGCTCCATGGCTTAGGGCCAGGGTACTTACGGGACCGCCTTCTGCCGCCAATTGCCTCCCACCGGCCGGTTCGCTCCCACAGAGAGGGCCTCCTCAGGGTGCCGTCAGCCAGACAATGCCGGCTGGCGACCCCCAGGGGGAGAGCCTTCTCTGTGGCAGCACCCACCCTTTGGAATGATCTGCCTCCGGAGTTAAGAATAATCTCTGACCTCCCAACCTTTCGGCGGGCTTTAAAAACCCATCTCTTTCAGCTCGCCGGCCTAGCCTGATTCCTATAACACTTTAGTATTTTAGAGTTGTATTTTAAATATGTTAATTTTTAAATTTTATGGCCATTTATATTATTATTTTAAGAAATTTTAACTTGTGTATGTTTGTATGTTTGTTCTTAATTGGCTGTACACCGCCCTGAGTCCGTAGGGAGAAGGGCGGTATATAAATCCAAATAAACTAAACTAAACTAAACTAAATTCATAGAAGGAAATATGCTTGCAAATCAAGAAAATAATCATTCTACATTATTTTGTAATTAGTCAGATATGACCTCAAATAATGGATCAGTTTTGGCACCACCATTTAAGAAAGATACCAAGAAAATGGAATAAATACGGAGAACAACAACTTGATGAGCAGATCTGGAAACTAGGTGTTATGTACAGTAGAGAGACCAAGTGAACCAGATAATCTTGAAAACAATACATCTTAGAAGAGATATGACAGCTCTTTGCAAGCACTTAGAGGGCATTGTTAAGCAGAAAGTCAAGACCTATTTTCTGTTGTTCCAAAGTACTGAACATCCAGCCACCAACTAACAGATTTTGGCCAAACATCCACAAAGTATTTTGAACAATAGAACCAATTAGCAAGGGGAAATGAGAAGTATCTCTTCAGAAGATATTTTTATGTGTAGGCTCACAACAATCTGATGGGGATGGTTTAATCATTGGACTTGATGATCTTTCCAGTCTTGTGATCTTATGATTTTATATGCTGGGTTATGACTTCCTTCCCCAGCTATGGTGCAACTGGCTGAGGGTAATGCAAATTGTGGTCTGACACATCTCAAGATATCTGTTTTGGGAAAGGCTGCACTAGTTAGATACCATACCATATGGTTTCTAATGATCCTCCTCATTGTTCCCTTGTTTTAGCATAAAAAACCCTATTGGGTAAGCCCTATGTCCAGCGGTATTTCTCAACTTCAATACTTTAAAGATGTATAGATTTCAACTTTCAGAATTCCTCAGCCAGCCCTGCCTGGGAATTTCTGGGAATTAACATCCATACAGTTGTTGGGGTTGAGAAACACTGATGTATAGCAATACAATGTATTCTGAATCATATTTACGCAGGAGTTGAGCTAGAGACTGTATGAGGAAGGTATATAAGCTTTACACATGGAACATGATATGCCCGCAGGTTTTTTAAAAGTATGCTGCAAGGCAGTTTTACCCCCTTCTCACTTTATCATGTCTAGTATTCAGGAAAGCCACTTTTGGAGACACAATCTCATTTGCTTTGCAAAAAGGTTTTGACTCTTCTGTAAGTTGAGAACTTTTGAAAATGCTGCCCCAAGCATTCCCTTGATCTGTATGAAGTGAGCATCCTCTGTTAAAAGGGAAAGAGGGTCCTAGCCAGAATTTTCACAGTATAAGCTGCCAAACTTTCTCTCAGATATCTCAGCTGTTCTTCTGTAATAGTTCATGAAATTCTGCATAATCCGTGGCTGGTTTCAATTATTAAGGAAGTCTCTGTAATATGGGAGGTACACTGAAAAAGATTGCTTTACCTTTTATTTTATATCATTAAGAGAAAGAGCTGCTTTTCCATTGCTGAGGAATCAATCTTAAAGCCACAGACAACAGTGGTGGGCAAAGTCTTTGAGATAACCTACCACAGTCATTGTTTTCATGGAGAACTGAATGCTTTGGTTCGTTAAGAAGGAACTTAATGCCCCAAACCAAGAACAATGAAACCAATTTTCCAGCACAAAATGATTTTATTTAGCTAATTTAAATGTTTATGTTTTTCCCCTTCAGAAGTTTTAGATTTAGAGCATAATTCTCTCAATACACTCAACACAAATTATCTTTGTTTTGAAAAATCATGGCTAGGAAAATCGTGAAATGGGGGAGGGTGGCACAGGTTCTTTCACTTTCCTAGTGCACTGAACACTATAATCTTGAGGTTATAGTTAGGTGCTATTCTGAGGATGACTTATTATATTTGTATTAAAACAGTGCTTCTTACAGTGTGTTAACATATTTCTGATATTTTACAGTTGCTGGTTCCTTGGAATGTTTATATCAGGAGTGTCAAACTCAAGGCCCAGGGGCCGGATCTGGCCCACAGAGTGCTTAGATCTGGCCACGGGGCTGCCCTAAAAATAGCGAAGGACTGGCCCATGGTTCCTTTGCCAACGAAAACAGAGCTCAGAAGGGCCATGGGAAGCATTCCCAAGCTCTATTTTCACTGGTAGAGTGTTGCAGGAGGCTGTTGCAGCTGAAAACAGCTCAGGAGCCATTTTTGCTGGCAGAGTGCTCGGGCCACCACAGGTGCTGCCGACATGAGTGATATCAAGCTGACCATGCCCACCTTGGCCATGCCCTCCCTGACCTCCCAAGGTCAAACACAACCCTGATGCAGCCCTCAATGAAATTGAGTTTGACATCCTTGGTTTATATGATTGTTTCAAAGGAAACGTAACATGTGTTTGTGTATGCACAGGCACTACTTGTGCTGGAATTATGCATGCACCCAGACACATAGTCTACAGTACCAAAGGACATGACTCCTTTAACACTTGAAATATTCTCTTTTAAATGGTAAAGTAGTCATTTCCTTTGAAACATGAGTCTGGAAGCATGCATAATTAATGCATAACTTCATTTAGTAATGCATAACACTAATCATCATGCTTAACATGCTTTTGAATGCTTTGCACAGACCTATTTCAAATGATTTATTTCAACCTTTTCCAATCTCTTGTCTTACATAGATTTGGGACTAGAGTTCCCATAACTTTCTACTTAGAGTGATTAAGAGAAATTACCATTCCCAAAAGTCAAAATTGTAAAGTATTTATAAAAATATGAAAAAGTTTTTGCATGTGGAAAGTGCCCTCCATTCATATAAAGCTGTTCTACATTGTGTGCTCAAACAATCCATAAGATAAATGAAATCAAAATCAAAGACATGAATTTCCTTTATAAGAATGAGAACTGGTACTAAACCTGCCGTGCAGAATCATAGTTCCTGTATGAAAATTTTTGTAAGAACCATAGCAGTTGGTTTTCTTCTGTTCAAAGTCCTTGAAATACAGAACAAGTTTCCAAGTGAATCAGTTTGATTGCAAAAGAAAATGGATAGTGGCAGCTTTCTGGTCAAGCTTTCCAGATAATAAGAACTATGGCTTAGTTGTTCACTTAGCATAACATTAATATATAGCACATAGCATTTCATAGCTATTCACTTCGCATAAAGATATAGAATTCAAAAGAATCCCTATCTGTGCAACTGATTTCCTTCAAGCTATTCTAGAAGGAGTGGCAGGAAATTAATACACATCATAGATTCCATTTCAACATGGCCCTGACCTCTGCTTTTACGCAGCCCAATCTGTCCCATATATTCCACCTATCAATATGACATGCAATTTTCAAAATGCAAAAGAACAAAGAGTAGTTCCAATTTGCTGTAAGTAGTTCCAAGTCTTCTTTCCATTTGTTATAGAAATCAAAACTGCGGATCTGAAAATGATAAATAAATGCAGAAAACAGAAGACAAATTTCTACTGAGGTATTGTATATATCACTGCTTTTCCAACTTTTTCCTTCATTACCCCAAACTGCTTATCAGACAGTCTTTATTTTAATGGCTCTGTTGTGATTGGGCAATAGATTTGTGTGTCGTTACCCAAAGAAAAAAAATACCCAATTTTTGGTAATCTGTCCAGGTTTGAGAAATCCTAGTATATATGAAGTCATGGGACAAGATCACTTGCATCCAGATTCAGGTTTTTCAGTTAAAAGTTATCATACATTTATGGTTGCAGGCTTCTCTCTACAGTATATGATGGGAAGGAACAGTGATTTTCCTGAATTCCCAATGACATAGAAAGAGACCAGTGTGTCTTTTGGTTGGGGACATGATCATCTTTCTGATTTTAGATCAGTTTTTCCTAACCTAGTGCTCTTCAACTATGTTGGATTTTAATCCCTGTCATCCCTCACAAAGCACTTCTTGACAAAATACTCAAAGCAGACTCAGAGCAGTAAGAATCAAAAACCACTTCAAAAGGGTACCAAGTTAAGCAAGGCTGCTCTAAAATCTGAAAGAAGATCAAGAAGTTAGTTGCAAACAAGGATAGCAAGGAGACAAGAAGTTCACAATTTTGCTTCCTCTCTTCCATACTTATGTACAATGAAGAACTTTTATTCCATAATACACACTTTGGTCCCAAAGCTTAGCATTTCCAGTTGTTACTGGGTTAATGCAAACCAGCCTTAATTTCATCAGAAGAAATAATAAAGTTTTATTGGGGATGTTGCTGCTATAATGGATTAGGATTATGCTTTCCTTTTTGGTTGTATAGGCAAAGCATAGCAATTAATTGAAACTGAGGCTTTAAAAAAGATAAGACATTATACAGCATGAAAGTCATAAAAATTGTATTATGGGCCAACTAGGTTACATTCACATATCACATCGAATCCTGGTATGATTTCAATTTCAGTCAATCAGAATAGAGCTGGGAGGGACCTTGGAGATCTTCTAGTCCAACTCCCTGCTCAAGCAGGGGACCCTATTCCATTTCAGATAGATGGCTCTTCAGTCTTTTCTTAAAAATCTCCAGTGCTGAAGCACCTACAACTTCTGAAGGCAAGCTGTTCCACTGGTTAATTGTCCTCAATGTTAGGAAGTTTTTCCTTAATTCCAAGTTGCTTCTCTCCTTGACTAGTTTCCACCCATTGTATCTTGTCTTGCCTTCTGGTGCTTTGGAAAATAATTTGATCTCCTCTTCTTTGTGGCAACCCCTCAAATACTGGAATACTGCTATCACGTCACCCCTAGTTCTTTTCTCTAGACTCGCCATACCCAATTCCTGCAACCATTCTTCATATGTTTTTGTCTGCAAGCCCTTAATCATCTTAGTTGCTGTTCTTTGCACTTTTTCCAAAGTCTCAACATCTTTTTTGTAATGTGGTGACCAAAACTGGATGTGATATTCCAGGTGTAATCAGTAATCAATAAGTGAAGAAATCTAAAGGTGGGTATTCTCAGGATTACTCAATGAATCCAAATCTTATGATATTCGTATCTGTAGCCAACTTAAAATATAGCTTAAATTTATTTGAGCTGCATTGAGTATTTGCAAATCCCTTCCAGATTCTAGAACATCATGGGCACATTTATATGACTGTGGGTACTTTAAATTGCCAAAACCTATCCAGCAATCATTTGCGTTTTTTGGACAATGGCTTCAAACCAAAAATTCTCAGCCAACTAGTGTTTGCTTGCCAATCAATATCTGAGTGCTTTACAATATTCTGGTTTCTCTTCAGATCATATACAAATTTTAGCCCTACAACCATTGAAGCTGATGTCTAAACTCTAACCACTTTTGTCTCTTCACAAAAATAATGGATAAACAATGTTAATTTCCCCCCATATTTTAGGATGAGCTCTTCTGTTGACTTCAGAACTTCTAATGCTAGCAATGCCACGACTTTTCAATTTGTGGTCCTTTACCTAATTATGTCCACAGACTGCTCTGATGGACTCTCTGAAGGCAAATAAAAAAACTCCTACAGTGAGAGCACAGGCTGTTCCTTCAAATAATTTTTGAGGTGGCATTTGCTGCCATGAACTACTATTTTCCTGCCCCCCGGATACAACATTGCTGGCAAAAGAAGATACCAAAACATCAACACCACTCCTGGATTGTGTAGTCATGTGATCAACTTGTATGTGTACCAGGACTGTTCCTTTGTCTGGAAGACCTCCTAGTATGTTTTGTGCAGGATTTGTTGGAAACACTGCAGATGAACTTCACATGTTGTCTGCACTCTCCAGATGTTTTTTGTCAATGTGACTTTAATGTAATTGTAAGCCTATTTAGCTTCCTCTTTCCTCCTCTCCATATGAATCTTCATCAGATTTGCTTTATTCTATGAATAAAGTTTGGGAATTATTTGGTATAACATTTGGGAATATTTGCATGTATTGGCCAAAATCTGTATAGCCATAGTAATAACAGCTAGGCCAGCAGTGAAATCCACTTACCTTCTCTACCAGTTCGGGAATGGGAGTGCACGCACGTGCCTGCCCAGAGGGTCAAAAACAGGATGTAATGACGTCCCGGCAGGTGGGTAGAGCCTCCCGCCGCTGGCACTACTGGTTCACGCAAGCCGGATAGATCTGGCTGGATTTCACCGCTGAGCTAGGCCCAAGATTAGACAGGTTGAAGTTTTGGCAGGAGTTAAAACCCATCTTTTAAAGAAAGCTCTGCAAAGGGATGTAATATAACCACCATTGTGGATTGTGTTTAAATGTTTTTGTTTTCAGTGACCTTAGTTTCTTTCTTAGTAACATTTGTTGTTATTTCTTGTTCTAGTTAATTATTTTATTAGTCTTTTAGTTCTTTTACTACAAGAAAGAGATGTAAGAGTCCTGCTAGACTGGAGTGGTACATAAGAGCTAAAAACAAATAAATACACAAACAAATAATTCTATTGTATAATACAATAAGGAGAGAACCAGTGCTTTCATTTCAGAAATTATTTTAAGCAATCTGAATGAAACCAACAACAAGTGTTCAATTGTATGGATCTTGTTCCATCTATTGAAATATTTGTTTCTCCAAAATAATGCTTTGGGGATGTTCAGAAATTAGAAAGTATTTTGCAACATTATATCTCAGGTGTAATGCTTTGTTCAAGAATGACTCTAAAGTTGCCAAATAAAAAATGCCTCAAAGTTGTGATGTATTCTCCAATTACGAAACATCCCTATTTTGTTCAATACAGCATGTCTGTACTCACATAAGCACACCATTTATCCACCCACCCATCCATCCTTTCATCACCAATCCATCCATCCCCCCCACCCACCCACTGGTCCAACATACAGTACAAGGGAAAAAAAGTAAGATTTGTTGGTCTACTTTCAGCCTTATGCCCCTTCTAATTATATTTCACTTATTTTTTGTAAGACAACTTTGACAACTCCTTGCTGATAGCTGATCAATCCTTCCCATCATTTGACTCATCTAGAAGATATTTCGTTGCTTTCTTTCAATAACCTGTTGTCTTCCCTAATTTCAGTAATTTAATTTGGTGCTTTCTTTGGCATAGACTTGCATCCCTTGGATCTTCTCTCTGAAGTGGTTCCCCTGAACTGGGTGAAAAGTGGAATACGAATGATCCAAATCCAAGGAGCACGTGGCTTCCAGCTTTCTGCAACAAACCCTCGCTTCCTCAATTTTCCAGCATCACGGATTTTCATTTACTGTGACTTATTCCCAGAGGAATTCTCCATTGTGTTTACTATAAAAACTTCCCACATACAATTCAGGGTAAGCATGTGGTAGATTTTATCCAAGAGCAGAATTTTTATTTCTTCAAAATTAAGATTACTGTAGTATTGGTGTATTTGGTTTATATTTCTGGATGTTATAATGTCATTAATTTAGCAAGCTTCACAAAATCTCTCAGGTAATTAAGTATGTCATAATAACAGTGACAAGAACACCTTTAAGCATGTTTGCTTGGATGAAAGTAGACTCAAATGCTTGATAGTACCTGTGTATTATTAACTCAAAATTATGCTGCAGCCTATAAAATTTAATTTTCAGGGCTTTAGGCAGCGATACACATTAGTCATAGATGACAAGATATATGTATTTATTGATTGAACTTAATTTTTAAAAATTACATCTCTTTGAGAACGTAGAACTTAGAGAAACATCCTGAGGTTTGAAAGTGATTTTTCTTTTATGGGCTGTGAAACTACAGGAAGCAAAATTAATTAAGGATTAATCCCAAATTAATCTTTATACATGAACCCCAACTGAGTCAATGAGCCTTATTTCTAAGTAAACCCTCTGATTTATTTAGGAATAACAGGAGTCACAAAAGAAGGGAAAGCAGAATGCAGTAGATTGTTACTCTAGTTCAGTGTTTCCCAACCGTAGCAAGGTTTAAGGGTCCCTCAGATCCACACATTTTAAAGTTGTTAAGAATATTGATGTAGTATAATGTAGATAAACTGAGAGTCTTCGATTCACATTGGTTTTTGGTTTCAAGTTTGCTAAGTGATGTTGGATATTGAGGTTTTTTTAGTCCAATTTGGGATGAAAATGAAAATGTGAAGGGAAGACCCATATAATCTATGTTGAGGGGTTAACAGAATAGGAGAAATATAAATGTATTCATAAATTCAGTTTGGAATCTTATTGGCTTTCAAATTGGCTAACTAAAGTAGATTAAGTAAGCAATCAGATTTTGCTCACTAAAGACTCCACTTCACCTTGGGAGAAAGAATGGAGTGGAAGGCCACAGGGCTTTGTCCTGATCTCTCTGATGTTCAACATTTTAACTACGACCTGGATTATTTTCAAATGCGTGGCTGATACACAGCTGGCAGAATGGACCTAATCCTTTGGAGGAGACAGAGAAGATGAAAAAAGCTCTAGACCAGCATAAGCAATGGGCTGAAATAAATAGGATTATATTTAACAAGGAGAAATGTACTTTTCTGCATCTCGGTAGGAAAAATGAAAGACACAAATATTGCATAGAAGAGAATCTGGCTCTGCAGTAGCACCCATGTAAAGTACGTGGTTATCCTAATTGACTGCAAGTTAAGCATGAGCCAACAATACTAAAGGCGTTTTTCCCCATCAGGTACATTAACAGGAACATCAAATCTAGATCATGGAAAGTAATAGTTCCATTCTGCTCTGTCCTTATCAGATCCACTTGAAATACTGTTAGTTCTGGCCATTCAAGGCCAACACACCTTCCTCCTATTTTCCCCACAACAACAACCCTGTGAAGTAGGTTGAACTTACAGTGAATGACTGGCCAAGGTCACCCAGCTGCCTTTCATGTCTAAGGCAGGACTTGAACTCACATTTTCTTGTTTTCTAGCCTGGTGTCTTAACCACTGGACCAAACTGGCTCTAAATTATTGATAAAATGTCAGAGTTGCCTTAACTCTAAAATATTTTTTGCTAATGTGTTCAAAACTGTAGGAGTTTTTGAGGCATCCGATACATCTGATCAAAACAAATACCGGTAGTATATTAAATGTTTTAACAGAAATGTTTTACCATTCATCTATTTGGCAAATTATGTTCTTTTTGCAGTCTTTCAAAAGTACCTTTTAATGTCTATGCACGACTAGAGTATGTGGGTAATAAACACAATAGTATTGTACTATATTACAAGAGTGACTAATACATATTGATGAAATGATGAAAAAATGTTCATGGAAGAATGAAAAATTTCTAAAGAAGGCTTTAATTCATTTGTAAAACATACGTATGCCTTGAAAAGTCAGTTTGTTTTGCCTCGATTGGATCTTCCTGAACTATCTTTACCCTGGCTTAATAGTCATTGTGTAGAGGAGAAGCAGAGGATACTATATGTACTTACAGTCACAATAGGGAAAAAAACGATGAATAAATTATATCAGAAGTGTCTTTTAAGGTACTAGCATGATTGCTACATATTTATACACTGGAAGTATTCATAATGAATGAGCTTTCATTTATCCAACCCAGGGATGGGAAGAAATTATTCAGTTATAGAAAATTAAACTTAATGGAGAAAAGAATAGGCCTGACTAGGTGGCTCAGTGGCTAAGATGCTGAGCTTGTTGCTCAGAAAGGTCGGCAGTTCGGCAGTTTGAATCACTAGTATAGGTCTCCTGCATGACAGGGGGTTGGACTAGATGACCTCCAAGGTCCCTTCAAACTCTGTTACTCTGTTACTGAATTGGATTAAATGGTGAAAGGATCTTGTGAGTTTGATTCTGGTGCTGATCATGCTCTCAATAGATCCTCAGCCTTGATTCTTTTTTTTCCTTATCATTATAGTATATTTCTGAGTATACGGTAGCACATTACTGAGACACTATTTTGTATTATACCAGAAAGTCTCGAGGGAGAGGATATTAAGTGAGGGTACATGATGATATGTGTATAAATCTTTGATCATAATGGTTAGCAGTAGTACATATGAACACCCCATTTCCCTCTAGGTCAAATAGGGTAACTAGAAAAGTCAACTTAGGCCCCAATATTTTTCATCCAAATTATGATTTATTAGGAAGATTGATGTGAATATAAAGGAGTAAAAATGATCATGAGTATATAGGGCATATGCATAACTGGAATTCCAGTAAATTGCATCAGAGCCTTTTATATGTACACAGTGTTTAACAAATGTCACAATAATTGTTATATTTTTTAATCCTCTTGAGTCCAGAGTCAACGCAGCTTTACTGCATTCTAACTATGCCAAAGCTATTATAAGGAAATAATGCCTTTCCAGGCTAACTGGTTTCATGAACTATGTTTTCAGAGAAACGAATACATCTTCACAGTTTTGGATGAAAACAGTGACACGCTGCAACTTGGACTCCGATATTCACAGAGTAAACTGCATTTTCTCTTCTGGAGCAGAGACCTTTTGAATGGTTGGCAGACACAAATTACTTTTCGGGATGTCTTTTTGGCGGACAACCAGTGGCATACGCTTGTATTGGCAGTATCTCAAGGCTCCTTCTCTCTCACTGTGGACTGCAGCATCCCCATAGATGTGTACGTGAAGCACGTACAATTCAGGGGTAATTTAACCTTAACCACCACCCCTGAGTTAGGGCTGCAAGGGGTTTGCACACACCAGCTGGTGTTCATTTGGTTCATGTTGATTTCTCAACATTTATTTTCTCATCTAAATAGCACAGGTTCTTCCCCCAACTCCCCATGTATCCCAAAGAAGCATCCCAATCCTTTATCAACTAGAAAATGCAGTTGCAAATATAGTAGTTAACTAAAGACGTAAGATATAGGTGTCATAATTCTGTTAGAGTAATCAAGGAGCACTGATACACATATCAATTGCATTCATAGCACAGGAACATTTTTTAGGCAAGGAAAAATCCATATGAATATGTGAGTTCTACAGTGATGAATTGCCTCCCCTCCTCCCAAATAATCCTAATTTTTAATACCCTGAATTACAGACATCATGTACATTAAGTATAATCATTGTCTGGTCAGCTCAGGCTTTTCAAAGAATGGCAAACAAAAAAATGTTGTAGGAACATTAAAAATATAATATGCCATTCAATAGGCATGGACACTTTTGTAGAATAGTCCCACACAACTGGAAGCCCTCTAGGAGGAGAAAATTAGTTTGATTGGCAATTAAATACAGATTGTCTGACAGTTACCACACATGCATATGAATTATTGTGCTAACTATGTTATTATCACAGGTTTCTCAATTTTGTGAGCTCAAATGATAAATATTTAAAGACAAAGTGTACACAAAGTGCATGCAACAAAAACAATACCACAAAATGCATTCTGTATGAAATTATATATATTTGAACAAGCAAATATAAAAATGAATACATTATGAAATGCACATTTCGCGTGAGCTTTGAAAGAATTGCAGAGAGAATCAGAAAGAGAGAAGATTGAACTTAATGCTAGAAAATTAAGTCACAAATGAGTTTTAAATCAGAATGCTCTCATCCTGTATTTGATTTCATAGTTAGCATTCCTGGATTCACATAAGCTTCCTTTTTCACTTATTTTAGGATTGCAGATACTACTTTTCCAACATTCTTGACTATGACAGGAACTCGATTTTATATAGGAAATAGAAGAAGAAGAAAAGGTTTTTTTACTGTAAGTATAACTTCTAATGTTCACTGTTCTGAAGACTCTGTTCTAGATACTTAGGTTACCTCTGCTTACTATATTTGGATTGCAATTTCTCCCTATCCATTTATGCTAATTTCATATGTTTTTCTGCAAAAGCTTCTCCACAAAGAAGTTGCTGTTCAATGAGAATCCATGGAATTGTTAGGTGTTCAGAATCCCTCTATGAAAATATAGTTCCTAGGATAACTTTGGAAATAGAAACCAGGATGAAATCCAGTATACAAATCAGAGCAGTTCCCATGTAGGGTTACAGTTAGCCGTAATTATCACATAAAGCTTTTAAAGTCTACCTCACTCCCCATTTTTTGTCTTTCTTTTCCAACTCTTACATACAATTCTTGAGCTCTCTTCACCATGCTCACTTATGTGTTGTTGTTTTTCAAATACGCTGATCTTTTCTTCTCCCTACTCCCATATTATATATAAGCATTTAAATTTCTGAATAACCAACATTATGTTCAGACACCATAAAACTTTCAGTGTAGACAAAATTCTGCACAAGATCAAATGAACAGCTCTATTCTTCCCAGACCTGAAACCGTGATCCTATAAAGAACACAATGACTTTCCTCCGTATTTCCAAATAAATTGCAGATACTTCAGACAAAATGTCTTCTCTTCTATTAGGGATTACTGGGGATTTCTTTTTTGCCCATTTTTCAGATGAGTCAGCAGCAAACCTTTTGAACAGATTTTGTAACAAATAACATAAGTACCTTCTCTGATTAGCAATGGGAGGATGACTGAACAAAAGATAAACTTGTTTCTTCTTCTAAACTTATCTGGTCCAAGATAGATTTGGATTTAGGGAGGGTACTGTAGAAATGATCAAAGGGAATACAAGATGGCATTTGATGATAAGCATACAAAAGCAATGCGGAGTCACCCAAATATTGAAACATCACTACAAATGTCACTTAAAGACATCTGAAAGTCAAAGCAATGCATCTGAGATTAAAAAGAAACACAGATATAAAACATGGTGGAACTGTGTGGAATCTAGTTCTCGTTAGATACTTCATTATTCCTTTAAAACCTATCAAAGTTTAATAAAATTCCCAGGATGGCTCATAAAGTCACAAAATTCAGCTGGGTGATCTTGGGCCAGTCACTCCTGTGAGGAAAATAGAAGGAGGAAAGTGTATTGGATACGTTCACTGCCTGGAGTTATTTGAAAAAATAATAAAAGTGGATACAAATAAAATAAAATAAAATAAAATAAAATAAAATAAAATAAAATAAAATAAAATAAAATAAAATAAAATAAAATAAAATAAAATAAAATAAAATAAAATAAAATAAAATAAAATTAAATATAGACGTTATTGGTATAATAGAAAATTTGAGCAGATTAAAATATGTTTACTTGGCGATGGAAGGATAATAAGTACCATAAGAACTGCTCTGAAGAGGGCCTAGCCAAAGATGTGTGATCAAATGATAGTTACTTGCATCCACTAAAGTAAGCAAGAGATTAATTGGGCCATTCTTTATAAGAAAGATAGGGCATAATATCGAAGACATGGAGGGAAGTGTAAGAAGAGAAGAAAAGAGACATCGGTATATAGAAAAGAAAAGATACAAATAAAGCAATGTCCTTATAGATTACCTATTACCTAAATTAACAGAGTTTAACAATAAATGTAATAAACTGGTGTATAATGTCCTAAACTGTAATCATACACAAAACAGCCTTGAAATTTGGGTTATAGAAACTTATGAGCTTAAATTACTTTTTACTAGAACTCTTGAGAAGAAAGTCAACTTGGTATAGTAGTTAAAAGCCAGGGAGCTTTTGAGTTCTTCTCCTGCCTTAGGAACAAGCCTTGATCCAGTCTCTCTCTCGGTCTCAGCCCTAGGAAAGCCCTAGGAAAGAGGCAACGGCTAGCCACTTGCCAGGGAGAGAGAGAGAGAGAGAGAGGGAGGGAGGGAGGGAGGGAGGGAGGGAGGGAGGGAGGGAGGGAGACTCAAGACTTAAGACTCAAAACTCAAGACTCAAGACTCAAGACTAAAGACTAAAGACTCAAGACAAAAAAAATATCTGTCATGCCCACTAAGCCACACCTGCAGAACTGGTAGTAAAAAATTTTGAAACCCACCACTGGAACAGAGACCTCTAAGTGTATGCACAATTGGGGGAAGAGATACCATTCTGTTTTCATTCAATTTTTTTTATTTTAGCAGTCAATTTATTTTTAAAGATGCAAAAGACCCTGCAGTGAACTGGAGTTTTCTTGTTATGGGAGTCTAAATTGGATGCTATAGTAGTTTTTATATTAAATTCTACAGCAGAAAAAAACAACTTTGTAAACAACCAAATTCCTCTGCATTTAGAAAAGCATATTGTTTTTCAAATAATTCCTTGTGGGAAAATTCCTTTTTTCTTCTAATGCTTTGCAGTATAGCTCAACAGTCATTTATTTCTTTTTTAAACAATGTTAATTGAAATGTTCTCTATAGTTATCAGACAGAACTTCTGTAAAAATGGGTAGAATAAACAGAAAGTGAAAAAATAGTAGCTGAAATGATTTATACTGTTTTTATCTTGCCCTTTTAAGTGATAAATTTAATTCAGGCTGTGATTTCAAAAAACCATCTCAAGGTTGAATATACTGAGAATATGCAAATAGATTCACCATGACTGTTGGCTTGTGCTCACTAGAAGTGATTGGAAGAAAATATTACAGTAAAGCTAGAATTTGCTGGAACATAGCACTAGTCCATCAGACTTAGTGTCTAATTTCAGTTATGAAATTAGACCTAAGAGGCTGAAATTTTGACAGAATTCTATTGAGAGAAATAGATGTATTTCTGTATACATCTTTATGTATCTTTATGTATTTGTAAATTCTTTGATAATTTTGCAGATGAACAAAAATATTAAATAGCACTTAGACTCATAGTGCTTTACAGCCCTCTCTGAGAGATTTATGGAGTCAGCACAACAACCTGGGTCCTCATTTTACCAACCTCAAAAGAATGGAAGGCTGAGTCAACCTTGAGCCAGTGAGAATCAAACTGCTGCCAGTCAGTAGAATTAGCCTGCAATACTGCATTCTAACCACTGTATCAGTGGTGGGTTGCCCCTGGTTCGCACCGGTTCTATAGAACCAGTAGTAAAACCAGCAGGAGGCTCTGTCCACCGACCCCGACATCATCAGAACACTTCTGCACATGCGCAGAAGCTTCTGTGTGTGCACAGAAGAGTGTGCACACATGCACAAAAGAACATGCATGCATGTGGAAAAGAATGTGTGTGCATGTGCAGAAGAGCATGCGCACATGCACAGAAGAGTGTGCACGCATGTGTGTGGCCCCATTGAGAACTGGTAGTAAAGGTAAGTAGAATCCACCCCTGCACTGCACCATTACGGCTCTTAACTATCACTCCTGACTAGGGGTGTACAATTGGTGAGGGCAGTCCGCATCATATTTAACCTGTTGTTAGGGTGCTCTGGATTCTACTTGAAAAGGTAGGGACCCTGAAGCTAAATCTTTTTGTTAATTTAATTTACACTGGACTTATTTAGTTGGAAGAGACCAAAACATCTGCCCTCAGCTGATGCAGTTAGCAGTTCAAGCAATTCTATATCCTAACAAATGTGCAACCTTGAAGGTGCTGTCTTGCTAACACAATGTTAGTTCAGGATAAATCGCTCAGTGATTTGTGAGTTAAGCCTCAAAGGATAATAATTGTCACTCTTCTATTACATTGGTTTATCCATAAATCAGAAAGGTTTGTAGCAGCTTTTGAGACTAACAAATGTTATTATATAGTAAATTATAAGCTTTTCTGAACTGCAGCTCACTTCATCAGATGCATAGATTGGCTTAATTAATATAAAATACATTGGGCCCATTGGGGAAAATTGAAGGGAGAAAGGATGGTTATGCAGATGAGAGACAGATTACAATTGCCTTATCAATTAACAATGGCAATATGTTAAAGCCACTGTGTTTGTTCAGACATTCTTAGATAACCTAAAACCTGTTTATATACTTAAGTTCAGTTGTCACATGCTCAGTTATGCTTCAGTAGTTTGTTTATATCCAAATGGCTATTCTGAGATCGGCAATAGAATGTTTGGAGGTTATAGAAGTTGCATCTTCCTTAATTTGTTTTGTTCTGTTATTTCTTTGTCCTTATTTTGAATCCTGATGTTTTCTTTCCATTAATTCTTTTGTTCAAAATTTGGTTTGTTTGTCCTCTGTTGTATCCAGAGGGTAGGTGACCCATTAGTCATAATGACAAGAAGCAAGTCCTTTGATCATAGCCCCAAACAAAGGCCAATGCAAACATACGATGCAATTTTGATAAAAGATTTAGCAATTTCTGGCCCAGCTTTGAATTTTGTTTTGAGAGGCTGATCTCTGTTTCCAAACATATGAAGCAATAGAAAGATAGTTTCTCTTAATGCATCAAAAATATTTTTCTCTTGTGGTCTCACACATGTGGAAATAGGGATTGGACTTTAAGGTCAGAGATGTAGCTTCTAGGCTGATGTAAACTCTGTCCTCCACCGTGTCCTCTGTGGAAAATCATCAACTATTGTCCCCAGAAGAGCTTTTGATTTTTGATTCCCAGTTTTTCTTCCTCTCTTTTCAGGGCTTGATAAGGCAGCTAGTCCTTTTGCCAGGATCTGATGCCACTTCAAGGATGTGCACTGGCATGAATGTTAACCTAGCAGTGCTGTCTATCCCCCAAATTCTGCAGGATCTGCCTGTGAAACCTGTGGGCAATGAGCTGCTGAAATACCCTTTCGGTTAGTAAAATAAAACATAGTTTTCAGGTGGTTTGTTCTCCAGCTTGTATTTAACATTACATACAAGAACAACAATGTAGTTATACCAAGTTGTCTGGAAAGAGTGAAGGTCTTTGTTAGTGGTAGAAGTTGGTTAATATCTGGAGTAAAGTCCCACTAAAATCATGTTGCATTCTGAATCAGCTGATATAGTCTGCATCACCCTTACATAAAATACAGCACAGATATTAATAGCAGGTATTCAAGAGGCTATACAACCCTGACTGATCTTTAAAAATTTAAAAAGAGTCAATACTTGGCTAGTACTTGCATGTGCTATGGCTACTGGTAGGAGAATCCCTGGGTTGTAAGCAAGACTGAGGAGTGAAAAAAGGGAAAGGCAATGGTAAACCACTTTTGCATTTTTTGCCATTACACATTGCCACATGACATTAACAGTCAGGAGTTCAGTTTGGCTTGAGTGCAGCTTTACTTTTATCTCTTTTCCTCAGAACTGTGAGAAAAACTTTGGGTGGTAAAAAATACTTAATAGCTCATAGCTATTACAGGTAAAGGTGGGGGATCCAGAGCATTTCCAGGTAGAGGCTTAAGTTATTTACTGTGCTAAGACAAGGATTGTTTAACCACAATAAATCACAACTGACTGAGTTCAAATAGTCTGTTAAGCCAAAGCCTATATGAAGTCAAAACCAGCAAACCATAATAAGGTTTAACTTTTTATAAACAAAGCCTCTGTATTTCCTGTAATGTTGTATGCCAGTCTAAAACAGTTGCCCTGATCCTACTGACATAAATCCATAAAATTCATGGCTGACTTAAATTCAGAAATATTCCCCATCCCTGGTCTAGCTGGTTTCTTCCTTTCATTCTCTCCCATGCCTCCCATCTGCAATACCATACAGCCTGAACTGAACTTCAGAAAATTGACTGCATTGCAGGAATTGAGGAAGGACCATTATTCACTTAAGATCAGAAATTCATATCCTCAGATCACCTTCTCCCTTCATTTCATATAGCAAATAAGTACTCTGAGAATCAGAAGGGTACCTATGGGAGTTCTCAGGATAACAGACAATGTGTTGAACTGCACTCCCAAAACATAACTGTCCAGGAAGACTAGCTGCTATTGCTTATAAAACATTAACATTAAAGCACATCAGATAATGACACTAGGATTCTCCGTATGTGTGCATAAAGGTATATACTGTAGCTGCAAGGAAATCTGAATGAGTAGTTGTTGAAAGCCAGAAACCAGAAACGAAACAAAAGAATTATATGCCTATCCTAATTGCTAAGAACATCAGCTATTGTTTTTCTTGGCATCTCTGATTTAAGTCAATTTCTTTTAGTTTTATGTTCAGTCTTGTTATCATGAGAACTGGCAATCATAAGCAATGCTAGAAAACTGAAAATTAATCATACATCATACAGTGGCCCAGGCATCGTGAGAGGATGCCTGGAAGAAACACCCCCTGGATTTGCCAAAATGGCATAACGACTCTCTACATTGTTGTGGGAGGACAGTGGAGGCTATCCACACCTTTTAAGTTGCTGCCTTTCGTCCTCAGGACAGCTAGACTCTATGAACCTGCCAGGAGCCATCTTCATTTCTTCCGTTTATAAATGTACTCTACCGCTGAACTTCTTGCACTGCAAGACTCCCCCCTCTCACAGGTGTGGCCCTCCACGTTATCGAGGGCCTACCTCGATGACGGATTTTGGGACCCAGAGAGGTGGCATGTCGCTAAGAGGGGGCTGAGGGGTTTTTTATGTAAATTTTTATCTAAACTTTTAAGGGGTTCTGGGAGGGGGGTGGAGGGGATAGTGGGTAGGGGGGATAACCCACCAAGGGGAGGGTTGGGTCGAGCCGTAAAGAGTGGTGGGGGGAGTGTGGGACCCGGGGTCATGGAGGGAGTTAGAGCGGATCCGGATAGTATATTGAATATCGTTACTGTAGGTGGGAGGGGTAGATATGGCGGGAGCAGGGGGCCATATCGTGTCAGGGGAACACGCACCCGCTGTTTACGAGTGGTGGCATGTTCCGGCCCCCAAGGCTCCTCCCGCTCCCTAGGTTGCAAAGACCCTCAGGGCCCGGGCCTTCGGCTGATGCTGTGCAATGCCAGGTCTGCAGTAAATAAAGCCCCCATCATCTGTGAGCTTGTTCAGGAGGGGGGTGCGGACCTGGCAGGTATTACAGAGACCTGGTTGGGCCACAAGGGGGGGTGCCCCTCGGTGAAATGTGCCCGCCGGGCTTCCAAGCATTTCATCAGCCGAGGTCACAGGGGAGGGGCGGGGGGGGGGTTGCGGTTATTATTAGAGAAAGTCTGAAACCGAGGGAGGCCACTGTTCCTCAGACAGCCGGTTGTGAATCCCTCCTTGTGAAATGGGGTCATGGGGTTCAGATGGGTTTGCTGATCACGTATCTGGCTCCCTGCCACGTGGCAGCAGCCCTGCCCGAGCTTCTCGGCGTCATCGCCGCGGTGGCGGTTGACACTCCCAGGCTTATGGTCGTGGGGGATTTCAACCTGCCGTCCGTGGGGGAGATGTCTGAGGTGGCTCGGGAGTTCATGGCTTCCATGACGGCTATGGACCTGACCCAGTTAATTCATGGCCCTACCCACACCGGGGGAAACACACTGGACCTGGTTTTTGTCTCTGGACAGTGGTTGAGAGATCTTGATATAGGGGACGTAGTCATCGAACCCTTGTCATGGTCAGATCACTCTCTCCTTTGTTTTGACTTTCAAACCGCAATACCCCGCCGCAGGGAGGCGGAGCCGGTAAGATGGTTCCGTCCCAGGCACCTGATGGAACCTGATAAGTTCCAGATGGAGCTTGGACCATTTCCTGAGGCTCTGGCACACGCCTCAGCCGGAGACCTGGTGGCCACCTGGGATAGGGCGGCCACCGGAGCTCTGGATCGGGTCGTGCCTTTGCGGCCTCTGACCCGGCGTTGATCTCACTTGGCTCTTTGGTTTACTGAGGAGCTGAGGGAGTTGAAGCGCTGGAAAAGATGCCTAGAGAGTAGTTGGAGGGCCAGTCTTTCTGAATCTGACCAGACACTGGTAAGATCCCATATTAGGACTTACCTAGTGGCGATAAAAGCAGTGAAATGTAGCTATTTTGCTGCTCTTATTGCGTCATCAGATAACCGCCCGGCTGCCCTGTTTAGGGTGACCCGCTCCCTGCTCCACCAGGAAACGCGGGAGGACCCCTTGGAGGGTAGTGCCGAGGATTTTGTTCAATATCTGCATGACAAAATCACTCAGATTCGGGAAGATTTGGACTCCGACTGGGTGGTCTCGGGGGAAGGGACCGGGGCAGGTCTTGAGAATGTTATCTGGGCTGAGTTTGATCCTGTGACCCCTGAGGATGTGGACAGGATACTGGGTGGACTGAACGTGACCACGTGTTTATTGGACCCGTGTCCTTCCTGGTTAGTGCTGGCTTCCCGGGAAGTGACACAAGGCTGACTCCAGGGGATTATAAAGGCTTCATTGGGGGAGGGTGTCTTTCCTGCCGCCTTGAAAGAGGCGGTAGTGAGGCCTCTCCTCAAGAAGCCTTCCCTGGACCCGGCAATGTTGGTAAATTATCGTCCGGTCTCCAACCTTCACTTTGTGGCGAAGGTTGTTGAGAGCATGGTTGCGAAACAGTTTCCCCGGCACCTGGATGAAGCGACGTATCTAGATCCGTTCCAGTCGGGTTTCAGGCCTGGGTACAGCACAGAAACGGCATTGGTCGCATTGGTTGATGATCTCTGGAGGGCTCGGGACAGGGGGTGCTCCTCTGTCCTGGTCCTGTTAGACCTCTCAGCGGCTTTTGATACCATCGACCATGGTATCATGCTGCACCGGTTGGTAGAGATGGGGGTGAGAGGCACTGTGTTGCGGTGGTTCTCCTCCTATCTCTCCGACCGGTCGCAGTCTGTGTTGGCAGGGAGGCAGAGGTCGACCCCGAGGCCCCTTATATGTGGGGTGCCACAAGGATCGGTCCTCTCGCCCCTTCTGTTCAACATTTATGTGAAGCCGCTGGGCGAGATCATCCGTGGTTTTGGGGTGAAGTACCATCAGTACGCTGATGACACTCAGCTGTACATCTCCACCCCAGACCACCCCAACGATGCCCTTGAAGTGATGTCCCGGTGCCTGAAGGCCGTGCGGATCTGGATGGGAAGGAACAGGCTCAGGCTCAACCCATCCAAGACCGAGTGGCTGTGGTTTCCGATGTCCCAATATAGTCAGTTGGCGCCATCACTGACTATTGGGGGCGAATCACTGGCCTCCACGGAGAGGGTTCGTAACTTGGGCGTCCTCCTGGATTCATGGCTGTCCTTAGAAGGGCACCTGACGGCTGTGGCCGGGAGGATTTTCTATCAGGTTCGCCTGATCCGCCAGTTGCGTCCCTTTCTGGATCAGGACTCCTTGCTCACGGTCACTCACGCCCTTGTCACTTCCTGTCTAGACTACTGTAATGCTCTCTACAGGGGGCTCCCCCTGAGGAGCACCCGGAGGCTCCAACTGGCGCAGAGTGCAGCCGCGCGGGTGGTGATGGGAGCGACATGGCGTTCCCATGTGACACCTCTCCTGCGCGAGCTGCACTGGCTCCCGGTGGTCTTCCGGGTGCGCTTCAAGGTTTTGGTTACTACCTTTAAAGCGCTCCATGGCTTAGGACCTGGGTACTTGCAGGACCGCCTACTACCACCAATAGCCTCCCACCGGCCAGTACGCTCTCATAGAGAGGGGCTCCTCCGGGTGCCGTCAGCCAAACAATGTTGGCTGGCGGCCCCCAGGGGGAGAGCTTTCTCTGTGGGGGCACCTACTATCTGGAACGAGCTCCCCCCGGAGATACGGAGGATCCCGGATCTGCCCACCTTCCGCCGCGCTCTTAAGACTTTTTTATTTCGCCAGGCGGGCCTGGCCTAACCACTCTCCATTTTTAGTGTTAAATTTTAATCTGTTTTAAATTATTTGGGGTGTTTTAATTCTGTCTGGGCCAAATTTATTTAATCTGTTTTTAGTTGGGTTTTAAATTTTGTATTTATGTATTTTTTGTTGTTGGCTGTACACCGCCCTGAGTCCTTCGGGAGTAGGGCGGTATATAAATCCAATAAAATCTAAATCTAAATCTAATGTTCTAGGCCTATTTTGCACATGTTATTTTTTCATTACGGAGATAATTTCCATGTAAGCAAGATCAATACATCATTATGTGTGAAATGTATGTGTTTATTTTGCTTCAAGAACATGGGTCTGGAAGCCAGTGCTACTTCTCTAACCTTGCAATTGTAGTAAAAGAGGCCAATTCCACATGATAGTGTGCAATTTGTTTTTCTAAATGGAACTATTCCCATCTAGAAACTAGTTCATAAAACGTGTATCTGTGGAGTCAGAATGAGCTGAGTTTTGTTAGAAGATAAGTATCTGGAGTGCCTGTTGACATACAACTATGCTGAATGATTTTAATAGGACTGGATAGAGGGAAGAAGAGGATCAATGAACTAAAACCAGGATTCATATCGGTTGTGTTCATATGATATAATTTACATGGTTGACTGTAGTTTCTTTTCTGGCTGTGCAGGATATAGTTTGAATTTAAACAGTATTTTAGGTCAGCTTGTGTTTGATTGATTAGCAGTTCTATATGTTGAGAGAACATGACTTTAAATACTATACTTAGTCTAACCTTTAATAAAGTCATTAGTTCAAAGGGCAATGAAGAATTATGATAGGACATCTAAATATTCTCAAAATCAGTTATCCTGACATACATACATCAGAAAGAATTAGATTAGTATTTACTCAGGGGAATTTGAAACCTCCATCTTCTGGTGGGGAAATCCATATGCATTTTCTCCCTCTCTCCCTCCCTCTCTTTCTCTCTCTCTCTGTTATTTTTTTTAAAATATACAATTGAACGCTAAAGTAATTTTTGCTTACTAAAGCTCAAAAGACCAAAAGATATATATTATTGAAGTAGATATGTTATGACAGTAGCTAGAGTAGTTAGGTAACTGGTTAAATCAGGGAATATTATAATTGCCAGCAGCAAACAAAGCAGGAAGAAAAAAACCCATTATCTTAGATCTGTATAGCTTCTTAATGGTTAGTAGAAAAACTTACTGTGTTACCTATACCAGTAAATATTCTGAAATCAGTAGATCTATCTAAACATTGCTAAATCTAGGTTCAGCCCAATATGCAGATGATCCATAAAAAGTGAATAAAACTTGAATTTTTATTTTTTAAAATATATCTCCAGAGCATTCAGAGTTATTTTATTTGTTTGTAGAAATACAGCAGAAGTGTTCTCTGCAAAGTGCATTTCTATTTAAATGTGAATAATGTTGTAAAGTGATATATTCTGCTTTTGTGGTATGCAATAGGTAGACCTACACCATGATAACATTTCTTACGAAGTCAGAGCAAATTTTGATCTGATCACATTTGATTTTTGTTGATATTCAGAAGCAGATATGAAGCTGACTTTGGGTTCACGCCCTCCTTGCACCAAGACTGAAAGTGGCCAATTCTGGTTAAACATTGTTCAGAAGGGACTACATCTCTGTACCGGGAATGAATGGATTTCCATGCTAGAAGGTGAAATGCTTTCTGGATATTGTTGACCTATGGATGCTTTGAACTTTTGATAATACCGGTTTATGGACTGTAAATATTTTCCTGGAAATCCTAAAACCAAATTCCCTTGTCTGTTATATTATGTAAACTAACATTTCCAATTCCAGTAGTAAGCAACATGGAGAAAATTCAAATGAAATTATCCTGCAACCTGAATAAAAGAGAAAAATAGATGCTTTTTTGTTTTTTGTAGTGGAATTAAACTGCTTAGAAATTGCATTAATAAGAAATAAGAAACTCTGCTGAAAATACATTTGCCACAAAGGAACATAACCAGTTTATTTATTTATTTATTTATTTATTTATTTATTTATTATTTCAATTTATAAACCGCCCTTCTCCTTGCGGACTCAGGGCGGTGAACAGCCAGAATAAAACATGATATACAAAAGTTAAAAACAATTAAAAATTATTAAATATTATTCGGCCGAGAATTAAAACAACCCAATTTAAAATCAATGTCAAATTTAAAAACGGAGGATGGGATCAAGCTAGCCCAGCTAGATGGAACAAATGGGTTTTAAGGGCCCGACGAAAGGTCCGGAGATCTGGAATCCTGCGTATCTCCGGGGGTAGGTCATTCCAGAGGGTGGGCGCTGCCACAGAGAAGGCTCTCCCCCTGGGGGTCGCCAGCCGACACTGTCTGGCCGACGGCACCCGGAGGAGGCCCTCTCTGTGCGAGCGTACTGGCCGGTGGGAGGCTATTGGCGGCAGAAGGCCGTCCCGCAAGTACCCAGGTCCTAAGCCATGGAGCGCTTTAAAGGTGGTCACCAACACCTTGAAGCGCACCCGGAAGACCACCGGGAGCCAGTGCAGCTCGCGCAGGAGAGGTGTCACGTGGGAGCGCCACCTCGCTCCCATAATTCCCCGCGCGGCCGCATTCTGGACCAGTTGGAGCCTCCGGGTGCACCCCAAGGGGAGCCCCATGTAGAGAGCGTTGCAGTAGTCCAGGCGGGAAGTCACGAGAGCATGGGTGACTGTGCGTAGGGAGTCCCAATCTAGAAAGGGACGCAACTGGCGTATCAGGCGAACCTGATAAAAAGCCCCCCTGGCCACGGCCGTCATGTGTTCTTCTAAAGACAGCCGTGCGTCCAGGAGGACGCCCAAGTTGCGAGCCCTCTCCGTGGGGGCCAATGTCTCGCCCCCAATAGTCAGCGATGGCGTCAGCTGGCTATATCGGGACGCCGGCAGCCACAGCCACTCAGTCTTGGAGGGGTTTAGTCGGAGCCTGTTTCTCCCCATCCAGACCCGCACAGCTTCCAGACACCGGGACATCACTTCAACGGCATCGTTGGGGTGGCCTGGGGTGGAGATGTACAACTGGGTGTCGTCAGCGTACTGATGGAATTCCACCCCAAAGCCACGGATGATCTCACCCAGCGGCTTTACATAAATGTTGAACAGAAGGGGCGAGAGGACCGACCCCTGCGGCACCCCACAAACAAGGCGGGGGCAGCGGAGTCGACCGCTGCCCCCGTCAACACAGATTGCGACCGGTCAGAGAGATAGGAGGAGAACCACCGTAGAACGGTGCCCCCCACCCCCAACCCCTCCAACCGGCGCAACATGATACCATGATCGATGGTATCAAAAGCCGCTGAGAGATCTAATAGGACCAGGATAGAGGAACAACCCCTATCCCGTGCCCTCCAGAGATCATCCACCAATGCGACCAATGCCGTTTCCGTGCTGTGCCCAGGCTGGAAGCCGGACTGGAGCAGATCTAGATAGACAGCTTCATCCAGGAACCGGGGAAGCTGCCGTGCAACCACACTCTCAACAACCTTCGCAACAAAGCGAAGGTTGGAGACTGGATGGTAATTGGCCAAAACAGCCGGGTCCAGAGAGGGCTTTTTGAGGAGGGGTCTCACCACCGCTTCTTTCAAAGCGGCCGGCAGAACACCCTCACTCAAAGAAGCGTTAACAATCTTCTGGAGCCAGCCTCGTGTAACCTCCCGGGAGGCCAGCACCAACCAGGAGGGACACGGGTCCAATAAACATGTGGTCGCATTCAGCCGTCCCAGGATCCTGTCCATGTCCTCGGGAGCCACAGAGTCGAACTCCTCCCAAACCACACCCCCAAGACCTGCCTCGATTATCCCGTCCGGATCTACCCAGTCAGAGGCCAGACCTTCCCAGATCTGAGCGATTTTGTCATGCAGATACTGGACAAAGTCCTCAGCTCGACCCTGCAGGGGGTCATCCCAAGCTCCCGGTTGAAGGAGGGAGCGGGTCACCCTAAACAGGGCGGCTGGGCGATTATCTGATGACGCAATAAGAGCGGAAAAGTAGCTAGACTTTGCCGCTTTTATTGCCACTAGGTAGGTCTTAATATGAGACCTCACCAGTGTTCGATCAGATTCGGAACGGCTGGCCCTCCAACCGCTCTCCAGGCGTCTTTTCTGGTGCTTCATCTCCCTCAGCTTCTCAGTAAACCAAGGAGCTGGCTGAGTTCGGCGCTGGGTCAGAGGCCGCAAAGGCACGATGCGGTCCAAAGCCCCGGCGGCCGCTCTATCCCAGGCGGCCACCAGGTCTTCAGCCGAATCATGAGCCAGAGTCTCAGGAAATGGCCCAAGCTCCATCTGGAACCTATCAGGTTCCATCAGGCGCCTGGGGCGGAACCACCTAATCGGTTCTGCCTCCCTGCGGCGGGGTGTAGCGGTTAGAAAGTCTAGTCGAAGGAGAGAGTGGTCCGACCATGACAAGGGTTCGATGACTATATCCCCTATATCAAAACCACTCGACCACTGACCAGAGACAAAAACTAAGTCCAGGGAGTGTCCGCCCGTGTGAGTGGGGGCGTGAATTAACTGAGTCAGGTCCATGGCCGTCATGGAAGCCATGAACTCCCGAGCCACCTCAGACGTTTCACCAGCAGATGGCAGGTTGAAATCCCCCAAGACCAAAAGTCTGGGGGTGTCAACCGCCACCTCGGCTATCACGTTGAGTAGCTCAGGCAGGGCTGTTGCTATGTGGCAGGGAGCCAGGTACGTAAGCAGCAGACCCATCTGAACTCCACGACCCCACTTCACAAGGAGGGATTCACACCCAGTTATCTGAGGTACAGTGGACTCCCTCGGATCAAGACTCTCTTTTATGATAACCGCCACCCCCCCGCCCCTGCCCTGAGCTCTCGGCTGATGGAATGCATGGAAGCCTGGAGGGCACATATCCACGAGGGGGACTCCCCCCTCCTGGCCCAACCAGGTCTCCGTAATACCTGCCAGGTCCGCTCCCCCCTCCTGGACAAGATCACAGATGAGGGGGGCTTTATTTACCACGGACCTGGCATTGCACAACAACAGCCGGAGACTCGGGCCCTGAGAGTCTGCGCAACCTGGGGAGCGAGAAGGGCTTTGGGGACCGGGGCGCACCATCGCTCGGAGATAGCGAGTGCGCGCCCCGCTCACATGATATGGTCCCCTGCACTCACCATATCTGCCCCTCCCACTCAGCGTATTGATAGAAAGGCCCTCTGCAGAGTGAACTTCAATGTACCCCTTACCCCCGGAATCTACACCCCCGTAGCCCCACTAACAGCTGGACCCGACCCCTCCTCCTGTGGGTTAACCCCCACACCCACACAACCCTCCCACTTCCCAGAACCCCTTAAAAATTTATCTAAAAGTTTACCCAACAAACCCCTCAGACCCCTTTTTGCTCCATGCCACCTCTCGGGGCTCCGAAGCCCGTCATAAAGGTAGGCCCTCGATAGAGTGGAGGGCCACGCCTGCGAGAGGGGGGAATCTCGCAGAATCAGAAGTTCCGCCGCTGAATACATTTAATACATTTAATACTCGGGGGAAGTCCATGGCAGGGGGTTAATCAAGATGATCCAAGATTCCGGCAAAAAAGGGGTATCCACTCAGGTTCAGTCAATAAACTCCACTGCTCTCTCACCACAGTGGATAGAGTCTTAAGCCATTTCGGACCGGATGTCCACACCAGCCGCCCTCTCACGGAAGCTGGGAAGGGCCAAGAAACAGCAGACTTGGTCCGACTCCATGTTAGACTTGAAAACCAGGGTGAATCCCTCAACAGTTGGGAAGCAATCCATAACAATCACCAATCCGCAGGAAACTGCTGGCCAAGAGGATGTTTTGATGACTACATTTAGGCGAGAAGGGGCTATAAAAAGTCCATGGGAGGCAGATAACACAATTCCTCAAGGGTCCAGATGATAAATAGTCATAAGGCCAGTGAGCCATATCCGATGAAAGCAAACTGGCTAGAGATCTTTCCAGCCTATGGGGCAATAAAACAGTAATAGCTCTACTTCACCCCCAATCAACACAAGGAGGAGGGGGGGAGCCTCTGAAACAACCAGCGCTGGGCCCTTTTCAGGTGGGTCCCCTTTTCATGGCTGTTTCAGGTAATCCCAGATGATCCATATTAACGTTGGTGGTATAATTAGTATAGTGCCCCATGTTCTCGGTAATAAAGGCCTCCTGCCTCTCTTCGCCCTCTCTGGCGTCCTCTCTTGCAGTTTCAATAAGGTTTATACAATGGGGTATGAACCTGCGAGTAGAGTGGATAAATATTTATTTCAATGGGGTAAATTTGAATAAGATCAAACTGGATGAGTGAATGGGTTTGAAAGAGAATTTAAGGCCAAGATATACTGTAGACACAGTAAAAGAAGAATAGGAGAGGAAAAATAGCAGGAATAGTTATTCTGCTGGATGAACATCTTTATAGCATTGCCTTGATAGTGACAATAGGCTTCCTTGTTCAGTGGTGGGTTTCAAATATTTTTTACTACTAATTCTGTGGGTGTGGCTCAGTGGGTGTGGCATGTTGTGGTGGGCGTGGCATGGTAGGCATGGCAGGGGAAGGATACTGTAAAATCTCCATTCCCACTCCACTCCAGGGAAGGATACTGCAAAATCCCCATTTCCTCCCGTTCAGTTGGGACTTGGCAGGCAGAGAATAGATGGGGACGGGGCCAGTCAGAATTTTTACTGGTCTGAATATGGGTTGAGTTTTCAAAATTTTTGCTACTGGTTCTCCAGAACTGGTCAGAACCTGCTGAAACCCACCTCTGTCCTTGTTCCCTGTCACTTTCTAGTTGAAGAAAGATTGGACTATTTGGAAGAATACCAGAGATTAGCTACAAATTCTGAAACCTTGGGCATTGAGATCTTTGTTATTCCCAAGGTGGGTCTTTTTGTAGCTACTGCTAATCGCTTCACTCCTCCTGGATCAGCCATTTACAAATGGATTGATGAAAAATTTGTGCCTTACCAAAATCTCCCCACCTACCAAGCTCAGTCCTGGGAATTCTTCACTGTGGGAAAAAAGGTACTGTGTAAATTATGTATTCTTTTATTTTAAATTAGCCATTCTTTTATTTAATTTGAGTGAATGAAAACTGTTGTTGAATAATTTTTCCAAAACTAAACAACATAGGACTTGCATTTTCTGTGATGGAAAACAATTGCAACAAGTCTTAATTTTTATGGGAAACTTACTGAAAATGTTCAGGATCAACATTCAGAAGGGCATAGTACTCAACTGATGCAGTAGAAAGAACTGAAAAGTAAGCTAAAGGTTGGTTAGGAGAAACAAATCTATGACCTATTTTTAAAAAAAAACAACTATGAGAATAAATTGAAGAGATCCTGGGCTTTTGGCTAGGAATGAACATCAAAATCTTAAAAAATATACAGATGGTTCTCAATTTACTACCACAATTAAGACCAGAATTTCTGTTGCTAAGCAAGGCAGTTGTTAAGTGAGTCATCCCTGATTTTATAACCTTTTTGCCAGGGTTATTAAGTGAATCATGTGGTCATTAAGTGAATTCAGCTTACCTCATTGACTTTGCTTGTCGCTAAATGAATGGTTGGAAGTCAAAAATTACCTATACAAATACATAAGTTTTTTTCTTCTAAGAAAATTAGAATAGAGCTGGAAGGGATCTTGGAGGTCTCCTAGTCCAACCCCCTTCTCAAGCAGGAGACCCTATATCATTTTGAGACCCTATACCATTTCAGATAAGTGACTGACCAGTTTCTTCTTAAAAACCTCCAGTGATGAAACACCTACAACTTCTGAAGGCAAGTTGTTCCACTAGTTAATTATCCTCATTGTTAGGAAGTTTCTCCTTAGTTTCTGGTGCTTCTCTCCTTGATTAGTTTCCATCCATTGTTTCTTGTCCTGCCTACAGGTGCTTTGGTAAATAAGTTGACCCCATCTTCTTTGTGGCAGCCTCTCAAATACTAGAACACTGCTATCATGTCACACCTACTCCTTCTTTTCTCTAGACTAGCCAAACCCAAATCCTGCAGCCGTTCTTCATATATTTTAGTCTCCAGGCCTTTAATTAGGGGTGGGTTCTACTTACCTTTACTACCGGTTTGCAATGGGATCGCATGCGCAGATCGCTGATGACGACATCCAGGACGGTGGGTGGGATCTCCCTCTTGCGAACCGGTCTGAACCGGGGGCAGCTCACCACTGCCTTTAATGTGTATTTGAGTATCCTCTGATGTTTGGCAGATGTGTTGGATACATGCTCGGTTAGGGATATTGTTGTTGTGTTACCAACCAGCAGAGTATAGTGCACAGAGAAATGTTGCTGAGAGCAATGAAATAAGAGATATGTGCAAACTGGTTTATCAAAAGTTTACTTTATAGTGAAAAAACAGTGTCATAGTCTTTTAATCAATCCAAGTCTTTGCCAGTTAAATCAGTCCAGTGATACAAAAAGCTTCTTACCACACAAACAGTAGTTGGCTTGAATAACAAACTCACTCTGGTTCACAAGCCACGATGGTAGCAGATCCAGCCAATGATGATAGCAACAATGATAGCAACTCCTCACACAATGGTAGCATATCATCAACTGAATACATTACAGTACCTTTCTTAAATACATTTACAACTAATTACTGCATGACTCAGCATTACAATGATGCAGCAGTAAAACTTAAAGTCACAGAACACATATATTGCCTGGACAACCTGTTAGGCTCACACCATATCCTAACATGCTCCATCATTTTCATCTTTTAGTAAAGTGAGCGTGTCTACAACCCCAATTGGGTGGACAAGTTGTAAGAGTATTCTAAAACTGCCTCTGTTTGATTGCCTCATTACCTACTTTGGCTTGCCTTATTGCCATCTGTGTTTGTTATTTTATTGTCAGGAATATTACCTGAGTAGCCTACCACTATTAAAAAAGAAATGAAGCAATAAATGCTGGAAAAATATGTTCTGCTTAATTTTCAAACTATTATTTTGTTGAGTGCAGAATTTTCATAAAAAGAAATCGGAAAAAAAATCTGTGGGTGCACCCATTGATCTTTGGCCAGGACTAAGACATGACATATGAGGAGGATTGGGGAGCTGCTTTAAATGAGTGGGGACTGGGGATGGGCTATGCATATGGCTGAGCCATTTTTCCTGGGTAGTGAAAAAAGCTTTTTTCCCCTATTTTATTAAATTGTGTCTTAGAGTGCATGAAGTAGTTTATGTATTCATGTGTTCCTCCATTCAAAATATATTTGGTACAGAAACTGTTCCATTTAAACTATAAAGTTTACATGCTTATTTTATAACAGTGTACAGATATAACTGGTCTGTTTCCCCATTTCTCCAAATACTGCATCTATGATACTAACAAAGAATTGGGGAATTCATATTCAGATTTGGCCTACTTTGGAGAATCCCTGATTTGATCCAGATACCTAGTGAATTTTACTGAAATAATGACTCAACCCAGTTCAGATAAAAATGATATATAGCCTTAAATTAATCTCTCGCTATGTTGTTGCAAGGCAAATTCATATAATGTTAAGAATTAAGTCTACATTTTTGTGCTTGTGATTGTTCTGTGCAAAATGAATCTCTAAATTGTTGCTTCTTTGCTTTTCAGCTTTTCCTTGTAGTGGCTAATCTTGATCAGAATCCAAGGGGTCATGAGTTTTCTATAATTTATAAATGGAACTACAGAAAAGAGAAATTTACTGTGTTCCAGAGGATTGCCACTCACAGTGCTAGGGATTGGGAAGCATTTCTTATTGATGGAGAGACCTTCCTTGCAGTAGCTAATCACAGAAAAGGTATCTGAATACTAATACTTAATCTGCATATGCAAATTTTCTTTCCTTTTTCATTGACACTTCTTATGATTGGAATTTCGCCATTTTTATTGGCAGAACATTTGAGCTTTAAAGTTTATAACTACATGGAGAGGCAGTTATAGGATACCAGCCTGAACGGCTTGTAAAAAAACAACCATCTGGCAAACTGCACTGGGTTAGTGTGGTAAATTATCAGTAAAAAGGCCTTCATCCTGCAGTGAATTGATTCATATTGATAATACTATTATTATTCAAATCATTAAAATGGATGCAAATAATATAACCTTGGTTTTTTTTAGCAAACATTGAATTTAATGGATGCCCCCCCCCCAAATAATGAAGTAAGTTAGGATTTTACTATATTTATGTCTTTCTATCTTAACCTGAGAGGTAGCTTGGTACAGTAGTTAAGATTCAGATTAGAAACTGGGAGACCGTGAGTTCTAGTTTTACTTTGGGCATGAAGCCAGCTGGGTGATCTTGGGCCAGTCAGTCTCTCTCAGGCTAGGATGGAAGCAATGGCAAATAACTTCTGAAGACCCTTGCCAAGAAAATTGTAAAGACTTGTCCAGACAGTTTCTGAGAATTGGACACGACTGAACAAAAGAAAACAAAATCCTACTTTATAAGGCAGCATTAGGAAACCTGGTATCTGATTCTGGAGGCAACATATAATTGTCATGATTCATATTCATTGACAGCTTTACTCTCCATTAGTTTATCTAATCCGTTTGGAATAAATTTGTTTGGAATACAAGTAGAATCCATTGAAACAAAAGATAAATTTTGTGATCTCTGAAATAAGAATGTACTGCCATCAAGTGGTCTGCTGAGATAATATTATCATGTAAAAGGAATGGTAATGTCTTCTAATAAGACTTACGTACTTAAAAAATTATATAGCTATGGAAAGTGTTACACGAGAAAAAAAGTATTTCAGTTTTATGAAATAAGTAAGGATGATGTGAAAATAAAATGTATCATATCAGTCAGATACTAGCTGTTATTCCTATTATTTTTTACAGAAACAAATAAGTTAGGGAAAATAATTAACATCTTTTGCTTAACTGATTAAAAAGTTTAAACTCTAATCCTTGCATGCCATTCCCCCCACCCCCTCCTCTGTCACTCATGTTCCTTTTTCCTTGCAAACCTCTATATGTTTGGGAGACAGAAAAAGCATTTCCATTTTTAAATTAGTACTTAGTTTACAAACTTGTCCACAAAGAATGGTATTTCTCTTGGAAATACATTGTTCTATATAGACTGAATTAGCAACAGCACTTATACTTATATACCACTTCACAGTGCTTTACAGCCCTATCTAAGCTGTTTACAGCTGTCCCCAACAAGCTGGGTCCTCATTTTACTAACTTTAGAAGGATGGAAGGCTGAATCAACCTTTAGCCAATGAGAATCGAACTGCTGGCAGTCAGCAGAATTAGCCTGCAATACTACATTTTAATCACTGCATGGCTCTTTTTAACACCAGGCTCACAAAACTCAGAATTGTCTGGTTCCTCTTTCCCTCTTCCTTCTTCTGTTTCGCCACTGGTTCTGGAGAAGACATCTAATTGTTCATTTATACATCTAAGTTTATGGTTTGTTGCTAAGTCACAACTTAGATGTCCTTGGCTAATTTAAACCTGTGAGCAAATGGAAGAGAATCTGAAACTATGCTTTTAAAAGTAACCAAGATATGTTTGGCTTTTTATTTAAGAGTAAATCATTGTTTTCATTACATGTATCATTCTTCTTTTCTTCTTCTTTTTTTTTTTTGTTTCTAAGTTCTGGATTGACTTTCCTCATCAAATTAATTTCAAAAACTTAAATAAAATGAAGGTAGTAATAAATAACTCTAATATCAGTGGTAGTCATACCTTTGTGCATCTTTCATCTCTTCCTGTTTTACCATGTTTCTATAGTATATCCATTCATATTATTCTTTCCTTATTCTTCTCTAGGGGATAACCACAATATCAATAGTGTCATATATAGATGGAACTCTAGAAGAAGGCTTTTTGAAGCCAATCAAACTATTCCTACCTCAGGAGCCTATGACTGGGAATTTTTCACTATTGGTCCTTATTCCTTTCTGGTGGTAGCCAACACATTCAATGGAACATCAACCAAGATTTATTCTAACATCTACATTTGGCTTAATGGGGGTTTCCAGCTTTTTCAGTCAATCTTGGTAAGATATAACAATGGGAAAACCAGTTTCTTTAAATGCTTAGGCAAAATTCTGATCAAACAATTAAATTTTTATCCATTGTACATAAATATGCATAATGGGGGATGTGGATTGTACATATAGCACAAGAGCTCTGCCTTTTAGGCTGTTTCTATTTGCTTCTACCAAGTTCTGTTCAATTTCACCACCATAAGAAAGTCAGATCCCCCCCACCTTTGCTTAGCTTTAGATAGGCCATTAAAATATTTTTGTTCTTTACCTTTTTTTATATTCCATTTTTAAAGATTATTTGTTTACCTGTCCATTTTAAAGGTCATTCTGTTCTGTTTTCAAATGATTTGTTTCATATGACAGTGTTTTAAAACATACTGGCTATCAGGTGAGCCCTTTATATACGAATCACAATTCGTAACTACCATCATTTAATAAATTAAATGAACAAATAAATATATCTATAAAAGACAATTTGGAATCAAATATTGTTGCATACAGAAAACCATGTGATTATAATTCTTTCAGTAAGAATATGTACACACAGAATGAGCTAAATTTATGTGAGTGAAAAAGTGTCTTAAAGGAGTAAGTGTACTTTAATTGCTTGAAAAATTGCCCTACCACTTTTTCCTCTTCCACTACACTAATCTTCTTGGCTTGATGGCCAGGCTGGTGTTGGTGTGCAAATCTTTCCCTAGTGTCTGGAAGCTGTTGGATGAACAGAACATGATGAAAATGAATCAAAGCAAGATGGAGATAGTCTTAGTCCATCATGATTCTCAGTCCACTCCAAAGTTTTTGATGAGGTAGGAAGAGCGACTCTTGGGGGAGTAGATCTGCAACTTGAGTATCCTCCTGAATTCACATTTACTTCTGGGTGGCAAATGGAGACTTGAGGCCAATATGGTCGTTTGTTTGCTGTGATTCGTGTGCCAGCTTTACTTTGCGCTGGAGTGTGAAAATATGTGATTATAACTCATGTGTATTTAGATTAGTGCAATACACTCTTGTATGTGATTGTCTTTGAAACCATTGTGAAACAGAACTGTATAGGTCAGGTTATTGGTAGGTCCTGGCCTCTAGAACTATATAACATGTGGATACTGTACTTCTTATCAATAAATTTCCAGGACAATTCCAAGTGCTGTTTTGGACCTATTTATATTTCATATTTGCAAAATGATCTGTTCCGGTCTGAAATGATCCATCCTATCTCCTAGAAGAGGCTACTGGATTTTTACCACTTCTATGATGTGAGGAGGCCTTAGCCCACTCTTTCTAGTCATAGTCCTAATGCCATGAAACAGCTTTCACTCTTCCAGAGAATCTGTTGTGCTTAATACTTTTTGCCATCATTATTATTTGGGGTGTTAAACATTGTGTATTGGATTGGTTAATAAAGTTCTGTCCAATTATTATAACTGCAGTTAGATTTAATTATTGTAACTACTTCTTGGGTTTTGACTGTATTTGTACGGTTGTTTTTATTATAAATTGTCATGAATCTTATTATAAATTGTCATGAATAGAATTAAATGGGAAATTTCAAACAAAATAAATTATCCAGATATGATTCAAAAGTGAAGGAGAAAGGCTGGCAAACCACGTTTATAATGTTTTTAAAGAAAAAAGTATTAATATGTTCCTAATATGTGATGAATTCATCCTGAAAATCAAGTTTAATTTAAGTGAATCTATTCTTAACCAGAATTTAGCACCCAGCCAAACTTCCCTCAACTCAAAAAAGTTAAATAGAATCAGCCCCGGTTGGGTGGGAGCTTAGGAAATCACAATGTTCTGCACTAGACTGAGAAGCTTTTTAAAAATACCAAAAGGAAAACAGTTGCCAAGAAAGACCTGTTTTACCCAGAAGCTGAGTTCAGCTGGAAAGAGTTTTCATCTTTTTTTTACAAATAACAATTTTCTGTTGCTTACTCCTTATCATGAAATTTAAATTTATGGGTCAAGTACAACAGGTGTTCAATAATAGAAAAACAGCCTGAAGAAAAGACATCTGTTCCCTTTACAGTCAAGTAATCTGGGGATTACCATTAAAAATGTAGCATTTGTACAAGTTGTTCATTGAAACTGATAGTTAGTCTAGTATGCCAAATTGATTTTTGGAGAGAAAGGCAAATCTTCTAGACATCTCCTCCTCATATTGGGTGAGATGATAAAGTATATCTTTCTACAGATGTGACTCACTGAAAATCTCTTTTTTTCCTTCTCTTTTTCTAGACCTTTGGTGCTGCTGACTGGGAGGTCTTTTACATCCAAAACAGAGTCTTTCTTGCTGTGGCAAACAGTCATAGTTATGACAGTAGCACTATACCGCCGATCAACACTTTCACCATTAATTCTTCCATCTATGAGCTTAACATCACAGCACAGTTGTTTGTCAAGTTTCAGGACATCCCTACATACAGGTGCTTTTTCTGAGTAGTGCTCAAAAAATCAGTATGGGGTTCTTTTAGTAGAAAAATACTTCCAGAAATGTTTGTTTGTTTTCGTTTTCTAAAAATACATCTAAATATTGTCTTAAATTCCTCTTGCCAGTAGAAATACTGAAGATTACTGTTCTGTCACCCTCTATTCTTGATGCTAAATAGCAAATGTCCAGATTAAAAGAACTAGGTTATTGGAACAGATTTGGTGTTTAGCTGTTCCTGAAACTTCCCTTATAAATTACTTCTTCTTGTTGTACCTACATGAAAAGCTTTTAAAAATTACTTTTGAAAACTCATTTTTTCAGAACAGAAACTAAACCCTGGCTCATGCATCCAAGCTCTTTTATCTAGTAAGCAAAAGGTTAAGTTTTCACTTTTTAAAAATAAAAGTGTCACATTTGATGTTCTCCATTCTGTCTCTGTGTACACATACGCACATTATGTTGGCTTCTGCAAACAGATTTTAGGTGGGAAGACGGGTGCTGTAACTGATGGGTATTGCACATATAGTTCAGTGCAGGTCTGTCTTCCAGATTGTCAATGTGCAGTAGAATCCATATCAAAAAACCAACACTTACTTTGGTTAAACTAACTCTTCAAGAGAAGGAGGAGAAGGAAAAAATCCCCACACATTGGGATGATCCACACTTCTTACTTGCCCCTTTAAATCCTCTACTAGGAATTGAAGCAGTGGTGAAAACCTCCATGGTTTGTCACTGGTTTGCTGCCTGCGCATGCATGGTACATGCCAAATGCATGCTGCATGCATGCATGTACAGTGCACACCAAACACATGCTGTATGTGCATGTGCACAATGCTCACCAAACGCATATTTTGCATGGAAAAAGGAGGCCTAAGAAGGTAAGTAGAACAGCGAGGGGGGAACAGCTGTGCCACGCAATTTAGATTAGCTAGAAAGCAGAATTTCCTGCTTTCTAGCGAATATAAATAGTGCGGCACAGCTGATCGTTGGAAATACCAATTTGGACAAACTGGTAGCCATTTTACTATTGGTTCAACCAAACCAGTGTGAACCAGTAGCATTTCACCCCTGAATTGAAGCCATAAAATAACAGCTGGTTTGAACCTCACAGAATAACATCTGGTTATTTAAGTCTGATGAGTCCCTAAAGGAGAAAACTGTCTCGTAATAATCGGTCTTCTAGTAGTTAGTGAAACTGAAAACCCTACCCAGGATATACAGTATACTATGTGAAAAAAAATATGAGAACCCACCTCTTCAAAAAGAGGGGTAGCAGTCATATAAGGCTCATTACATGCAAACATGACATAATGTGGCATTCATATTTCTTTGCTCTGAGGGATCTGAGGAAATGGGCTGTCTATGCATTCTATTTACACCTGTGTAAATAGAATGCATCTCCTTCCCTATGTGCTTGTAGAGAGGGAGTGTGGTACTCAAGTGGGGAGTTCTCTACTTGAAAAAAATGTTCTGTAGTTATTCAGTGAGAAATGGATACTGATTATAAGAGTTGCTGGAGACCAGAAAACACCGGGGAGCCCAGCCTAAGGAAATTTGGTTTAAGTAATTCCATATTTGAATTATCTGTTTGATAATCTTGAATGAATAATACAGTGCTAGTAAATATCCTAAAAATATACTGTATATCAGGAGTAGTCATTATGATGTCTTACAGACCAGGGGGCCAGATGTGTCACACACTGGCCATGCCCAGCCTCATTTTAGCAAAGGGGGAAAAAGTTGTGATATGTCATGTGATGACAACCTGACGCCGCAAGTTTGATACTTCTGTTCTAGACATTTTGGAGAGTCATCTCCAGTCAGTACAGCCGAAACCCAAAGCACTGTCAGTGTTGTAGTCATAATAATCTAGAAACCACCAAGTTGCCTGTTTGTGATCTATTACATATTCGAAGTCAGATTTTTAGAATATATCCTAAAGTTCCTAGCCACCTGACTATTGGGCCATTTTTTTCCAGAATTTGGAAACTGAGTACATCTCAGAACATCTGGGGAATAACAGAATGTGGAAACTGATTTGTAGGTTATCTGAGTTTACATGAAAAGAGTATTTCTTCAGTTCAATTCCACAGTAAGAAAACAACTGTACGTACTGGAAGAATGGGATATTATGAATTGAAAATTACAAGCTGAGTAACTATTTTGTCTGCACTGCAGATGGCAAGGATATGAAGGTTTCGTAGCAGTTCACCATCTTCCAACATTTGGCTGTAGGGATTGGGAAGCTTTCAACACTACAGCTGGTTCTTACCTCATGTATTCAAGTGCAAAAGAACCCCTCTCCAAGGTGCTGAAGCTGAAATTTTTTTGACCTGAATAGAAATTCTTGAGTTTCCTGACATAAGCAAAGAGCAAAGACTTGGGAAAAATTGTTTTAGTTATTCAGAGCTATAATGAAATTTGTTATACTTAAATTAATACAGCGAATATAAAACAGAAAGATTATGCTGGTGCTTCTCAGCTAGATGAGTGGGATGCTGTTGGGATGCTGTTAAAATTAGATTTTAACAGATCCTTTCTGCTATTAAGTTGAATTGCATGACCATAGATTTGAGCTGGCCAAAACTATTTCTGAATTCAGAAACTTTGATTTCTTTATTCTACCATGCCTGTCCCCATTATATTAATGAACATCATTCCTACCCTAAGAAGCTGCCAATACAATTGATACAATTAGGCACATCTGAGCATTCCTTGCTTCTGAAGTAGGACAGTGGACTTCAGAAAAGGCATCTATCTGGTATCTATTTACTACTGAAAATGTTTGGACATATGAATTTTTGCTGACCTCTTTCAACTCCTTGTCTGAATATCAACTACTATGACATTATGGAAAGAGCATAGTAGAGTAACATATTTATATATGTCAGTCAATTCCAACAACATACTCATTGTCATGAAAAGAATTCTGATGTAGAATTCTTACTAGGAGAAATTGCTAGAGGTTTTTAAAAATATGAAATTCTGTAATATATGAGATTCATGGGACCACAAAGGCCCAACTGCTTTTTTGGTTTTTATGAGCAACTTCCAGATTTGAATCTCAGGCTATGAAGAGAAAAAAATTCTGAGCCTTGGTGAGAAAATTCAAAATTCAGTTACTGAATTTTACTGGCTACCCTAGATTGCATGGCATATATTCCTTATTGTAGAAGGGCTTGGATTTACAAAAAGTCTTGGATTTATTATGAGTCTCCCAGGTTTGTATTCTCCAGTTTTGCAGCATAGCTACAAGGAAAGAAAAGCCAATATTTTAAAAAAGTTTTTGTTTTAAGCTTTAGGAAATAATGCTTCTGAACCTTTTCACATGGGGACATCAGGAAAGCCCAGTACTTTTATACGGATTTATGATATCTCTGCAACAAACTCCAATTCTAATTGACCCTAGTTTTTCCATGTTAGTTTGTGAATAGTAAAGCTTCTGTTTGCTGCTAAAATGTATTATTGTCCATTCACAAAATATTATATGTAAATTGTTGATGGTTACATTTGCTATACGGATATACGGAGGTGGAATTATTTATTATTGGGATAATATTTACAGTATTGAAAGCAGTTCCTAATAAAATAAACAGAGTGATTTGCACCATCTTAGAGGTGCTGTGTCAGAGCTTATTTGCATTCAAACTTCATCTCAGATGAAATCTAACTACAGCTACAATGTCTGAGCTCCCATAATTTAAGAACTGGAGTTATCCAGCCTGGATTCAATTTGACATTTATAAAAGGTAAAGCAAAGTGAGAAAACTTAAGAATTTATCACAATGCTTGTATTTACTTCAAACAATAGACGGTGAAATTATGGTATTTCATATATGTGATGTGGGACATGTGTTTAAACCAAAAACACTAGGATCAGGAAATAAGTACACTGAGTAAGATAGATTGCTGTTTGCCTTGGAGTTTGCTTTGCCTATGCTCCCAGGTTAGACTGCCTGCTTTCATCTGCAATGGGGGATACTGTTATATTTGGTTCTATTTCTGGAAAAAAGTGTACAGAAATTGGAAAGGGAATACATGGATTTAAGTCCCCAATCCAGGATACAGTTTAGTACAGAGGTCTTCAAACTTGGCAGCTTTAAGACTTGTGGACTTCAACTCCCAGAATTCTCCAGCCAGAAAAGCATAGCATAGCTGGCTGGAGAATTCTGGGAGTTGAAGTCCACAAGTCTAAAAGCTGCCAAGTTTGAAGACCTCTGACTTGGTGAGTAACTCTGGGTCAGTCACTTTCTGTCAGCCCAAACCAAGACACAAAGGCATGATGGCAGGGATAAAGATCTCCCTCCTCCCCCATTCCATTTGCCATTCAATTAAAATGTCTTATATCAGTAATTTTTTGAAGTACTGGGTACCATTGTTGGATCTCACTGAATCAACATATATCACAAAAGTCAGCTTTCAAAACTGAATGGAAAAATGAAGCTTAACTTTAAATCCTGGGAGATCCAATGCAGAAGACCAACTCCTCATGAGATTTGGTGATCTTAGTAATGTGAAATCTTTTTTGTCCTTTTTAAAAAAACATATTACATATTTCATTTTTTAATTCCTCAGATACCATCTAAAGCTATCATGAATGCTCTGTCTTCTGCATGTCCTGTGTTGTCAACCTTTGTAGTAGACCAAAAAATTCTTGAATCAATATATATTTTGCACCTGAGAAATAATAGTCAAAGATCTTTCCTTCTGCTACCTCAGCATCATAACTGCTTCTTCTAGTAAGCCATATTGTAAGCCATTTAGTTTACATTTAGTAATGTTTGATTCCATATTTTATTGTATGTTTACATCAGTGTTATCAACAGATGCCTTCTAATGCTTTAAAATATCTACGGAGAGCTCAGACATCCAGTTCATGGTTGTCTCAAAGGTGCTTTTTCAAGAGGCAATTGGACTTTCTTGTTTTTCTTTTCATCCAAGAATTTTCTTCAGCTCTGCTTTAAAATAAATCATACATAATCCCTTGATGATATAAATGAGCGCAATAGTATAAACGAATCTAGTACTTTCTGAATCTGTTGAAGTGGAATTACTGTCACTAAATGATGGATGTCATGTGATTTAGGGACCACAATCCTGGCAGTCCTATTTGTCATTGCAACCCCAGGATCATGGTCATTATGGAGGAGGAAGAAGTAGGAGTCCCAGGCAGGCAGATGTTGTGGAGCACAGGCAGATGTGGTGGTGCGACAGGCAGCTGGGAGAATGCAGTGAGAAGATGCTGCAAAACCTGGATGGGTGAAAAAGTGTCAGGAAAAGGAGCAACTTGAGAACTCTTGATGGCTTCCCCACTGAATTTGTGTGGGAAGTTGGCAGAGAATGTGGGAAATCATGATCAACCTTGGCTTACTGTGATAACATAATTATGAACTGGGCACCAAGTGACCAGATCTTGATCACATGACTGCAGGGAGACTGAAAAGGTCAGTACTCAGGGGTCATAAATCCATCTTGTTTTGTGCCATTGTAAATTTTAGCAGACACTGAATGAGTAATTGTAATCCAAGTGATACCTGTAGGGACACAGTCCAAAGCAACTTTTCATACTTATTCCAAATATTTTCAACAGCCAATATGACTAGAGATAATGAAGCTGCAATCCAGCAAAATCCTGGAAAATCTGCACTATGGAGCAGAAAAGGAAAAGGCAAGCAAAATGGAAATGGGCACTTGCCATTTTACACAAAGTCTATCATCATGGTATTATTTCCATATAAAATCACACAAATGTTTCAGTCTTGGGTTTTGTTTCTGGCTACTGATAAATATAATAACTGATATGGATACAAGGCAAAAGAACAAGCTTTTTCTTAATAAAAAAAAAGATTACACAGAGCAAATGATAGTTACAACTGTCTCACAGACTGCTATATCAGTATTCTTTTCCTTATTTTCCATTGCAAATGTTGAATTCTTCTCTGCTTCATCCAATCTCTTCATGTTATAGCACTAAACTTTAGTTTATGTCAAATAAGCAAAATATTGCTGATAATTTAGAGCTATGCTATCTGGGCTTTAAAATCCAGAATATCGCAAAATTGCAGCAAGGAATATCTTTTTGCTATCTAATGGTTTTCCAGATATTTACGAGCCCATTAAATCAAATTGGGTGTAGTAGGTGCTGCCATGTTTCTCAATCCAAAGTAAAAGGATCTATTCCTTTACGAGACCAAATGGTGGCAAGCAGGCAAATGTTCTATTGGGGGAAAAATGACCTCCTGTAGATAACAATTATAATCACAATAATTATTTTTAAACCCATGGGAAAATTCTTGGTAATAAGATCTGCAGGTACTAATTATGAGTCCTTTGTGAAGACTTAATACTTAATTTAAGTCATCTCCTTGCTCCTTCCATCTTTCTTTTTTCCTTTTGGGTTATATTTATTAAATTGTCAGTTTGAAGGCAGAAATATTGATTGTTAATGTTTGTATAGCACCTTTTTAATAAAAGAAGAGCAAGAGGATAATCTTTTTGATTTTTTAAACAGTTTAAAAGAAAAAAAAGTGACATTGGATGACTTTTTCAGGATTAAACTACATAATAGATGGATGCAACCACCAGTATTTTTTAAGTTCACAAAATGGTGCAGGAATTTGTGATGCTCATTATGAGAGATGTCGTAACCACATTCTACACTGAGAATTAGGAAGAAAAGAGTTTCAACATCAGACTGAATTATATCCTCATAACTCAAATATTACCAGAGAATATTTACATCCTGCACAACAAATGAATTGCAATGGTACATAAGCAGTAGAATAAAACTAGTAATTAAAAAAAAAGGCCCCAACTGTACTGAAATTTGTCAAAATGTTGATGTTACATGATGGGCCTTCAGATGTGATCACCACAAAGGGTTAAGAATGCACAAAACTAAAAATGTGATCCTTTCAACACCTTACAGCAGTTTCATCTTTTCCTAGGATCACACACAATCTAAGAAAAAGACCTTGAGGTTTTAAGATGATGCCACATTTGTGCTCCCACACGTTCCAGTTCCCTTTGTGTGAGTGAAGCTGTAGCACTGCACAACCCTACAGGATAGCTATAAAGATTTCAAACAAATGTATCCAGTAGAAATCTATATATGTTGAGTAACTGGAACATTGAGGAGTCCTCAGAGCTCTCTTAACATGGCTGCTTGCTTACGAAGTTGTTTTATTACCTGACTAAGCAGCACTGATGTTGCTTATTTAGATAATGGAATGTCAGCAAGCGAACAACCATGCTCAGAGAGCATCAAGGACTCAAAAATTCAACCCTGAGCTATATATACTGTATGTATGTATGTATGTATGTATGTATGTATGTATGTATGTATGTATATATATTCTCTTCTATGAGAACATACATTTCTCCCAAAGTAGCGATGGAAAGCGATGCTTTCACATTAGAACAGCATAGCAGAGAGTCAAAGATACAATCAAAGGTCTCAAGAGTCTTAAAATGCATAACAACATGCAGATGAAGACTTAATTTGCAAATCTGTTTTCAAACAGCAAGTCTAGCATGTTTCTGTGCCTGGTGCAGCATATAGTGTTGCACCAGGCACAGTACAGTATAGTATACTGTGCCTGGTGCAGAATACTGTATAGTGTTGCTGTCAAATTTATTTGCTGCCAGTAGGTTCTCTTCAGTACTGACCTTGCTTTATTCTGCCATTTAGTCTGCCAAATTTTGAAAAGGTTGGATTCAACCTGTTTTTCAAACAGAATCTGCTAAATTTATAGGGGATCGCTTTTAATAGAGATTTTGAATCTTAAAATCATATAAAGAAGCGTTCCCAATTTAATATTTTATTTATTATATTTATATTTCATGTTTCTAGACTACTCATCTCCTCAATATAGCCTTATTTACTTTTTCTATTAGCTTATTCTTATATTATCTTTTCTTAGTCTGAAGATTTCTTTTCTCAGAAACTGTTATCAGATGCCAGGACTAGGTTTTTCTCAAGTTAAAATTATTATTCATTTTTTTCCCTTTTCAAATTTATTAATCCACCAACCAGCTGCACTTTTGAAGCACCATTTGCAGTACAAAGTCAGCAAATGTAGAAACAAACAATTTCATCATTATATATCTAACCCATCTTCCTAAAGGAAATCTATTCAGCATTATTTTTTTATAACATATGCTCATTTTATTTCCTTTCCATGCACCGCAATGTTTCCGGAAGTAAAAACACATTATTAATCTGATGGAGAATGAAGAAGTATGAGTCCAGATGCAGTATAAAGTGTATCCCTTTTTAGATTTGCGGCACACACACAAACATACATGTCACCTATTAAATTGCACCAAATTGTATGGATCGTTGTTTGCAAAATCTATGAATTTGGCAATAGAACTTTCTGTAAGCTTTGGAGAAAGTGGTTTGTCTTTTCATTCAGAGTACTAAGCAAAAGTCAACCATGTACATATTCCATTGGCACTATGAGCACATTTGTCAGGATTATATGGCTCCAGGGTTTTTAGATTTCTCTCTTGGAATAAGATCTTGATTGAGAACTTTAGGGAGCCAAAATAAAGCATTTGCCATTCAAATTCCTTGCCAAGAAGACCTTTTTATATGTTTTTTTCTATTGGGTCCACTATTAGTAACAATAGTTTAGAGCATAGGGAAATGTGGTTTAGACATTTTTACTATATTTATAATGTCAACACATTTTTTTTACCTTTTATGAAATATTTTGTTTTTTTAAAAAAAATTTAGAAAAGTCCTGGTTGAACTAGCAGGAAATAAACTTTCTATATTTCATCCAACATTTTCTTCTTTAGAAAACAGGCTGTTTAGCTGAAAGTCAGCACTCCAGGCTACAGAATTGTGCTGATAGTCTCTTTAGGAACTCTTGTGCTAGGTAGGGACTTCAAGTATTCCAGATGCTTCTTTGTATCCTCTTGATTATGCCGGACGTAGTATACCACGTAGCTAATGACCAAGGTAAACCAGCTGAACATGGTAACAAACATGGCAACATCGGTGGTTTTCTGATGCATGTTGCAAAAGTTGATGCCTGAATCTAGGATGTGGAGCAGAGGCTTTCCAGCATATTCCTCTTGCACAGATGTTTGGCAGGTGATCTCATTGACTGAATCAGGGTCCAGTTTCACTTCCCACAAGACTTCCTGCAAAGTACATTCACAATGCCAAGGGTTGTTGGATAAGCGAATCATGGCATTCAAGTTGACCAGAGCTTCCTTTGGGATTCTCTGTATGTGATTGCCAGAAAGATCCAGCAATCGCAGGCCATCAGCCACACCCTTAAATGCTGCTGAATCAATCTTCTCAATGGCATTCTTGGAGAGATCTATTTCTTGTAAGTGGGCAAGGTGCCTGAAAGTGCTATTGGGAACTGCAGTAATCTTATTTGCATCCAACTTCAAAAACATAGTATCTTTGGGAATATCTGTTGGAATCTCCTCCAAGTTGCTAGCACTACACAGAACGGCAGTTGCTCCTGAATAATTGGTGCATTGACACTGTTCAGGGCAGGATGTACAACAACAGGAAGGGGTGCAAAAGAAGAGGCAGAAGAGAGTTTGAGAGCAAAGGAACAGCACGGGCCAAGATGTCTCAGTTGCCAGAAACATGCTGGTCATCCAATCAGTAATAGGGAATCCTGCATGGCTGCTAAGGCAAAGAAAATGGGTCTTTTCTTTTTTCCACGCTCCTTTGAATTAAGAGGCCCCACAAGAGTTTCTTCAGACTCTCGGTGGGTTGATTTGAGGCCAGGTGTGTCACAGCAATCAATTCATGCTTCTCATTTTCCAGAGCACAGAAAGATGGGGAAGTAATCTCTACAGGGGCAGAAATATGAATACATTTTCATCTAATTCCAACACAAAAATTTAAATTACCACCCATGATCAAACAAATGTTGATGACTCAAATATCTGTGACTGCAAATTTCTGTAACAAAGCCCTGATAGGTAACTAATTCTCTCTGTCTCTCTCTCTCTCTCTCTCTCCCTCCCTCCCTCCCTCCCTCTTGATGAACAGAAGCAATTGAAGACAAAACCCTTGAGGTCATTTCTCTCTCCCCTTTTCAATCATTCTCTAGTTGAAGGTGATGGAGAATGTTAGTGCTGATGTTGTTGCATTTTGGAAACATGTTTTTATCACTGCGAAGGAGCCCAGTTTGCCCTATCCCATTCTAAAAAATAAAAATTCAAGTAGAAATAATTCCCTCTTGGGATTTAAAAGAAGCAATGGAAACTAGGGAAGTTGCAGATCAGTGGTTAAAAAAAAGTGAAGCTAGTCACAATGAATGTGGCAGCTACTCACAATGAACTCCATGGTTACGCCCCACCAGGTTCTCACCACTTGCTACTCGCTGCTTTTTTTAATCTCCTCGTTCTCCTTTTCCTTCTGCTTTATCCTTTCATCCTTCCAAAGTCAGTATAATGAGGACCCAGATTGTTGGGGGTAATATGCTGACTCTGTAAACCGCTTAGAGAGGGCTGTAAAGCACTATGAAGCTGTATATAAGTCTAAGTGCTATTACTATTTAAAGGAATGATGGAGACAGAATAAGCATTATGTTCCTTATTTGGGCTCCTGCATTAAATATGGTATAAGTTACAGACAGCTTCATTTCTATGCCATGAGGTGGTCATCCAGAATTTTGCAGCTTATATAAGGCATGGGAAATTAGGAGATTCACACAAAGGCTAATGATTAAGTATATGGGGGGGGGGGGCGGAGGAATACCTCGGATGACTAAGGAGGTGATGCACCTTGCATACTTAAGAGAAGCAACCACAGGGCCCTGTTCATCCCATCTGCCCTCAGCTGCATCAGCCTAGGGCAAAGCCCACCATCTCAGACTTTCAGCAGTAAAGTGCCCATCTGAGGAGTTTGTTTGGGGTTTCTTTTATATTCTAAAGTTGAAAGACTAACTTTTAACTAAATAACTGGGAGAACATCATACTCCACCCAAGTCTTTTCTCTTTGGAAAAAGAATTTTAAAAAATAAATAAAAGAGAGAAGTTTTCTGCATATTATAACATAGTACTTTTATTTAAACCATATTCTGCAACCTATGTCACCTGAACTAACAGTGCAATTGTCACAACTGCTGGGGAGAAAAAATAAAAGCCTGTTCAGTTTTGATTTACTGTACTGGGAAAAAAGTTTGTACTTAGTAAAATCAGGAGACTTTTACAGGGAAAAAGCATTGAGTGGGGAGTGATTAACATTATAAAGAAACAGGAAGTTGGGGAGTCCTGTTTTTGTTTGTTTTTCTGTCCTTGAAATGGAGACACTTGGGAAAGGAATTCTGCTTGTCTGTACCCTTTTTTATATTCTACCCCACAAATGAATCTGGTTGCTGAGGGTAGAAAAATTCAGAGCACCGTAGAGTAGTTTAAGCAACGAAAAGAGATGGGTGAAAGAATTTAAGAATCTGTTCTCTTTGCCACTTTTCTGCCCTAAACAAACTCATCAGAAACCCTTTATTTGCTTTCTTTCATTCTTAGTACTAGGATTGTTTTGCTGTTATGTTTTTTGAAGTTTTCATATCCTAGGAGGGGAATCTATAACCTGAATCCTTTTCTGTTGATGACATAATTTTTACAGTTAAGAAAATTGGCAAAATAAAATGGTGCACATGACTGAAAGTAATTATTAAAAAACTGACTGTCATTATATGCCAAAGATGGCAAGAGTAATCAATTAGCCTCACCACTATTTGCCCCCCAAAAACATAAAAAGGACCATAGAATTATATGTATTTCATGCCATTTTAACTGTAATGGCTTCTTCTGGAATAGATGCAGAAAATTTTGTAAAAGATCTTCAGTTAGCTGGTCACAAAACTGCAATCCCCAGAGTTCCTTGAGGAAATTGGTGGATTGAAAAATCATTTGAATTCTATGATATAAATAAGCCCTTTTGGGGATCAGCTACAGCCACCAATTTGGGTTTTGAAAATCTGGGTACTGCCTATATCCCTGCCTAGGTACTGCCTATATGCAACCAGCTGTGGCTCTTAGGATCCTGCTGGTTGTAGTGATAGAGGAAATTTCTCACGTAGGAGGGAATCCTCTCTAAGAATGCTTCTTTCTCCTTTTCAACCTTGCCATAACCTATTGCCTAAGATGAAGCTTTCAGCCCTCAGGCGAGCTGGGGAAGACAAGGCAGGCAAGCAGATTTCCAAACCCTTGAAGCACTGTGACATGACAAGCAGTACATCTGCTGTCTTTCCCCAAACTATTAAAGGTACATGAGTCATAACGTTGAATGTTGGCAATCCCTGCTCTAAGGTTAACAGGCAAAACTGCTAATCCTAATATGCTTAAGGATGTAAATATGACACTAAAGCTAGCTGCAGTCTCCACCTACATCTTCCTCCCAGAGTTTCAACCATGATGTCAAAAATAAGAGCAGCACAAATGCTGGACACCTACCTAGTTACAGAGCAAAATACCCCCCCCCCCTTGAAATTTGGCTTCTTGGATTGAGCCTATTGAAAAAAATTCATATAGTCACCTTTAGCCACTCCATCATGCAAATATGCCATGACTGATCTGCCCTATTATTGCTATCTTCTCTTCTCCCTTTTGGCCATGATACCTGAACCGAAGTCAGCTGAGTCTCCTTTTACCTGAGGATCCCAAGTTTCTTCTTCATCCAAAGCTCAGGAGCTCTTGCTCTGCTTTCTCTTGCCACACCCTTGCCTGGATGTGGGTGCAGTTCAGTGAAGCAGCAGCAGTGAAGACTTGCAGCCTGCACACAGCACTTGTTGCTGCCGTCCTCTTCCCATCAGTCGCACACAAAGCCATTCATGGCAAATGCTGACTGTAATTGGATCGCATCTGCTTGTCACTGCCACCCTAGCTGAGCATCCTGGAATTTTTAAAGGGGCCGTTCAGTAATAAAGGACGTATTAGCAGACATAGGAAGCAGCACAGTGATATATTTCTTGCTTGGGAGTTACACATTACAGTATCATATCTTTGGAACACAGTAGCTGATATTCACTAGATCAGAAAATAGGCATTCAATGTTGCTTTCCATTATTGCACAGATGCCAAAATGTAAAGCTATTACTATTAAAGGTACTTTTTGTTATGCCAGAATGACATTTTTCCTGCATTAACTCCAGGTCATAATTTCTCCTTGTACTCTTTCTTTTTTTATCTTAAAAGAGCAAGACTTCAGCATGTTCTTAAACTGTTATGAGCATCTTTAATATTGAAAGGAAAATTCATGTTTGCACATTGCAATATATGTGTGCCAGTTATTCACTGAAGTTCAGTATTAGGAGGTTCCTCATAAAATCGTAGCATTAAAAGGGCCCATTAAGTTCAGCCTGCTTAGTGCAGGAGTTAAAACCTCCAGCAGACAAACAACTATCTAGCCCCCGGATGTCAAACTTGTCACGTCACGTTGCCGTCATGTGACATTTCACAATATTTTTCCTCCTTTGCAGAGCGGGGGTGGCTATGGCCTGCATGTGACACAGGCTGCCAGTTTGACATCCCTGATCTAGCCTCTGCTTAACACAGCTGTTTCCAGGTAACAGATTCAGCTGTCAAATTGTTCTGTCTGCAAGAAAGTTTTTCCTTACATTCAGATTTTATCTTTTTGTAACTTAAATCCATTCTTCCAAGACTCACATTCTGAAATAGAGAGATATCTTAGCCATCTTGCATGTGATATCCTTTAATACATTTGAAGAGGGCTAGCCTATCCTCTTTAGTGGTCTTTTTTCTAAACAAACCCAATGCCTTCAATTATTGGATTATATCCTCCTATTTTATTCCTGCTTCAATTTCTATAGTGCAATGGGTAGAACTGAACTCAGTACTTGAGACTGGGTATCCCAAAGCAAAATAAAGTGAACTGATTACTTCAGGTTTTAAAAATCATATTTCTATTGATGCAATCTGTAATTTGCATTTGGCCTTTTTAATAATTACATAGAAAAACTCTCTCATTCAGTGTATAATCAACTTTATATGATGACCTTGTTGTTAGATTATATTAATGGACCCCACATACTCCTAGTCATCTATACTATCAAACTATTCTGTAGTGGCGTACTGTCTCTGCATGGGCTAGAGCTGGAGAAAAGAAGCAATGACTCTTGACAACTACATGCACCTTTAAGTCATTGGTGGTTAGCTGAAAACCCACTAAGGTTGCCTTGCCCTTGTTTCTCATAGGAACAAAACCATGAACTATTAGCCCAACAATTAGACTGCTGTTAATGGCTTTTGTGATTTTGCATGATGAGTAAACAATGTGGTTTGCAAACCATAGTTCATGGTTTAGCATGTGGTTTAGCAGTTTATGGTGGAGCTTAAATTGTAACTTATCCAGTTAATCATGATTAAGGTATCATGTCTTAGTATGCTGTGTGAATGCTACAACAAAAAATACAAGAAAAAAAATTCATGTATAAATTTGGAGGGTGATAAGGCTATTCCATGAGAATCAATTTGAGGTAGTAGTTAAAAGTTCCAGCCTAGAAACTTGGAAACTGAATTCTTGTCCCACCTTAGGCACAAAGCCAGCTGGGTCATTCTCTCTTGGCGTCTCAGGAGGCAATGACAAACTATTTCCAAAAACTTGCCAAGAAAACAGCAAGGGCTTGCCCAGATGGTCTTCAGGAATCCGCACTAATTTAAACACACACACACACACACACACACACACACACACACAGAGCTATTTTATTTTTATTTTATTTTGTCACATTTCTTTTTTTTAAATAAATTTTATTAAGTTTTCCAAGTTAAAATCAACATAAGACAAAAACATTGATTATACATAATAAAAACAAAAACCATACATTCCCCTCCTTCCCTCCCCCACTCATAACACTAAACATACAAACACATCTATCCTGGCAGATAATATTCCTGCCCTCATTAATAAATAATGATGCCCACAACACAGAATAAAGTAAATAATCCCCAAATATGGTTTTCATACAATTATCTTTCAATCCAGATAAATATATCTCTCCTCATACTGACTTAGGCCCTCACTTCATTTCAATCCTTTTATTCAACCACCGATACCAACTGTCCCAATTTTGAAAGAATTCAGAATCCTCTTTTTCTTTTAACCTATACATCATTCTTTTCGCTTCAGCGCACTCTAATACTTTATTTATAATTTGGGGACTAGCCGGTATCTCTTTTTCTTTCCACTGTTGGGCAAACACTATTCTATCTGCGACTAAAATATGTAGAGTGAGATACCATTTTTTCTTACTCAGCCCCTCTGGGTGAATACCTAGTAAATATATCTCAGGTTTCCATTGGAAGTCCACATTAGTAATTTCCTTAATCCAATTCCTAATCCTTCTCCAATACCTCTTTGCCATTATACATTATCCACCATTGATGGAAATACGAACCTCTAGTTTTCCCACATTTCCAACATAACTTTGTTGTATTTCTATGCCATTGGAGGCTATTCCATTGGATTGGTAATATCTGTAGAGGATATGAAACATTGGTTTCCTGGAATTTGCAAAATCCTAGAGCAGAGTCCATGTGACAGAGAGATGAAATTCACATTACAACTTTGCAAAGCAAATTTCACTCTTTAAGTGTTTGCATGTGATGTCACAATGTTAATATGAAAGAGTGGAGTTTGTGCTATGATGTCATGATGTTAGTGCCCTTGTGGTTAAAAATATTTATCAATTGTACGTGAAATAAATTATTACACAGTACGCTCTAATCTATCAGTGTTCAATGAACATAAACTAACAACTAACTGATTTCCCTCAGCATTCTATACTAAAATGTGGTTGACTACTTTGTGCAATATCCATCACTGCATTTCTGTTTGCCGAATATGCTGCATTCATATAAGAAGTTAGGCTTGGTTACTTTTGACCTTGGCTTGTCTGTTTATGTCTTAGCATGTTATGCAAATCTAACCTTCAATGAATTGCACATCAGTAAATTAACTAATTCAATAACCAGTTCAAGCATATTGTGTAAACACAGGAAAAGCATTGTGTGAGCATAGCATTTTTGTTCTGTTGATATAGAGTATGCAGATAAAGAACATATGTATTATATGAACTCAAGCCATAGAAATCTCAAAACTTCAGCTATAATATCTGCACTTAGAGCTAACATTATTTATTGAGCATTACTCCTTTATTGAACATCTGTTTTTCCTGCATAAAACTTAGTCTCTTCCTACCACACTTTAGAAACAAACACTATTCAGCAGGATAGTCTGCATAATCCCTTATGGCATTGACCACATCATCTATGAAGCTTATGAGTGTGCCCTCAACAAAAAGAAGTAGGAAAATATAGCTGAAAGCTGGAACAATTAAAAGATTTTGAAGCTGATTCAACGGAGAGAGGAAAATAATATTAAGGCAATGCTGTAAGGATGGGCTGTATAAAAACAATCTTCCTCAGATGTTGTGTTGTGGTTAGGGTGATATAAGATGGAGGCTTTAGGAAAGCAGCTCTTACAATAGTTTTTCTTAGACTGCTACTGAAATTAAGTTTATATGTAAAGTTAGGATGAAAAGGCTGTTCTTGTTATTCATTTTATAGCCTATCTTTTCTCCAGACGTTCTCGGAGTACATACTATTCATTTCAATTTACCTCTATTATGACTACCCTATTAAGTAGATGAGAGAGAATGACTTGCCTAAAGTTCTCTCCCAGGGTTAAAGGTGGAATTGAACCTCTTGCACTCTCCATACACCATGGTTACATGGTTACATAACCATATGTAACCATGTAACCATGGTTACATATGGTTATGCACTCTCCATACCACCATACAGTAAGAGCCACCCTGAAGTTTTTACCCAGGATTAGATTTAGGTTGGATTTAGGGGGACACAGTGGCTCAGTGACTAAGACACTATGTTTGTCGATCAGAAAGGTCATCAGTTCAGCGGTTCAAATCCCTACCCCTGCAGCGTAACGGGGTGAGTTCCCATTACTTGTCCCAGCTTCTGCCAACTTAGTAGTTTGAAAGCACGTAAAAATGCAAGTAGAAAAATAGGGACCGGGCACCTTCGGCATTTAGTCATGCCAGCCACATGACCATGGAATTGTCATCAGACAGCGCTGGCTCTTCGGCTTAGAAACGAAGATGAGCACTTCTCCCTAGAGTCAGGAACTACTAGCACATATGTGCAAGGGGAACCTTTACCTTTACCTTACAGGAAGCTGTAGAAGCAAGTGCTAACAGAGAGAAAGACTGTGAAACAATTAAACTTAGTGAGAATGCTGTGAGCATAACAAAACATATGAGAGACTAGGGATGAATCATCTTTGAACAGCTATGAATCTGTACAGGAAGACTTCATTTATGGAGACTGTCATATAAATAATAAAACTATAATTAATGAGTGGCCCTTTCAGATTTCTGGCCCTAAATTGTAGCATGCTTAGCTTATGCCTAAATCTAATTCTGACCAGAAATTGTATTTTTAACTAAGAAAATAAAATACAAGTAAAGAAAAATATTTATTTACTATTATTTTTTTCTGCTTTGAAATGCACTAGGACTTTTAAAAGCTGTTTAGGTATTTAAAAAAATATCATCCTATTTTCTGACCATAAGTATATTTGCATACTTTTGGTGGACCTTCTCTGGTTATTTTCTTCATTCTCTTGAATATTTAAACATAGAACTAGGAACACAATTTGCTATTCAAGCTGCTTTGCTTTCGTTCATTAATAGACAGAAACCTTTGAGGAAAAGCTGTCTTTGAAACCTTTATAAATAACACTGTGAGATTATTGGCATTTCTGGCATTGATATATCAACACTTGCTGGAGCAAATTGTTTTATTGAGAAGAACAAAATGAAGCATTAATTCAAATTCCATTGACATTAGAATTATTGGCCTAAGTTAAGAAATATCACAAAATCCCATCTATAATGAATATCAAGGATAAGTATTCAATACTACTGCCAATAAAAAATAGAGGCAAAAAGACTTCAACAAATGACATTCATGGGAGAGAAGCAGTTTCTACGGTATTAATTAATTTAGCACATACTGCATTGAATTAATGACAACTTCCATAAAGAATGAGACCAGCACCATTTCAAGGTATGACTATGTTCCTTATGTTCTTTGTAACAATAAAACAATCTGTCCTAGGAGGAGGACCATTTGATGAACAAATCAGGAACTTTTGGAAATAGTTAGCTTTCACACTTAGGTGAAATGGAGTTTTGCAATTGCCCCCTTCCCAATTTTTAAGACACTATGGAAATTAGAATTTAGAATAACAGAGTTGGAAGTCCAACCCCCTGCTTAGGCAAGAAACCCTACACTACTTCAGACAAATGGTTATCCAACATCTTCTTACAAACTTCCAGTGTTGGAGCATTCACAACTTCTGGAGGCAAGTTGCTCCACTGATTAATGTTTTGTCAGGAAATTTCTCCTTAGTTCTAAGTTGCTTCTCTCCTTGATTAGTTTCCACCCATTACTTCTTGTCCTACCCTCAGGTGCTTTGGAGAATAGCTTGATTCCCCCTTCTTTGTGGCAGCTGTCATCTGAATTAGAGGGAAGAGAAGGAAGACCCATAATCTTTCCCTGACTAGACAATTCCTCTACATCTTTAATTCCAGCTCCTTTTATGGTGGTAGATAAACAAATTTTGAGCAAGTGGTTTAAGAAGTACTTTGCATTTTTAAGTCATCAAGTGTGCTTTTGGAGGAGGCATAAGATAACTTTTTTTAAAAAAAATACTAGGCCCAATTAGTCTTTGTTAGTTGAGATTCATTTCATAATGGCTTTGAGTTACTTGATTTTTCTCCCCATTTTGTTAATCTGTTATTTTGACCGGTGTATAGCACTGTGCTTTTAATGGAGGCAGGCTTCTAAATGTTTTAAGAAACTGTTTAAATTGTTGAAATATTTTCTATATTATGTATGTAGTCACGCATTTTATTTATTTCAGCTGAAGGACTTTATGTGAAGATGAATTTGAATGTATGGCTGTATTTGCATTCACAGCTCACCTTTAAATAAATAAGAGTCCATCAACAGCAACTTCAGTTGTACACATGGGATATCCTCATTCTTTTCAAAAGAGGGGAAGATTCGGGAGGCCTAGAAATATTAGGCCACTAAAAGACATGAGATATTCACAGAAGATCCTCACAAACTCACAGAATTGTGAATCAGGCTACCTGTAGCTTGCTGTAAGGTTTCAGGCAGAGATAGAGAATGTCACAAAGTTTAAGGCAATACACATCTAGCTAAAAACTGAATTAGACTTTGGACATTGAGCATAATGGCCAACTGTCTGCTGAAGTGACAGTTAAGACAGAAGCCAGAAAATTGGAATCTAGATCTTTTCAGAAGGTTTCCTTTGAACTAGACTCACACTATTTGTGCCTTTCTTTAGGAGGAAAAAAACCCCAGGAAAATATGCTTGTCTTCAATTCAGGATTTGAGGCTTTTAAGACTCTATATTCTTCAAGAATCAGGACAGCACTTAACAAGAGTAGATTCAAAGTAAAAGTCTGTAAAGGTCTTTAATTTGTGCTTTTAGAAGTTTTCTGTAGATCTGCAATTATATTCTGCCTTCTGATAAAAATATAATGAATGCTTTCAAATAATTAAAATAAATATATATTGCTTAAATTAAGCATATAATGCAGCATATATTTTTATTTATTTATTTATTTATTAATCGAATTTCTATACCGCCCTTCTCCTACCGGACTCAGGGCGGTGAACAGCCAATTTAAAACCAATAACAATATAGTAAGTTAAAATGTTCTAAAAGTCCATATAAATTTAGGCTGTAAATATATCAATAAAACTAAAACTCTAGAAATTTACATAATTTAAAATAATTTAAAATTTAAAATATTTAAAAATAGGAGGGATCAGGCAAGTCCGGCAAGTTGGAAGAAATGGGTCTTCAACGCCCGACGAAAAGTCCGGAGGTCAGCAATAGTTCTCAGATCTGGAGGGAGATCGTTCCAGAGGGTGGGGGCTACCACAGAGAATGCTCTCCCCCTGGGGGTCGCCAGCCGGCACTGTCTGGCTGACGGCACCCTGAGGAGGCCCTCTCTGTGGGAGCGAACCGGCCGGTGGGAGGCAATAGGTGGCAGAAGGCGGTCCCGTAAGTACCCTGGTCCTAAGCCATGGAGCGCTTTAAAGGTGATTACCAACACCTTGAAACGCACCCGGAAATCAACCGGCAACCAATGCAGCTCACGCAGGAGAGGTGTCACGTGGGAGCGCCCTGTCGCTCCCATAATCCCCCGCGCGGCCGCATTCTGTACCAGTTGAAGCATTTTTATTTGTTTAACATAAGCAATGTTTAAACTTTAAATGTTTGGGAAACATTTTTTTAACTTAGAAGCTAACTACACAAGTATTAAAACCTCAATTTTTGCGTATCTGTCACTCTTTTAGCAGATCTTCAAATAAACGATTTCATTTTGCCAATCTGCTAGACAATTATTACTAGATTAATATAAAAATGGATGAATCACCAAAACATAACTACAATCATGGCACTGTCAATATGAAGTAAACTTTTTATATCCACATGGTTAGTACACAGTTTGTATAAGATGAAGGTAAAGGTCAAGGTCAAGGTTCCCCTCGCACATATGTGCTAGTTGTTCCTGAGTCTAGGGGGTAGTGCTCATCTCCATTTCAAAGCTGAAGAGCCAGCGCTGTCCGAAGACGTCTCTATGGTAATGTGGCTGGCATGACTAAATGCCAAAGGTGCATGGAACACTGTTACCTTCCCACCAAAGGTGGTTCCTATTTTTTTACCTGCATTTTTTACATGCTTTTGATCTGCTAGGTTGCCAGAAGCTGGGACAAGTAACAGGAGCTCACCCCGTTACATGGCACTAGGAATTCGAACCGCTGACCTTTTGATTGACAAGCTCAGCTTCTTAGCCACTGAGCCACCATGTCCCTGTCTAAGACGTTAGGAGTTTAACTGCTTTACTGTTTTGGTAAAATAGCCAGAAAGGTCTGGAGGAAAAGTTAAGTCTATATCAAGAAGAAAGTATCATACAGTAGAAAGGGGCCATTTAAAACTAGTCCAGTTTAGTGTCTGGTATAGTCCAAATTAAAATCCTCCCCTCCCTCATGGCCACTAGGTCTCATTTAATCACATTTAGTGAAGGAGAACCTATTAGCTTAGTGACTAGTTCCATTGTATAACTGCTCTTTGTTTTAGGACACTTTTTTCTAAAAGTCAACAGAAGTCCTGTAAATTATGTCTATTTGTATGCATAGTATGCAGTAATGGAGAAGTTGTGGCTTTCTGCCTTGCTTTCAAGAATTTGAAGAATACGACCCCATTCCCTTTGGTTTCTTGGATGAGAAGTGATGCTATGTGCAATTTGAAGGTAGAGATTGCTTATTCCCCTGCTATTAATAGTATTAAACAGTATTACAAGATGAATTACAATTCATTTTATTGTATATTTTACAAATTTATGAGGCTACCCAGAGCCCTGATGTCCATTACATCTATATGATCCACAGGAATATGTGTGGCATTTCTGGAAAGGGAATTCAGGGCTTCAGTATATGAAAGAAAGCTCTAACTCTTCTTTTTTGCAATTCAAACAAGCATACATTTTTAGCCAAGTCAAGAAGAATTTCATTTCTAAGTTCAGCCGGAATGGAAAAATGTCCTAGAGATTCACTGAAAAGCAGGATACAGTTGGTTTACTGCAGTTAGAAAGAGCTGAGGAAGAAATGCAAATGCAAAATTTAATGTAGCTCTTGGTCATTAGAAATATGCTCCCAAAAGGACAGTTGCTTTCCTCAGAAGTTCTTTGTGATTGACATAAAGGGGGATCTTCTTGTCCACCACCTGCCATCGCACGAACACTTCAAAGTCACAACCCTGGAGAAACTGGAGAAAGAAATCCCAAACAGGAAAAAGAATTTGGTTACAATTAGTTTCCCTAAACCTCATGAAAGTCAGAAGGAAACAGACTTGGAACATGTGATATGAGAAGATTACCTCGAAAACCTCAGTAAATCTATTAATCTGGGATTGATGAGAATAAAAATCATTTTTAGGGTCTGCACTTTTTCTCTTTGCTTAATGTAATATACAATACACAGTGTATATAACTGTGTCTGCAGTAGACCTGCTGAATGTTCCTCTTATTACATTGTGATCCATTCTCTATCTCTCTCTCTCATACACATGCATGCGTATCTAAATACACATATACACAAATGCACAATCTCTCTTCTCTGTGCCCATTTCTTTCTTCACCATCATTTTGCCTTTCGCCTTTCAGAGTGCTTTCCTAAATTTCTTTGGACACTTCATCTATCTCCCTGGGCACCCACCCCACTGGGTTTTGTTCACAGAATCTTAGAATCTGCATATTGAGGATAGCATGAAGGCAAGAAGTGACCTGGTGACACGTACTGAATTCAGACGCTTCATTTCGACATCATTCTGATCTTCAAAATGTACACTGATGGCCACTGTCTCTATCCAAGCATTGTCTGTGTTCCTTGGATCATCCAGGTACCCTTTATATATCTGGAAGAAGATAAGATTCAGGGAGATTTTATCTATCTATCTATCTATCTATCTATCTATCTATCTATCTATCTATCTATCTATCTATCTATCTATCTATCTATCTATCTATGTTTTCTGAGGTTTTCACGGGTGTTTATATGTAGGTCTTTGGTTATTCGGGTGTTGTCCCACGTAGAATTGGATTTGTCTTGGCGACGTTTCGATGAAGTCTCATTCGTCATCTTCAGCAATTGCAATTGCTCCTGGAAGCACGAAGCCGAGAACACCAGCCTGAAGATGACGAATGACACTTTGTCGAAACGTCACCAAGAACATCCAATTCTACGCGGGAGAACACCGAATAACCAAAGACCTACACACACACACACACACACACACACACACACACACACATATATATATATATATATATATATATATATATATATATATAGAGAGAGAGAGAGAGAGAGAGAGAGAGAGAGAGAGAGAGAGAGAGAGAGAGAGAGAGAGAGAAAACAGAAAGGCTGGTATCATTTATAGGATGGGGCTGTTTCTTATTACTGGTAATCTAAAGAACAACTCTCATAAAGGTGTGTAGTAGTAAATATTTAAAACGTACCATTTCTTCTGGAAAAGATGCTGGTGGTACTGTTATCTTACTATAGAAAATACCTTTAGCTCAGATGTTCTAGAATAGAAGGCATTTTTCTGTTTCTGATGTGTGTTGTAAGATCAAGGAGTTTTTATAGTGCTTTACAACACATGGATATCATGTTTCCCCAACTGGGAAACAGTTAACATTTTATTTCAAGCCAAATCCAAAAATGCTTATATACTATTTAAAAGACAATCAAAAACCTAGGAAGGAAAGAAACAGCCCAGAACATATCTCCTCCAGCAGCCAACACACAAATAAGTTGAGAACAATACCAGATAAATCATCAGGAAAGAAATAATACCCTAATCCGGGAACCATAAAAAAAGAAACACATCCCCAACAAAACAGCAGAGCAAGCTACTATATTTAAACAGCCAGCCATTCCATCTCCTTCACACTTCACACTAATGAAGTTACCTAATCTGGTTAATGAAAAGTTGACAAAAAAGCAACCAAGCTAGCACAAAGACCCAACCCTGACCTACATACTTTTTCCTATATTGGTTAAATCATTCTTTGATTACAGGCTTGTGAAAAGTCTACTTTGCTAAATATTCGGGACCTTACATAATATGGTTACATCAGTACATACAGAAATTCTTCCTAAAATGAATAAATAAAATGTGCATGACCCATGCTTTGTTTTTGGTAAACTGCAAAATTTCTGTATTTTTAAAAAGTCATCTTAAAAAATATGATTCATCCTATATTGTGTTCCCATTTATGCACTATATAACCCCAGCATCACAAGTGCAATTCCCTACTACTGTCATGCGTTTGGGAAAAATGGCTAATGTTCACCAACAATTCTATAAGACTCTTCTCTGCTTTTATCAAGCCACAACTGCATGGCCAAATACCTCTGTTCCTTGATTCAGCAATTTCTGAAATTGTGGCCAGAACTCTCGTCTCAGGACCTGTTTTATTTTTTGTGGCAATGCTTCCCCAGGTTCAAGAGATCCCTGGAAAGAATCAAAGCATTATTTAGTGTAAGAGGCAGCTAACATTTTAAACATTCTATTAACTATAATGCTATAGAAAACAGAAATTTCTATTCACTTAATAAAGTTAATAAAATGATAAATCTCTGAGGTGCAAGTAAATATGAGTTGATTTCTTAGCTAATATTTATTTATTTATTTATTTATTTATTTATTTATTTATTTATTTATTTATTTATTAGATTCCTATACCGCCCTTCTCCTACCGGACTCAGGGTGGTGAACAGCCAATTAAAAACCAATACAAAAAAGTTAAAAACGTACTAAAACCAATATAAATTAGGCTGAGAGTATAAAACAGAATAAAACTCTAAAAAGTTTAAAAAAGTAGAAGGGATCAGGCAAGTCCGGCAAGTTGGAAGAGATAAGTCTTCAGAGCCCGACAAAAAGTCCGAAGGTCAGCAATTGTTCTCAGATCTGGAGATCATATCTTGGTTAAAAGTAAAATCCAGTATTGGAAACTCAGATAAGAATTCTGGAATCCTTTTCTGAGGTATTAAAACCAAGGATTTTAATTATACACCTTTACCTCCGGGGTGTATCATGATATTGTTGAGGTACTAGAAGTGTGGAGATCTGAACAGGGAAGAGCATGCTTCAACTTGACCCAAGCAAACTGCACCAATTTTGGCTTTAAGGCCCCCTGGATGCAGAAATTTGCCATCCTTAGCTCTTTGTAGGGTTGCCTTGCCTCAGGCAGAACTGGTACACAATATGGGGATCCTCCAGGAAATGTGGCTGCTACTCGAGGAATGGGTAGCAGCCATGGCCAGAAGGGCTTTGTGCATAGATTTGTCTTCTATACCAATTGTGTGGTTTCCTGGATTGGAAAGCATTATTAAAGATCACTCATGCCTTGATTGCCTCCTGAATGAATTACTGCAGTGAACTCTACAAAGAAAATCAGCAGCAGCATGGCCGGTTATGGGTGCCCCTCGATAGGCCCATATTGCATTCTGTGAGATGCACTGATTTCGAGTAGGCTTCTCCATGCATTTCAAGAGTTTTTTTTTTGTGGTCCTCCACTTACGATTGGTCGCTTAGCAATCATTCAGTTACAATGGATCTCTTGGGATAACTTATGACCTGGATTCAAAATTCTAATGCCCCCCGCCCCCATGATCACATTATTGCATTTTGGGTGCCTAGCAACTGCCACACATTTATGCATCATTCTGTGGTCACATGACTATGATTTTCAACATTTTTTGCAGGAAAACACATTTACAATGGATTTGCTTAATGCCCACAGTATTTGTTTTAGAACTGCCATGTTTGCTTAATGACCACTACAGAGAAAGTAAAATTGGATGATCTGCTTAACAACCAACATCACATGACTGTAATTTTAGGGTCAATTACAGCTTTAAATCAAGGACTACCAGTAGACATAGTTTGTTGTTTTAACAGAACATATTATTAATTGGCATGATTTTATTAAAATGCCAACTTAGATCTTACTGAAGATATACTGCCCCATATATGCTTACCCCAAGCAAAGCCCAATTATCCAAGAAAGGGAATTTGACCACTAGAACTTCCAGCATTTTCTTCAAGTTTTTTCTATAAATAGATCCATCAACATTCCTCCTCCAACTATAAAAAAAAGAGATTATAGCTTGCTGTTGTATCTAAGGTACATGAAAAAATCTTTAATACTAAAATAAAATGAGCTCTGACTGTTATCTGGATGAGAAGAAGGATACAAATGTAATTATCTAAATATATACTATATGTATAATTAAACTCTATTATACCAGTCAGATATTCATTATGCACCCCCTCCCACCCCCAAGGCCTCTGCATAGTAGTTAAAAATCATTGTAATAGACTTTTCTGGTTGTTGTTGTTGTTGTTGTTGTTGTTAGTTGCAAAGTCGTGTCCGATCCATTGTGACCCCATGGACAATATTTCTCTAGGCCTTCTTGTTCTCTACCATCATCTGGAGTTCATTTAAGCTCATGCCTATTGCTTCAGTGACTCCATCCTCATTCTCTGTAGTCCCCTTCTTCTTTTGCCTTCTTCTTTCTCAGCATTAGGTTCTTCTCCAGTGATTCCTTCCTTCTCATTAGGTGGCCAAAGTATTTGAGTTTCATCTTCAGAATCTGGCCTTCTAAAGAGCAGTCGGGGTTGATCTCCTCTAGGACTGACCTGTTGGATCGCCTTGCAGTCCAAGGGACTCACAGGAGTCTTCTCCAGAACCATAGTTCAAAGGCCTCAATTCTTTGGCACTTAGCCTTTCTTATGGTCCAACTTTCATAGCCATACATTGCAACTGGGAAAACCATAGTCTTGACTATATGCACTTTTGTTGGGCAGGTCTCTGCTTTTTAGTATGCTGTCTAGATTTGCCATAGCTTTCCTCCCCAGGAGCAAGCATCTTTTAATTTCTTGGATGCAGTCCCCATCTGCGGTGATCTTGGAGCCCAGGAAAATAAAATCTGTCACTACCTCCATTTCTTCCCCATCTTTTTGCCAGGAATTGAGAGGGCCAGGTGGCATGATCTTAGTTTTCTTAATATTGAGTTTCAAGCCAACTTTTGCACTCTCCTTCTTCACCTGCATCAAGAGGCTCTTTAGTTCTTCTTCAATTTCTGCCATTAGAGTGGTATCATCTGCATATCTGAGGTTGTTGATATTTCTCCCAGCAATCTTAATTCCAACTTTTGAGTCATCTAGCCCCGCATTTCTCATTATGTGCTCTGCATATAAGTTAAATTGTCAGGGTGACAGTATACAGCCTTGCCGGATTCCTTTCCCAATTTTGAACCAATCGATGGTTCCATGCCGAGTTCTCACTGTTGCTTCTTGACCCGCATATAAGTTTCTCAAGAGACAAATAAGATGGTCTGGTACTCCCATCTCTTTAGGAACTTGCCACAATTTGTTGTGATCCACACAATCAAAGACTTTAGCATAGTCAATGAAGCAGAAGTAGGTGCTTTTCTGGAACTCCCTAGCTTTCTCCATGGCCCAGCGTATGTTGGCAATTTGATCTTTAGTTCCTCTGCCTCTTTGAAATCCTGCCTGTATTTCTGGTAGTTCTCGATTCACATATTGCTGGAGCCTAGCTTGTAGGATTTTAGGCATAACTTTACTAGCATGTGAAATGAAAGCAATGGTGAGATAGTTTGAACATTCTTTGGCATTGCCTTTCTTTGGAATTGGAATGTAAAGTGACCTTTTCCAATCCTTTGGCCACTGTTGAGTTTTCCAAATTTGCTGGCAAATTGAGTGTAGCACTTTTACTGCATTGTCTTTTAAGATTTTGAATAGCTCAGCTGGAATACTGTCACCTCCATTAGCTTTGTCCTTCTGCTCAGATTTTCTAAGGCCCATATGACTTCGCATTCCAGCATGTCTGGCTCAAAGTCAGTGACCACCCCATCATGGTTATTGACGTTAAACTTGTTCTTGTATAGTTCCTCTGTGTAATTTTGCCACCTCTTCTTAATCTCTTCCGCCTCTGTTAGATCCCTGCCATTTTGTCCTTTATCATGCCCATCTTTGCATGAAACGTTCCCTTCAAATCTCCAATTTTCTTGAAGTGATCCCTGGTCCTCCATATTCTATTGTTTTCTTCTATTTCTTTGCACTGTTCATTTAAAAAGGTATTCTTATCTTTTCTTGCTATTCTCTGGAATTCTGCATTCAACTGGGTGTATCCTTGTTTTTCTCCCTTGCCTTTCGCTTCCCTTCTTTCCTCAGCTATTTGCAAAGCTTCCTCTGATAGCCATTTTCTTTCTTGCATTTCTTTTTCTTTGGGATGGTTTTAATTGCTACCTCTTGTACAATGTTGTGAACCTCCGTCCATAGTTCTTCAGGCACTCTGTCTATCAGATCTAAATCCTTAAATATATTTGTCCCCTCTACTGTATATTTATCAGGGATATGATTTAGTTTATACTTGAGTGGCCTAGTGCTTTTCCCTACTTTCTTTAATTTAAGCCTAAATTTTACAACGAGAAGCTCATGAAGGCTTCTCCATTTCTTCTGTGGGATTCTTGCCCAAGTAGTATACCTGATGGTCATCTGAATTAAATTCACCCATTCCTGTCCATTTTAGTTTGCTGATTCCTAAGATGTTGACATTCAGTCTTGTCATCTCTTATTTGACCATGTCCAGCTTGCCTTGATTCATGGATTTTACATTCCAGGTTCCTATGGAGAGAAAATCTTTACAGCATTGGACTTTCCTTTCACCACCAGATGCATCCACAGCTGAGCATCCTTTTGGCTTTGGCCCAGTTGCTTCACTCTTTCTGATGTTATTAGTACTAGCTCTCTGCTCTTCCCCAATAGCATATTGGACATCTTCCGACCTGAGGGGCTCATCTTCTGGCGTCATATCTTTTTTCCTTTTGGTACTGTCCATGGGGTTTTCATAGCAAAGACACTGGAGTGGGTTGCCATTTCCTTCTCCGGTGGATCGCGTTTTGTCAGAACTCTCTGCTATGACCTGTCCGTCTTGGGTGGCCCTGTATCGCATAGCTCATAGCTTCATTGAGCTATGTAAGCCCCTTCACCACGACAAGGCAGTAATCCATGAAGGGGACTTTTCCAGTATCTCTATCCTATTCAGCCTCAAATATTTATTCAATAAATCATAATCTAAAAACTTAAGATGAATGTTCTGCTTTTTGATAGTGAGAAAAAGTCTTTTGAAACTACATGCAGCTTCTTATGACCTACATCAGATCATGAGCATCCAAGGTTTTTTTTTCTCTCCTGTTGCCATGGATACCACACTTAAGCTGCAAAGGTGCTGCTGACAACACCTAAGGCTCAGAAGTGTGGTGAAAAGAGGAATGTAGTTCAAAATACTGATCTGAGGAAACAAGATGTCTACTTCTAATTTCTGGATGAGTATAAAAAAGGAAGTAACATAAAAATAAATTACAGATAAAATTTCCTCACCGTGTCACAACTGGATGAAGGGCATGATTGGGTCCAAAGAACCTAAGGATTCCCTGGCCCCTTAAGCCTGTCCTGCCCATGGGATTTCTGAAAGAGAAACAATAGTTTTGCCATGAGTTAAGACCATTGGGATGCTGCTCTTTCCCTGGGAACACCCATCTGGAAACAAATGTTCAAGGAGAGGTCAGAAAATGATAAGCTAAACAGTTATTAACAGGGGTTTAGTTTGAACCAAGGCTCACTAGTACTTACACCTGAGGAAAAGGCATTTGGATTGACCATCATCCAACTAAAAGAGTATTATTTGACTGACCTGCCTTTCCCTATGGAGTAACCCTTCTTTAGATAATCTGCTGAAAGAGAAAGGCTGCCTTCCAATAAAGTATCATAGTAATTGATTATGTCACTTAGGAACCCTTAAGGAATCAGAGCGGTTTCACAATGGTGAAGTTCAGCATCTCTGGCTATGAGCCTTTTGGTTTGAGGCAACCGAACATTTTCACCTCATTCTTTCACTAGCCTTATTGTTATGATCTCCTATCAAGAGAATCTGGGTGCAAGTAACCTGATTTTTTTTTTAAATGCTGAACAAAATATATCACACCTATAATTTGACTCTGGAATGTGCACTCTCAACATATCTTGATCAAACTACTGTGAAGTTGAAACATATCTTGATCAAACTACTGTGAAGTTGAAAAGGAGAGCAATTTCCTGAATAAAATACTTCCATATAGCTTATTTTGTTATCTGCTATAACCGCTGCACTTGAAATAGGATATTTGAGTTCAAGTATAAACGTTCAGCACATTCATGATGGGACTCTGTTTGACTTCCATATTCTCATGTTAACTAATTTTCAACCCAAAGTGGACATAGTAACCAAGATTCCCTCTATGTTATCAGACTCACAGTGGCAGGCCATCCTCGACAGTATAAGTGCCGTGAAAACTCTGCCTGTTGATCTCTCCATCCAGGTTGTTGAAGTTTATTCTTGAAAGGTTCTCCAAATTGCTGAAAGATAGGAGCAAAACTTTGATCTTTTTAGCATCTTTGGCCAGTGAAACGCAACTTTTAAACCAAAGGACCTCAATGTAACAAAAAATAATCAGTAGAATATTTGTGATAGAAGCAAACAGAAGCAGCAGCTCCCTGAAAAAAATGAGACAATGCCCAGGTAGAGTGAGAGGAAGCTAGTAGTACGAAGCAGCTATGAGCACTTACTCTCTCAGGAACTTTGGTGTAATATCCTCTTGTGTTTCAGAACTATAGAAGGGTGGATTATAGATATCGAACTCTGTCTACCAGGAAAAAAAAAAGGCTAGTTTAGACTTCAGAGTTTTGCACAACAACATGTACTCTCATTTCAAGTACAACGTATTTTGGAGAATTCCAAAATGAAAACTGAAATTCTTTCTGAATTTCCTTAGGCCTAGAGGATCAGGTACCATACGATACCATATCCCCCGCCTCCCAATTGTTGTAGTGTTCTGCTTTGGTGTTCTTGTGTTCTTGTAAGATGAAAATGTGCATACCTTATAATAAACAAACACGGTTGCTCATGCATGAGCAATAGTTATATGTTTATACATGAGACAAGAAAAGGAAACAAAACAAAAGAAAGCAAAATCGACATAAGGCAACACCATTTGCTACATATTTCAATATCTTTTTTTAGCCTTGCTTCCACCATGTCCGTATAGTGTTCATATATTGCTTGTGTTCTTTAAGCTTCTCAACTCACATCTTTCCCTTTTAAAGGATCTCATTAACTCCTGAACTTCCCATTCTTCACACTTTAGTCTGTTGCAATTCAATCCTTAATCATTTTTGCTATAGGATCAAATCACCTCTAAATATTTTTTCCCACTTGTCCTTCACTTCTTTATTCAAGCCCTATTCATGACCTATTAATTCTTGACCCAATCTCTTTTTTTTAATCACACCCACTTCTAAAACATTCTGTTCCTATTTCCTTCAATTAATGTTATATTTTCCCTAACATATTCAACTTTCAATTCCATATATCAAAGTGGGGAGACGCATACTCTTTACATAGACAATTTTACTTCTTTCAACAAGCATTATTTACTCACTGTAAACAGATACTATCCATTATTTTTCTATCAGCATTTGCACTTCTTACAATGTCTCCATCTATAAACTGAGTTCAGAGCTAAAGCCTCTAAAATAGGCTGATCAGATGCCACTAAATCCCACTATATTTATTTCATTGTATATGTATTTAGTTTATAGTTTTCCAGAATTCTCAGAATCGTAAACTGGTGAATTTATGTAGAATTCTTGTTATAGTATTGGAGATCCACTGCACAGAATTCGGATTTGTTTGGTAAGAGGATAATTTAAATAAACACTACTAATATGTTTGATTCATTTGGCATTATCAGAATAACAGAACCAACTCTCTAAATTTAAGATTCCTACCTCCCATGGCACCTTCTCCTCTGGCACAGGATAACGAATGACAGTAGACTTGGGATACAAGAGGTTCCTAGAACTCACATGAGACAGGGTGAATAAAGATTCTGAGACTTCCTCTGCTTGCGGCTCCTTTGTTTCAGCAGCCCTGCTAGGGACTGAAAAAACCCACAGTACTCTATTTATCATAAGTATCATCAATCAATCGAACATTTTTCTGCATTTCCATAATTTTGGAATAGATTCTATTTGCACTTGTGAAGCCTTAATCTTACACTAGGAGTCCCCAACTCCCGGGCCATGGAAGTGGTAGGCAAGCACGCACGTATGCATCCATGTGAAGCTGCTTTCGTGAAAGCGACATGCATGCACAAAACCATCCCCTCCTCCCTCTACCGCCTTTGCCTCTGCCAGTCTGTCGAGCCAGAGAGATTGGGGAATGCTGATTTACACTATTTTAAGATAGAAAAATATCTTTCATTGCACTAACATATTTAATCTTGGCTAAGAAACACATATTATAAAGGCAAGTGAAGTATCTCAGTTTTCCCCGTTTCCTCTAATTATTTTAAGTGTTCAACTCCCATAATCCCCAATCAACATGGGTCCTCAAACAGACTATAGGATCATATTTATGTAATATATTGTTTATTTTATTCTTTCTAATTCTTGAAGGGGAAATGCTCTCCTTGAAACAGCAGATCCATGACCTGAGAGGCCTCCCTGATTCATAGCAAACTCTTGACAGGCAAGTAGAGATCATGGATTGAGGAGATATTTTTATTAATTTATTCACCACCACCCCACCACACCCCACACTGTTTATAAGTAACTTAAGATGGTGACCATACCTAATACTCATTTCTCATCCCAACAACAACCCTGTAAGGTGGGCTGGGCTGACAGAGAATGATTGCCCAAAATCACCCAACCATTTTTTCCTGCCTAAAGTAGCACTAGAACTCACAGTCTCCTTGTTTCTAGTCTGATGCCTTCAGGGACTTGCCATAGGAACTCATGTTATTATCAGCACCAGTTTGGTTTACTGAAATGCTCTCCTTATGGGGCTGCCTTTGAAGACCACTCAGAAATATGTGAAGCACGGGGTGGCCCATCTAACTTATCCAATATGGATTTTCTGTTGCTATATTTGAATGGGGTTACAAGCAATGTTTTTCTCTTGCAGCTCCCATGTTGTGAAACACCTTCCTTTTGAGATTACATTGTCATTCTCACTGTTAGGCTCAGAAATAAAACCTTTTTATTCTGTTTTTATATTTCTGTATTATAAACCACTAAGACTCCCTTTTGTTGAATCTAGTAGTAAACATAACAAACAATCAAATATAAGATAGTATATAAACCAGAAACAAAATAGCAGAATTTTCAGTATTAAGAACCCTTTTGGCTAAAGAAATGTAACACTATTTTATCTTCTTCAGCATACTAGTCATACTATTGAAAATTCTTTGGGATAAAAAGCAGTTTCCCCAAGTTTCTACACAATTCACATCAGGTTTTTAAACCCAACAATTGTAATAAAATATTTCTATGTAAGCAATTGATATGAATTCTGACATTTTCATTTAGGCAGTCTTCCCTTTTGAGAAAGACCCATTGTGGAAGGCACATATTGCTTTTCCTCTTTCAGAACTTTAAAGAACTTAATCTGGTGCATATAGAAATCTCTTCTCATTTTTCCTAGGGAGCCAGAGGGAGAGCAAGCAAACTGAAGTTACTTAATGAGTTTCACAGTTGAGTGAAGACTTGAACCTGAAATTTCCCTCACTGCAATCCAGTACTTTAATTGTATCAGTTTCTCAGGCAAAGGTGACTCAGCAGTGCAGTAAGGATCATCATGGCACAGTGAATATTTATTCCAGGAAGTAATCTAGCAAATGAGGGATCTGCTATCTTAAAGAAAAATTCTGCCCATGAAGCCACTATAGCTAAGGTCATTATTACATTATATGAATCAGTGCTAAGAAAAGCTACATTCATCTGCAAATGAGGCCAAATGAGCAGAACAAAATATAACTTGGAATACTGAGAATTCTTTGTTTACTTCTTTATATTCAGGTTCTAGCAAGTATATATATATGTCTATTTTCTTACTTTTCGTAGGTTTAATGTGTGTTTTTCCTTTAAGCCAGGTTTTTCCTACGTAACCAAGATCTTTCTGGAACCATAATTGAGTGAAATCTCATTCACTACTTTCTGGGTTCCCTTCTCTATCTTTATTTTGCAAAAGTGGAAAAGAAAGATTAAGATCCCATTTATGAAATGAAAAATGATACATGTGTGCATACCAAAATACAAATTTAATCCAAAATGGTTCTCAGAAGTATGTGCTTCCAGTGAAACATACCTAAAACAGGAATGTCTTCCTCTGTACCAAACCCACTGTTAGACAATGATTGAACAATCCATTGTAATGCCTTGGCAAACTGGAATGTCTAGAGAAGAAGCAATGAATTACACATGTTAATTACTATATGCATTAAAAAGTGACTTTTGAGAAATAAGATTAGAAGTGCATCTAGTCCCCAAGAAAGAACTCTAAAGTGTTTAGAATGTTGGTTCATGTGGTAATCTTTTTTACAACAGACTCTTAAAAATTGATTATCCAACTGAGATATGTACCTGCTTGTATAATGTAGCTTATTTTATAGCTTAATCAACAACTTACCATATTTCCTGACACCGGGACTTTAATGACTAAAAGAAGCGTCACTAGAATATGGGGATCTGCAGAGATGCCTTTACTTCTGAAAGCACACAGTGTTCTCTTTTTAATACTATAGTATGGCTGACATGATACAACCTTATATGCTTTCCAGTTCTCGGAGAGAGCTGCCTTATGTCCAGATGGGCCATGCTTTGCATAAGTTTTCAATATTCTCCACCTAGGCTAAGCTAAAAGAGCTGACAGGATGCTTCAGAAGTCAGCCTTACCTGTTCTTCCAAGTGCAACAACCTTTGTTCCAATAGCTTCATCATTTTCCCCTGATCAAGATCCAGCATTTCTGTTAGTTTATCCACTCTGGAAAAAAAAGATTAGTATTTCAAGCAAGGAGTGTGATTATACCCTTAAACATGAGATTTTGTGACATAAATCAACTGCCTCATATTCAAATGGTTAGAATGCTCTTCCACTACTGAACATACACACATCTTTTCTTACTAATTTGTATTCTGAATCCTAATAGGAACATTAGGAACAAGTGGGGTTTGGAGTCAGAAGGCCCAAAATAAGATATGCATTAGGAGGGTTATTCAAACCTTTCACATTCTTCTGAATTATATTTCACAATTTTGATCATGAGTTGACCTGATGTTATTACTATTTAAATTGAAAACACAGTCTTCACCTGTCTGTGATGTGCTGGATCTTCTGCTCAGGAGTATGTTTTTGTTGAGATTGTTGGAGTTGCAAATAATTTTCCTTCAGGTACATCTCCCAGGACAATAAAGCTGCCTCTTCATTCTTTTCAAATTTCTTTTCTGCAGGCCAAATCAAATATAATACATAGAGCTCTCATCTCAGAAAATCGACAGTTACAGCACAGATGAACAATCATGTATAAATGGGGTAGGACTCACATCATGACAGTGTCGCACTTGGATGAAATTAGATTCTATTTCATTAGATTAAATTATATTAGATCCTGTGAAGGCCACTGTTCAGTAATGACCCCACTCAATCACTGGTAACAATGGACTTAAGAAACAAAGAATTGGTGGTGGAATAACAATTTTTGTTAAAGTTTTTTTCTAGCTGTCAAAATCAACTTTTATTGCTTTGCTCCTTTCTCTTCATTATCTTACTTTATTTCTTCTCATCTTTCAAAATTCACTGATTTGTACCATCACTTCCAAGCCTCCATATTCTCCCTTTCAAATGCTCTTGCATTCCATAGGTAGGCATTACCTACTGAGCATCAAAAAGCTAGTTTGAGTTTCGTTTGCCTTCTGGAAACTGTACAAAAAATACTTTTTCTTGTAACTTTTCTTTAGTAATAATTTGTAGCTCTTCCAGCAACATTCCAGGAATCTTTTCCAGGAATCATCTATTTTATATGTTGTTATTTTCCTCAGTCTAACAAAGAATATTTTTTTTTCTACTCCAAAATCTGCTCATATAACATATCCCAAATATTTGGATTTCAGCCTGCTAAGCATCAGAAAGGCACTGTCGGCCTTGATATGAGCAATTGCTCTATGTTAAAAAAATAATATCCTTGTATTTCTCTATTAATTCACTAGACACACTTACAGGATTTCAAGTATACTCTCAAACTTTCACTGAGATTGATACGATAATGAAATATTTCAGATTCCAAGTTCAAAGGATGTTTCAGAATATGGGAGGTACCAAAGATAATACAGGAAGTTGCAAATGTACTGCAAATTCCCTAAAGACACTGGTATTTTTTCTGAAATTTTATACCAGTAGCCTCCTAATCGTGGAAAGAAAGAATTGCAAGGAGGTGCTACATGCTCCAAAACACCTTTTTGTCTTTGAACCCAAAATGCTGCACAATTCTAAATTCTAATTTCTTAACATCTTTCAAAATTTATCATTGCATCTTTAATTAGGCAAAACCATAATTCTACCGCAGATTAAATCAGGCAAGAATAGAATCAAAAGACTACATACGGTAAGTTATTTTAGCAATATTCACACTATCAATACATTTTTGTGTAAACACTTGTAAAGTACTTAAGAGGTCTTCCATAACCACAGACAAGTAAAAACGAATTGATGTCACCATTTCTAACTTCAGCATATGTGCCTTTTTATACTCTTCCAAATTAAGTATTTACTTGTAATTTAACATCTGTTAGTTATTCATGAGCAGATAACTTCAAACAGCCCAAAATCTTTCTCAAATAGAAAAAATGTTTTTGTATCAAACATCTTAATGAATGCATATTCTCCTAATATAAAAACACAGATAAAATAATACTCTGAATATTGAATGTCCTTTAAACAAAATTCTTTATCTAACTAACAATTCAAAGAAGGAATTGTTTCATGTTATGAGTGTTCTGGGCTTCCTCTTCCATCAGAGTCAGGAAAAGAAATATAGGATGCTTTCTATGAAATTAGCTATTACCTTCTTCTGTTCATAATACTTTTCATTTGATAGATTTCTGACCAAATATTTCTCTTAGAAAATTTCTATATTTGATACACCGATATTCTTACCCAAATTAAAGTCCTTTGTCACATAGAATAGACTGACTAGAAATTAAGTACCAATTTATGTTAATAGTAAATCAAATATATAAACTAAGAGAACACATATAGATGATATATTAGGAATATAGGTATAAGTTAAAATAAGAAAGAGAAAATGTATAAATATGAATATAGATTACTGATGCGACATGTTGAAAAGAAGTTGTAAAGATGGATTTTTGTTTGTGTGCTTTGTTGTTTGTATCAAAAAAATGTTTAATAAAAAATTTAAAAAAAGAATAGAATGATTAGTTCCTTGTTTTGTTCATAGTATTATTAGTAAGGTTCACTAAAGATTCCTTCCTTCCTTCCTTCCTTTTCAACTCTAAGAAGTACTGCTTTAATTATTTTTGCTGTAACTGAGATGTCCTTATTCATCATGATGCCTTTCTGGAGTTTGTCTAGAATGAGTTTGTCATTGCTTTTCTAAAATTAGCTCCTCTTTAATGTTTACACATGCTGTCCATTTAAATCAATTTTTTGATCCTTGGAAAACAAAACTCTATACCTCCTTCATTCACTGTTTTATAGTCAACTGACAGTTCACTAAATGTGTGAGGGGGCATTACCATTGTGTACTTTTTTAACATTTCACATTAACCCAGGATTTACATTTATCAGCTCAGGTTATGGCCAGTTGGTATTTCCATTTTTGTTCCTTATTTGTTTGTTTATTTAGGTCTTCACCTTTGCAATAGATAAGAACCTGTCATAAAAATTGAATTTGGAGAAAAAGAGAACAGAATAAGATAGAGAGTAAGCTGGAAGTCCATATTGTCTCCATACCTGTTTAACTTGTATTTACCAAACAAATTTATAAGTGGCAGGATTGGGAAAAATGGTAGCTGAAACCAAAATCTGAGGTTTTTGCCAAAACAATAACAAATTAAAATATAAAAACACTCCTTTTAACCAAAAATTGTAAAAAAAGCCCTAAAAGTTCATTGTAAAAATAAAAAGTGAAAATTTGGTTGAATATTAAATATTAATGTTCATGTTCATACTTAGTAAATTGGAGAACTTTGATTCTGTTCTTTGAATGGCTGATAACCTCCATTTCTACTGAGAACAACTACTACAACAAAGAAAAGTACAGTGACAAAAAAAAGCTGATAAAAATTTATAAGCAGAGGTACCAATGAATTAAGTCAGAATGCTGGTGTACTTCGAAGACCTCTAATTGATCCATAAAGGTCTGATTGATTTTTTTTTAATGCTCCATATTCTAAAAATCACCTCTTTCCATTCTCCTTTTTCCTTTGTTTCCATTGTTAATGAATTACAAGTTGTCATAAAGTGTTGACAGGTAGAAGCTGAACAATGTTACAGCCTGGCTCAAAATATCAGGGCCTTACTGAGCTGCTTGTGCCGTGTGGTTGGCTTCTGAAGAAATACACGCTTGACAAGTATCTGCAGGTGGTTTAGGAGGATAAAAGGTGGCGGAGCTGGTGGCCTGCCATTATACTCTTCAATCAGGTCATGACGCTGAAATTTCCAGATCTGGTCAGTGTGCTCCTGCACCTGCTGGAATGTGTAACTGGGGAGAAGAAAAGCACATGTACTACTGAGTTTAATCTTCTATATCACTCATGAAAACACAGAGCATAATGATACTCTCCCGTGTATCCCACTAACTAAGGGTCAGAACAGAAACAACATCTCTATTTACGGTAATGGAAGAATGGATATTATAGAACTGTTTATTACTACCTTTATTAAAGCTGCCTCTCTTTACCTGCCTCTGTACCAAGTATTTTTGGTTTGCTTTCTGTTCTATAAATCTGTAGAGATTCTCAGTCATCCAGGCCATGATTGTCCCAAAAGTGCTTTTTCCAGGAGGCAACTGGACTTTCTTGTTTTTTCTTTTGAAAATGTTTTACTTCTCATCCAAGAAACTTCTGTTGCTCTGACAGCATAGTGGGGAATTGAAGGATTTATACTCCTTGCAGACAGCTGGTCATTTGCATCCTTTTAGAAGGTCATTGAAGCACTTGGAGGTTTAGCTGTATCCTCAGGGTCACCAGAGTAATGCTCCTGTTTACTGTACTCTGCAATTTTTCCTCCCTCTGGAAATCCATTCCTACTCCCACACCATTCAGAGGATGTTCATCCTAAATTGTATAGCTAAATTGCATAGCTAAATTGTATAACTGTAATTAGAACTGCAGAAAAAACAATTACTATCAACCTGCCTTCCATTGAGGACCTGTATACTGCATGAGTCAAAAAGAGGGCTGTGAAAATATTTACAGATCCCTCGCATCCTTGACATAAACTGTTTCAACTCCTACCCTCAAAACAACACTATAGAGCACTGCATACTAGAGCAACTAGACACAAGAACAGTTTTTCCTGAACGCCATCACTCTGCTAAACAAATAATTCCCTCAACACTGTCAAACTTGTTACTAAGTCATTGCTAGTAATCTTCCCATTGTTCCTATCAACCATCTCCTCCCACTTATGACTGTATGACTGTAACCTTGTTGCTGGTATCCTTAAGATTTATATTGCCTGTTTCCCTATGACTATCATTAAGTGTTGTACCTTATGATTCTTGACGAATGTATCTTTTATTTTATGTACACCGAGAGCCTATGCACCAAGACAAATTCCTTGTGTGTCCAATCACACTTGGCCAATAAAGAATTCTATTCTATTCTAAACGTTTGTTCTATACTGTTCTATATACTAAAAGTCTGTTTCTGTTCTATACTGGCTTATAGTTGTTATAACCAATGTGAGGGGCAAACATGGTCATTTTCTTTTCTTGTGAGCCTCAGGGCGCTTTATGATGAACAGGCAATACAGTATCGAGAGTGTGGGACTTACTTGAACATAGCAATGAGGAGATTGAGAAGGAGAATGTTGGTGAAGAGTAAGTACAGGCAAAGCAAAATTACTGTCAGCCACTCTGGAAAAATGGGCTTCTTGTTGGCTTCACTGCTCTCTGGACATTTGGGCTTGTATGGATCAGTCCCATTTGGGCTGCACTGATCAAAGTTGAAATTCACTCCTGTTAGAAAACATAGTAAAGCCAACAAGCACTGGGTGTTACAGCAATAAGAGGAAGGTCAGCTAATTCCCTGATGCACAATGTAACATACTATATTGCCATACAAACAACAGGAATCTATCATTATAAAGGCTTTCAAAATCTTTTTTAATGGAAAGGCCTGGGATGAATGATTCAACCCTCTATGGTCTGATTTTTAAAAGGTAGTGCTAAATAGGAGAGATGATTCAGATGTGCACACACTATGAACAGCTATTAAGATGTGCTGTCATTGAAATGCTGCCAGGGACAGGTCACAACTTATCTGAGGACCTTGTGGTTATTTGGCTTGCTATTTATAGCCAGAGACTAAAATATGAGCCTTGGAACACAGCAATGTAATTGTTTTGGGATTAAGGAAGAGCGTATCATGAGGCACATACTTCATATGTTATTTAAGCAGACCAGAACTGGATTAAAAGAGAGAGTTTCATTTGGTTAAACTTCTCTCATATAAAGCCGAGCTAAAAGGCGTTGTTTCTATTTATGCTGCAGCTTTATCTGGTATGGCATCATCATTCACAATTATCTATCCTGTCAGCCATTAATTCATAGTTTTATTGATTTTTGCACACTATGAAATTTGTACAAACACTTCTCAGAGAAGGAGATTGATTGGATAAAATGTTTAGTGATGAAAAGTTTGTCATTATCCCAGTTGAACAGACTGAACCTTGGTCATCCAGAGAATAAAATAATTCTGTACTCCATACCATCAACATAGGAGGGGATCTGTCCAAATAATGTCAAGTACGAATGGTAAAAAACACCCCTGAAGATCCAGTCTACCCGTTTCTCGTTGTGGATTAGGATAGCTTGTTTGGCTACTCCAAAGGATACAATCCAAACAGCCAAGAGGAAGAGGAAAAAGAAGATATCCTTCATCTGTAAACCCATCAAACAAAGCAGAAAGAACGTCTTTGGTTCAGGCATCTTCATCAAAAAAAGTGAATTATGAAAAATTACTTTTAAGCTTCCATGATGTTTATCAATAGAAACTACAACTTACCATTCTCTTCACTATAATAATCTTGGGACCAAGAGTTTTACTGATTGTGAATATGTGCAATAGACGCAGGCAGAAAATAATGAAAGCTAGGGATAGTACAATTCTTCCAGGGTACAAAGTTGCTGGGAACCATCTTAGCACAAAGGATAGAAACAAAAATACATATATTAATTGTATTACCAATGTAACATTGGGGCGATGTTCCCAAAGATTCCTGGTCTTAATTATAAGGACGTCTCTGTTGCCAAAGGTTACAGAATGAAGTAATATTTTTCTTAAGGTAAACAATCATTCACACAGAGGATTATGCATATATTTCCTCTATAGCAATATTTCATGGCATACTTAGCATATTAACCAAAATATGAAAAAGACTCAAAGAAATTGTGGATTAACAGGATAGTAAATCTCTTATAGGAAAAGACTAAGCAGAAAGGCTATATATTCTGGACAATTCTCTGTCCAATTGATCAAAGAGCTAACAAAGTGGAATTGCATATAAATGAAACATCCTCATATGTAGAGTTAAAAGGAAAGGATTGGAATTCTAAGGCATATGTTGAGAGAATGTGATATAAACTTAAGTCTGATCTTAGGGCATTTGCAGCAAAAGAAACTGGGTGAAAATTATTTGCATTTTGACTACTTTTCCTTCTATATCAGGTAGATTTTTTAAAAATAGTAATTAGCATAATGAAACAATCCTTCCACCTTCCACCAAAATTTTCTTTGAAAAATAGGATAACCAAACACAGGGACTTACCTACAGACCAATCCAACTATAAAGATCAGAATGGCACACGCATCCAGTTTATTCCAGAAATCACTGAAATATAAAGAAGCCATTTTGACCAAGCCAAACCCATCAGGATCACAAAAAAGCTAAAGCAAGGAAGGAAGGAAGGAAGGAAGGAAGGGAGAGGGATGGAGGGAGGAAGAAAGGGAGAGGGAGGGAGGGAGGGAGGGAAAGAGAGAGAGAGAGAGAGAGAATAAGGATTTACCATGGGTTGGTTGAGACATTGTGATCCTGCTGATAATATACAGCATATTGAAAAGAGTGCTCCCTCTTCTCCCATCTCATACACTTGTCTAAAAAAGATTTCCGAAGTTGTTAAATCACAGTTTTTATTACACTGAAACTAGCCATGGGTTAATCCGATTTTGAATTAGGATATTGAATGTAATGTCCTTAAATGGTTAGGTAGGTTTTTTTCCATTTACAGAGAAAACTTTCCTACAATATAGAACAATCAATAACATCTCAAAATGACATTACAGGCCGCCTTTCCTTAAGATCTCAGAGTACATAGATTCATAAACTATATTATGTCATGCTTCCATGTATCGGCATTTCACGTGAGTTTTCTATTTTTACGTGGTGCATGTCCTCTGAGGTAGTTTCAATTATATTGACCACTAGCAAGCACCACATTACTGATTTCAACTTCACTGGGAATTGTCAGACATGGTTAGCTGTATCTTATTCTATGGAGTACATAGTCTCTACTGGGAACTCCATTGTGTAACATTTGACAGTTTCCAATAAGGATGGAAATGGTAATGCAATGTCTCCTAATGGTCAATGACAAATAACAGTCTGAAGCTAAAGAGCAATGTTGTATTGATTTGTGCAACAATACCTGTCGGGCCTCTTCACACACTAAGGAGAAAAGCCAGAAATAGATGACATATTCTGGCCAGGATGGAGTTGACTGGAAATCTGTCATCAACACAAAAGCAAATAGGCAGAGAAAACTGAAGTAGGAAAGGATGTTGAGGTGGAAGATGACCACAGGGGCAGTGAAGAAAGCTCGGAAGCGGTTTAAATCAGTAGTTGGCTGGATCCTCTTTTTTCTGTGAATGGAAAGAATGGCAGATTGACCTGACTGTACTTACAGCAAGAAGTCAATTTTACATACCTCTTCCACATATCACTATATCACTGTATGGTTATGACTGAAATACCACATGGGCAGTCTTACTCTTTTTCAATGATCTTGACAAAGCCCCTCCCTGCCAAGATTCACCTTGGATAATTGTTGACAATGCTTATATCCAGCTTAAAAATTGTGCCAACTTTAGAATAGCAAGAATACCCCATAGGTTATGCATACCTAAAGGGCATTAGTTAACATGGGAACTACCTCTAGACATAGCAAAAATACAGGTGCACGCTTTTGTTGACTAATAAACCAAATTTGATTCTGTGTTTTGTTAGTTTCAAGTTGGACATAAATCTGTATATTGCTGGATCATATTACTAGAAAACAGAAAATACTTGTCCATTTGTTCTATACATTGTATAGATTTCAACAATTTATGAAATAAAGAAGCTGACTACTCTTATGAAAGGCACACACTGAAAAACATAACTGAAGCTGCTTCACACATAATACTAATATGGCTGTAAAAGGGAAAATAACACATCTAATAGCTAAGATGTGTTTTACGTGCATCTAGTACAGAACAGTGGTGGGTTCTTACCGGTTTGCTCCAGATTGGGCGAACCGGTAGCAGCAGTGACAGGAGGCTCTGCCCACCCAGCCGGCCGTCTCTGCGCATGCACAGAAACATTGCGCACGAGCGCACACACCCATGAGCGAACCAGTAGCAACAGGATTTGAATCCCACTACTGGCATAGATTGGGCAGCATCTGGCCCTTTTGCCGTCCCTACCCAGCTTGCATGAGATCAAATGGATATTAGAAATCAAATGTAAATAAGTGGGTGGGAGAAGAAGCTAAATCCAGTCCAGCTCTGTGCAGCCACTGTGTGGTCCTTCAGTCAGCTGGTGGCTGTGGGAGGGCATGGAGAGAAAGTGCTTCTTTGCATCCATGAAGTACTCATCTCTTGCTTGGAGCAGCCTGATGAGGCAGCGGAGGTGGTCATTGCATGAGGGGGCCGTTATCTCAGTCAACGTGTGACCTAGTGGGCAAGTGGTTAAAGCACAGCCAGGAACTATTGTCTGGTTCTCCACAACAGATCCAGTTCCTATTGTGGCCCTTGAGAAAATTACCCCTGATCTGGTATAAGGGTGATAAATTTAAATATTAGATAACATATAAGTTAATCAGCATTTTAGAGAAAAGTAGGGTAATTAGTCGGTTGCCCACATCTGAATTTTGCCCTAGTGGTATTTTTGGGGAGGTGAGATGAAGTTACAAAGTCCTATAAATCTCCCTCTACTGCCATAAAACAGTACAGTCAAGTTCTGCAAATACCTGAAAGTTATGAGGCCTGTATAGAGAAGAGGGAAGAACAGCATGCATAGGATGACCTGACATATCCCATTATCGACACTCAGCTTTCCCCACCAAACTCTGGTTAGGAAGGCCTGAAAAGACAAGTGACATGAAAGTTAGATATCCTGGATATGGGAATAGGTTTGCAGAGAAGAATGAGAATGAACTCACCAAGGGATTTAGGACAAAAAGATGAGGCTAAGTAATGGATAGCTAATTATCCAATACACATTGGCTGTGTTCTAGCAGGACAGATGAGGTCACCTTGTGTGTAACCAAGCATGATACAAAATGCTGAGCTGATTTATAAGCAAGGAATCTCGCCAAATCACAACAGAACTAGAAAAATATAATCCAGGCATGATGGGCTACTAGATGACAGCTTGACTCCATGTTTCTGACTAGAAACATATGCTTCCAAAATAGCATTGTTTTCTCTTGTAAAAGTTGCATTTCAGGTTTTTCCAAAATTTTAAGAGGTTCCCCCACCACCACCCCCGAATTTTTTTTCTTGGATGTCTTTTTTAAAGTGCTACTACTTAGAAATGTGGTTGATTGTGTCAAAAATGTAACCTAGGTCTGTTTAGTGTGAAATTAGTCATGCTATCATCTGGTTTAGAAATACTGCTTATGAAACAGTAATGCCATTATATAATATTCCCTTATCCCCACTTCAACTTCAATTGCCTGCTCAATAATTCTGTATCGTTATTTGTTTTCCAATGCCATTTCCCTGGCACAGAGTTTATGTACTGTAGTGCAAACCATGGAACATCTTGTGCCATGAAGCTACAGAAGCAAATAACATAGGCACTTATGCAGTTATGGAAAGAAAACACCCGAATTCTATTTAAGATATTCATATCTTAAATATTTAAGATATTCATATCTTAAATATTCTATTTAAGATATCCTTGGGGGTTTAGCCACAGTAGGGTGTGTCTGAGTGTGTCTGTATAAATACATAGACACTGCCATCTAGGAGAGGTGGATCCTCCAGCACAGTGTTTCTCAACCTGGAAAATAGGTGGACTTCAAACTTCCAGAATTCCCCTGAAAGCTTGCTGTGAATTTTGGAAGTTAAAGTTCACATTCATTGTCCAGGTTGAGAAACACTACAGGAGTTAACTGAGAAAGGTGGTCAAATTGATATGGATATAGTGGGTGATGTTTGCTCAGCAATGCAATCATTCCTTAGTAAAAGTTTTATATGCAGAGGCTACATATTGTGCAACCAGCAATAAATAAGACTGGAAAGAGCTGCTTATATCCATGTTTTTAAAAATGATTCAGTAGGAATCTGACTTTTTATTCATTTTATCCTTTTAAAATCCATTATTCTGCATGCTAGAGAAAAAGTTTTGACCTTCTGGGTAGCCTATTTTCAAAAGAGTACAATCATATCTTCCCATAGTCTTCTTAAACATAAATATTCCCACTTTTTCCCACCTTTTTTCATATTATGTAGCTTGCAGTCCTCTGATGATCCTTGCTATTTTTAAAAAAGCTACTTCAATACATCTGAATTCTTCTCTATGTGTGATACCCAGTATTTAATATAACAGTTGAGATAGGATCTGATCCACATAAAATATGATGGTTTGTTTCCCTTGATTTGGAATCAAAACAAAAGTATTGTATTCTTTGTTGCCTGAAGGGATCATAAGAAAGTAAGTCACACCTGAACACCACCATGAGAAACAAACTTCATATTTTTGCCTTCCAGAGCTAACTGAAGGCATGTGGTCTTTCCCCAGGCATCAGAGACCCGGATCAGGAGATTCTGGGCTCTTTCTTCATCTTTCCGACAACATTCTGTGAAGACACCTAGAAAAACAAGCAAGGGAGAAATAGTTATAACTCCTATCATATTCTTGCCCCAATTTTTTATATGGAATGCAGAGGCATTTTAGCTTCAAAAGCCTATAAAGTAACTTATATTGAAAGATAACAAAGTTCCCTGGGCCCACATAACTGATTTTTATAGATAAGGCTAAGAGAAGTAGAAAGGTAACAGCTGTATTTTGTTAGCAATCTCATCATGAAAGATAATTTCATGATCTTTATTCTATAAATTAAAGGACATCCATAATTCATATCAGTAACATGTATTTTTCTTCACCATAAGCATCATTATTAAAGCCAGTAGTATATTAAAAAAAATTAACTTCAAGATAGGCCTTATTAGTCTGTCTGATAACCCAGACAATATTACTGTAGTCCTTGGTGCTCTCTCCGTTTGGCTGTTTTTTTGCAGGCCTTTCATTGCCCAACTAGGTAATGTCATCAGTAAAGAGTAAGGAGTGGGGTTTGTTCTCAGTTTATATTCTGGATGCTTGCCCTCTCAATGTTGCGAATGGTCTTTGTGGTTTCATCCAGTGGTGGAATTCAAAATTTTTTACTACGGGTTCTGTGGGTGTGGCTTGGTGGGCGTGGCAGGGGAAGGATACTGTAAAATCTCCATTCCCTCCCCACTCCAGGGGAAGGTTACTGCAAAATCCCCATTTCCTTCCAATCAGCTGAGACTCGGGAGGCAGAGAATAGATGGGAGCGGGGCCAGTCAAAGGTGGTATTTATCAGTTCTCCGAACTACTCAAAATTTCTGCTACCAGTTCTCCAGAACTGGTCAGAACCTGCTGAATACCACCTCTGATTTCATCCTTGATTAGGTTGTTATTTACTGTTTGATTGTTTAGCTTAGTTTATCGTTCCTTGTTTGGGTATTGTTTATTGCTTGAAGTTTCAGCAAGCAAAAGAGGAAAATGCTATGATATTAGTTTAGTACTGAAATACTCTATGGCAATTGTCCTATCTTGAATCAAAGCAGCTGCTGTTCACATGAATGGAGCTGGAGAAGCACATATTACAGTTTCTTTGCTTGAAGCTGAAAGAGTTGTGTACGAATAGCTGTCCCAAGTAAAACTGTAAGGAATTGAATAAAGCCTGGTTGAATGATGTGATAACAATAACTGAACAAAACCAACCTAGACTCACCTACAGCTCGGTGCTCATACTTCTCTGCCAGGGTTAGCATTTCCTCACAACTGTCAGTGTCGTTTTCCTCCTTAGATATTTCCTTCAGCATATTGCTGCAGGCCAATGCTGCTGCAATACAATCTCGGCTCTGAAGCAATAGGACAAGTTAACACAAAAACAATATTTCTGGCTCCAAGTAGATTGCGTTAATTTTGAGAGTCTGTTTGGGAAGAGAGAATGCACATTCCCAGATTGCAGGGATTCTTGCTATCCTCCTTCTCAATGCTCTATATCCTGGCTATGGCCCATTTCTCCTGGAAAATCTGTGTCTAAACTAAAACTCTTCTAATTGCAAGTTACATTTATGTACTGATGATCTCTGTTAATTACAGATATTGAAAAAGAACTTTCAATGGAAACATTTACAAAGCTACATTTACCACACCTAATCTGCATTTTCAACTTTATCACAAAGACAAAGGAGTTGGATTCAGCTCTGTGATGGTTTGAAAGTAGAAAAATTTACCTGAGCCCAAATTATATCAGCCAACTCCTTGCGGTTTTGAACAATTGCCCATATAAGTAAATCCCGCGCAGGATCTATGCTGAATGGTGTCTGAGCAGCAGAACGCCTATATAATGCTTGAAGTTGTACCCCTTGCACCTATAGGAAATGAAATACCATCTTTAAGGAAATAATATCTCCTTGCACCTACAGGAAGAAAATAGCATCCTCAGAAAGACAATCATGTCAGACAATGGAGCAAAAGACCTACATGGAAAAAAAGCACCCATAATAATAAAAGGGCAGGATTAAGGCAGCAGCCCAGAAAAAAACGAAATGCATCCCAAAACAGCATAGTTAATTTATCACAGGGGTGCCAAACTCAATTTCATTGAGGGCTGCATCAGGGTTGTGATTGACCTCGGGGGGCGGGGCAGGCGTGGCCGACTGGATGGACGCGGCCAACTGGTAGGCGTGGCCAGCTTGACAACACTCCGCAAACTGCTGGCATGTTTCCTCTTTGCACTTGGTAGTCTGGGCTGAAGCCACATTGGCACGATCTTTCCTCTTCGCATTGGGTAGACCGGGCCAAACTGATGCAGGTAGACTGGGCCGAAGTGACGCGGGGAGACTGGGCTGAAGCGACATGGGGATACCAGGCCAAAGCGACACATGCCAGCCCCTTACATTTTCCAGAATGGCCCCGCGGGCCGGATCTGACCACATCGCGGGCTGGATCCAGCCTGTGGGCCTTCAGTTTAATATCCCTGACTTAGCACAATAGAAATGTCCTCATCTCAAAAGCTTTTTGCTCTGCCCCCTCTTGCCAAAAAATCTTTAACTACACTCTAATATTCCCTAATCACACTATTTAAAGACATTATTTCCTATGATATCCACCACCCTTTCTGTTATCTTCCAAATCTGTTGGATTTGAATTTCTATAGTTCCCAAACAGAATAACCATGATATTCCAAACAATCTACTGGGGAAAGCTTAGTGTCCATGTTTGTATCTTTCATCCATCAGATATTTCTCAGCAGATAAGAGAAATAAATTATTTGTCTCCAAGAATAGTCCTCAAACTGATCTCTCACATTTTTTTAAAAAAAAATCTCTATTTTCTGTGTGCTACAAAATGCAAGGAAAAATGTGAATCTATTCTCACCATACCTAAGTCTTCCAAGGATGTTTCACAGAAATCAAAAAGTTGTAATAAAGGGTTTTTAGCACAAGGCCTTTTATATTTTAAGTCTTGGAATAAATCGGGGAGTAGATGGAGTATAGACGATAGAAGTGAATATAGCAAATGAAACCTGTGTTGCAGAATGCTCCAGCAGTTGGACTACTTAATTCCATTCTCCTTTCCTTCGCTTTTTCTTTTTCATTTTCTCATGATTCCCATTCTATGGTAATTTAGTAGAAATACTGACATTCTTCACTTTTGGTTAGGGATTTCCCATTATTTTTACACTTTTCCATTTCTTTTCGTTGACTATTTCTGCACTCTTTAGCCTGTCTTTCTTTCCTTTGCTTCTTTCACTCTCTATGGGTTTGTGTTCATTTTTATGTCCTTTCTAAAACTAATAAAATTTGTTAAGAAAATGGAAGCAGAGTGACAGAAGAATGAACTGCTCTACTGTTCTGTGTTGAAATCCAAGAGTCATTTTATGGGGTTGCTAGCATAAAAATGCAGGGTACCTTGTTCTGAGGCACAGGAATGGGGAGATGATGTTTCTCGGTGTTCTTCAGCTTTGGATACAGCTGTTGTGTGAAATCTCCCAGCAGTTCTCTCAATACCTGGGATACATGATGCAGCTGGATCCTTGGCATTTTGGAGAGGGCAGCACGCTCCTTCTCTTCCAGCAACACCTTCTGCAGCTTCCCGTAGAAGACGCTGGAGGTTGCCATGTTTTCATAGAGGTAGAGTAAAATATCCCAGGTAACAAATTCCTTCAATTGTATACCTTGCTCGAAAAACAGCTTCACAAACTCTGGCTTGTTTGCTATGAGGGCAGCTGCCATCATTGGATGTAGATCAAAAGGCTGTTAAGCCAGGAAAACAACCAGAATGAGACAATATCAACACAAGTAAAATTGTTGTCCCCATGATAGGGAGAAAAGGGAAAGGAATAAAAAGAGAAGTGCAAAGATAGGGAGGATGCATGCATGACTCAGGTCAGTATCTGATAATGGCAGCTATAAGTCATTCCCTGCAGCAAAGAAAGCAAAAAAGATAAGCTGAAAGAATTGGATACCCAATATTCAGGTATTCTCATTACCATTTAGCCCACATTTATTTCTCATCTCATCAACATGCATTCATATCCAAGCTGTACTGGTGCTGACAAAGCATAGTAATTTTGTCTAGAGCAAAAATACTCTCTTAAAAATTGTTTGATGTAGAATCATAAAGGCCAAAACAACATCTAAGGACGATGTCTATAGCATCAGCAACTGTGTCCTATTTCAAGAAATAACTAATTATAGACAATTATACAGTGTATATTACACAAGTACTAAGTGTGCATTACATCAGTACTAAGACTGGAAAATAAATGTGTCAGGTTCAGTAAATAACTTAGTAAATCCATGACATAAGGGGATTGAATCTGTATATATGATGCTAAACTAGGGCTGATTTTCCTGTGGCTTGTTTAAAAAATTGTAATCAGAGTCTTGCCAATGAGCCAACTGACTTTAGGTTGCTACATCAATTTCTGGTTTGTTTCCTCCTAAAAGTATGTAGAAGACGGGGGCAAAAGAATAAACCAGAATTGTGGATTCAGATAGAACAAATCTTGATATTGTAAATCAGAATACATTGACCAGAAAGAAGCAAGTCATAGTTTCAAACTAGTCTTGATTCTTGCAGTGGATTCTCATTAAACAATTTATAGCTTAATATTATATATAAATGTGGCCATCAGGACAATATATTGCAGATCATGTTCTGAGAGGCAAAGATACACAGAGTGATTGCAGTGCAAGGAAACTCTCAACTGACAAGCTTGCTGTCAAACCAAGCTTGGTCCTCTAATCTAATCTAGATAGCAGAGGACATGTTCACTATTAGCATGTTACTAGAAATCTCCCCACCTTCCATTCATGATCTTCAGTGAAAATCTCACTCCTGGCAATATCCACTCTGTTCCATGCCACTGCAAGCTTCAGCTGGTAGTCCCAGTTTTCATGGCCAAAGTGATCATGGCATCGGGAGGCTACAACAGAAGAAAAATCAAGAAAAGGTTTGGGCTACAGCACAGTGTTGTTTACTGGGTTATTGCCAGGTTCCAAAAACCAAGGCATGTTTTGATTCTTCCAAGCAGATTTCTTTATTGGTCCACTCCTATAGTCATATACTTGCCAAACTAAACTACCATCCCTGCAAAGCAGGGGTGTCAAACCGAAGGCCCAGGGGCCAGATCTGGCCCACAGGGTGCTTAGATCTGGCCCGTGGGGTCACCCTGGAAACAGCAAAGGGCTGGCCCATGGTGCCTCCACCAGCAAAAATGGAGTTCGGGAACCATTTTCACTGGCAGAGTGCTTGGGCCACCACAGGTGCCCCCAACACAAGTGACGTCAAGCTGGCCATGCCCCCCCCAAGGTCAAACACAACCCTGATGTGGCTCTCAATGAAATTGAGTTTGACACCCTGATGTAAAGCACATATTCGGGGAACTTTTAGGGAGGAGTTAACTTCACCTTGTTTCTCTTACACAAACTGTCTGAGCTGAGTTGTCTCTTGCTCCTCTGGAATGCAGACTACATTCCATCACTTCTATTTACATAATTCCAGAATCCAACAGGAAACTTTAGGAAAATAGAAATACAAAATTCTCCTCTGGGCAATGGTTCTGGGAATTTATCTCATATGTACAATACCTAATGCTGCTTTCCAAAAGTTTTTTTCAGGTAGAAAAAGACTTTCTCCCATAAATGTATATCTAATGCTGCTATTAAGAAAGTATGTGTTCATGCTAATATATTTTTAATTATATATTTTGTACAATCAAATAAATGAGCATTTCACAATTTTGTCCTGAAAATGTTGCAAATCTAATCTCTATTAGCCATAGAATAATGAGTAGGGTTAGGCAACCTGGCATGTTCTAATGTCTAAGTTCCCAGATAATAGTCCAAACAACATTTTTGGAGATTCCCAGACTGCCAATTACAGTTAATAATCTACCAAACAAATAAAGCATTTAGGCATTTCTACTAAATCACCTTTTATTCTAGGTTTTATTCAACCTCTGGTTGAAATATCACCATCAGAGTGTGATATTGGGCAACAGTTTTATCACTGCTTATTGTACTAGGCATAATTTTGGGCCATTTACACAAAAATAAATGACTAGCTATTTTGGTCAGCTTTCATAGAATTGAAAAAGAGCATTTAGGCCGTTACAGTAAGTCCAATTTTCTGTTCAAAATGAGCCCAGGTTATGTATCTTAATTTAGTAATTGCTGTTCTCACCTTTGAGCATTGCTTGCAAAATGGCCACATCAATATCTTGCTGTCCATCCTTGCCTTCCCTGAAGATGGTCAGGAGCTGCTTGTTTCGTACAATATCCTGGATCTGAAAAGAAAAAAAATAATATACGATTCTAGTAAACTGATCTGTCACAATTGTATTTAATATGAAAATTAATTTTCAACTTTTTCATCTTTATACTCTCAAATAAGAATACTCCCCCTTGTTTTTCTTTTTAAACCCTGAAAATGATTGTCTGTTTCTCCTAACACATAATGAAAAATACAGCCCCTTCAGACTGAGGAAATATGAATATTTTCATACTTATTATTTCAAGTATTTAAACACTTCATATACATAAAATTGTGACAAAAGACACAATTGCTCTTTATAGGTGGCCAGTGTATCCTGAGCACACAAGGCTGACAGAAGACCAGTTACCTAAAGCTACCAATAAGTGTGTAAGTGAAATATGAGCCCGGCAAGCTGAGTTTATGGTCAATATGCCATGCTGGTTACATTTATCTATTTGATATCAACTCAAGACATTTGCTGCTAACTTGAGTTGTACCAACTCAAGATATTTGAATCAGACCACAGATTTGGCTTCTGCCTTCCATGAAGGGAAGCCCAAAATCCATGCAGGAGTAATTGCCTGGAGTTTGCTCTGTTAGTAAACAATGGAAGAGGTTGAAGCAAAGCAGAAACTGACTCAAAAGGGGAAAGAGCTATCCATGCTCTCTCCCTTTTTACTTTCTTTTTCCAGCACTCAGTTTTCTATCTTTCTTTCTACTACCAGAATAGGCTGCATTAGTGCAACAGGCTGCTCTTATCTAAGATCTACATCAATGCAGGCTTCAATTGCTGCTTTCTTCTATCCTATTTCCATAGTGCTGTCACCACATGAAAGGGCTCTCTTGTCAAATACACCCATTAGGATCAGTGCTATTTCACTTCTGATCAAATACAGGCTTCTAATACAGTAAGCTTTCCCTCAGCAATCATATAAAGGGAACAGCCATTTTGAAGGGTCCATAAAGGTGGATGTGATCTATGTATTTCCAATGTATATACTGTATATCATGCAAATATCAATAAGCGATTCATAAGTTCCCTATGATACAATATCAACAAATTTGAATAATGATTGGGATGGTCAAACTTACTTTTTTAGTCCATTCCACAATCTTGTTCTCTGTGAACAATTCATAGCTGTCCTTGAAAAATATACTCAATTTTTTCTGAATTAGGCAAATGCTTATTTTATGGCTGGGGAGATTAGACACTTGAGCAATGACATCAGCTACTCGACCAGAACCTTCCACAATCACACATGGTGTGCCATTGTTGATTGCATTATAGATTGTCTACAGAAAAAATAATTGGAATAAGTCAGCATTTGAGGTCATGTAATTTCATATTGCCAATGAATTAAGTGGCAGTACCATTGTCAATCCCCTATTGGATAAACTTTAATTTTTGCTACTTTCATTATCTGTAACTCATTTGAATTGGTGAAATAGAAAACTCTCCTAACCCATGTAGATTTCAGTGGAAGGTAAAACTAATTTTATAAAGCTGCAGCCACCAGCAAGCCTGCACACTATGGATTTATTAGGAATAAATTTTCAAGGTTAAATTTGTTGTTTTGTTTGGGTAAAATTTGGATTACAGTTAAATATCAATAATGGAATGCTTGATAATATTTATCAATTTCAGCAAAATATTGGGCAAAATATGATATTATTAATAGCAAGTTAATTCAATGTGGATTAGAAGGCATTATAATTATGTAGATACTGTACATTCAGTAACTGGGTCAAAAATCTTATTTCAAGAATTATAATTAATTAGTTAATGGTTTGTCATCTAACTGGAAGGAACATTTTAAATTATTTGGATAAAGATTTGCAGATGAGTTAAACTGGGTGGAGTAGCTAGAAAACAAATAATGTTTAAAATGATTGTGTTGACTGTAATTCAGAAATGGGCTGAAAATAGCAGGATGTAATTTAATGAAACAAATACAAAGTTTTTTACTAACTAATCAAAAAACCAAATGCACAAATATATATAGATAATAATACTTACAATAGCAGAGTGGCTGCAAAAAGGGCAAATTCAACTTTAAAGTACTTCAGTCAACATATAGTGTTTTAGTTCTATTTTATTCCCTAGTATTTGATTAGATCCCATCTCTAGTTCTGTATCCACCTGGGCACAACTGTAAGGCACAGTTCTAAGGAATTGGAGCAAGGAAGGGCAATGAGGATGATAAGAAAGCTAGCAAGTAATTCCTATGAAAAGAGACTGAAGGAATGGGGCATGTTTAGCTTTGAAGTGAAGATAGAGTTGAAATTTGACCATATTCTTCAAATCCACGAAATAGTATTACATAAAAGACATTAAATTATAGGAAAGCACATTTTAATGTAATGTAATGTTATGTTAAAAATTTTTCTCTCTACAAAGCGGAAATAATATTAAAAAGAGATAGTGGACACTCTTTGTTGGATATGTTCATATGGAGGCAAGGCAAAGACAACTGCCTGGAATATTTTAATTAGGATTCATATTCAGTTCAGAGTCATGGGGTTGAGTGTCTAAATGACCCTTCTCTATGATTCTATAATCACCAATATTAGCATGACTGGCTTGTCATTGCCTCTTGTCTACAATGATTCCTCTTTTCCTTTTAGCTCATTGAGAACTCAACAGGATTTTAACTTGCTATCATTTCTCTTGAGCAACTACCACCATTCAAAACCTTATACTACAACAAACTCCTAACTATCCTTCTCTTAGAATCTCTTTCCTGTGATATACTTTCTTAGGAATTAGCAAGAACTCCATACACCACTATTGCCTTCATAACCACCCAGTTACTGTGATAGCCTACAGAGTACTTACATCAAGAGTCCCAGGGCCACCTTCCAGCACTACACAAACAATAGGTATTTTAATGGCAACTCCTGTGGAAAAAGAAAATAAAAGGCTCAGTCAGTTGTCCATTTGAGTGTCCTCCTATCCCGGTATTTATTTCAACTGGATATTATGATGCATACAGATATTGATCCAGATTGGCAGCTATGAAACTAATTAGTGTCAAGATTCTAAAAAAAAATAGATTAAAAAACAATAACACACTAGTTATTTAAGCAATGGCATAAAAATAAACCCATTGTCAGGTTACTGAGAGTTGTAGGTCTTTAGTCTGTCTCTAGTAGTTCCTTTTTTTTTTTAGAAAAAAAAGTAGCATAAATACTAAATTGATGAATAATAAAAACAGAAACCCAACTTATTTTATAAAATTGACAAATTGTTTATTATTAATCCTTATCATTTAATTATGTTTCCATAGCTACAAAATTCCTAATAATTTGGTATCAGAATTAGTGAGTCTTCTCCAGATTGTGAAACTGAATGGAAGAAATTACATATTACAAGAGACACAGTATGAAGATACTATAATCTACATCTCCAATAGCAGTACAGGTAGTTCTTGACTTACAATCATTCATTTATTGACCAGTCAAAGTTCCAGCAGCAATGAAAAATGTGACTTACAACCAGTTTTTATACTTATGAGTGTGACAGCATCCTTACAGTCACATAAACAAAATTTGGGCGGTTGGCAACCAGAATTTATTTACAATAGTTGCAGCATCCGGGGTCATGTGATAGCCATTTGCAACCATCCCAACCAGCTTTCAACAAGGGAAGTGGGGAAGCCAGATGGGGGAAGCCAGATTCACTTAACGACCATGTGATTCCTTTAACAACTGCAATGGTTCTCTTAACAACCATGTCAAAAGTTGTTCTAACAACCGCCTTGCTGACCAATGAAAATTCTGGTCTCACTTGTGGTCATAAGTCAAGAACTGTCTGTACTGCCCTAATTATACCCTCTTACAACCTTCCCAACTTGATATCCTCCAGATGTGTTAAATTTTATTTGATAAAGTAATTAGTTATTCATCCTAGGATTCCAGATTTTTTGAGGACCTAAATTTCTCATTTGAAATTAGCAAGATTTAAGTGGAGAATTCATCACTAGGCGTTAATCCAGATGCCATGATCAGCAATACAGTCTATGCAAAAATATTTTAATGTTCTTGGTGTATAACATTTTTACCAGCAACAAGCTGCCATTACCTTCTTTCACCTTGGTTTGCTCTGAAATGTATTTCTCAAGTTTGGTCCTCAAAGGGATCTCCACCCCGTATTTCCCATGTGTTCCATCATCCACCAGAATGAAATGTGAATGATTGCTATCCAGGCAAGAAAGGCTTCCTTGGGTTTCCTCATCCAAAATATATTCTGCAGGGAAGCTACCCTAAAAATAAACAGGTTGGGGAAAAAAACACACAAATTTATATATTTATTTATCATATTTATATCCCATCTTCCAAGAGTAAAAAGTGGGGTATATACCATTCCCACCTCTTACTTTTTCCCAACACTGCCCTGTTTTTCTTTACTGAGAATGTGTGGCTGACCTAAAGTTAGCCAGAAAGTATCAATGGCTGATGACAACCTGACATCTCGGTTTTCCTGATGCCAACCTAACATTTTACTTGCCACACCAACTGTCTCTCTTATCTGAGGCTCAATATTTGTTTGAGTTAGAGTTTCCATAATTTCCAAATTTTCATTCCAATAAGTTGGAAAAGCAAAACTTCATTCCTTATTTATTTATATAAGCTACATCTTGCACTTTACACATTCTCTGTACAGCAGAGAATTATAGAATTAAATCTGAGATAGTATTTTTTAAGTATAACCTTAACTCAGAATCATAAATATAAATCAAATATTTAAAACGTAATGAATGCAAGGGAATTAAAAGTTGATCTGAAATGGTAATTATTTCGTTTCCAAAGATTTGTTGAAAAAATAAGGGCTTGATAGCTTTCCCAAATGATAGTATTGAAGGGAATATTCAAATCTCTGGAGACTGAATGTTTCAAAAGGGGAGGATCAATACGGAAAAGACCTACTTCTGGGCTCTTGTTCCTGTCATCTCCTGGGAAAGGGGATCTAGATGAATTTCTTCTTGGGAATAAAAAACAGGAGAGAGATTCCATTTGGAAGAGACAATTCCTAGGTAACTCCACATAGGATTTTATAGATGATCACTAGCTGTTTAAATGATATTAGCAATGCACTGGTAACCAATATAACACTTGCAGTATTGATGTCATACTGTTGAGGTGGCTCTCACCTATCAGTATGTTGGCTGGTGTATTTTATACCTATTGCAGATTCCAAGAAATCTTCAAAAGCAGCCCTATATTTGTAGTAATCCAGTCCTGATTGCCAGGAGTTATTGTCACCAAACTTTCCTACCTCATAGGATCTAACTAAGGAAGGAATGGAACCATCGTGCAGATAATCCCAGAAGACCACAGTGAAACGTTATCAAATAGCATTGAGAGATTGGGAGTCATCCACAAGACTGACCAATGCAGTTTCAATTTTGTGCCTGGGCTGAACCTTGACTGAAGGAAATCAACCTAATCATCTTTATCTAGGATCCTGTAGAAGGGATAGCAGAAGCAAGGGCATAGTGAAAGAGGGAATCAGACTAGAATCCCTATATAGCCACAAGAGAACTAAATCCAATCCCTCCTTGAGTGACATTGACCCTTATGTAACTCCAAGCAAGTGCTGACTGTTAATTGAGAAGATTCTTGTACATAGGCTTTTAGCAATAAATCAATTTAATTGAACCTTCATGTTCTTTCATGCATGACAGATCCTTTGTATCTCTTGTCCAACCATCTTCTACAACAGCTTCTTTAACATATGGAAATTATCTAACACTGCTGGGTTAAGAGATACCCTCTTTAGGTATCTTTAGGTTTTAATGGAGGGAATAGAACATCACCTCCATTAAAAGTGAATACTAATCCTTCCATAAAAGTTCATATCATCTCTAGCCATATGAAGTAATTAGGTGAAGCACAGATCTAGCCTGCAGATAATCAAATTCATAATAAATGAAATGCTAAGAATCACAATGGCATTTTTTCCAGTTTGTTTCATAGCTCTTACTATACTAAGAGCTTACATAGCTCTTACTAGGCTCTTACATAGCCTTCTGGAATAGAATGTTTTTTATTAAGACTAAGAATAAAAATGCCATCCAACTCTATAATGTTCTCTTCCTATTTATGATAGGACACAGTGAGTAGACTATTATTGTGCTAACTGAGCTGCATCCAAATAAAGTTCATAGGTACCAAAGATATAGAAACTCAGAGCCTAGCAGTGTTTGCATCCCACCATTGTCTTTCTTCACATCCTTAATAGTATAAAGAAATACAAAGTTGTACAAGAGATGCTGATTTTTGCTATACTGTATTTATTATCTCTCATCTCAATCTACCTCCAACATCCTTTTTTCCAAGATAAATCCATATGGAGTTGTACTATGAATTACTAGTAATTCTTCTAATAGCATGGTTTGAAAATCCTTTTGGCTCACCGTGCGGCAGATGAGGCTATTACGGTTGTGTACTGTCCCCCAAGATGCAATGCCAATAGCGACAATTTCGCCTTTATAGGTGCTGCTCATAACAAAATCCTGTAGTGCTTCCCCTACTTGCTTCATCACACCAGTGTGAGAACCACCTGTGATGATCCAGGCGCCTGTAGAACAAAGATCCCAAGTATATAAAATAGACAAGATGCTTTATTTCTCTATTTTTTTCCTCTGGGCCATGAGGAAATATTTTATTTATTTTTTAAGCAGAATATGTGCCTAAGTTGTTTTAGGTTAGGTCGGCAATTTTTGATCCTCTGCTGAGTATTTTTTTTTAATTCTAAACTAAACTCCCAATTTGCACTTTAATTAATAATTGTATTTTGTGCGCTTTTATTTATGGTAAATTGTTTTGGGGCCCCATCTGGGCTGAAAGCTAAAATAGTTTAGATAAAGAAATAAAACCTCAACATACCCTATTAGTTTTGGCCAGTTATTGCTTTACCTGTTGTTTGTACCACTTTGGCAAGTCCCTGACGGAATATATTCTTCAGTCTCATCTTCATGCTGAAATTTTTAGCTCCTCCTGTCACTGATATTAAGAGGTTGGGTATATCAAGCCCCCAGTACTGTGTAATCAACTGGTAAAGTGTTTTTGGAGAAGTGCTGGAAGAGACTCGCACATACTACAAAAAAGAAATAAAACACAGCAGGAATATATGATCATTTCAGATAGTGGTCACGACCCAATCATGGCCAGAACCATCTAAGACCCAAACTGAGCTATGTGGGTTTTCTTATTCAAAATGACTTGAATCTTATGAATCAATGCAATATTCCAAACAGATACTGCAGTATATAAGGCATATTGATGCAATAGGAAACAATAGAGGGAATCTTCTGAAAACTTTCTAGAGAAATCTATTCTACGCTTGCCTGGTCTCCTCATCAGAGGCAACTCTTTACTTTCTACTTTCCCATTTCCCTGAGTAAGTCTAAATGAGGATAAGATATTTCATTCTAATGGGGTAACAGGGAGGTTATAGAACATGCTATTTAAAGATACAAACAAGGATATTCTAGTTGGATATGCAGTGTTTTACTGTATATTTAAGGGAAAGTGGTGAATTGGAACATAATATATTTCAGTAACTCTTTAAAACAGGCTGTTCAACCTTGGCAACTTTATGACCTGGAGACTTCAACTCCCAGAATTCTCCAGCCAGCATAAGCATGGTTGGCTGGGGAATTCTGGGAGTTGAAGTCTACAGCTGTTAAAGTTGGCAAGGTTGGACTCTCTTGCTTTAAAACAAAAACATTCTTTCCTAGGATTGTACTACAACTACATGAGTCTGGAACAAAATGTGTCAGCTTTAAGGCATTGTCAAGAGGTGCTATGTGAATGTTATGAATCTGAAGCACTACATACATAGCCATAAATTCTAGGTAATAAATCCATAAATGATACAAGGTATCTGTGGTTTGGTTTTATAACTTCAGAAAAGTTGTAAGTATATAAAGTTCAATAGTATATAAAATTTCAGAAAACCAATTATAGGTAGTCCTCGACTTACAACAATTCATTTAGTGACCATTTAAAGTTACAACGGCACTGAAAAAAGTGACTTATGGCCATTTTTCACACTCAGAGCCATTGCAACAACTCCATGGTCACATGATCAAAATTCAGACACTTGGCAACCAAGTCATATTTATGACAGTTACAGATGTCCGGGGGTCATGTGATCACCTTTTGTGAACCTTTGACAAGCAAAGTCAATTGGGAAGCCAGATTCACTTAACAACCCTGTTATTGCAGTGACTCACTTAACAACTGTGCAGAAAAGGTCATAAAATGGGGCAAAAGTCACTTAATAAATATCTAGCTTAGCAACATAAATGTTGGGCTCAATTGTGGTTGTAGGCCAAAGACTACCTTCCTTGAGGGTACACTTTCAATCACATGTTAACTCACCTTCCCGACTTTTTGCCCCAAGCCTGTAAAAGTAATATCCCCAAAGGCATCTGTTGGCATTTCCTGGACATGTCTTCTGGGGTCCCATTCTTTCCCTTGGAACATGACAGGTTTTATGGCTTCCTCTAAGTGTTCTTCCCTGAGATAGCCACATTCACATGCCACTTTCCTGAACAAAAGCAAAAGTAACTAAAAAATACATATGGAAAGTGCTATAGTGACATAAACCACATAAAAGAGACATGGAGGTTAGAATATAGGAGACTCCAATCACTAAAATAACCTTGAGCTGAATTCACTGCCGTATATAATACTGTGTTTATGTTGAATACACTTATACAAGCACTCCATGCCCACATGACAAATACAGAGCTTGACAAATACGAAATATTTTCAAGTGTGCAAACAGCTGCAATATTTGCAAGCACAATCGGTACAAAATAGATCATTCAAATTGTATATGAACAATTATTATGAATATGAATAATTATTTTGAAATATCCGATATGCTTATAACAATTTTAATTAGACAGCAAGAATAAAGGCAGCAAGTGGCAAGCTTGGTTGGGAATTCTGCAAGATGCCATTCAAAACATCAGATTATGGAAGATCTCTGGCGAGATCCGGCCATGAATGATGTGAATGAGTTTTTAATGTTTTTAATGTTTTTTAGTTTTTCAATGTCTTTTTATAATGATTTTTAAAATGTATTGTGAGCCGCCCTGAGTCTTCAGGGCGGCATTTAAATTAAATTAAATTAAACTACTGGAGTTGTCTAAATTCCCAATTATTACAAAAGTAAACATCAGCACTGCTCAATATGCCTATACTAGGTTTATTTACTTGCATTTCAAGTGTTATTTGAATATTTTAGGCATATCAATTTTATTTATTTATACACATTAGAGCCTTTTTTCTCACTTTTAAAAATACTACCAGATGATTTTTCTAAAATATTCCAGTGCTTTTTAGCCTTTTAATCATTTTCATTTGACTGAAAATAGTTTAGCATACTCCTTCATCATGTTTTTCTCTGAAATTAAATTCATTAACATCATTCCTTAGTAAAAAGAAGCAATAAGCTTTTCTATCAACATCAAAAATATCAAAAGCTGCCTCCAATTATGTGTTTTGTGGTAATTGTCCCCTTGCTGAAATATTGTTGGGATTGTCTGCAGTATCACAGCTTTCTAAGCTAACATGTTCCAACATTCCAGCCTTTACTTAGTCTAAACCTCCCTGATAATTCTGGTTGTCCTTTTTTGAAGTTCTCCTAGTGATAAAGTTAATCAGAGTAGTTTTCTTACCCAGAATCTGATAATTGTGAACTTTCAATAAAATAAACACATTCTTTTTTCTGAATGTTTTCAGGGATCCATAAGCGGAGATTTTCCTGTGGAGAGAACAGGGAGCAAAAGATCAGTTCTTGCTTAGAAAGCATAAAATCATTTCCTTCCCAGGGCAAATTCATAGTCTATGCATAAAACATTAGGGTTTTTTTGTGCTGCTTTTTGAGGAAAAACAATTGCAATATTGCTTGTGGTCAATTATTTGTTAAAAGATTAATAATTATCACATCTAAGGAAAGCAACAAGCATATAAAGTATAAACTTTATATGGCTAACTACAGTATCATTTTATACTCTAGTGGCAACAACAAATTTGAATGTCTCCACTATTTTCTTTTTCTTTCCCGTCCTTTTCAGGTCTAAGTTTGTAATTTCTACCCCACAGTAGGTCAGCCCTAAAACAAATCATCATCTAGCTCTTCCTTTTTCTTGAACTTGCCTTTTCATTTATGCTGGGAGAAAAGTGAGCCCTGCGCTTGCTTCTACTGGAAGGGCTGATGCTTCTTCTGAAGTTGGAAACCATGGTGATATCATAGTAGCTTTCAAGGTCGAGAGGATAGCCTTCATCATGGTGGATCTTGTTCAGCTCCATTGGTATTCGCAGACCAGGCCCAGCCATGGCTACATTTGTTGGATCAATCATCAAAGTTGTTCAAGTAATTTGGAAGACAAATTCTTGAAACTACCATCACAGACTTCATGGACTGCAAATGCTGTATTGTGCCTAGATTTCATAAAACACCAAAAAGACATGTGTTTCTTTTCTTTTCTTTTTTAATTCCCTGATTGAAGCCTCTTGCAAAGACCTCATCTTTTAACTTGAGAATTTGGGATATTTTTGTGTGTTCAGAGAATACTGTTTTTTAATGTTCTGTCAGGTCAACCTTGACCTCTAATGATTATATGGATAAATCTCTGCAGTTTTGGTAATACTTGTGGAAGTAGTTTGCCAGCACCTTCTTGCAAGGGTACTAGACACATACATGGCTTCTTTGCCCAAAGGCGAATTACCACTTACAGTCTCCTGGTTTATAATTCTTAACCATTAGATCAACCTGACTCTGCTATAGAAAACTACAATAGCAATAGCACTTAGAATTATATACCGCTTCACAGTGTTTTACAGCCCTCTCTAAGTGGCTTACAGAGTCAGCATATTTCCAGAGTCAACTTTGAGCCTGGTGAGATTCGAACTGCCAAATTGCAGGCACCGGCTGTCAGCAGAAATAGCCTGCAGTACTGCATTCTAACAACTGCACCACCACGACTCTATATAACAACATATATATGTCACTAATACCTTTTGTATTTAGGTTGAACGGGTAGTCAGTGACTCTAAGACTAGAGAGAGTAGAAGTGTCATAAAAGGTCAATAATTAGCTTCAAAGTCATCATGTGTGTGTTCTAGAAATAGATAATTAATTTGTGGAAGAAAAAGAAAAAACAAGTTCAAACTGAAACTACATATTCATTAACACACTAATAAATGACCAAATGATGGTACTAAGGCAATTATTTTATATGACCTCATTGTACTCTACAGTATATTCTTATCTGCTAACCAATATCTGTGAATAAATAGCCAAATTACACCAAAAAGATTGCCATGGAGTGTCAGGAAATGTATGAATGATTGTTATGTTTAAGAAAGCCTGTCAACTTGAAACGTTACTCCAAATATTCAGGGTACATACTGTAAATACTGTATGCTTAGAAACTACTTCAAGCTACAGGAATAAATATCCTCTGTTTAAGCCATTAGAGGAAAAGAATAAGTTCATCAAACACATATTTCTCAAGATCTCTTTTGGACAGAGTGTATCTGGCACCCTCATTTATCAGAAAACTAAGCATCATATCAAATCTTTATTGCAGTCATAGACTAGTATAAACTAAGCATAATTTTAGGCTCGTCATCAAGTTTCATTAAGCATTATGTTCTATTTTTTATTATTATGTTCCCCTACAACTTAAATTCATTCAATACTATCAGCAGAGTCAACATTTGGATATTTAAATGATTGTAATTGTGCCTAGCCTGATTCTGAAAGCTTCTTTTTAAAGGCGTATCTCCTTATATTAGATAGGGCTGCCATTAATTCCTTGATATGGAAAACCCAGGTAGATATCTAAAGCTAGTTGCATAATGACAACAGACGTAAAAAGGTAACTCAAACACTGTAATTCATGAAGAAAATAGAAACACAAGTTTATTTCCAATAACATCTGCAGTAAGTCACAGTGATGCCAAAATGAAGCAGGTGCTTGTACCTGCTGTATATAATGACAGCACACACAGATGATGTCTTTATATAAAACCCACTATTATATATTTACACTCCAAAATCTTGTGTAAGTACTGATTTCATGGTATCTGTATAATAACATCATCCCTCTCTTTGCAGATATCCATGTTGTTTCAAATCCAGAAGTAGTTCATATGTAACTTCAGTAAAATACATCTTTGTTCAGCATTGATCAACTAAACCCCTTTTAGCTAAGACGTTTGTATAGCATGGATTCAATATACATGGATTTCACAGAAGATAAAAACACTTTCAGTACAATTAAAAAAAAAACTTAACAGTTGGTGCTAAAACGCTATTTCAAGTAGTTACTAAATATAATATTTCACTTCAAAAATATATTCCATCAAGAAATACATTCTCTCCTGCAGGGAAGGACCATTAGGCAGGTGTCAAAGAAACAGCATTTAAGAATTAGCATAACAACATGTCAAACACCAGTCAAAATAATATGCAAGATTGAAATATAATTCCAAAGTAACTAGGCCATTCAGTCCAATATTATTTGTTCTCCTTGGAAATGATTTACAATAGTTAAGCACAACCTTTTCTCAGACAAAACACCCTTGGTTTTTGAGTTGGGTAATATTCAGTAAATGGCAGGAACATGCCAAAAGTGAAATTTTATTTCTTGATTGCATAGTCAGCCATTGTTTAGACTTGGCATTTTTTAATCTATCTTTTATCTAGAAGGGCTTGGGAAAGCCAGAAATTGTTTGATGGTGTTAAAGGAAATTGTCAGAAGATGTAAGTTGTTTCAAGTAAATCAGCCTTTTGCAATTAATTGATGGTGATTTTGTCAATGTCATTTGTGTTCAAGTGATGCACCAATTGTTTTGAGATGTCAGCAAAGGGGTCTATTACTATTGATACTATTTTTGCTTTCTTTACCACAGGCATTCTATTTGCAAGTCTTTACATTTTCTGATTTTGTCCAGTTCTTTCTCTTCTATTTGGTTGTCTTCAGGTACTGCAAGGTCCACTATGCAGACTTTTTTTTCCTTTCAATTGTTAAGTCTGAGGTGTTGTGTGCCTTGTCTGTCTGAATTCTAAAGTCCCAGAGCACTCTAACTTCTTCATTTTCTATTATTTTGTCTATTTTGTGATCCTAACAATTCTAGCTTGTAGGCAAAGGGTATTTCTTATCATATTTCACCATTGTTGCTACTTTATCATGCCATTGTTTGTAGTCAACCTGGGTGGTCGTCTTGCATCAGCTAACTAGGTGGTCCATTGTTTTTTTTAGCTTCTTGGCAGAGCCAGCGTTTGTTGTCTATCACTATCTTCCCATCAATTCTGGCTTTGTTTTTAAGGCTTGGCCTTATGGAGCCAGAATTAGCTCCCACACCCCACCTCCTTTTTCTGCTCATAGAAATTTCCAAGTCTTATTAAGTGCTTTGCCTATCATTTTTTTTAACATACTGGCCATGTAATTCTTTGCCTTGCCATGTCTCTTTTCTATTCTTCATTTAATCTTTTTGTTGTAGGAGAGTTTATTATTATTGTTTGTTTAAATTTACTGATCATCCACCTCCAGTGGATTTGGGATGGCATACAGAACTAGCAGAAATATTAAGCAGCTAAAAACAATTATAGTGATTATTATAAATGGACAGACAAATTAAAGTTGTGCTCTCTTCCTGGAAATGTTTCAGGATAGGGTAAATGAGAATCATCTTAGAGTCCCAGTAAAGAGAACAACAGAGAAGCATAAAGTCAAAGAGACTTTACTGAACCATCCCCAAGAGGCATACATGCTGATGCACTGAAGTACTCTTATAGTGTCCAAGGAGGACTGATGAGGCCAGTGAGACTTGTTTGACTAAGGTACAAGGTTTACAAAATTTTGACATTGTAATAGATAATAAATAGGAGGCTCGCATAAACCTTTTGGAAAAAATCCCTCAAATTATAGGACTATTACACACCTCTAAACAATTATACTACATGCTCTTTAGCTGGGAACCCTGCCCTATGGGTTCTTCTATAGGTTTTTTTTGACAACCTGGATACCTAAAATCATTTTAAATGAATCTTCTAGGAATGTTGTGACTTAAGTACTGTATGAACATATAAAAGGCAAATCTCTTTCATATTCAGCTCAACTCCTGGTAACTTAATGGACATGCTTATGCTGTTGTCTTAATAGAAAGATGAGCATGGCTTCTCAAAGTTTACTTCTAATTTTTTTTTTAAAAAAAAATTAAATGCCCAATCTAATCTACTGCTGAGGTTCTCTTGAATTCTGCCATCCAAATATTAAGTAAGGTTGACTCTGCTTAGTTTCTGCACTCCGAGAAGGTCAACCATGTGCTGGAATGTAGTCTGGATTTCCAGGAGGGAGGAGCTGCTTTCCAGGGGGCAAAGAGGCAGTGCAACTCAGTCAGCGCAAAGAGGATTAAAACGGCTCCTCCCTTACTTTTCTGAGTGTATCTGTACTTATGCTATTAGTTGCTTTAATATGGCAAGATTCTGTCTGTAGGTGAAGAACAATACAAAAAATTACTCTAAAGTAGCTATATGTTTCTTCTTCTTAGTTCTTTTATGTGTTTATAACCAAAGAGATGTTGCCACCTCTTTGGTCATAAACATATGTGTACTTTTCTGCTAATGAAATTTTCTTTTATGTATAATATTGTCAATACCCTGCAGCAGCCAACTACATACTATCCACTGATTTATTTTCATCTGCATGGTTCTCTCAGTATTTATGCTAATTTATAATAATAAATTCCAAGTACTCAAGAATTTTGTGAATTATTTCTGCAATCATGGCTGAGACATTGCAGTTTTTCCAGTGATATCTAGTTAAATTAATAACTTAAAATAATTGTTATAGCAATGTTAACAATAGCTATGAAACTGGATTTCAGAACATAGAGTTGGCCTTGTTTATGCTGCATCTTTTAAGATGCCATAACATAGGACAATGTTATCAAAAGAAGCCAAATGGTAGAATACAATATATTTAACTGTTTGTGCATTGCTGTGCTTTGAAAATGGATTAAGTTGTACCGTAATCCAGAAAAAGTTGTGTGCGCCATTTTTGACTGAAATCAACCAAGAAAAAGCGGACATTGTCTATTCCATGTTCCACTAATTATAGAGAAATGTTAGTATGCTTTGCTTTCTTTAAAAAATATTTCAGTAATTAATTTAATCAAATTTTTCTATTCAGTTTGGTGATTCTTCTCTATATCATTAAATCATTTGCTTTAGCAAAATATTCCCTCAAGGATTAACTTTTCATTCAGGCTATAAATTAAAATATTCAAATTATAATATAAAAAAGAAAACACAGCATTAAGTAGTCCTCATAAAAACTAATCTGTGCCATTCAAATACACAAATTTTGTGAACTCAAGTAGTTTATGATATACCATTAGTTAAAATGACATAAAATGAAATTACTTACATTTACCTGATTAACTCGATGCTTGAAACATAATGTTAATAGATAAATAAAGGAAAGTACATTAAACCAAGTAAGCTAACTAATCTATCAAACCCATAGATACCAGTGGTTCTGCAGGGTTACAGACAATATTATTTCCTTAATTTATTTAGATGCTAGGAATAAGGCCTTCTACACCCAAACAAATAAAAATGTTCTGGTACCAAGCTCCAGACCTATAATATGATCCTGTAATTATTCCGGAATGGCTTCCTAAAAACTTAGTTCAACATTTCAGCAGCCAATCTGAAATGTGTGTCCTGGATATACCACGAATGAGCTCCTTGTGATCACAATGCAAATTCTCTTTATACACAAACTGCAAAACCATGCACATTTAGGAATACATTATACTGAGCACAGAACACATTCACGCATTTATGCGCAACTTAAAAGGAGTAAATAAAGAGCACTATTGATTCCATACAAATCTACGGCCAATAACTCGATGCATGTGCTTATAGATCCACTTGCATATGCAAGGCACTCAGCAAGCTCTGCTTAAAATGTGACAAGGATTTCTTCTGACCTTGCAATGCAGAATTATCTCATTATAGAAAGAACACTTACTAAGCAATTTTGCACTGCCAGATCAGCCTGGGTCAGAGTTATACTAGACTGGCTGAGACATACATTCCCAGCTTTTGATGCTTCAGGGCACTATCTTAGAATATGCAACACAAAACAACCCAGATGGCTGTATATATTTGTTCAACAGCATCCTTCCAATCCCAATTTTACTCACATATTCCTTGTCAGTCAGCTGTGAAGGACACACTTTTGTTTCATGCTGTAAACTCATCACCTTATTGCTGAATAATGCCAGGAGTCTACAGGAGCTTTTCTGAAGTGACTGCAGTTAAGAGGAGGAGGAGGAGGAGGCAGAAATCCAGGGGGCTGCACTTTGCCAGCAAATCACACTGCAGAAGCTGCTCCTAGTCATTCACAGAAGCCTGGGATAGATAGGTCAAGTGAATTGAGTTTCCTAGCTAAATAGCAAATGATTCTTGTTTGCTTTGATTTATAGAGAAAGCAGATTATCTTTTGTTCTTTGATTGAACATTACAAAAAAGGTGGCCAAATTCAAATTGCTTTAAGTTATTCAAATGTAGCTTCTTTCAGAATGACTATAATAAAATAAAATTATGTCTTAAATATTTAAAAAAATGCTCAGGAACAGATTTGCATATAATATGTTCTGGGATAACATTTTTATCCCATATTTAGAATGCATTCTCAAAGCTTTCTTCCTTTTCAACTAATATTAAATTGGTGTTTGATAACTTGCATTCCATTGGTATTTAATAAATTGCAAAAATAGACTAATAATCTACATAGGATGAATGTTCTTCTGCACAAAAAGGACAAATTAGTTTGGAAAATATGCAGGGAATGACTCAGGATAAAAAGCAGAAAGACAGATTGCTCCTTTAAGACTAACCTTTTAGCAATCTCAGCCTTCCCTACTCCCCCATCCACTACTGTTGACACAGATTTTAATATTTGTCAGATTGTTTGATCTTGTGAACTTAAAATTTGTTTGCCTAAACCAATATTATAACTGTGTCATAAATAACTGAAAAAAAGAATATAGAATGTAACTCCCCTCCCCTACACGCAGTGGTGGGTTGCCCCTGGTTCGCACCGGTTCTATAGAACTGGTAGTAAAACTGGCGGGAGGCTCCGCCCACCAACCCTGATGTCATCAAAATGCTTCTGTGCATGCGCAGAAGCTTTTGTGATTGTGCACAGCCCCATTGCGAACCGGTAGTAAAGGTAAGTAGAACCCACCCCTGCCTACACTACAGTATTTATAGTATTTAATCAAAATAAAGTCTTTTAATTTTTAAAAATATTTATTAATTATTCATTAACATTTTTAAAAGGGGAGGATGAGAGTGAGCAAGTTCTTTTAAGATCCAGAAGTTGACATTACAATATTATGCCAAGAAACATCTACTGTATATGAGTAACTACAATAGCATACACATTTTAACAATGTTATCTTTAAACAAATTAATGACAAAATAGATTAAGAAATAGAATGAAAAAATATTATTTCATTATTATCTTCTTTTCCTTCATGATACTATATTAATTTGGCAATCTGCATCTTGCGCAAAATGTGAAGGATACAATTACATAAATATTCTTGCTTTTGTGAAAAAATAGAAATATAGAGTATATCATGTGAATATATACAGACATTCAGAGGAGCCCACAGCTATGTTTAGGAAAAGTTGGCCAGCATTACTCATAAATATTAAATATATTAAAGAGAGGCAAATATGCATGCATCCTATACATACATACTATAGGCAGTATTTGTGTATCACTTCTCCACTTAGTACAGTTTATAATTTTTCTGATAACTGATTGTTCTGGATTTCCAAACTTTCAGGATATTCACTGAAATTCTAACCCTTTACGACCTCCAGTTTTGCTGTACTACATAGTACTACTTCTAGTTTCCAAGTCTGGTTTGCTGATCAAAATATGAATTAGTTCTTCTACCTGCTAACTTCACAAATACACAAGCGTTTTATGGTGGCGCAGTGGTTAGAATGTAGTTCTGCAGGCTAACTCACAGCTCAGTCCTGGAGTTTGCTTTTCATCGGCTCAAGGTTGACTCAGCGTTCAATCCTTTTGAGGTCGGTAAAATGAGGATCCAGATTATTGGGGCATTATGCTGACTCTGTAAACCACTTAGAGAGGGCTGTAAAGCACTGTGAAGTGATATATAAGTCTAAGTGCTATTGTTATTTTGAGTCTAGTATTCCTTTGTATTTCCTATACAAAACCTTGCCACAAAGGTTAACATATTAAGATCAGGATGTAACTTGATATTTCACTTAATCAGTTGAAACTGTTTGGAAGACTTAAGCTAAAAATTGCACACCTATACTGATAAATACTAATTTATCCACTGGTAAAAATTAATCTTTAATTTAACCTTAAAACTTAGAATGTGCACATAATTCACAGCATGAAGTATGAACTAAAAGCTGCAAACAGGACTGAGTGCAACTTATCATTTTCCATTATTCCCACAAGCACCTTTTGGCCAAACAAGAGTCTGACATATTGACTTTCACTTTAAAACACAGAGAGCTTTTCATCCCCTGATGGTGATAGAAAGCAAATCACCTTGCATTCTCAGCAAAACTGCAAGATACTTGGTAGAATATTCTGGGTAGCTTTTATACACTTTTGTGTATTGCTTTCAAGCAGTCCAATTTTCCAATTTTTATACACTTTTGTGTATTGCTTTCAAGCAGTCCAATTTTCCCTTCATATTTTGACCTCTTTGAACAATTGAACAGCTTTCCAAATAAAAATCATTTTTTGTGCTGAGTGCACAAGATAGCCCACCTTTGAAAAACAAGATTTTTAAAGGTTGACTGTTTGTCCAGAAAACACTGGGTCCAGCACTGTGAAACGGTATATAAATCTAAGTGCTAGTGCTATATGCTTTCGCTTCCAGTTTCCTAATCATCTTTGTTTCTCTTCTCTGCACTCTTTCTAGAGTCTCAACATGTGATAACCAAAACTAAACACAGTATTCCAAGCGTGCTTACCAGCGCAGTATTAATCTTGATACTGTTGATGCAACCTAGAACTGCATTGACTTTTTTGGCAGTTGCAGCTGCAAGACAGTCCTGGCTCATACTTACGTAGTTGTTCACTGTGACCCCTTTTGCACAGTTACTACAGCTGAGCCAGTTCAGTTTCTTATCAGTTTCTTATCCATTCTTGTTGTAAGCGCAACCAGCTCCTGGCTCTTTTTGATTTTCTGGGGAGGTTTTACTGCCTTTCACTTTTAAACTTTCACTGCTTGCCTCTGACTGATAAGAAATGCTGCCTTTAAAGGAAAAGGAATTTGGATAAAGATCCAAATTTGGGTAAGCTAGTGAAGATCAATCTTGAGCTGTACAGCACATCTTGTTCCTTATTTTAATTCTAAAAACACCATTCTATCACCCTCTATCCATAACTGCAAAGGATGCAGCCAAGCATCCATATTCTACTGGCCATATTCTACTGGAGAGGTAGGCAGTAGAATATGGCCAAGCTATTCATATTCTACTGCCTACCTCTCACCACTCCCTATCAAAGTCCAGATCTTTCACCTTTCTTTTTTCTCTCTCTTGACTTCCCTGAGAGGAGCAACTGTATGAAGCCAACCTTCAGAGGGACCCATGCTTGGTCCGAGTGTGACAGTGATGGGATGCTCTTGGGACCAGTGTTCTCTAGTATGTGTGGAAGTAAGGAAAGCAAGGAGAAAAGGATACAGATATGCAGCAGAGGAAGAAACTCCTTCCCTATTCCCCACTTTCAAAGTTAGAAACATGAAAAAGGAAGGAGGTTGGATTGTATGGCTTAGGAAAGCAAAAAGGAGCAGGAGAACAATTTATCAATTTTTGTCACTCCAGTGATTTCTTCATAGCTAACACTGCCTCCAAACAATCAAAAGGAGGTCTCTATTCATAGATGGAGCCTATGTAAATCAAACTGACTATATTATTGATAAAAGAATGTGGAGCTCAGTTATAGCATCAAAGACATGGCCGCAGTGGTGAAATCTGGCCAGATCTATCCGGCTCATGCGAACCAGTAGCGCTGGTGGCGGGAGGCTCTGCCCACCCACCAGGATGTCATTACCTCCTGTTTTTGACCCTCTGTGCATACACAGAAGAGGTGCATGTGCTCACATTCCCAAACCAGTAGCAAAGGTAAATGCATTTCACCGCTGCATGGCCGCATGTTGATTGTGGAACAGAACAGCAACTGCTGATGTTCAATTTCCAAGTTAAGCTAAGAAGAATAAGAAAGTCAGTAAGTTTTCACAATATGATTCTGAACACATGCTCAAGAACATCAAGACTCACTCTGAAGTTCTGAACCTCGTTGATACAGAATCAAAGGAATTATGGAAGGGAACTTAAAGAATGAGTTAAGGATTAATATAAAAAGACTGCATAAAATGAAAAAAGAGAAGAAAGCAAAGTGGATGTCAGAACAAACCATGAAAATTGCCAAGAAGAGAAGTCAAAGCCAAGAAAGACAAAAATCTTAGAAAGGAACTTAACGAAGAGTTTCAGACAGAGACAAGAACCTGTATTACAACGACGTCTGTATAAAGACATTGAAAATAAAAACAAGGAACCAACATGGAAAAACAAGTTCAGTCTTTCAAAAGATCTTTGAACTCAGGAGATTCCAACCTCAAATTGGTTTGCTAAAGGATGTCAGCTGACAGACAGTAACTGCTTTTAAAGGAGATCAAAGGAAGATGGAACTAGTTTGTTGAAACATTACATAATAAATATATCAACATCTAAGATACAAGATATTGTTTACTTACAAGAATCTCTAGTACTACAAAGTGGTGTTTGATCAGTACTCCAATTATTACCAAGTCGGAAAGCCACAGGAATTGATGGACTATCCACTGAAATATTGTAAGCAACAGAAGAAAAATCAGCCAAGGTTCTAATCAAGATAATCTGGGGAATAGTACATTAGCCAATCAATTGGAAAAGGTCAATATGCAAGTTCCATCCACAAACGTCGACCAGCCCCTTCCCGAAGGAAGACAAACATGGTTAATAATAAACCCGAAGGAGACAAACATGGTTAATAATAAACAATGCAAAAAAGGAGTCTCAACAGGGTGTGTAAACTATTGTATAATATCTTTAATTTCACATGGTAGCAAAATGCTGCTTACTATCATCCAACTAAGATTAGAGCCCTAGATAGAAGAAAGATGCTGATAGATGCTCAAGCTGGCTTTAAAAAAACCCAAAGAACACAAGACATTACTGCAGACGCATGCTGGTTAATTGAAAAAGCCAAAGAATATCCAAAAAGTGAGACCTCCAAGTATACTGTGAAGAGCCAAGATCATGGAAAAAATCAATCTACAGTTCTCAGGTGGCACAAATGACCAATCTCCAATTATCCTACTTTGGACACATTTATGTGAAGACTTAGCTCATTGGAAAAAGGCTCCAATGCTGGGAAAAGAAGAAGGAAAGGAAAGAAGAGCAACAAGGTGGATGGGCTGTTACAGCTGCACTCAATGCACTATTGGGAGATATGAAAGAACAGGTTAGGGGTAATATGGAGAGTCTTGAAGAAAATCCACGAGGCTACTAGGGATCAGAAATATCTTGATGATGTATAGTATAATCAGTTAGATGTTGGGCAGTTCACCCCTGTGTCATTCTTCAAAGACACCTACTTATCTTATTTATGTATGAGGCTTAACATTTTTTGCTACTTATGCTTCCATCAATTCATAGTTAACTGCTGAAAATAGCACTCCTCTTATTGGTTTGGCTCAGACTATGAGGGAAGCGTTAAGAAGATGAATTACAAGTGGGAGAAATCAGATATGCTAGTTTTTAATGTAGGAAGAAAACACTAAGTACGGAAAAAAGCAAGTATTTTAAGTCAGGGGTCTCCAATCTTGGCAACTTTGAGACTTGTGGACTTCAACTCCCAGGATTCCTCAGCCAGCAAAACTGGCTGAGGAATTCTGGGAGTTGAAGTCCACAAGTCTCAAAGTTGCCAAGATTGGAAAACCCCGTTTTAAGTAATGAAAAAGTGCGAGTACCATCCACAAACGTCGACCAATCCCTTCCCGAAGGACAGGAGACAAACATGGTTAATAAACGGGGTACAATTATCGTGAAAGACAAATAATGCTCCAGTAAAGTGGGAAGCTATCACGTGCAACACTTCATCGGATAAGCCCTCCGTAAAGCGCCACGACTGCGACGGAAAACAAACCCAGCCCCCGCGCTCTCCCGCTTCAGCTCCGGAGACCGCTTACAACTAACCCCGCCCCTGCAGTGGTTGCTCGGGTTCGTGCGCCGTCGTTAAAGGGCGTGGCCACGACGAGGGGGCGGGAGTTAGATAGTTAAGCCCCGCCTTCGGTTGCCACTCTCCGCTGGGAGTGGGATGGAGATGATGGCGCCTGCGCCTGGAGTCGTCGTGGGAAACGCGTCGGAAATTCCCAAGCCAATCTTAGCCAAGAGACTCAAGAAGTCCGATGATTGTGCGAAGACCATGAAATTGACTCGTAAAATGGTCCTGTCTCGAGCGAAAGCTACGAGCCTTGCAGGGGTCCGCAAGCTCAATTGCTGGTGAGGAGGAGGAGGAGGTGGCCTTTTATATTAACTGCAGTTTTCGGCGTTCCTCGCCATTGGCCGTTGCGGCTGGGATGCTGGTCGCTGTAGTTTCAGCAAGGAATTGGCGAACTTCTGCTCCTCCCTTTTGTTTGCGCCGTTGTCTTCGCAATGGGCACCGAAAGGTCGAGATTGGCTTACCCAGGTCTAGTGGAGAGAAAAGTGTGGCTTGCAGAATTATGCCCTGCAAAAAGTGAATTCCTGAAATAGTTGTAGACTCTCTTCTGATTTCTAAAGCCAGAGTGGTCGAAAAGTCCCAGTAACGATTAAAGGCACCATGTATTGATTGTTAGTAATTGAAAAGGGTATTATAGCCCAATTCAGTATTTTTATTTTGTGTTTTGCAGGATTAAAAATCACATTTCATTATCTGGTCATTCGTTTTTTCGTTTCTCTTTACTACTATTCAGTTCATAGCCTGTTTCCCCTCACTGCTTCTCTTTCCCTTGCATCCTTTGATCAAGTGTGAGGCATAAAAAAAAGATAGTAAAACTCCATCCTGGGAGGAGCTATGGCCAAAAAAAAATTGCCTTGGGTTCATTTATCCCTTTTCAAAACGAGTAGTTACACTACCCTGAGGATATCTGGACCTGTCTAGTCCTGTATATGGAACAGTCCTAAATCTACTCAGAATTTAGCTAAATGCAGCTGGATTAATATAAACTATTGTGTACCTAGACCATCACTCAGCTGTTCCTTTTTGAGTTCCATGGTTGCGTATTTGAGATGAAACAAAGTTTTTACTGTTCTGAAAAGGCTACTTGAAGCTGTACTTTCTTCCTAATTATCTTTCTGACTCCTGCAGACTGTTTATAAGACTTTTTTCGGCTCCTCCTTGTTGATCTGTTTTTTTTTAATTCTATACTTTTCTTTTAGGAATTAGAAAACATATATGTCTTATTACTATGTAATAAGTATTTTTATTTTCCTCCTTTTTCTCAACAGTAGTTCTTTCACTTCCTTCCAAAAATATTCTGAAGTTGTCATCCAGAAATATCCTTCACTTATCCCCACCCATCTGTTTTGTTTTCTTTGTCTGAAATGTTTTACATTATAAATTGTTACATAATACATTGTAAAATCAGTCAGAATAGAGACTTCTGTTTTCATTCATTCAAATTAGAGGTTTCCTGGGGATAAGGACTAGAGTGCCTGCTCTGCTGTGATTACAGCAGAGATCCTGTTTCTATTTAACATCTTTCCAGAAATGTGGGGTTCCCCATGAAATATTGGGGAAATAGCTCTCTCCCATTATCATGTACACACTTGATGGCCTAGCTACAGTGTGGTTACAAATAGTTGACTTGCACATAGATAGGAATTCTTTTACAGAATTGGAAATTTCAAAGGCTTCCAGTTGCATGGAGTAAGTATCTGTGCACATATGAGCATAGGTATCTTGAAGAGAAGTCAACAAAATGTATATAGCAGTTCATCAGTAGGCCATGCCCCATTTCACAGGCTTACTAAAAGCACAAAGAGCATTTGTAGAGGTCTCTAATTTTTCTTTCATATATGGTTTTTCATAGGGTGAATATTGCTTTAGTTAATATACTCTTTTATACATGCCTTTTAAATATGTTCTTCTTTTTTAGGGGAAGCCGTATCTCAGATGTAAGTACCATTTCTAAGTTTCTAATATGTAAGAAATGGAAATAATTGTTTGTGCATTGTTCTGTCTTATAATCTGTTCCAGTAGGGATTGTAAATGATTGTTAGCTATTTTCTGACTTGAGTGAAATCAAAAGATACTAAATCCAGGGAAGAAGCAAAGACTCATCAGTTAGTATTTTGCCTCTTTCTCTTTGGAAAAGTAGATATTAGAGGACTGAGGAGTTGGCAATGGTGTAATTTTGACCCACCTTTAGCTACATGTACCTCATGCTAAAACTGCCAGTGAGAAGAGTAAGGGGGTTGACTCATCATTTGGAGATGTTATATCACTGTGATTTATCTTGCTTGATTGACATAGAGTTTCAACGGACTTTCAGTTGCACTGTATATCTGAACTGTCATTCAGGAAAGCACAAGACATAATGTATGTTTGTTTGGAACAGGTTCAGGCCCTAGAATATCAAAGTTAAAAAAATCTGCTTTTATATTCCAGAGCACTTCTTAACCTTAGTAGCTTTAAGATGCATAGACTTCAATTCCCAGCTGATTGGGGAATTCTAGAAGTTAAAGTCCACACATCTTAAAGGTACCAAGGTTGAGAAACATTGTTCTAAGGAATACTATTCTTGAAATTCTGAAAAATAGCATCCAGTAATAATATAGGTTGCTTTGAAATAGAAAAGAACTTTTTATTCAACTGATCACTGTAGTTCAATCAATCCATCAAATATTTGGATTCAGTGCATTTTGACCTCAATTGGCATAAGATTCTATTGTAATATGGAGCTTCTGTTACAGCTTGCTTAAATACAATATTTCTAATCGATCAATTAATTACATACATTTGTTCCTTCTCCTTGCACTGAAGTTTTATTAATATTTTGTTTATTTTTTTCTTTTTAATCATCTAGATATCAATCTGCCAGGAGCTTCCTAATGTTGAGGTGATCACGTTCAGGTGTGTGTTAGAATGGTGGCTGACTAAATAAATAAACCAAGGAAAATCAGTGGTCTTTCTTTCAACATGGAACCTGAAACGAAATCCTTACTATCTCTTTAGAAGCATTCAGGCATTGTGCTTCTTCAATTATTGTGTCTTTATATATCATTTTTAAGTTCTTATTTTTAGCAAAAAATGAAATTTCTTTATCAGTATCTATACATAATTGTTCTGTTAAAAAATCATATAGCGGTATTATTTCATTTTTAGATCATGTATGTGTAGTCTCATGTTTCTATATTGTGTGCTACACCTCCAGCTATACTGTACCCTCTTTTCTATGCCTTAAATTGTTATTTTTTATTTAATAACACCGGATCATAAAGAAATTACAGATCTTCATTTTTCATTTCATTAACTATAGAAATTAACATTCCATCATTCAAATCATTCTTGAACACCCTATCTGTTTATCTATTTACATATTTGCTGTCTATATATGTGTGTATGTACATATCATTTCAGGAATTTATTTTTGATCCCTGATCTCTCTGTACTTCATAAGTGCACGTTATCATAGCTCTGTACTCTTGATCCCAGACTTATCTTTTACTTTTTTTCAAAGCATTTTTAGTTACTGATCTAATCTCTACTCCTAGGTTCAGTAATAATAGCACTCAAGACTTGTACTCTCTTAGGAAATGAGTAATTTTGAATATCAGTCTGTACAGTCTGATGCTATAGTTCTGGTTTCAAAATGTTGAAAATGTAATGGACAATGTAAATGTAATGATCCGGCTATTTTTCTTTGTTCTCTTATTGTTCATGGTTTCAGATGTTCTATAGAACCATAATAAGAAAGGGCACAAACACATGTTTATCCAGCTGACCCAGGATTTTTGTGTTGCACAAAGAGTTGTAGTTGTTAATGCTGTCCTTGTTTTCTTCTCTAGTGCAAATAATATCTACAGTCTGGAACCTTTTAACCAGTGCGAAAAGCTAACTGAGCTTTACCTAAGGAGAAACTGTATTTCAAGCCTCCATGAGCTGTTCCACTTGAAAAAACTGCCCCGCTTGAGAATCCTCTGGATGTCTGAGAATCCCTGCTGTGGCTCTGACCTCCATCACTACCGAATGACAGTTCTGCGCAATCTTCCTAGTCTCCACAAGCTTGACAATAAGAGTGTGTATAGCAGCACATTTCTTGGCGGTAGTGTGTGAGATGCTTAAGAATTGTGTAGCAAAATGAGATTTAACTTTGATTTAATATTTCTTTGAACTAATGATGGGAGGGTATTAATTTATTGTTTCATATGAAAACAACTTCTTGCCAAGAACAATTAGATATTCCTTCAGTACCCTGGTGGGCAACCTTTGAGCAGTATGCAGCCCTCCCTAGCATACCATCTGTAGCCCTCCAAGACAATGTGGCTGAATTTTTTTCAGTCTTTCCTAGGGAGGGCGGGTTGGAGCAGAACAAAATGAACTCCACGGAGCTCACATTATCTGGAACTCAAAAGAGTATTGAGGTTCTTTCAGTTAGTTTACAATTAAGGCCATGCTATTCTTGCCTTGTGTAAAGCAATATTTGCTGTTAAAATGCATATTTAAACTTCAGAAGATTAAAAAAAAAATGGCAACAAATTCTGCCTCCTCATACTTTATTCCTTCTCTAGTTTTATAAAATTCGGAACCTTATTTATTAATGGAAAAGTATTTTTGATAAATGCATTCTTTAATATATTCTTAGTTTCAAATATGAAAAAAAGCAATTAATTTCTACAGTTATCAATTCACAAAATTAACTATGTTGGAAGAATGGTATATAGTCAAAAGGTTTTATAATCAAAGGAGTCTTTCTTCTTGTACTAATAAATACATCAAATATAATATATGGCACTATATCAAACATACTGTAGCTATGATGGCAAACCTATGGCATGTGTGCCAGAAGTGACACATAGCCATTTCTCTGGGCACGCAAGCCATCACCTGTTGCTCTTCCAGGTTCCGGTGCATCTGGAGACGGCTTGCGTGCTCTTCCGGTTTCTGGCATGCACTCCCTCCCCTTTCAGCACTCGGTGCCAAAAAGGTTCACCAACACTGTACTATAGGTTTCAATTTAATATGAAGAGCCCTGATTATGCAGTGGTTAAAGTGGTTAAAGTGCAGTAATGCAGGTTAACTCTGCCTAAAGCCTGGAGTTCGATCCTGACTGGACTATGAGTTCTATAAAGCACTATGAGGTGCTATATAAGTGCTATTGCCATTGCTATGATGAATCTGCTTGGAATACTTTTTATTTTTTAAAAAATGTTATTGCTGTAAACTTGAAAGTCCTCTGGGGTGGGATGGATTATGAACAGCATAAGAATAAATAAGTAATACTGTTCCCTCTTTGGCTTTTGTTTGATTTGTATAGCGGTGACAGAGGAAGAACTGTCACATGCACTAGTACAAGGAGAAGAGATAACAACACCCCCAGTTAAAACAGATGTAGACAGCTGCTGCCAATACTCTAACACTGAGTCCAGCACGACAGAGTGTACAACAGAAAATGAACTCATGAACTTCAGCACTGAACTTGAGGAGACAAAGTGAGGCGAGCTCTGTTATTTATTGTTAGCATTTATTTTCTGGACTTAATTTATGAAGAATACTTTGTCCAACATGTGATTCAATCTGGAGTAAAAAAAATTCTTGCTTTCGTAAACTAATAAATTGGAATATGAGAAGGGATTCCATGATTTTTAAATATGCAGAAACATGTAATTATTTTTGTGCAGCATCTATGTGTCCCTCTTTAAATATAGTGCTTTGCAGGTTACATGTTAATAGAACCTTGTATTCTATTAGTCATTATTTTACTTATGCTCCTCCTGTACAGTAAAATCCGTGAGCAGCTTGGTATGAAGCCTGTTGTTCCGAAAGATACATTTTCACCCAAAGAAGTCAGTGGTACACGGACCAAATGGGTGAGTAGAAGAGTCTTCACCATCCCAAAAATTCATAGTTCTGTGTATTTTGGATCATATTATGCATTTGTCTTGCACTAAACAATTGTATAAGACCCAAGTAATAATCAGCTTAGCTCAGCTGCATTGTTACAGTGAAAGAATTGAGAGGACAGCAACAGAAAACAAATGCCATCTCTGCAAAGAAGCTGAAGAAACAGTCAATTCCTAGTTAGCTACTGCAAGACAACTCATTATAAATAATGGCATGGCAAAGTAGCTACAATAGTGCATTGGAATATCTGCAAGGAATACCAGTTGCCTACAAGCAAGAACTGATGGGAACTTCGAAGAAGTAATAGACAATGAAGAAACTAAAGTGCTCTGGGACAGACAAGTACCTGCCACATAACACCCCAAATTTAACAATTTCAATAAGAAAGTAAAAAAAAAATCCAGATAGTGAATGTGGCAGTACCTGGAGACAGCCAAATAAAGAGAAAGAACTGGAGAAAATAACAAAATACAAGGATCTGCAAATACAGGTAGAATGATTGTGACAAAAGAAAGCAAAGATAGTATCTGTTCTAATAGAGTGTCTTGGGTACAATCCCAAAGCATCTGGAGCACCACATGAATACCATTGGCATTAACAAAATCTTTACCATGATATACATCAAGTTATTATCATTATGGTTGATTGCACAGTCAGGCAGATGTTTAGACTGGTTTTGGCATTTTTATCCACCTTCAAGTCCTTCCCAAAGACATGGGATAAAGAAGTTATTTGATGGTATTAAAGTTATTATAGGAGGATGTAAGCAGTTCCAAGTAAATTTATCCTTTGAAATTACTGATGGTAATGATGTCAATAACGGTGTTCAAGTGGTACTCAAGATTTTTCTTTTGGAATTGCACCCTATTATTGTTGGTACCTAGTTTGCTTTCTTTTGCCAAAGTTGTTCCAATTGTATGGTGCCATTGATAAATTTATCTACTGGGAAATTCAGTTCTATTCATAGAATAATTTGCTTGAATATGTGAGGACAGATTAGAGGAAAACAGTGAGGTACAGGTAGCCCTCGACTTATAACCATTCATTTAGTGACCCTTTAGAGTTAGAACAGTACTGAAAAAAAAGTGATTTATGAACTGCTTTTCACATGACTGATCCAGCATCCCCTGGTCATGTGATCAATATTTGGTTGCTTGGCCTCTGGTTCATATTTATGATGGGTGCAGAGTCCTTTTGTAACCTTCTGATAAAGCAAAGTCAATTGGGAAGCCATATTCACTTAGCAATCCTGTTACTAACTTAACAAGTGTAGTGGTTTATTTAACAACTATGGCAAGGAAGGTCATAAAATGGAACAAAACTCACTAAACTGTCTCATTTAGAAACAGAAATGTTGAGCTCAATTGTGGTTATAGGTTGTGGACTACCTATAGTAATAAGAGGACTAGGCAGCATCTGCACAGTAATTCATTCTATGATCTGCTCTGATTTTGCTTTTTTGTCACCTTGATTAACAGAATAATATCCTCAGTGCCATCATGTTACTTCTAGAAGAGCTGGATTCAGAGGGTTTAGAAGTTGTCCATCAAACAGTTGGAAACAAACTCCAAGCCTTGCAGAAAAAGGAAGTTCATGAGGACCGATAGCACATCAAAGGAACTGTTTCTGAATCAGCAAAAATTATTTCACTAGTCCTGCTAGCATCCTTTGTGCTGTTGGACTTCCCACGAGAATGGATGATTTTGTACAGAAAAAAACAAGCACATCTTGTGTTTCATGTGTTTAGAACCATGTTCTACAATAATTTTTTTCATCTACAATTTATGTGCCTGCATTTTACAACTATTATTCCCGCTTCCACAATGGCTGGCAGCAGAGATAGCAAATAAGCACGTATGGATCACGTCTATTTGTAGACACAAAAAAAGTACTGATCATTTGGAAGAAGATGTACTTCATCTCTTGCTAGTGCCTTCCTGCTGGAAGAATCATGCCTAGACTTGTTTACTCATGCCTTTGTCAGACCAAACCTGTGATATATCTGACTTGGTTAGACCTGGTGGTCTTCCCTAATATCCCAATATTGGAACAAGTCTAAGCTCCATGTCTTCATGTCTCTTCCTTTTCCTCCTCCATTAAATAGTGTTTGACAATTCTGGTCTCAAAACCAGAATTTCATAAAAAGTTAAAATTCATAAAAAGAAAATCATTGAACGTTTAAATTAAAAGCTTGAAGCCAAGTTTTTGCTGTCATCATTCCTCCTGTGTTAAGTAACTTGAAATTTATGGGGAAAAAATCCCTTGCAATTTAGTTCCACCTACATTTTACAAATCCGAAGGTTTCCTTCAGTCTATGAAGTCTTCTAAAGCCTTCTAAAAATAAAGGCTTCATGGAGGGGAGGAGGGTAAAACACCATGATTATATAAGGAGGCAGCATTAGAGACTACTGAACAAAATCCAGTACAGTATTATTTGAGATTGTCGGTCCTTTAGCCTCTCTAGTCTGTCAAGCTGCGTCTAGTGCAGGACCCCCACTTTGCCATGAAATAAGTATAAAGTTTTCCTTCCATGGTATGATCATAGTTTGATTAATGACTGTGGTTAAAATTATGTACTTTTTTGCTGATTATTTATAGTACACTGATCCAGATCAGTGTTTTTCTAACATATTTAGATTGAAATATGCAATGAGGAAGACCAGGCTGTAGTTAGTACTCAGTGGGTAGGTGATCATAGTTCAGTTGCCACCTTTTAGGCTAAAACATACCTTGACATACTTTATAGAAGTTTTGTGAAGATAACAATGAGAAAAAGCTGTATTGGGAAAATAGCATAATACAATGTAATGGCAACAGGGTGTATGACAGAAATAGTGTAGTTAACTAGATAGATTATAGCATGGCCAGCAGAAAACTTGGCTTGTTTCAGAACGTGAGATGTTTGTATTCCACACATTGTATCCTAAAACTGCTAAGGGTGTTTTTGCCAATGTGTTTAATCTACTAAGAATTTTGGTAAATTTATGATGTTTTGCTGTTTTATCACAGCACATTCTTTCCTTGTCTTGAGCTACTTATTCTTACACAAGTCCAGGAAAAAAATTCTATCTTAAATCATCTGGCTAGTTGCCTAGCACAGAAGTCTCTTGAACTATGCAATGATTTTTTTTTCTAATTGAAAAGAAATTATGGTATTCAGGTTCCTAGATTATCTTCATGAATGCAAGCCTAAATAAACAATGATAATTTTTTCCAACAAAACAGGGATAGCATTTGTGTAGACAAGCAACGAAAACCCTCAAAGCAGCTACATGAACTTTCCACAGACTGGAACTGCCTCAATACCTCTCTTCACATCATCAGTGCTTTCCATGATGCTATTACAAATAATTTGTTATCCTGAAAAATTGTGCAGTTTGATAACTTGACATGAACTCTATTAGTTGTTTAGTGAAGTTTAGTCTTCATTTATTACAACATGAGCAACTGAACCAACCAGCATGATAAGAAAACTTCAACACTAGCTCGTCCAATAACTTTGCTATAATCTTCATAGTACTTCTCATTCTGATCTATTCTTTATATCCATGTCCTGAGAAGTGCACTATTGTCTCAAATATATTCTTTTTTTTCCCCTTCACCCCATCCCCAAATCTACTACTGTTTAATTAAAATTCTCATAATTTCTTAATTCTCCATGAAATGAAGTTTTCCAGTTAACAATCAGGTATGTCGTGAGAATTGGCACCTATCTTATTGGATTGAAGATGATTTGAGATACAAGAGGTTATGTGTTAGATGCCTTGCATACCAGTGTCATATTAACGTATAGAGCATGTGCATACTTTGCATTTTCAACTACCCTGTTTCTCCCAAAATAAGGCATTCCCTGATAATAAGCCCAATTGGGCTTTTGAGCGCATGGCATTAAGGCCAAATAATTATTTCAGGGTTCAAAAAAATATGACGGTCTTGTTTTGGGAGAAACACAGTAGAAGGATCAGATTGCAGTAATGGAAACACCAATTTTTAAGAGAACAGAGAACTGCGGACTATTTTCAATTAAGAAATCAAATAACTGAATTTTGAACGAAGACAGCATCTTAAATTTTAATGTCTCTTCTTAATATGAAGATTTATATAGTTATACACTAACATATATAAGCTATCCTGCCTCCTGTCTTTTATTCAACATTACTTAGCAAGGATATTCTCAGTGAACAATCAGGTATGAATAAGACTGGAATTTAAAAACCCGTTAACTTATCACATCTTGCAGATCTGAGGCCAGCCTCCAACAAAAAACACAAGTTATGCATAAGCACAGTTGATTCAGTGCGTATTTAATTATTTCTACAGGCCAGAAGCAATGCCACAGACAAACAGGCAATATAGGGCACTGGATTCACAGAAATGCATCAGAAAGGTACAGACACAACACAGTCAAGAGCTGTGCCGCCATCACAGACTAGCCAGGGATAGTTAATTATACACGTGAGCCAGATAGAATAAAGGGATTCTAAAGAAAGTGATGGCATACCAGCAACTCCCACTGAGTACTCAGAAATGCTACTCTTTCCTAGTGAGCATGAACTACCTCAAGTGAGGGAGGGATAGGAAGAAAGAGGACCTAATGTTTGCTGCTCTAATGCAATCAAGTTCCTTCTGCCAAGAAGGATCTTTGCTGTGTTTCAATAGTGATGGCAATAGGAATTCTTGATTGTTTTAGAGAATTTTTCCTGAGGAGACATTTTGGGAAACTATTTTCTCCAAATTACAGGAAGGCTCTTTCTGAAAACTTGCATTCTTCATGGCACCAGGCCAATAAGAATCTAATAGTAGTATACTGTCCTTTGGCAAGCAGTACACCATTCTTCTAAGTAGTGTAGGAATGTTTTAAAAACCCTGTGAAATAGGAACAAATTCTGTCCGGCATTACACACCCTCTACTTCATGGGGCAACAAAGAGGCTTGAGGAAGGATAAGTGACCCCATCCATGCTCCTCGGTGGGCAAGAAAGAATGAAAGAACCTGTGTGGGCATGGAGTAATTCTGCAACAAAGGCAGGGTGTCTTCTGGCCACGCTCTTGTTGGCTCACAGTGGCATCAGCTTTGTACTTGAAAGGCATGAGAAGGCCAGAAAGGGAGATAACGACATAGAATTGATCAGAGACATGGCTAACGGAAGACTAGCTAGAATCCCTTCTCGATGCTGAGTGTACGGCGAGTGACGTGCTCCATCTTTCCAGACACATATTCAGTTAGACTGATCTGGTAGTGGGCCAGCATCTTCAGCATAAGGCGTAAATTTAGCCACCACTGCTCCTTAGGAAGTCTATGTCTGCAAACAAACAAACAAACTCTGAATGAATACCAGTCTGGCACAGGTGGTGCAACCACAAAGCGGTTCTGAATATATGCATGCCATGTTTCTATCAAACAATCTCAGAATATCTAAGTCACGGGGCACAGCTATCAGTTAATCCTGTACATTCCCTCAGACTCAAGAGAAAAGTAGATATATAATAGTCAAGAAGTACCACAGCTCACTTTTAGATTCAATATATGTAGTACAGTTCTGAAAAGATCTTCTAAAGGAATAATTATTTATCATGTCTACATCAGCAGACAGAGAGGAAATCCAACTAATTGACCAATGCATGAACAAATTATCTGACATCATTCTATGTGTCATAATTTCAAGCATATTAGTGTTCCTTCCTCAGAATTTTGATGATACTCCACCCATACACTTACTCAAAATCGGTGACCTTTTTAAGCTCTGTCACAGGACTAAAGGACACAGTCTTCCTACGCAGGCCAATGACACAAGCAGATTCTGCAGAATTGGCAAATACTCGGCCTAGAGAAACAGAGTATCTTGTAATGCAAGAAAATCATCTCATCACATAAATTCCTTGGTTTTACATGAGGTAATTCTGGATATTGCAACAACTACCAAATGACTGAATACTTCCTAAACTATTATATGATGAATTTCAAGGAAAATAATTATATAATTTACCCACTGAAAACCAGCTTCATGATCATTGTTCTGATAAGAACGATTAATCAATAGCTTTGTTTGAAAGCAAGTGTTTCCACAAAATAATTTTCAAGATGATTAGCACTATACAAAACAGAAGTGATGGGCAGGGATAGGCAACATGAACAAAGCAAGGAACTGTAAATGCTGAAATACACCCAATCTATATGCCATAAATCTGGATGTACTTCAAATCTGTCAAAGAATATTGTAAATGATAGAGTTCGAGATTTGATTAGGTTCCTCATTCTCTTAATTGGAAGTGGGCAGGCTGTTGCTGGAAATCTCTCTTAGCAAATAAGATGGCTGAGAATCAGAGCAACCAACCACAGATAGGTTGCCTCATAATATAACAGCAACACATCCCCTAGAGTAACCATTTGATCGTTCTCCTTCAGTGCCCTGCTACTCTTCTAATTAGAAACAAAAACTAAGAAGCAGGCCACTGGGGGCATGCTATTTGTTGTGTATTGTTTCACCTCCTTCTGCCAACAAAATCTGAGCACCTTCTTTTGTTACAGGATGCAATAGCATCATCATCTTCTATCACTGAGATGATAATTATGACCCACCTTTGCGGTACACATCCTTCAACTTTTCTGACATCCATAGAACAGCTTTCACACCCAGCTTGGTACCATAGTTGCGGTCAAAGGGGGTTGGAGCACCTCCCTAGAGATAGGAAAGTGAAAGTAGAGCCAAAAGAGCAGCCATGCCAATCCTGTTGTAAGAAGAAGCTGAGCTGATGTACAGTTGGCCGGAACCATTTAATTCAAAAGCCATTTTGCAAATATGTTCTACAAAAGTGGGAAATGGTTAAAAACAGCAAGGTCTATGCAGGTGCAAGATGAGAAATATCTATTAATTCTACAGCACTGAACTGACGAAGCTCTTACCAAATATGTATTTTCTTGATGACAATGGACACCAATTGTTAATAAATTGTGAAGGGCCTGGAATGAGGAGAGTATGGCTCCCCTGATCCTGCTTAATCTCACAGCAGCCTTCAATCATGGTATCCTTCTGGATTGCCCATGAAGGCCTGGGATGGGGTTACTGCTTTTCAGTTGTTCTACTCCTTCTTGAGTAGATGGTTCCATTTGATAATTGCATGTGTTTAATAATTATGGCTTATATTGCATTTTTAACATCATCATATAAATAGCAGTGTAATCTTGTCAGATTTATTTTTACTGGAACGGTAGGTAAACTTTAGTAAATGCATAAGGACTTTTTAAATCAAATAATATCTGCAGTTATTCTCTCCACTAAAAGTTTTAATCAATTAAGCCTATGCCTCCTCAAAATGCATAGACATAGGTACTTGCATAATTGCAATTTCATGAACTTCAGCTCTACATACCTAGGGAGCCTAGGGAGGTCACTGTCCTTCAGATAGGCAGGTGTGAAACACTATTATTGAAATGGAACCCTGGGGTACAGTCGGGTTTGTTGATTATGTACCTGTCTCCCAGCTCCTCAGCCCTGCCCGCACTGCTCAAAGTCTTAGCCGAACTGATGGTTGAGCTCCCCAACTTGATAGTTGTGGGAGATTTTAATCTCCCGTCAGCCAGCGAGACACCTGAACTGGTTCGGGAGTTCTTGGCCTCCATGATGGCCATGGGCCTGACTCAAGTTGTACAGGGCCCAACTCATAATGGTGTACACACACTTGACCTGATATTTATCTCTGGGCAGTGGATTAATGCTCGGGGTAGGGGAGTACTTTCTATTCAATCCCTGTCATGGATCGACCATTCCCTCCTTAAGCTGGACTTTCTATCCGCTGACCCTCACCTCTGGGAGGAGGAACTGACTTGTTGGTTCCACCCCAGATGTCTGATGGACCTTGATAGGTTCCTGAGAGAGCTTGGGACTCTCCCCACTTAGCTATCCCATGATTCGCCAGAGACCCTGGTGGATGCCTAGGAACGGGCTGCTGCCGGGGCACTGGATCGAATCACCCCTTTGTAGCCTCTCCTCCGATAGGGATCCCGGGTAGCTCCATGGTTTTCCGTGGAGCTTAGGGAGATGAAGCGTCAGAAGAGATGCCTAGAGGGCTGTTGGAGATCTTCCTGTTCTGAATCTGATCGAACACAGTTAAGAACTTATATTAGGTCTTATCTTGTGGCGATGGAAGCGGCGAAACATGATTATTTCGCTGCTCTCATTGCGTCTGTAGAAAATCGCCCAGCAGCCTTGTTCCGAGTGACCCGCTCTCTTCTTAATCAGGGAGCGAGGGAGGACCCCTTGCAGGGCAGTGCTGAGGATTTTGTTCAATTTCTGCAAGTCAAAATCGCTCAGATCCGGACAGGTTTAGACTCTGACTGGGCAGGGTCTGGTGAGGAGAGGGGAGCAAATCTTGAAGGTAACATCTGGGTTGACTTTGACCTGTATCCATAGATGAAGTGGACAGGATTGTTGGAAGATTGGTGGCCTCAACGTGTTTATTGGACCCGTGTCCCTCCTGGCTTGTTGCGGCAACCAGAGAGGTGACTGGAGACTGGATCCAGGTGATTGTTAATGCTTCGATGAGGAATGGGGTCTTCCCCACCATCCTTAAGGAGGCGGTGGTTCAACTCCTTCTCAAGAAGCCTGCCCTGGATCCGGTCTCCTTGAACAACTTTTATCCCGTCTCCAATCTTCGCTTTAGAGCGAAGGTTGTTGAGTCAGTGGTGGCACACCAACTTCCACAATTCCTGGAGGAAACTGATTATCTAGACCCATACCGATCAGGTTTCAGGCGCGGATACAGCATTGGTTGCCCTGGTGAATAATCTCTGGTGGGCCAGGGATAGGGGTTATTCCTCTATTCTGGTCCTACTTGACCTCTCAGCAGATTTTGATACCATCGACCATGGTATCCTACTGCGACGACTTGGGGGGGTGGGGGTGGGGGCACTGTTTTACAGTGGTTTCCCTCCTACCTCTCGGGTCGCACACAATTTGTCTGGGCAGGAGGACAGAGATCCTCCCCAAGGCCCCTCATTTGTGGGGTGCCTCAGGGATCAGTTTCTCCCCCTTGCTCTTTCACATCTATATGAAGCTGCTGGGTGATATCATTCATAGTTTCGGGGTGAGGTACAGCAATATGCTGATAATACCCAGCTTTACATCTCCATCCCGGACCAACCCAGGGATGTCCTTTCCATGATGTCTAAGTGCCTGGAGGCAGTACAGGTCTGGATGGGTAGGAACAGGCTCAAACTCAGCCCCTCCAAGACAGAGTGGCTGTGGATACCGGCATCCCCTGATCTAACGACCCCATCATTCTTGATGGGAGGGGAGTTGCCTATTCCCTCTGAAAGGGCTCTTTTGGCGTCCTCCTGGATTCGCAGCTGTCCTTAGTTGACCATCTGATAGTGTGACCAGGGGGGCTTTTACGCAGGTTTGCCTGGTGTGCCAGTTGCGACCTTTCCTAGACAGGGATGCCCTCCATACAGTCACTCATGCTCTTGTTATCTCTTGTCTGGACTACATGGGGCTGCTCTTGTGGTGCACCCAGAGGCTCCAACTGGTCCAGAATGTGGCCACGTGGGTTGTTACGGGAGATTCCCATTACTCCCGTTTTGCACCTCTCCTGTGCGAGTTACACTGGTTGCCGGTGGCCCTTTGGATCCTCTTCAAGGTGCTGGTACTTACCTATAAAGCCCTTCAGGGCATGGGCCCAAGGTACTTGCAGGACCACCTCCTACTGGCCTCCCACCACCCAGTATGCTCACATAGGACCGCCCTTCTCAGGGTGCCATCAGCCAGACAATGTTGCCTGTTGGCACCCAGGATGAGGGCATTCTCTGTGGCTGCACCGACTCTCTGGAACGAGTTATCCACTGGGCTCCGGACGGCCCCCGACCTCCACTCTTTCCACGGTGACCTGAAAATGTGGCTTTTTCAACAAATCTCCTGATCTGCTAGAAGTTTTAGTTTTAACCATTTGGGGATTTTAATTGGATTATTTTAATATTCATTTTATTGTTTTGTTGTTTTATTGTTGTGCTGAGTGCTTCGGGAGAAGGGCGGCATATAAGTACGATATAAAAAAAAATACCTGTTGGAGATGACCCAAAACATTGATTCTGCAATCAAATATTCCTTTCCCCTCCGAAGAGTATAGGTTGTACAGGAATTCAGTGGTGTAATGTTCATGGCATTTCTCGTTGCTAAAAAAAAAAAGAAAGATAATGTAAGCAACTACAGTTGCATCTTTTGAAGAAAAGGCAATATAGAAAATATTGTCTGGAAAATAATTAATAATGTTAACTTCTGAATGTTAAATTTGTCTGTAGAAAGTTTGGTGTATTTTTGGCTCTTTCTTTTAGTGTATCCATGAATATCTCTGACTTTTTAATTCATAAGAAAGATCTCTGGTGCAGGATTTCTCTCTTCCTAAACAAGAAAATGCAGGGCATTTGTTTGAAAGTGGTACTGAATACATGGAACATCAGCAGAATGATTAATTCTTAATTTTCTGAAGACAAATTTTCATTTCATTGCTTGTTTTGTATTTTTTATAAATTGCTTTATACTGCACTTTCTTTTGGGATATACACGTAATATATAATAAGTTACAATATTTTAAATGCTGACATTTGTGTGAATGTCAGGGAAGGCAAAGGCTTTAGAAAGAACCATTTACGAACCACAAAACATAAAGAATTAATCATTATTAAATTTTTACCCCATCAACAATATACAAGGAACTAAGGAGGAACTGGCTAGTGGCATCTTCCAATTTGATGTTCTTTAGCTGTACTGGCCTGCAAACAGCATCATCTCTACCAGGTATATGATGGGACTTTTAATCCAGCACATTTACAGGAAGAGTGAGATAACAGCAAGCCCTTATTTAGCAACCATAATTGGGACTAGCAGCTCTGTTATTAAGTGGTCAGTAAGTGGAAAATCATCTGACCCCCACTATGCTTATGATTTTACTAGTTATCATTATTCTCCACTCTCCACCCTTTGGAATGGTCACCCCAGCACTGGGATAATTAGCAAGAAGAGAATGGGGAACACACATCAAAAGGAACAGGGTGGTGCCGAGCTTCAAATGCACAGGAAAATCAGCTAGTGTACTCCCCATTGTGTGCGGGCAAAGTTAGTTGCAAAGTTATTTTTTCAGCACTTGTTGTGACTTCAAACGGTTGCTGAAAGAGGCAGTTGGTAAGCGAGGTCCACTTGAATATTATTAATAAAACAAACCACTGTATATCAACAATGTAATCTACATTAGCTTTTGCACTTGAGAAATTCTTTTTTCTCTGCAGTCTACTAGATACCTACAGCTCAAAGCCAATTTCTCAGGTTTGAAAATTATTAATTTCTCTACAACATTTCAGAGGCTACAATGATTTCCGTTTTGTTGAATCATTGTTCAGCTATTGTTGAATCATTGTTCAGCGATTCAAGAAAGGAGGTCATTCTACACTGCACTTACTCCCTTAAAGAGCTCTTGACTTACAATATATTAAAAAAAGGTACAAAGATCCCACTCTTTCAATGTTGTGTTGCAATAGGAATGTGCATCTTCTTTGACAATTCAAAGGACAACATGTCCTTGTTAAAATATTTCTATGACTTACCGGAGTACCAGACCTCTCTGAATGTCGGTTTTCATTTTGTCAGTCAAATGTTCAACATTCGCCTGGCAAGATAAAAATTACTATAGTTTTTATTGGAACATTTTTTTGCTGATAAGAGTAAAAAGTTATTTAGACAAAAGGAGGAGGAAATGACATTTCTGAGCTACATAGAACAAGATTAGATAATAAATGCTTTGTTCCTGTTGGACAGAATGACTAGTTATCAGTGCAACAACTATCTCACAAGTACAGATCCACCAAAAAAGAAATTGAAGAAACTCCAATCTTGTTTGTATCTTTGTTCTGAGAATCCAGGAGCTTCACCTCTCATATATCACTATGAACATAAACTACAATGACAACTATGGAATTCTTAACTAAATAAATCTAGTGCTGATGTTTTCGGCTTACATGGCCCTAATTCAGAATAAATGATGAAATAATCAGTGACAGAAGCTCTGACAAATGGATCATATCTTGTTTTTCTATACAATTATGATCTCTAATCACAGATTTATCAAAAAACAATATGATTTCACACACAAATAACTGTCATCTGTGATATAAAATGCCTCACAGGCTTAAATAATATAAATTCCATTAATTTTAATCACAGATCTTAACGGCCATGTTGCCATGTTGATGCTAGATTAATATGCTGTTGCCATGTTGATATTAGTATGTTCAAGTATGTGTCAACTAATAGGGGTAGACACAATCATTTAACAGTCAGTTTAGGCAGGGATGTTAAAGAACTAGAAAAGGAATTTAAGAAGTCTGTTTCTTCTCATAGAATGCGATCAACATTGTATAGTTGGCGCCCATTTCATGATAAGGGCTGGTGCTATGATCTGGAGTCACTGTACATATATCTAAATACATACCATTCATACAGTACAGTTAGTAATCTTTTGCAGTAGGGGCCGCATTGTGGAATTATTTCCCCCCACAATTTTTTAATTTCCAAGATCTACAGAGATATTACCAGATTGGGGAGACATTTTTTAAAATCCCATTTTACATTTTTATCTTTTAAGTTGTGAGAGTAGTTAAATAAGTGTAAAACAAGAACATTTAAATCTTGCACAGGTTTAATCTGCCTGTATTCCCAATTTTCTTTTATTGGGAAAATAGACATTATACTGCCAAACATGTACTGCTGAGTATCAGGAACTGCATAGTGGGAATCACAACATGCGAAGGGTGGAAAGTGCATATATAGTTCATAAGCAGCCCAACTTGACATATGATATTCTACATTTGCACATAATGTTATCTACATAATATACAGAAACAACGTTTCCATGCATTTTCATCATTTTTCATTTTCTTTACCAGCACACCTTTAAGTCATGAATGGTGAAAGGGTCTTCATAGATGTAAGCAGCATCTGCTCCCACTGCAATTCCAGTCACTGTTGACAAGTAGCCACAATAACCCCCCATAGTCTCCACAATGAAGACACGCCGTTTGGTACCTGAAGCAGACTGTTTGATGCGGTCACAGCTCTAAATGGCAAGAAATGAAAGAGGAAAAAAATAACATGTTCAGGGATTGGAAGGCATTAAAAAGTGACCGTGATTACAGGCTGCCAAGTCATGCAACTACACTGATACACAATTGCTTAACAAGAGCAAACCTGGCTTAGATCACAGCACAGCATTCCTAAACTCAACAGAAGAAACTGAGATAAAAGATCTCCATTATCATCACTACCCCCAGCAAATGTGAGGAAAAATATAGCTTGATCTGACCAGTTATGCATCCAATTCTCAAGGACTACCACATCTAATGTAAAGATCATCATAAAAACTTGTAAAACTGGGTCCAACTCAATTTTTGACTATAATGATTTATGGTCATTGAAATTCTGGTCGCAATTATGGTTGTAAGTCAAGTGTTACAGTACTTGCATGCATGGTTTTGAAAAAGAAAGCCTATCATTTAGTATTCTATAAAGAGTTTGAGCAGAAAAAAAGATACAGAGACATAGAATCACAGTAGTATAATATTATAAAAACTGAGTTAATATCACTGAAGAATCCATTGTGTAACTAAAGAAATGTTTCTTGCCAGCTTATCTTACTACTGTCATGCCTCCCATGCCTTTTGAACACTGAATCTGAATTCTTTGGCCCAATGCCTGAAATCTGTTTTCTTAAGGTACTTGGTTCTCTTACAGTTACCCAGCCAATGCTAAGAACAAGGAAACACTTAACTTCCTTTCCTCTTTAACCGTTTCCTCCACTTATCGAGACTGTGATTGAAACTGTGTATAAAGACAGTGGCTGTGATTTGAGAATAATTAAAGGTCTCTCAGATGGCAATCGGCTGCTCATAATTAAGAGTGTAATTAAAGTTACAACGGCACTAAAAAAAGTAACTTATGACCATTTTTCACACTTATGACTTTTGCAGCATCCCCATGGTCATGTGATGAAAATTCAGATGGTTGGCAACTGGCTCACATTTATGATGGTTGCAGTGTCCCAGGGTCATATTTTATGACCTTTTATGACCTTCTGAGAAGCAAAGTCAATGGGGAAACAAGATTCACTTAACAACTGTGATGCTAATTTAACAATTTTAATGATTCACTTAAGAATTGTGGCAAAAAAGTTGTAAAATGGGGCAAAATTCAGTTAACAACTGTCTCTCTCAGCAATAGAAATTTTGGACTCAATTGTGGTCATAAATCGATGACTATTTGTAGATTAATTTTTTCCCTTTTTTTCATAATACAGTCAAATTCACGATCAAAAGTAATTATGAACATACAATAGAAGTACTTTCTTCTCACAAGAAATAATTTATTCATGATCATAAAATAGAACAATAGTTCTTAATTTAATTGGCTTTAAATAGGAATTATAGAAACATGCCTGTCGGACAATTTATAACTTTTTTGCTACTTAAAACAATTAGTAAGTGGTTGATTTACTGGAGATGAAAGATCTATGAATACGAATACTGCAAATAACTGCCCCTTGAATTGTGCAGACAGGGAGGGAAACAGGCTTCCTAAAAATAGTTATAATTAGGTAATGATAATATGAGGTATCTGCTGAAAGCTCATAATCCAATGAATATCTGGACAGACTGTCTACAAATCAGATTTATGAGTCTCCGTGTTACGCCATATTCCTCCCCCCCACCCCCATTTACAGAAAAGAAATACAGTGATGTAAAGATGTTTACAGAACTCATTCGCCAATCTGCCCTAATTCCCTGGAATGTGCAGTTGCAATAACCCCAGCCTCACCTCCATGGCAGCATTGACCGCTGTATCAGATCCCAGGCTGAAATCAGTGCCAGGAACGTTGTTACTAATGGTAGCTGGTATCACGCACATGAGGATACAAAGCTCATCATACTGCCCACGAGCCTCTACCAACTGTAACACTCCTTCATATGCCTGCAAAAGGGAAAATAAATTGTACGTCTAAGCCACAGCAGGGTGTCTAAGAACTGGCTGTCAAAGAGTGTAGGAGAAAGACAACTTTGATTTTGATTGAATTTTTGAATTCTGAGTTTATATTATGCAGAAGTTAAATTTGAGAAAATTACAGTTGTTAGTAAAAAAGTAAGAGTAACTACGTAGAATAATGATTTCACCAATGTTCATTTAATTCTAGGCTTGCATTCTATCCACACACATACTAACACTGCAAATATGTCTGTTTAGAAAAGCCTTTTATAAAAAATGTTGGGGTGAAGTGAAGTGACGTGAGGTGAAAAGAGATAATCTTCATTTAATATTGAAATGACTCAACCAGTTTCTCTGTACCTCAAAGCCTCCAATGACTAGCAAGGCCTGGATATTAAATTTCCGAACATTTTCAGCAATCTTTTCCATGCATGTCTTTGGAAGAGTTCTGGCAAAACAATAATAAAGCAAGTTTCAAACAAAGTTTTTTCTAGTGGGAATGTACATATGGAAAAGCTATGCTCTGAGATTCTTCACAGTTATTAAGCACAGATTTATGAAGGTAATTGATGCATTGGCATTTTTCTCCACAAGAGAAAGTATGAAAAACAAAATACTGAACAAAAAAGCAGGTGCAAAATAAGGTTTTGAATTACAAGAAGAGTTCAAAAATAAATAAATAGTGATAGATTATTCATGGCTTTCATGGAGGCAGGAAAAGTTTGTAGAATTTATTTGAGGTCAAGGGCTGCCTATGTAACCCGCATATTCTCTAACTGTATGGAGAATTTTTTTTGGTTTTGACAGCACTAACCGTTTGGTCCCCAACATGGATCCTCCACGGCCCAACCAGCCTGCAACATCATGCCAGAACAGTTCTTTGACCTGTAAGAGCAAATAATTAAGTTTGTTGTGATTTGGTCTACCAACCACAAATAAATCAAGCAACACCAGTTTTCTGCCATACAAACCAGCGGCAGATTAATATTTTGTTGGATGAGAATTATTATTAACAATACTTTAATCCTTTAAACTGAATTTTTAAAACTCTAAGTGGTACATTCAGAATTCATAAGTTCCAAAGGAATATTGATATCTAATTGTTCTTATATCAGAGAATGAAAACATTCAGAAGAAGGAGTTGCCAAAGGACTTACCTGTCCTTTACTTAAGCCTTCAAACCCATCATTCACCACATACATTGTGTGACCCTGGCAAATCCCAACACGAACAGCTGATCGGACTGCTGCATTCATGCCTGCTGCTGGGGCACCTACATTCAGTATGGCAATGCTGAAATTGCTCTGGTGGAAAGGAAAGACAATTAGCAAGCTATGCAGAACTTGAAGACACTAAAGTGATGGAAAAACTTTAACAGGGATGTGTTTTAAAATCAAAACTTTATCAACATTCCTCCAAGTCTTTTCAGAATTGAAGCAGGGCTCAGAAGAAGCAAGGTTGTCGCAGATAAATCTTCTTCCCCCTTTTTCTACAAAGAACTTTTAAAAATGATCATACGTCATACATCATACACATATACAAGAGCATTACCACCAGTCCTCCTATCTCCAAGCACTCAGATAACTCATGGTCTTTTCTTTTCTCACCTTTTTCTGAGCTGGCTTCTGGTGTGCAAGTAGTTTATAAATATTCCAATTGTTTTCAAAGCTTCTGTAAAATAATTTTACAATCATATGATTACCATTTAGTTGTTGTATTTTTTTCTTTTTAAATTAGCAGTTTATTTGTTAAAACACTTAAGGAGCAAAATAAATACTGGTAGCTACATAAAAGAAGATAGTGAATAAAGAATAAAACATCAATGAATAAACAAACAGCATTTATAATTATACAGTTTAAAATTCATTATTTCATTAATGCATTAATTTTATAAAATTAGTTCACTGTATCATCTTAAGAAATAACAACATTTCTATAAATGTCTAAATGTGATATTAATATTGATATCCCCACTATTTAGTTTAGTTTAGTTTATTTCAGATTTATATACCGCCCTATCTCCCAAGAGGGACTCAAGGCAGCCAAAAAATTAAAATACATAGAATACAAAAGTTATAAGAAACTAAAATAAATAAATTAAATCCTTGGCTTCTCAATTTAAAAAAAATTTAAAATTTCGAACCCCCAAAATCCATAAAATTCCAATTTAAAAACCTGAATCCATATAATTTAAAAACCCTATTAAAAAACCCTTTGGGCTAGGCCGGCTTGTTGGAATAGGTAGGTCTTTAGGGCCTTACGGAAGGTGCGAAGGTCCGGGATCAAACGTATACTAGGAGGCAGCCCATTTCATAGGGTGGGTGCCCCCACAGAGAAGGCTCTCCTCCTGGGGGCCGTCAGCCGACATTGTTTGGCCGAAGGCACCCTGAGGAGGCCCTCTTTGTGTGAGCGTATTGGCCGATGGGAGGTTATCAGTAGCAGCAGGCGGTCTCGCAAATACCCTGGCCCTATGCCATGGAGCGCTTTAAAGGTGAGAACCAACACCTCGAAGCGCACCTGGAAGACCACCGGAAGCCAGTGCAGCTCGCGCAGGAGAGGTGTTACGTGGGAGCGCCAGGTTGCTCCCATAATCACCCGCGCGGTGCACAATCATGTAAAGAAAAAAGGAAAAAAAATAGAAAAACTAAAAATAAGATTTAAAAAAGAGAAAAATCAATGAAAACATTAAGAAACTAAGTAATTCTAAATTGTTTCCCAATGTACCAGATTATTGCATCAAAATATTTATAAATACTGAAATTGTTCTAATTTTTCTCTTTACATACATTCTTTTCCCCTTAAAAACTGTATTCAAGAGTATCTGAGTTTTCCTTTTTATGTGATTCATGATAGAAAGGGGGCCATTCTTGCTTAAATTTAATCAAACATCTGTTCTGATAGGTACTATTAACTTTGTCTCAGACCGCTCGGCAGCCTGGGCACTCCAACAAACCACGCTGAGACGAGATGCTCGAGCAAACAGAAAAGCAGTTTATTTTCGTCTTCCAGGAAGCCGTAGATTACGCTGAGTTCACCAAAAGGGATAACACAAAGTCGGCGTTGGGATTCCCTCACCCCAACTCCGTTTAAATAGCTGCGCTGTACAACCAGCCAATCAGCGCTGCTTCCAGGTTCCACCCCACCCATTATGCAAAATTGCAATTAATCATGGTTAGCCTAGCCCGTCCGCAGCGTGACCGACCGCCTAACTCGTGACACCCCCTCCACCATTGTGCCCATGTGTTTTCTCTTGATAGCAGGTGTGTTCTCTCCACCCCACCTAGCAGGTAAGTCCTTTGGTCTGATGTGTCAAGCTGGGCAGACTTGACAGGCGGCTCCCCCTACCAGGAGTCCCCCTGGAAGACAAAAGCATAAAGTTATAGCAATCGCTATCAAACCACCCCACCCAGCTTGCCAGGTTTGTTGGGATATTTTTTATGAAATTGACGACGTAGCCTATTTGCATTAAGGTTTTCTAATGGAACCCAGGTTGCGTCTTCCAAGGGATAGCCTTTCCATCGTACTAGGTAGTACAGCTTATTTCTGCGAACTCTGGAATCTAAGATCTCATCTATTTCATATTGATTTGTGTAAAGAGGTCCAGGGCGGGTTAACGGGTCTCGTGTTTCCGTTACCGGTTTGAGGAGACTACTATGGAAAACAGGGTGGATTTTTCCTAACAAGGGTGGTAACTTCACTTCGACAGTTACTGGATTTATAACTTTTGTGACCGGAAAAGGGCCGAGATATTTAGGGCCCAATTTTTTGCTAGGTACCTTCAACTTGATGTATTTTGTGGACACATACACCTGGTCTCCAACTTTGAATGGTGTAATGTCTTGTCTCTTTCTATCGGCGTATTTTTTGTACTCGTCCGCCGCTTTTCCTAAGGCTGTTCTGATGGTTGGCCATACTTGACAAATCCTCTCCCCCCACTCCTTTGGAGTTGTTTGGGCTTGACTAGTTTCCTCTAACTCAGGGATAGCGGTGAAGTCCCGCCCATGCACCACTTGGAAAGGTGTGACTCCTGTGCTACGGTGTACCGCGTTGTTATACGCGACTTCAGCAAATGGTAGGAGTTGTGACCAGTCGGACTGTTGATACGAAACGTAACACCTTAAGTATTTTTCTACCACCGCATTGGCCCTTTCTGCAGCTCCATTGGTACTTGGGTGAAACGCGGAGCTGAGCCCTTGCGACGACCCTAATAAGGTGATAAAGTCTCTCCAGAACCGGGCCGTGAATTGTACTCCTCTGTCTGATATTATTCGAGTCGGAGCTCCGTGCAACCTATATATATGTTTCACGAACATGTGTGCTAGTTTTCTCGCGGATGGGAGACCTCGGCAGGGGATGAAATGGGCCTGCTTTGAAAAGAGGTCAATCACGGTCCAAATGACTGTGTACCCATTACTGTCAGGGAGGTCCACAATGAAATCCATTCCTATCTCCTCCCACGGTTTGTTGGGGGTCGCAACAGCTTGTAATAAGCCCAACGGTTTACTAGTGTTTGCTTTTGTTGTTGCACATATTTTACACCCTCTGATATACTGTTCTGTATCCTTTCGTAAGCGAGGCCACCAAAATTGTCGTCTAATGAGATGCAACGTTTTTAGGAATCCAAAATGTCCTATTTTTGCATCGTGACATCTGTGCAACACCACCGGTCTCAATGGTTTAGGAATATATAATTTGGACCCTACCCAGGCAAGACCATCCCTCATTGTTAGTGTGGTTCCATGTTCCTTTACCCAAGGGTCATGGCTTACTTCCCGTTGCAACTCGACTTTTAAGGTATCAGGATCTAAAGAGGTAGCTTGTGTTCGTGCTGCTTGTTGTGGTTTTGGGATGATAGCCTGAACTACTTCGTTTCTCTTACTATTGAATTGTGGCATGCGTGATAACGCATCGGCTAGAAAATTCTTCCCACCAGGAACATATTTGAGATCGAAATTGAACCGGTGGAAATATTGTGCCCAACGAACTTGCTTTGGTGACAACTTTCTCGGTGTCTGAAGGGCCTCCAGATTTTTATGATCGGTCCATACTTCGAATTTCTGCCCAGCCCCTTCCAGCAAGTGGCGCCAAGTTAGCAACGCCCACCTTACCGCAAAAGCTTCCTTTTCCCAAACAGCCCAGCCACGCTCAGTTGGTGTAAGTTTGCGTGAAGTGTATGCGCACGGTTCTAACTGTCCGGTTTTTGTCCGTTGCAGTAGCACAGCAGCCACGGCTACATCGCTGGCGTCTGCTTGTACAATAAATTGCAATGTCGGGTCTGGGTGTTTAAGTACAGGCTCTTGGGAAAAGAGCCGTTTCAACTGCTCAAAGGAGCGTTGACACTCCGGTGTCCACGAGAGTGGCTGTCCTGGTTTTACTTTCCCTATGATGTGTTTTGTTTTCAATAACTCAGTCAAGGGAAGGGCTACCTGAGCAAAAGAGGGTATGAATTGGCGATAAAAGTTGGCAAAGCCCAAAAAACTCTGCAACTGCTTTCTAGTTTTAGGTGCCTGCCATTCTAATACTGCCGCTACTTTCTTGGGATCCATTTCCACCCCTGTGCCCGAGATGCGGTAACCAAGATAGTCCAAAGAGGTACGGTGGAACTCACACTTGGACAGCTTGACAAACAATTTTGCTTTCAACAATTTTGTGAGAACGGTTCGTACTAACTGTATATGTTCTTCCATCGTATTCGAGTATATAAGAATGTCGTCCAAGTAGACAAGAACTCCTCTATATAAATGCTCATGCAAAACGTCATTAATAACTTGCATGAATACAGCAGGTGCCCCCTGGAGCCCAAACGGCATTACGCAAAACTTAAAACTGCCTAACGGGCAATTAAAGGTGGTTTCCCACTCATCTCCAGGTCTTATTCGCACCCGGTAATAGGCCTCCCTCAAATCGAGTTTCGTAAAGATCTTCCCTGTGGACAAGGTAGCCAGCAGGTCTTTCATTAAGGGTAAGGGGTAGAGGTGTTCTACACACACCGCATTCAGCCCCCGGAAATCGACACATAAGCGAAGACCGCCATCCTTCTTTTCTCGGAATAGTACCGGTGCTGCCATACGGGCACGACTCGGTTGAATAAACCCCCGGGCTAAGTTTTTGTCAATGTACCGCCGTAGTTCCTCGAGCTCAGGCTTTGTCATTGCATACATGCGTGGTTTGGGTAATTTAGCCCCAGGGATTAATTCTATGGCACAGTCCGTAACCCTGTGAGGAGGCAGTATTTCACATTCTTCTTCAGCAAAAACAGCCGCTAAATCCCTATAGACATCTGGATATCCCTCCTGTGGAGGATTGTGGTCAACCCCCCTATTCCCAGTTCCCTGGGGTAAGCGCTCCTGTACCATCGGTTGCGACTGAGAGCCTACTTCCAACCGCACCTTCCGAAACCCATCCTCCCACCATATGACTGGCTGCCACTTGTCTAACCAGGCTAGACCCAATATCAGGGGTTCTACCATATGCTCGATTACCACAAAACAAAGCTGTTCTCTATGTGCCCCTATCCTTAGCTCTACGGGTTCTGTGACATAACGAGCTGGCTCCCCATCTAGGAGTGACCCATCCATTTGTTCAAAATGAATTGGAGCCCTCAGCTTCCTGATTTGGAGTCCCAATTCTTGGGCCACAGCTTTTCGCATTAGGCACCGGGTGCATCCAGAATCTAGCAGAGCACCATGATGGGCTTCTGTTAGGGTGCGTATGTTTTGTAACACTACCGGGAGTACAAAGGGACTTATTGGGTCGCTTACCATAGGATCCTCTGGTGCACTATCGTCACTGTCCTCCGACCGCACCTCGTCTCCCCCGACCGGTCTCCTGTTCTCCAACAAGGTGGCACGGGTTCCACGGAAGGTTGATGTGGGCGTCGGTGGCTTTGCCCGTTCTGTAGTTGAGCGGACTCGCTCTCTACTCCTGACCCCAGGAGATGGCCCTTGTGTGCGGGGCGATGACAGGGGGGCCAGAGGGCACTCGGCAGCCCGGTGCCCAACTTGGTTACATCGAAAACAACGGAACGAGGTAGCCCGTCCTCCACTTGTGACCGGTTTGATGGTAGATGAACCTCCTGCATTCAGCTCTTTTATGGCTGGGGGTTTAGTCCCAAATCTTTGTGGTGGAGTAACCCGTGGTCGGAACTCACGCAGCCCAACCTCCAGTTCCACCGCTGCTTTACACCATTCTGCCAATAGGGGTGGTAAACCACGATAGACACATGCTTGTCTCACCTCTCTATCCAGACCAGCACGAAATTGGTGGACTAACAATCGTTCGGGCCAAGAGCGGAGTCTCCCAGCCAGGACACGGAAGTCTTTGACGTACTCTTTCACCGGCCGGCCTCGTTGTCGAAGGGCTAAAAGCTCTCCTTCCGCCACCTGGATTCTAGCACTATCCTCAAAACGGATCCGTAGAGCGTCCAAAAATAGCCCCACATCGGCCAACTCTTTTGCATGCTCATTATGCAGGTCCGCAACCCAGTTTGCTGCTTCGCCCTGTAGCACTGCTGTGATTGCAATTACCATAGCCCACTGTGAAGGATACAAGCGCCCATACAGATCCACATGGCTTAGGATTTGGCTAAGGAAAATAGCGACCTTGTCTGCGCTGCCATCAAATGAGGCTTGTATGGGTGGTGGGCCCCACCATTGTTGTTGCTGTTGAACACCTGGTGCCCATATGGGTGGCAGTGGCGGGCCACGCACCCCCAGTTGGTCCCTCTCCTCCCCTCGGCGCACGTCGCTATACCCCCGCACAATGGGTGGCCGTGTCTCTCTCCCTTCCATCCTTCGGGGAGCCTCCTGTGTTTCGCCTAGAGACGATGTTCGGGGCCCCGTAGAGCCGTGCTCTGTTGCCTTTGTCCTGCCAGCCTCTATCCCCATGCGCAGCTTGGGACTTGCTAGATGAAATCGTGGTTCAGCCCTGGATCTCCCTTGCCACGTGCTGGTTGTCTCCCCACGTTCAACCCACGGCTGCCAGGACGCTGCATCACGGAAACTAGCTTCCCCGAACTTCTCTCGTAACGTCTCTAAGGTGGACGAGCCAAGGCTACTGGAAGAGTAGGTCCAATCCCCCTCCTCATCCTCTATCCATTTGCGCTCCCGCCACCCCTGAAACGCGCCTTCTGGCCGATACTGAGTTTGACTCCTCTGAGACCCAGTCAAGGCAGGGCTAGTCCACCAATCCCCCGTGGAGCCCTTTCCCGTACTTACTACAGCTGGGCTTTGCTCCCCGCTGCCAATGTCCACCTTCAATGACTTCTTCTCCTTTTGCCGGCTCTGCTCGCCACCGCTGATATCCACCTTCAGAGCCTTCCTCTCCTTTTGCCTGACCACGGGTGGTTCCACAGCGGCTTTTTCCTCCAGCGGCTCCAGCGGGACGACAGGGGTCTCTTCTTCCAGAGCTGCCACCAGCCCAGCCTCCGGTAACGCCCCCACCGCCCCTTCGACCATCCTTTCACAACGGGAGAGAGAAATCCAAAAAGGAGAAACGCCGACTTTCTCTCAGACCGCTCGGCAGCCTGGGCACTCCAACAAACCACGCTGAGACGAGATGCTCGAGCAAACAGAAAAGCAGTTTATTTTCGTCTTCCAGGAAGCCGTAGATTACGCTGAGTTCACCAAAAGGGATAACAAAGTCGGCGTTGGGATTCCCTCACCCCAACTCCGTTTAAATAGCTGCGCTGTACAACCAGCCAATCAGCGCTGCTTCCAGGTTCCACCCCACCCATTATGCAAAATTGCAATTAATCATGGTTAGCCTAGCCCGTCCGCAGCGTGACCGACCGCCTAACTCGTGACACCCCCTCCACCATTGTGCCCATGTGTTTTCTCTTGATAGCAGGTGTGTTCTCTCCACCCCACCTAGCAGGTAAGTCCTTTGGTCTGATGTGTCAAGCTGGGCAGGCTTGACACTTTGCTGTTGCGGTATATTCTCCAAAATTTAGTTTCCAAACTGAAACTGTTAACAAAATACCTCTTTTAGTTGCTGTATCTCATAGTCGCCCCTCATCAACCCATAACTATTTGGTCATGTTAGTGGCAACCCTGAAAGATGATTCCAAGATATCTAAAAGGTAACAGGTTTCAGAAAACTAGCCAGCAGCCCTCCGAATCTAAATAGTGAGAAAGTATGTCTTTTTAACTCCTAATATTCAAGCTCAGGAATGCTTTTAAATTGCATCATGGGATAACATAAGTGATGAACAGCAGTGGTATCTGTGTGAGGTGCAAAATCATAAAACATTTATCATGATGTCATGATGCAACTTCCGCTCTCTTTGTATTGTGGTGTGAACACTAGTATACAAGAAATATACAAAACATTGTGTTACAATGTTTGTTTCATTGTTTAACCCCCCCCTTTCCTCCCCCCCAATATGTGCATGTTTGAATTTGTATTTGTAATTTCTATGCATTTCAGCTTTTCCTTGAAAATCACTTTCACATCTTTAGTGAATGACTTCACCACCACGTTGCTGAAAAAAGTCTTTTAAGACTATATTTACATAAGCAATACGCAGGAACATTACTTATATTCTCAAAAAAAAAAAAAAAAAAAAAAGATGTGATGATTTCTTCTCAAGACTCCCTGGCCAGCAACGCCATTTTAAGAGTATGGAAACAATTACTACCTGATTTTACTCAGTTTGCAATGTGTCATTTCCTTAATGTTATTTTTTAAAATACTCTGGTTGATAATCATCTCAATTTTCAGTCTGATTTAGTTGCTTTAAAGTTTTCTTAGTGGAAACAGGAAATAGCACCCAGCTTTAAGTTCTTTTCTTAGACGTCAAACACTGACTTGAAAGAGTGACAACAGTATAAGTCAAATCATTCAATTTCTAATGTTTAGTCTCCGATGTGACTTAAATAACTAAGATAATTCCAAACTCATGCAAGAAACTATGTCATCAAACTCTGGAAATACCACTATTTTCAGAAATATACAAACTATTTAGGGAAAAATTACTAGAGGTGAAAGGTTCAACCAAATAATCAATTATAACTGGGCATGTTGAAGGCTATGAAATGTAGGCTGGCTATGCCTCTCCAGAAGGAGAAAGGGTAAGAATGACTACAGCAGTGAACAATATGATTCTATATTGCAAGTAACTTCTTCCCAAATGGCATCCATGATGCCAACACAACACTTCTTAGCATCTTTGGCTCTAGATGATTGTGTGAACTTGTTTTCTTGGTAACATTTTTGGAAGTTATTTGCTGTTACCTTCTCCTTGGTCTTAAAATAAAGTTACTGGTCCAAAGCCAGTCAACTGGCTTCTTTGCATAACACAAAGTTTGGATTTCTCTAAGCCTAGTTCAGCACTTAGCCATTAGATGCTAGAGTGCTTTAATAAAAAGAGAAGACCAGGTTGTTTTTACAGCACTACAATCTGCAGTATACTGAAGATGTTTTGCCTTGTCTTTTCTCATTCACACTTCCACAAGCAGATAAAAGAAATTCATTCTCCTCTCAGACTGAGAGATAGCTCTCACCTGCCTCTGAGCTGGATAGCTTCATCAAACCTTTTCTCATCCATAGCTTTCTGGACATCCTTGGTCTACAAGAATAAAGAATCACAAGGAGGTTCTTATGAGGAGTCATCCCCCACCCCCCCAAAAAAATCAGGTAATACCACGTATGTAGTAAGATTATCTGCTCATTCCAATTAAAGAACCAATAAATTAAGTCCACTAAGAATATATTACCATTTCAGGAAAACATGCAACGACCAAGAAAAATAGTTTGTGGATTGGCAGGAACACATGGAAAAATGATTTCCTTTTAAATAAGGAATGGGGAAATTTTACACCAGTGTTTTTCAACCATGGCAAGTTTAAGATGTGTGGACTTAAATTTCCAAATTTCTGACTGGGGAATTCTGGGAATTGAAGTGCACACCTCTTAAAGTTGTCAAGGTTGAAAAACTCTGCTTTTAGACCCGCCAGATTTTGCTGAATAACAACTCTCACAGTCTTTCCCAGTGAACATCCTGGGATAAGCTGCTGGGAATTCAGGGTCACAAATTAATCTCCCCTACTTTGGCCTGAGCAAGGCCAAAAAAAAGAAGCAGTCTCCTTCCTGGAACAAAATCAAGAATGATTCATAAGATATGAGTTTGTACTCAAAACTCTAAAATGCTACACACCCAAATACCACAATTTAAATGACCATGACAAGTTATGCTAATAAGATAGGCCTGCAAGATATTGTCATTCTTTAAGAAGCATTGTTATGTCATTTCTTTAAATTAATTTGATTTTGCAGAAACAAAAACAAAACAAAACTGGAGTTCACAAAAATGTTATTTGTCCTTATAAAGAAATGAAGATAAGAAAAGAATAAGCAACCTTATCCCAGCCTTCATTGCTATTGTCTAATCATTATTCAAGGCTGGTCTTTCCCCTGTTCACCCCAGCCTTATGGATGCTGTATTACTGATTCACAGCCCAGGACTTGGGAGAAGTAGTTATCTAATGATATCAATCCTTTATCTCCTAGTCCTTATTTTCTATGTTTCCTGTAAAATCAATCACATTGTTTTTATTTTTTTGGGTAACTTTTCTCAAGTGAAAACTGAGCTTTTAGGTATTGTATCTCAGATGCATATTCCAATTACATCAACAGAATTGCCATATATTGTATATATCCTGAGTAGCTAAGACTAAAGACTACCTTTCTCCAACCTGGAGACTTTGAAATATAGAGAAACCTGATTTCCCAGAATTCTAATCAGCAACATGAATTTTCAACCTCTTTATCTCCTCTATTTATGTCTCCCCGCCCCTTCCCCACCTCCCACTCCAGCTAAAAAAAGCCACAGCATTCTATCCTGATCATATTTGGCTTCAGTATTTCTGTGAAATACTCACCACTTGAACGCATTCCATTAGAGGTAGGCGCACTGACTGGTTCCCAGACAGACTCACCACACAGGCTGGAGTATCTGGTGTTGCCTCCAGTAATGCCATCACTGCTTCCATACCCATTTTGCTGCTCTAGGAGTACACAAGTGCATTTGCTGTAAGCAGGTTGGCTCGCTATTGGTTTTGGATGTTAAGCTGTGAACCAGGGTTTCTTAGTGCAGTGATGCTGCAGTGAACAACCAACAACTACTCAGCTTCAAGGCTGAGAAGTACAGAGGAAAAAATATTAAAATAGGAGAAAGGGCTGGGAGAAATAAGCGCTGCAATTAAATTACAATGGGCATTGCCATCTTGACAGTGAGAAATCAACTGTTTTATAACTTCTTCCTAATATGTAGTGATGGTTCTTCTCTAGCTATGCCGTGCTATGTGTCTCAAGGCTAGATGCATCCTCAGTAGTCTATGATGATTTATTGGTTTTAAGGTTAAAAAAATCTACTTAGTATAGAAAATCCTGGTTTCATGTGACAAAACATATGGAAAAGCAACAGAGGAAGCTTTAAAGATATAGTTGTCACTGCCTAATACACCCAACACAGAATAACATAGAGTGGGCAAGAGCCCAAGATCAAAGGCAGCTGCTAGATTGTGGAATTGCAAAGCATGCAAGGACAGAAACTCCATTTCTTATGTAGGAGAAGGTAGCAGTCTTTGAGTGGGAGGCCATGAAGAATTGGGTGTGAAAGCTCCAGAAGGGTATCCTGAGATTGTGATGGGGATGAAAGTGATAATCTTAAGAACTTGTCTGCTACAGATTTGCTTAATTAGATAGTCAAGTACTTGGCCAAGAAGAAAACGAGGCTGAAGCATGGATTGTATTGTTTTTAGCATTGCAATATTGGAGGCTGTTCTGGACAATAGGTGGGTAGTTGATTGGAACTTCAAAAAGCTTGTGCATATGAAGTGCCATGCCCAGTCTTGAAAAAACAATGGCTAATGAATAGACCAAAAAGCTATGGAAACTAAGAGGAGGAAAATAGTCATAAGAGACTGAAAAAGGGAGCTATATCACTGCAGATAATTCATATAAATTTCTCCTTCTGAAATCAAAAAGATTCAAGGAAGACTAAGGAATCCAAACTGGTGAATCCAGCAATGGTGGATTCATTGAAAATGAAGGGAACTGGTGGAATTAAATACCCACTTTATACAGAGGCCTGAGTGGGATTGGAGGTCCTTTATTTCTTTTTCTTTGCTTCATTTTGTCCTAAATGGAACTGTATTAGTGTTTTAGCAGATGTAGGCTATTTTTTTCATGATTTTCATAATGCCTGTGTTAAAATTACAAAATCTAGAGGGTTCTCACCAAGAAAAATGGATCTTAAATGCCTTCAAGACTGGGTGTGGTAGATACCAGCAACTAATGAGATATGCTAGAAACTCTGCATTAAGAGATTATGATAGCTTCAGAATGTGATGTCCTAAGAATTCCCCCCCCCCGCAATGGCTCAGTGCCAAGACTATTCTGAAAATACCCAGCTGTGCTTAGAAATGGGTGTATCTACCGCAACGCCTTAACCAAGTCCCAAAGGGCAAAGTTAGTACCCATCCGAGGGAGAAACTTTGTTATCAAAATGCTGGCACTGGTAGAATGGGGACATCAAAAGCCTTGTGCCTAAGACCAGAAGGTACTTGAATGGTATTGATATATACCCTATATAGGCAAATGAACAAAAGGTAAATTAAAATTAAGTTCAATAGAAAAGGGTGACAAAGTACAAATCCTAGAAGTAACATGAGGTCTAAGCATACGCATACTATTTCTGTGGTGGTAGAAAGCGAACTGGAGATTGAGCAGCAGCTGCATACAACTACCCGCTATGTATAAGATAAAATTCCTGCTAATAAATTCGGTAAAATGTAAAACATTATGAAGCATTCTGGGCAGGCATTTACTTCATGAATCACTAAAGATCATCATAAAGAACAAAGGCTCATTATAGGGACTGATGGGAAAAAACAACTTTCAATTTTTCCCCTGCAATCAAATACCGTATTTTCCGGCGTATAAGACGACTTTCTAACACACAAAAATTTTCTCAAAAGTTGGGGGTCGTCTTATACGCCGGGTGTCGGTCTCCTGTAACCAGGCAGACCAGCCCGAAAGGCTTTGACGAGTCTTAAATGGCTCTAAGGAGCCAAGCTGAATTGCCTGCTGAGTTGCCGCTAATCAGCTGAGTTACACGCAAGCCCTGTGTAAAAGGGAAAAACTTCCCTTTTACACAACGCTGGTGCAGCTGGGATCGCCAGAGCTTGGATGGCCAAGCCCCGTGTAAAAGGGAAAAACTTTCCTTTTACACAACGCTGGCCATCCCAGCTGCTAATTTTTGCCTGCTAATTGCTCCGTAGCAAAAATCCCCCCCACCTCCAGCTTGCTTACCTTAAGCCACAACGCTTGCCTTGCCTTGCCTTGCCTGCAATCCATTGCATCAGCAAGCAACTAAATCTCCCTGCCTGCTTGCAGGGAGATTTAGTTGCTTGCTGATGCAAGCAACTTGTGGACTTCAACTCCCAGAATTACTCAGCCAGCAAAGGAAAGCTGGCCGAGGAATTCTGGGAGTTGAAGTCTACAAGTCTTAAAGTTGCCAAGGTTGGAGACCCCTGTTCTATTGGGTGTTTTTTTCCCCCTTTGGGAGCTTTAAAAAAAATAGTTAATTGGGGGGTTTTTTAGTTGTTCTTTTTTAGACCTAGCCATTTAAAGGCTAGGTCTAAGTTTTAGGCTAGGAAGTTTTAAATTTAGCTTTCATATAATAATAATAATAATAATAATAATAATAATAATAATAATAATAATAATAATAATAATAATAATAATAATAATAATAATAATAATAATAATAATAATAATAATAATAATAATAATAATAAAAAAAAATAAAAATAAAATGTGTGCAACTTTCTGAGATTTAATGTGTTTCTGTAGTGTTTCACTCTAACTACACAAACACACAAAATCTCACAAAGCTGTATGTGGAATTTTGTGTGTGTAAACCCACAATGTAAAAGTTGTTTTTTTGGGCTTTTTGTGGCTGTGTGAGGTTCCTGCTTATTGCAGGGGCCATTTTGGGTCTAGCACAGCTGCTTTTACATTGTGGGTGAGCCAGTTGATGTTTTTTAATTTTTATTTGGTGTGCGTTGGAAGAGGGGTCGTCTTATACAGCAAGTATAGCCCAAACCCTATATTTTTACAGGAAAAGTTGGGGGCCGTCTTATACGCCCAGTCGTCTTATACGCCGGAAAATACGGTACTTTTTTTCTCCCGAATGTCACACGTTATAAGGCAAGTAATGTCCAGGCACACAGTAATTCTCTCCTGGTTGGCTGAATTTTGCAGTAAACCTGGCATCTGTTTCACGACAGTTGTCATCTAAACTATTTTCACCCTTACTGATGTACTACTTCACAACCATGGAACAACTCCTTTCCATAGAAAAGAGAGAGATGTTAGACAGCTATCCTGGAATGTGACATGTAACTGAGGAGGAGCAATTAGCTTTCCCTAAATATCTGACCTTGGTAATATCAGGATATAACTGTCTTTACTTCAGGTTAATGCTTCTTCTTGGAATAAGATCAGTAGGTAAGGTTACCCAGGAGGGAACTAGCAAATTATTTCAGAAACTGTGTAAGTTCCGGCTATCTAGTAGCACCAAATAAACCCACAGGTTGCAAAATAAGTTCTGGAAAAACCAAACTATTCAACTGTTCTTTTTAAAAACAAAAATATATTATTCCAAAAGGAGAAACCCATGAAGCAGAACACAAAAAATTAACCTCTGGATTCTGACTTCCTAGTCTAGAGGTTCATAAGCTGTCATGCATGACTCCTTGGGAGGTTACAAACAGATATGAGGGAGATTTCAAATTTTTGGGAACAGGCAGCACATTATGTGGCCATTACTTAGTCATTCTATGAAAATATCACACTTACCAAGACACGATCAAATGCAGATGGGGTTCCACCACGCTGCACGTGTCCAAGCACAGTTACACGAGTGTCAAAGCCGAGGCGTTTGACAACCAGCTGATTAAAAAGAGGGGAGGAAAGGATGATGCATTTTACATTCTTGCATTCCCCACCAAGACAATGCACCCTTCCCCTTAAGAAAAACAGAGCGTGCTGTACACTCTCTGTTCAAAAGCCTTTACAAGAGAATCTATATTAAAGCTTCTCAAGTTGAATTTCTCAACTTTGTATAGATTCATATAGGGAAAAAAAATCAAAGAAACATAATCTATGCAATTATTTCTAGAATTTAGAAGACCCTGAAGTAATATTTTTCTCCTTAAGTTTTGTTTTCAATGTCTGGTTCTAACCTATTAATTTGTCTGATACCTCCTTCACGTAGTTAGAGGTGATGGGTTTCCCATTCCTGTCTATGGCACCTTCAGCAATTATGATTATATTCAGTCGGGATCCTCTGCTTCGGGCCTGTCAAGATAAAAATATAAGAAACCTAACAACTGATGGACTCCAAGGCAAGAGACTTTCACAATCCTAATGTTAGCAACCTGGATTTTCAATCACACAAAAACATAGTTCCTAAATGTAGAAAAAATGGAGGCAAAGCTGACCACGCTGAAATGGTGCTGAATTTCCTATACCATAAATCTCAAATCTGGAAAGTTTCAACCCTCATTCTTATTTCAACAATTTTATGTCTGTTGGCCAGCTTGTAGTAACTGTGCACAGTATTCAAATCCAAGCAAGTAATCATCCTCAGATTATATCCAGGCAAATTCTTTATCTATCAGCTGTTCCTTTAAAAAGTTAGGGTTTTTTTTTAAGGTTGCACTGTAATCCATATTAGCTCAGGGAATATGTCATTGAATTAAAGTAGCATTAAAACCCCTAACATTCTGGAGAAATCTGGAGTTCTGCAGAACACTGGAAGGTTTCTCCTTTAGGTCATGCCATACCTTTTCTGGACCATGCCATTCCAGGGACAGGTTTGGCAATTTCCAGAAATACTCCTTCACATGTTCAAGAGGTGTTCTGGCTCCAAAACAGGCTTGTTACTTCTGGAAAATTTTGGATCAGCCCTGGAATGGCAAGATATCAGAGAGGGAATAGAATGTTCCAGATTACTTCAGAACATTCCATTCTCAAATCTATGAGTTTTGCACATCCCTATAAATATCAAAGTTCTTTTTAAAAAGTAAACTAGATCTTTCCTATTGTTTCTCAGCATATTCTTCCCTTTAAAAAAAAAGCCCAAATGTTTACTATCATGTCTTATTTGTATAGGAGCTATGGTAGCACAGTGGTTAGAATGTAGTATTGCAGGCTAACTCTGCCCACATCAATCCTGATCAGCTCAAGGTTGACTCAGCCTTCCATCCTTCTGAGGTCAGTAAAATGAGGACACCGATTGTTGGGCATAATATGCTGACATTTTTAAACTGCTCAGAGAATGCTGTAAGCACTCTCTGGTATATAAATCTGGTATATTAAAAAAAGATATATAAATCTAAGTCCTAGTACAATTGCTATTATTTCTTAAAGAAATTTTCTAGGTCTCATGGGGTGGGGGGGAGTCCACAGTCACTTTTGAAAATGATGCTAGCCACTGATACTTTGCAAACAGACAGCAGTCAGTTTTTATATAAAAATAATCTTGTTTTTTTAAGCCAGGTTGCACAATCATACTTATGAAGGTATCTGTAGGAAAATTGAATTCCACAAGCTCTGTCTACCATGAGCTAGGTTTGTTTAGTTGAATATCAAATATTACTAATTCTCACCTCACCAAGCCGTTCACACATAAAATCCTCCCAGCCATCCTCAGGGGGTGATTCGGGAATGAAAAGCCAGTCAGCTCCAGAAGCCAGGGCTGAAACTAATGCTAGGTATCTGGAAAAGGAGAATAATGTCATCTTGTGAATGGCATCTTTGGTGTTTTTCAAAGTGAAGGAAATTGTCCTGAAGACTGAATGGATGGAGCTTTGGGGGGGGGGGGGATTTCATAATGCACATAGGGAGTGGTTTTTATTTTAGCCCTCCCCAGCTAGGGAACTGTTAACTCTTTTTTTAGTTCAACAAACAACTCTTACCCACAGTGCCTTCCCATGACTTCCAGCACAAATGTTCTCTGATGACTGCAAAACAAAATGAGAAAGCAAGAGCTTATCACCAAGTGCTATGTTAGGTGCCTTACAATAAGAAGTTGCTTTTATAATATAAAGAGAAGGGGAAAGGGGACAGAGAAAAATTGAACAAAATAAAGCCCCCATTTTACAGAGAATAAGGAAGCAGCTTCATTAAAAGTAGCCACACCTTGTGTGCTTGTGGCAATGACAGTGAGGAAAAGATATAAGAAATCTTGTGTTCACCTCTGGGCTGTTGTAGTGATGGCATCAATCACCTCCATGATGCGGTGCAAGGCAGAGTCAGTGCCAATGGTCATGTCAGTGCCACAGAAGTCATTGTCAATGGAGCCCACAAGGCCCACAATGTTTAAGTGACGGTATGTCTGAGATATTTCCTCAGTGATTTTTCCTGGATGGAAAATGAACACGGGGTTGTGAGTTTTAAGAATATCCCAAATGAACTGTTTCCAAACACAATTAGATAATGCTTATCCTACAGCAAAGTAAATGGAGATTATTTCAATTAAAATAAGGATTTTTTTTATTGAATCTTAAACAATACTCTGGTAAACTATACATTATGTTTTTTGTGTTAATTAACAGCTTGGCTGCAGAAACAGGACAGATATGTCATATCTGTCAAAGAAATAAAAGAAATAAAATCAGTCTTCATTTCTAATGAAATACGAACTTAGTAAAATCAGTGGTTTTATGACATATAAAGCACTGATTTCACTAAATTTGTATTTCATTAGAAATGAAGACTGATTTTATTTCCTTTATTTTTACTTCCATTATATGTTTTATGGTACAAAGGCACATAAAGGGAGCAACTGACTATAAAAAAGAATCAGCTAAAGATTCAAAGATGTTAAAATATAGGAACTTTAAAAATAAGAAGAATCATAAAATCATAGGTTTGGAAGGGATTCACTTGGCCAGCGGTAGAATACAGAATTGCAGCATTCCAAACAGTCTGTAAAGGAATTTAGAATGGACCTTGGGAAAAACTGAAATAATTGAAGGAGGGTAGAGGGAACAAACCATTAAGGAGGGACTTGAAGAAGTTACTGCACAGTTTAGACACTGAAGCCAATAGAAAGAAACTCAAAATAATCCTGCCTTGATGCTGTTTGGCATAAAAAGGTTACCTGACTAGCTTTCAAGATACAGTAAAGTAGAATTCATAGAATGCTTTTTGATGGCCTACTTTGAATAGCTAACTTAGGATGGTCTTCTAGCCTGTTTATAAACATCCCCAGTGAAGAAGAATCTGCTATTTCCCGACACAATCTATTCTATTGAACAGCTACTACCATAGAAATGTTTTCCATGTCCAATTGAAATCTTACTTCTTATCATTCAAACTAGTTTGTTTCCCTGTTACAGAACAACTCTGAAAAATTAGGCCATTCTTCTTTATGACAGCCCTCCAGATAGTATAGTATCCTCACCCCCCAAAAATTTCCAGGTTAAACAGTTAAGATGTCCCACCCTTCATCATTTCTTTTTCCTCTAAATTCCTTGTCATCTTGGTTGTTCTTTTCAAGGAGGCTCCAGCTGATCACCATTTAAAATATTGTGCCCAAGATTGGAAGTACCAAAGCAGAACAGAGAAGAACAAGGATTCTTTTTGATCTTTACTCTAGAGATCTGTTGATGTAGTTTAGGATTGCACATGTATCATTTTTGTAACTGCATTACACAGTTGCTCTTTCAGCTTATGATCCAGGGCATCCAGATCTCTCTTTTTTTGCATGTGCTACAACCCAGTATGATCTTCCCCAAACCTGCAATTCTAAATCATATCTGATTTTTCCTACCGAAATGGATTACATTGTCTTGTTGAAAATGAACTAAGTAACTAACTAACTATGGTCTGTGGGGTCACAAAAAGTTGGACACGACTAAACAACAAAATAGAAACATGTGCTGATACTACCTTTCATCCGTAGAAACTTTGTTTGGTTATGGTCTTTTAGCTCTCAACATTCAAGTCAGGAGTGGGTTCTAAAAATTTTTACTACCGGTTCTGTGGGTGTGGCTTATTTTGTGGGCATGGTTTGATGGTCATGTGACAAGCAATTCTTCAGGATTTAGCAGAAGTACTGGTCTACCAGGCTTTTAACTGCTTGCAGAGCCATACCGGCCTATCCATTTGTTTTTGGAGCATTCCAGTCTACCTATTTGTTTTTGGAGCGCACTGGTTTACCACCACACTGCCTTTTACCGCTGATCAGCTGTAGGGCGGCCCTTTGAAGCACCACAGTAAGAGTTTAAACAGGTTTTTTTTCCTTTTAGCCAATCAGCTGGGACTCGGGACGCAGCGAATAGATTGGGGGTGGGGCCAGGCAGAAGTGGTATTTACCGGTTCTCTGAACTACTCAAAATTTCCACTACCGGTTCACAAGAACCAGGGAGAACCGGTAGCAACCCACCACTGATTCAAGTTCATTTTCAGAGTCAATAACATGAAATGCAGGTCGCAGCCTGGCACTAACGGTACAATATTAGAGCAGGTTTATACCTACCTTCTCTGACCAGTTCCTCCAAAAGGCCACCCCACTCTGAGCGGAAGATATTTGCACCAGTCAGGCTGCCATCCCCTCCAATGACGCATAAGTTAGTGATACCATGCTGTACCAGGTTGTAGGCAGCTTGAAGGCGACCCTCCCGTGTGGTGAAAGCTTTGCAGCGGGCACTGCCAATGATAGTACCTCCCTTTAAACAGAAAAGAATAATTATGAATTAAAAAATTAGATGACTGCAGAAATTAACAGGAAAAATTGGTATTGAAAGTGTATGAGTTCCAATGGGAAACCTATTTTAGTGTTATATAAAAGGGAATACAGGAGAAACAAAAAGGCTTTGTGGCTCTAGGTTTGAACATGTTTAAGTTGGTATATATTTTTGTTTTAAAAGCACAAACCATGAATTTATTAAAAAGGAAACATATCCTTTTCATTTTTATATTTTTTAACATTGTGAAGCATCAATTGCCAGGATTGGTGACAATGTGCAATCACTCACAAGATACCATTTTTGACATATCAATACAGAGCTGAGTGGAAAATATACTAAATTCTGGAGGAAGTTATTTGTTTCTCTCTTATATCCCAAGCAGACGGCTTTTGGAATGATAACAGGAAGTTATTACAGCGATATGTGCCACTGAGCAATGTCAGTTCTGGTTGCCTTGAACAAGGAAACTAGGAACCAAGGGTTGTTACATTAGCATTTGACCTTTCTGTTCATCCCGTCACAGATACCTCTTAATTAAGCCAATTTTCTGTTCCTATGCCCAAAAAAATTAGCACATTCTGCTGCTGTTGCTGCCTGGTATTGGGAACATAACTGTCACGGAACAATCATTTTCTGAAAACTTTACCTCTTAGCTCAGGAAAAGGATAACTCCTTTGAAGGTTAACGTAATAAATCTACTTCCACTAACTTGAAGCTTTCGACTATTACTTGTAACACAAATAAGGGCCAAATACACAAAAATAATGGATTTAATTAGTTTCAATGCTGGTAAACTGAAGAGAAATATGAGGAGGTCAGGAGCGGAAGAGCATGTTGCTAGAAAGGTTATTATTTTTTAAATTGGGCTGCTGTCAAAACCAGTTAAAGCGTGCAAATCAAACTGGCTTAACTACTAAATGTTCTCTTTTAGAGAAGATTTGGGGATAATTTATATGGCACATAAAAGAAAACATGGCATAGACATGGCAGCCTTGCTCAAGCCTGTATTTATTAGTAGCAGAAGCTGCATCAGCAGTAAAGGAAGACAAAGAAAGAATCATCCTATAGAAACATGCAACACCAGAATGTTACCTGACAGAAAGGAAACAGACCAGTCAAACTGAGAAAGGCTCCAAGAAGAAGGAAAAATACAACACTTTTGTAAGTGAGGTGGGTGGGTCTACTTCAAAGACATTCTGACAGTCAGGTCCACTAAAGAAGCAATTCCAGTACAATCCAACTCTTAGCTCCTATAGATGTAGTTAATATTTTTTTAATGAAAAGAGAAATCTCACAATGTTCACCAAAGACAACCCTTTCCATTTTTTAACGAGAGACCCAAATTTAGGGTTATGTCGCTAGAACAGCAATTTCTAAATTGATCTTGTTTAAATAGCAATAGTACTTAGACTTATATACTGCTTCATAATGCTTTACAGCCTGTCTAAGTGGTTTACAGAATGTGTATATTGTCCCCAACAATCTGTGTGCTCATTTCACAGGACACTGGACATCCTACTTGGAAGGATGGAAGGGTGAGTCAACCATAAGCCTTGTCAGGATCGAACTCCTGGCAGTAAATAGAGCCAGCCTGCAATTCTGCCTTCTAACTACTGTGCCACTACCATTTAAAAGTACTGAGGCTGCAATTTCAAGAATCCCAGTGATCCAGCCAAACACCAGTCTCAACAGAAGCTTCTCTGGAAGATACTAGATGGATTTTGGAAAGTTGAACTAAAACATTTGGTTACGATGGTGAGGATGGGGACATGAGCCATTAATCTGCACTATTTAAACGGGGATTCTGATAAAACAACACTGTAAGACCTGTTATATAACTTCTTAATCTGAAAAAAGAGAAAAGCCAATGTAGCAGCAGTTCATAAAATTGAAGAACTACATCATACAAAAGTTTACAGTACATGAAAAAACATTTTCATTTAAGGTTGAAGGAATTCATCAAAAAAATATTATCCCCTTATTTTATTATCTTCTAATTGCTCTTGCTATGCAACAAGCTCAGGCTTTCCCAAAAGTGGGACAAAGGGGAAATCATAAAGAGGAAAATAAACAAATAAATATGCAAGAGAATCAGAACAATCACATAGATTGCTCTGAAAGTTGGATGAGAAGAAGCTATGTATCGCATATGTTCAGGAGATCTAGATTGGTGGGATATATCAAACAGGGAAGACCTGAAACCAACCAATTAGAAAATGTATCTGACTGGTCAATGGAAGACATTCCCTAGATCTTCCTAGGAAAATAATCTTTCCTACATAAATTGCAGTAAAGTTTACATGAATAATTTCATTCAGAAAGGAGCCCTGCAAGATTCATTTTATTACCAAGATCTTCCCAGATAGCAAAGTTGAACAAACTCTCTACCTGAGTTCATGAAGAGCTTCTATTAGCTTGAACCAACATTACTAGTCTAAAATGATTTTACAGCCATGGTCACATATAGAAGTAAATTTAAGATTTCCAATTTAATAAGATGTAATATGAACATATGGCATATCAGTGCCTGCAGTCCCTTTGCTCCTTAGTTTTGTTTTAAAGAATAAACATATATCAAATGAGATAGTTTTTCATTAAATCTGAATCATGGAACTTGGAGAGGGAAGATGTCTAACAAATCAGGATTGTAAATCAGCTTTAAGCCACTATTCATTTTTGGCTTAAAATTTCTGTGTTTTGTGCTTAAATAATCCATTAATTCCCTATTTCAACATAAAATTGGGCTCTTTTTGGTTTCCCAGATCATGTGATTGTATGAATGAAAGAACTGGGCACACTAGTATCGTAGTCTGCCATATTAATCAAGCCATGATTCCTGGTCCACAATTATGGGCATTGCTAGCTAATGTAAGGTATTTTTTCATCTCTTGCCATCCGGAAGCAAAGACTCACAATATTATAATGCTTAATAGCATATGTTTAGTACTCTACGATTTAATTGGCTGAACCATAACCGTTTCTCCTGTACTGAATTCATATAAAGTACTATAGAGTCTTCCTTGAATAGATTCCTTTTGTTCCTAGTAATGAAGCTTTGAAAATAAAAATGACTCATATCCTATTCACTAAAATTTGAAGGAGCTCTGTTATTAATAGAAAGCAAGGTATATGAGAATTGAGGCAGCTCATAGTGATCTGACTGATAAGTACTGAGTACTGGCACAACAGATAAGAAGACGGAGTCCACTAACTATGTCCTAGTACAGTATCTATTTTTGATTCTTCCTGAAAATGGGAATCAATCATTACCCAAATTCAAAAAATTACACTTAATCCAAATTACTCAGAGTTAAGTCAGAGCTGTGTATCATGAAAGGTTTATGAAGCCACAACAGAATCGAACAGGAGACCTGTCTAATTACAGAGTAAGATGTTAAAAAAGATTAGCCTTACCAGCTGAATAATATTGGACACACTGAGCCAATCTGCTGGCTTAATATTTTCTCCTCCTTCAACTAGTCCCTCGTAACCCTGAGAAGAAAAAGAAGAATGTTTTTGCAAAAACATCATAACTGTACTACCAAGAAAACTTTATTAAAGTTAATTTGCAACACAGGGAATTATCAATATCCCAATATCCTTGGTTTTTACTTTTTTGTTCAATTTTACTGCAGATTGCTACAAGGAACAAAATTTAAAGCAGGACATATATCAATTTGCTCCAACATGCATTCTTTCTAACTACTTTTCAAAATTGTAACCATGCAAAAGACAAATGGGGGGAAATCTTGAATTAAAACAATATAAAATATAATAAATATACATTATCAAGAAAATATCCAATACGATATAGCAAAGTTCACCCAATGCAGTAATGCAGTATGTTGACTGCTGGAAGTTAATGTTTTTACAATGCTACAACAGATTTGGAAGGCTAGCTGAACTGTGAAAAAAAAATCATGGAAATTTTGTCTGGAAATAAAAGCAGCTAAGCAAACAAGTAGCCTGTTATAAGAAACAGGGAATGTGTGGCCTAGTTGACATGTTGTTTGGTTCTGATTTGACCAGCATTTGGAGGGCCATATGTTCCTCACCAGTTTAGCTATATTTAGTTTGAATCTTCTCCCTGCCAAAACTGCCTAAATAATTTACATTTATTCTGCATTTATAGTTAGAGGTTATTAAGAGAGTGAAAACATTATTTAACTTGTCAATGATGTTCCTCAACCTCTTCTTAATTCTCTTAGATTTTCCTAAACTTCCTAAGATTATATTGATAGGTCTTTAATTAATTAACTTCTGCACCATTATATAAATATTTGTACCAATATCAGTATTTCCGTTTTCCATTCCTTTGATCCTTTCATTTTCCCAGAAGACTGCAATAATCTAAAAAAAAAAAAAACACCATATCCACACAAGGGAATTTTTTTTTATAATAAACAAAAAATGTGAACCTCATATATCAGGAACACTTTAGCTCCAACATAAATTCCCATGCGCGTTACAGCTCGAACAGCAGCATTCATACCTGGAAAGATGGAATACAAGTTAAATTATGATCTGAGTCTCAGACAAATTGGTGCAGTATTTTGCTAGTTTATAATTTTTTTTTAAAAAAAAACTACCCTTCCCAAAAGAAGCATTCTCCAAATGTTGCAGTTAGAATTCCCAGAAATAAGCTCAAGTCTCTAGAAAACAAAAAGTATTGTAAAAACATTCCTATTCAGGGTTTCTTGGTTTTTTGTTTTTTGTTTTTTTTGCTAGATGCTTCACAGGAAATTTGTACTTTGCTGTAACTGAACAGAGGCAGAGTACAAATTTCAACATATAAGGAATATATATCACTGAATACTTTTGCATATACAGGGTAGCACTTGTGTTATCTTATGTTAGTAATGGGTTAAAATGCCTTGGAAAAAAATAAAATACTGGTGTATACAAAAATAAAGAATAGTAGCCGGTAAGGGAATAAAGCAATACAAATGAAATTCCACAGAAATTGCACAGCATGGATTCCTTATGAGTAAAATATCTGTTTGTTTTTAATAATGTAAATAGGTTTTATTTATGCTTAGCTGTTAATAGAAAATGCCAGAACTGGGTTTCTTACTTCTTACATTTGGGAGAATATGAGAGAAAAGAAACTCTAAAAGAAACTCACAAAAAATACAGTTCAGAGAAACAGATCCAACTTTCATTTAAAAAAAAAATCTGTCATTACTGACAGAGAAAATTTTTCCTCCCATCAATTCCATCTGCAGATTTCTTAACCAGAATGAAAGCAACAATATTTAGAGTAGGTGGCAGAAATGCAATGATGAAAAAGATACCATTTGCAACTCAGATACCATTAATATTGGAATTATGTAAGTGAAAATTGTAAGTGAAATTGAGATGCATAATATAATATCTAAGAAAATCACATACTATTTCTTAAATCATTAGCATAACAGTGACACTTGCTGTCTATATGCTACTTTTCATCAGGACTATCAGATTTGGGCTGCAAAAATCCAGACAACCACTAATGGCAGCAAAGGTTTTCTGTATCTCTTTGCTGCCATCTCAATATCATCTTGATATTTTTAATCCAGATCTGGCAATCCTACTTTCATAAAAGCTCCAAATACACCAAATGTATTACTAGAAAAAGCTTAGCCTTTCAGGGAAGGCTTTTACTGCTTTTATAATGCAAATTAAAGGGCCAACGTACAACGAAATGGCTCAAAGTTATCCGATGAAAAATGACTGTGATTTGTTGTGAAATTTCTATTTATTAAATAATGCAATTATAAAAAAAATGTTTGATGTTGTTTTGATTTCTGACATTGATATTTCAGCTGTGCTGATTATGTTTTATCCTGGGAAAAGAAATAAAACTCTTGCCTTTTCTCTTTCCTCATTAGAAAGCAGGAAATTGAAACGGAAAAGTCTTCCAAAGAGATTGTTTTCCTTTATAAAATAAGTACTGCAGGATGCAGATTGTTCCTTTTATTTATTTATCTTTCAGAGAGAGAGAGAGAGAGAGAGAGAGAGAGAGAGATACCAATTGGGTTTCCTTTTATTGATTTAAAGCTTTTATGTAGCCACCCAGCTTATAACATGGATGGCTCCCAATCAAAAGTTGAAAAACATAAAAAGCATATTAAAAGTAATAAAAACCAAACAAATTGAAAACAAAAACCTGTTGCCAAATCAAGCTTCCAATATGCAGTCACCTCAACTTATCTCAACACTTGGGAAAAAGTTAGGTCTTCAGCAGTGGTGAAATCCAAATTTTTTTACTACCGGTTCTGTGGGTGTGGCTTGGTGGGCATGGCTTGGTGGGTGTGGCAGGAGAAGGATACTGCAAAATCTCCATTCCCACCCCACTTCAGGGGAAGGATACTGCAAAATCCCCATTTCCACCCCACTCTGGGGCCAGCCAGAGGTAGCATTTGCTGGTTCTCCAAACTGCTCAAAATTTCCACTACCAGTTCTCCAGAACCAGTCAGAAGCTGCTGGATTTCATCCCTGGTCTTCAGTGCTCTGAGAAGACAAGGAGGGTAGTCGAAGCTAAGGAGGAAGAATGTTCCGTAGCAGAGGGGCTTCTGCAGAAAAGATATGTTTCTTGACTTCCAGAAGGTATCAATGTTTAAGGAAAGGGACTAAAAGCATGCTTACCCTATCTAACCTGTAGGTTGAGAAAATGTTCTTAAGGAAAAGCAGTTACTGCAGTTAACTTGGCCCTGTGCCATGTAGGGCTTTTAAGGTGATGACCAGCACCTTGAATTGTACCCAGAAAGAAACTGGAAGCTGATGTAGCTCACACAGCAGAGATGTTATATGGGCAAATCTAGGGGCACCCACCACTGTGAATGTTGTGTTCTGAACCAGTTAAAGTTTACAGGTGGTTTTCAAGGGCAGCCCCATGTAGAATGCATTGCAGTAAACCAAATAGGTGGTGGTCAATGCATAGATGACCTTAAGCAAGGATTTCTGGTCCAGGAAAGGATGCAATCAGTAGATGAACCTGTGCAAAGTCACTCCTAGCCACATTTACCACATACTCCTCGAGCAGGAGCCTGAGTCCAGGAGGTTCCCCCAAATTGTGCACTAGCTAAGTCCAGGGAAGTGCCACCCCCATCAAGAGTCAAAGGTAAAATGGGCTTGGCAGGCAAAAAAACCCCTAGCCACTCCTTTTTGCCAGGGTTGGGTCGAAGTCAGTTCTCTCTATCCAGACCCTTACCTCCTTTCTAGGCATTTTGTCAGCACTGCCACATATTTTGTCCTTTACCCTTTGGAACATATTTCCCCAATCCATAGTCTTCTAGAAGTGATTATCTGCTAATTATATTGGAGATTGGAGAAAGTTACAGCAACATAAATGAACATAGATGACAGGAGGTGTACATGAAAAACAACAATAAAGACCACAAGACTTATTTTGGCTTTCCTTGGGGTGAGATGCAGTTCCTCAAATACATACTTCTGCGTTTCAGAAAAACACAAGTTACTTCAAACGAACAGTCACTTTTCTCCATCCTATTTGACTGGACCGTTTGTTTACTTGTGTTTTTACTTGTATTTTAAACACTTTTCCAAGAAGGCATGAAAGTTGCTGCATACTTAGTTTTTTTAAAAAAAAATGAGTCTAAGTGCAAAGGCTTTGAGAATTGAGTTTTCTCAAGGGGTTCACAAGAACTATGCAATTCAATAAATATCAATATTCTGCTTGTGTGCATATGAGTGAATCAAATACTGTTGTAACTAATAAATGAAAATATTTGTAGCTCATGGTTGAAATGAGGGGTCCTTGGAGCTCTCTGAGCTTGGTTGTTTTCTTGTGTATGTTTCATTACCCAAACTAGGTAACATCATCACAGTTAGCAAGAAAACAACCAAACTGAGAGGGTACCAAGGACCCCTCAATGTTACTGTCTTTCAAATAAATCTTGATTGCTGCCAGTTACACAGCTAGGGCCACACAGGGTTGGGGGGTTTTTTTGGCAATATTTTAGGAAATGGCTTGCCAGTATCTTCCTCTAAGATAGTTTTCAATTTCTCAGTCTATAATGAAGAAAGTATGACTGACCCAAAGTCACCCTATAGGTTTTCATGCTGACGTGAGAACTAGAATTCAGGTCCCCAGATGATAATCCAGTACTGATAACTACATAGGATTTTTATTACAAATGGTTTTTCTGTATGCAAAAGAAGCAATTTATCTGTTTTCCATTAAAATAAACCCATCAGGTTCTGTCTGTATGCCACCTAATTATTCTATATAACTGGGCATTACGTCCACTGCTTTACAATCCAAACAAATAATAACTTTAGCAGAGATTCATCCAACAGCAATGATAGAAACATTATTTGTAATGCAGGTACAAATTGCTTTTTCTTTGATCCCCGTGCCAGTGCCCTTAGGTTAATGTTCTTATGTTCTCTGTGTATAGCATGTAACCAAGCATCCTTGGCTGATGAATTATGTTAAGACTGAGGTTTATGAATGGATCAAATTCTAGATAACTAACCAACTTATCACATTGAGCTATGTCTTATTACATTGTTAAGTGTAATCTCAAAACAATAAGTAAACAGAAAGGATTATTATTAAAAAGTATCTCATTCAAGACTCCTTCAAAGAATTGTGTGATCAGACCTTTACTGGAGCTAAGACTGCCAAAGACATGCTCAACTGTTTTTCAGAGATATTGAAAATTAAGTCTGAACTCTTATGAACTCTGATCTGCTGCTTGTTCCACTTACAATTGCCTACCTGCTGCTTCTGTTTTTTACTTTGTTACAAGGAAATTCAAGCTCATATGGATAGGTTGTGAGTTTCACATTCTGCTTTTTTTGCATTTCTCCATTGGTTCTGAAATTGTTTGGCTATATGACATCAGTAGTGGAGCTGACCAATAGAGGAAAAATCTTCATGTTGTCCTTTACTTGATCATAAAATCAAATCTTACAACTTTCCTGATTATATCCAGCCCTTTTTCTCTTCCACTGCCAAGAAGGTAATAGAAAACTTGAACAATTTTCAGGACACAGTGAAGGTTTAGATGTGTATGAATAATTTGTAACTCAACTCAGGCAGATGAATCATTGCAGGCAAGACTAAATAAATAGGCTGTTCTAGATGGAGTGACGCACTTGGATCTAGGATCAAAATCTAACAGTTTTCTGAAACCAGCGATGTTCCAGTCAGATATGGTGACTAGGAGTCCATTTATATAATTTTGATTAGTGCAGGAATTGCATTTCTTTCTAATGAAGGTAGCTCTTACTACTGGTACTGGGGTCACAATAACTGAAACATTACTTCCTTTTATTCAATATTGAATTGAAGTTAAGGGTATGCAGTTTTTTATAAGGCAAAGGTCATATTTCATCTTCGATTGATGTGTCAGGAAAAAGAGCATAATCAGGGCAAAGAAGTGGAAGAGATTGAGATGAAAAGATTAAATTAAAATTTTATTTAAATCACAGTTGATGATTACTCCCAAGACTTAATACTTTTCGCTTTTGTTACATTGCAAATTATAAACCAAAAGCAATCTCTAGAGAAGCTGTCGAGTAGCATTCTAGGTTTTAAGGAGCTGCACATAATGTGCATACCTAATTCAGAAACCCCTATGTATGTTGCAAAATAAATATCAGGTATGTAGGTGGGTAGACAGAAATAAAGCAGCCAACCAATTGTGGAGCTCCCCCTAAGAGAATTAGGAAAGTCCATTATTTGCACATTTAAAGTAAACTGTTTTTGTTCTACGTAACATTGTGTTTGATTTAAAACGCAGTCGGGACTGCTGCTTAATCCTGTTTCTTTTAAACTATAGACTTACCCAAAGTCTACTTCTGTACAAACTATTTTATATAAAATGAATATATAAAATAACCAAACAATGAAATTAGAAAATGGGAATGGAAGATGATTTGGAAGATACTTGCCACTTTCTTATCTCCTCAAGAATGTGCTGCAAACCCCACTGGAATAGACAGAATTGCTCATATAATTCATAGTCAAAACACCCATTGTTTGAAAGGGCAGCATATATTTTATACCATATAAATAAAAGCTAGTGCAACTTATGGTTACAATTCTGTCCTTGACTGGTTTGCATTAGGAGACTTCCTCTGAAATAGGTTACTGTTTCCAGCTCCATAGTTGGTTGTTCTTAACACTAGAACATTTCCATGTAATATGGAAAAAAATGTCAACAACAGAGATTAGGAGGCATGTCATACAAAAGGAAAGGAAAAAAGGAACTTCATCTAGCAGTAATTCTGGTTGTTCTAACTTCTAGAAACATAGCATGTAATCACCTGGTAAAAGGAGGAAATTGATATTTCAAAGATTTCCCCTACCTCCAGGCCCATTTTCTACCTACTACAGTACCATAGAAAGCAGCTTTAAATGAAGAGGTACCAAGGGAAGCAACAATTACTAAAGAAAATGGCTCAGCTGGATTCTTCTCAATTTCTTCCCCTCATTATGAGAAAAATGTTAGAAGTTTGTTCCCTGATTTTAAAGTAATATGTTTTATTTACAATGTTGATAAACTTTGATTTTATTCAGTTTAGTGCTTTTTGAATAAAATGGACAAAATTCTTCTAAAGCACCCAGCTAATTGATGTGAATTATATCAGTAGCATAATTACATATATGTTGAAAATTTAGATATACTTTATCAGTTTATTTCTATCATCTATCTATCTATATCTATCTATCTGTCTGTCTGTCTGTCTGTCTGTCTGTCTGTCTGTCTGTCTGTCCTCTTTATTAAAGTAATATGAATTACAGACATTTAGCTTCAAAAGACACCTCTTATCAAGTTAATATACAAAATTGAGGTTTTACATTGTTTTAAAAGCCTGTGCTATATAAAAGTTTGGCTTCTTATCCTGAAATAAATTAAAAAGATTAAGCTGCTATAATTCATAGGAAGTACTTTGCAGGCAAAATCGGTTGTAACTATTCATTCTATTTTTGACAGATTGTTTCATTATAACTGAGAAGAAAGATTACATTGTAGAAAACAAGAAAGTAAAGGTTATGTAAGAGTGACAGCTGTTGTAGAATAAAACACACAATACATTATGCACTCCCATCATATTTCGTTTTTCTAAGACTCATCTAAGAAAGAGACAAGATCCAGGAATAATAGTTTGTTACAACTAAACTGATTCTGTCATTACTGTAGATTATACTTCTTTCAACTCTCTATGTTACACTGTTGATTTAAACAGTGGCAATCGCTGTTAGTATAGTAGCACTGATATAATTGAAAATATAAAACTGGGAACATATAAAGGGGGTTTGGTTATTTTTAACATACACTAAAAGTTTTGAATTAAAATTTTATAATGAAGCATCTTATTATTAAGCATCATTGATTAATCCAACGAATAACCGGTATGCAGCCTTATTTTCAATTTTCCTTGGCCTGCATGAGTTTTTGTCATAACAAGCACAATATTTTAATGACTGCAAGCAAAAAATCAATAATACTTTCTGAATTTATATTTCCCTTTTTGTCAAGGACATTACAGCATACAACAATGTCATACATACATCTTCACCATAATCAACATAGATTCTATCTGTGGCATTCTATCCCTTGAAGGACTAAGGGTATTGGTCTAGAAACAATTGCTTGTCTAATCAGTTTCTATATATGCAATATATATGAAATATAAATGACCCTGATATATTTATGAGGGGAAAAATCATTAGTCAATATAGCCAATGAACTACAAATCCAGCTTTAGTGTGCATATAACCCAGCTTTAACAAGTAACCATCGCCCAAACTTTTAAAGATATTCAGGCAGGAATAGTTCTCATCTAGGCCCCCTAAATCTTGATAGATGAAATGCAGTTAATGGGAAATGAAAACTTTTCCATTGACATATCCCAGTTGTCTAGTGAGGAGACCTGCTTCGAGAAAAACGCATTGGATCAGAAGTTTGATGTTGTCTAGTTTGGTAATGAAATGGTTGCAAGAAAACAACCAAGCTCAGGGAACATCAAAGACTCCACAATATTTATATTTCAGAAATTAGCAAAACACATCTCTGTACAATAAGCCATTTTCAATTCTGGACCCCTCCCCCCCACTATGGCTTTACTGATTATTCTCTAAAATCCTATTCTTAATACAGAAGCAAAATACAATTTGTATATCATGTTCACGGTACCCTGCATGAACATTCTTTGCTGCCCTACTATGTTGGGTAGGGCTGCATTATTAAACAGACATTGGGGAGATGACGAATGACAAGAAATTTAACGGATCGATGCTTTGATTAAAATGCAACGCAGCGCTATGCAATCTGGGGTTGCAAAAGTCCGGATGAAGACTAATGACTAAACAGGGAGTCGTCCCCATCTTTTTGCCATCTATCACCTAGTTTAAATCGCTTAGATTTTTGCAGCCCAGTTCTGGAAGCCTTAAAAACTGTGAACAGTGGGATAGGGAAATTTCGTTGGCTCATCATGGAGGAAATTCCCTTCTGCGAATGTGCAGAGGCTGCTTGCGTCAAACAAGCACGGTCGTCACAGATTCGAGGACGCTCTGGCCGCAAAGCCTAGTAGTCCAAAGGGGAAATCTCTCAGCCCGCCAGGTCTGGACGAGGCACCGTTAACCTCCGCCTCCACCACGATGAGGGCAGATTCCTCCGCCAACCTCCGGGGCGCCCTTATGCGGGCGCGTAATAAAACCAGGCTTTGGAAGGGAGGCGGAGCAGGAACTCTCTGCAACAGGCCCTCAAGGGCGGACTTTGCTTAGGGTTTTCGACTCTTAACGTCCATAGGGTAGAGGCTCTATTGCTCCAGCCTAGCTAGCAGGCTGTGCTCAGTGCTAACCGCGCTCATTTGCACGTTGCATCTGGCAGCACGTGACACACACACACACACACACACACACACATATATATATCCAGTTGGCGTTTTTAAGCTCGACTGAAGCGGACCGGTGCGACTGACCTTGTGCGTCGCCGCCGCTGGTGAGCACAGCCAACGCTACCCCGGCGCCCGCCATGCGTAGCTTCTCTAAGTCCAGCCCCGTTGAGCTTAGATCGGTTCCCGCCATTTTTCCAAGCCTTATCCGGAGTGCAAAAAAAATAAAAATGAAATAAAATGAAAATCTAAAGATAAATCACGAGCAGCAGCAGCGTTCCAGGAATCCCGGCTTCGAGAAGCTCCGCCTCTCGGCTGGTCTTGGCCGATGACTTCGTCCCGGGGGAGGGGCTACTTGGCCAGCGCAGGCGCTGTGGTGGAAACGTAATCACTGTCAATTTGTCTGCACCAGGTGTTGTTTTGTCCTGAGCTGCAAGTGGTGAAATTAGTTGATGGTAGTGATCAGCAGGCTCCTACTAGGATTTGCTCCCTAAATTAATTTAGGTGCGATGGAGAAGACATGGAATCTCAAGTTCTTCCAAGGATGGCCCTCAAATGCTTGGTATTATACACCTCTCTAAGTTGCTTTCCACTTCTCTTCTTAACATTGCCCAATACATTTCTTTTCCTACTCCAATCCACTCACATCATATACACAAGTCTGTGAGTTTGTTGTTTGTTGTGCCAGGGTTGTTTATTGTGGTCAAGGCTGATAAGTTCTTCTAGACCTGCTTTAACTAGTACTCCAAATTTAATAAGAGAAATATGTAAGTGAACCGATTAGGAACACTGACCTTAATGCAATAAAATTCAGTATTCAAAGAAGTGATAACCCACATACCAAATCCCTCACGGTTATATTTGACTTCAGGAAAGGGAACTTCTCAAAATTGAAAATACCCGTGAAAAAGAAAATCAAAAGGGCAAACTCACTCCAGAAAGATTTGGCAGTTTTTATAATCACAATAGTACAGTTTTAGACCCAATATATTCCTGAAATTATGAAAATGGTCTGTATAGAAGAGGTTTGTATAATCATTGCAAACTTTTTAGTAAGCTTAAAAGTAATGGAATAAAAGGGCAGGTCCTCTTATGGATGAGCAACTGGATAAAGAATAGGAATCAGAAATTGACATTTCTCATAATAGAGGAATGCAACTATGACAGGTCCCCTGGGGTTCTGTCCAGTAATGGTGCTTTTAAACATATTTTATAAGTGATCAGGCATGACTAATTGAATAGTCAAATTTACTAAATTGTGACATTGTTCAGAGTAGTAAATGGTAAAGTGCTTGCAAACAGCCTCAAAGAGATATCTGCACATTAGAAAATAGGCATCAAAATGACAGATATCATTCATTCTGAGCAAGAGAAGGGTAATGGACATTGATGTCAAATATCCTAACTGCTTACACAAACCACTGGGCTCAGAGCTAGCAGTAAATGATGAAGAAAGAGATTGGAATAAAGATAAACACTGATAAATAGTTCATCAGTGAAGATGTTGACAGTGTGCAATTTTTGGAAATTGCCTGTTAACCATTTAAAGTCATTGGAGATCTTCAAAATGACAAGTCTGAAAAAGTATTCATTAATCTTATCTAAAAAACAACAATTAAAATTGTTTATGGTGAATCTCTTCAGTTTTGACTCTTTTCCTTGTCTTTTCCTTATCCATTATCTTGAAGGACTCACAAGAAGGAAAAACATCTGTGCCAGTCTTATGCAGACACAATGGAGACATAATTAGAATCTGATTTACTTTGGGAGAAGCTATTTAGTCCTTGTCCTTGGGGTTTATGCCCTCTTCACAATATCTACTGCTACATTTTCTACTTCTGAGCATTTTTGATTTCTGCTAAAGCTCTCCAGCAGTCCATTTAATCACTCTCAGTTCCTTGGTAAACCAAAATAGTGTTTGAAATCCACTGGGGGGAAGAGTGTGTTTAGAAGTAATATTCAATATTAGGTTATTTCTGTATGCTACAAAATAGTCAGCTTCAATGGTATTCTTGACTTTTGATTGGTGTTTAGCCTACTCCCTTACAGTCAGGTTACCTGGTTTTAAAGATGGGACTTCAGTTAGTTCCTGCTCACCTTGCCTCTCAGGATACTAAGCTACTAACCACAGTTGCCAGTAAAATCTCAAGAAATATATCACCTAGACCACAGTCATTAAATTCTGAAGCTCTACACTGCCCAAAAGTGTATTTTCCTACCCCAAAGAAAATGCTATTCCCAAAAGAAGGACAATAAAGTAAAACAAAATAAAACACATTGCATATACAGTATAGTGCACAACAAAGTCAGAAGTTAACACATTCCTTATGCTGTTATCAGACTTCTAAAAATCCCTGATAATATAAGTACATTCCTCAAGCTCCCTTCATGATAGCCCCTTGGTTTTTTTAACCATCTTCCTTAAATTATGGCGTTCTTGCCTTAACATTCTTTCACATCCTTCCTCATAACTGCATCCTTGACCTTACCAACTTACTTTTATCATAACTCACATCTGCTAACTACCGGGATCAAGCATAACATCATGGCAGCCTTCTTAGTCCCTTATTCCATATGTCCCTTATGCTACGGCCACATACCTCACCACCTTCCAAGCTAGCCTAGTGCTTTATGCAGTAATTCAACCACAGAACTGGGAGAAATATTTCCTTTCTACTCTTATCCAGGTATTTATGATAAATTCCAAATCAGTGTTTTGTCCAAGATTAAATCCTTGATAGTTGTTTTGTCAGAAACTGACTTAGCATTAAAGAAGTTGGACCACTAGAGCAAAGGTGTCAGAGTCAAGGCCTGCGGGCCGGATCTGCCCGTGATGGTCAGATCCAGCCTGGGGGGCTGTCCTGGAAAATGTAAGGGGCCAGCCCGCATCGCTTCGGCCTGGTCTACCCAATGCGAAGAGAAAACATCGGCCCACAGTGCTTCAGACCAATCTACCCATTGCAAAGAGGAAACCTCAGGCCAGCATGGCTTTGGCCCGGTCTACTCATTGTGAAGAGGAAACATCGGGCCAGTGTGGCTTCGGCCCGCTCTACCCAATGCAAAGAGGAAACATGCCAGCAGTTTGGGGAGTGGCGTCAAGATGGCCACACCCACCCAGCCACCCACACCCAGTGAGTGATGTCCAGCTGGCCATGCCTACCCAATCGCCACACCTGCCTGGCTCCCCAAGGTCAACCACAGCCCTGATGTGACCCTCAGTGAAAGTTTTAGTTTGACACCCCTGGACTAAAGGGTCTTCCATCACTGTCATACCATTAATAAGATTGTAAGAAAGAGAGATCAGCCACTGGTCTTCCCTCCACTCCTTGTAATAGCTAGATTGCAGTTGCTCATCATATATCTCCCTACAAATTATTACTTCAAAACCTGTGACCTGTTCTTTCTCTCCGCGATTGACCGGTAACAGCACACCATAATTAAATAAGATCAATAATATGTTCCTTCCCTGTTAGAGTCCTATCTCTTCCTAAATATTTGCACATGAAGAGAACCTGGTAGCAAAAGCAGCCTAGGACAATAAAAATAGGTAAGTTATTGACTGCAGCAGGATTGTTTAGTCTCCTTCTCTTGTACATGCAAATGTGCCAATGCATGTACACAAGGGATGGGATTTTCATGCACTATCTTGCCTGTTTTTTTGCAATTCCCCTCTCCAAATGTTGTTGCTTCTACTGAATGAGCAACCTCAAGGACAGTTGATCCTTTTACAACCAGGAAGCAGATGATTCAGACTTTATACCAAAGGTTTCACCTTGTAAAGAAGGTGCCAGGCCAGTTGGTATCTTTGTGGCTCTAAGGGTTGATGATAAAAGTATTTTTCATGTGTAATAATTGTATAAAATTGTATAAAAGAAGGAATTGAGGAAGGTCATGCTGTTGTAAAAAGGAGTGAAAAAATATTTATATGGATAGGTCAAGAGGCTAACATTAGTGGAAAATGACTACTCATGTGATATCTAAATCACATCCACCTATGAGTGGAAGGTCAAGAAGATTCTTGATTGTGTTACTACCACTGACATTTGATTCTGCTGCCTTTTGCTTCCTCAGTTGCTGTTTACATGGACCTTGACTCATAATTACTTGGCTGGCCCCAGTTTTTCTGCTTTCTTCGTTCAGTCATTTTCAGAGTAGCAGCCAGAAACTTCATTAAGGATAAAAAACTGGATTAGAGTACAAGAGAGGTTTATTTTTTTTTCCAAAAAAAAAAAAAAAAAAAAGAGGATAAAATGTTGTTATGCTCAGCTAATTCTTTATGTAATCTTTCTTAGACATCTTGACTATACAGTGAATAGACATCATGATGGCTGTTGTCAGCATTTTTGTCATTTCATTGTTCTCTGGGACTCTGCTATCTGACCTATATTTAGTCAATAATCTCAGTTACCAAGAACATAATGGCCTTGTGAATGGTTAAGGTGATTCCATTAAACACAATCCCAATCTATAAATTTGACTCTTGAGCTATCAACGTGCATTTTTCAAGATAATGCCATTTTCAGGCTATACTCAGAAAATATGTCCTTGGTTAACTTAAGTATTAATGATATAAGTGAGATTTGTGACTGGATTCACAGTTGGTTTATACAAAATGTTAGGCTAAAATAATGTGAATGCAGGCACTGAGAAAAGATAGTAGAAAGTTAACATTGTGGAAATGTGCATTTAATATGTGCATAGCAGTTATACTACTAGATGGGATAACACATTTTTAGCTCATGAAAAGTCAAGGGGAAGTTGTGTGAGAAGTGCATATGTATATAAATAAGTTGATTGAAAACTTTTCAAGCATATGGGGAGGTTTTTGATCAGTGTGTGCTACGTGTTCTAACATATGCCAGCAAATATGGACATTAAGTCACAATCGCTCACACACAAAAGCTATGAGTGGTGCAAAGAGTCATGGAAAGATACATGCTTGACATTATAAAACAAGATAGGAAGACCTGCACATGGATTAGAGAACAAATAAAAGTATATGGTATCATCAAGAGAGTAAAAATAATTGAAATGGAAATGGGCCAGTCACATAGCAAGAACAACTGATGGCAGCTGGACTAAGGCAGTCATAGAATGGATTTCACTTGATAAAAAGCATCCACAAAAGACACCTAAATTAAGATGGATCTATGACATCAACAAGTATTGCGGGCCCATTTGGCAAAAGAAAGCTCAGGACCATAGTAGTTGGAAACATGAGGAAGAGGCCTTCATTCTGCAGTGGATATACAATAGTTAGAATTATGATTCAAATAAGTAAGAAATCAGTCTGGAATAGAGATATATAAAACAGTTTGTACTTTGAACTGCAAGTTTTCGATTGGGATATTGGCAGCAGCCTGACTGAGGTTTGCAGAGGAGAGAAAAAGGACTAGTGCTACGAAGGTCAGCAGGATGGGAGGGCTGATGGAAGGACTTCACTGGAAGCTGCAGAGAAAACAAGGGCAGGAATTCAGAGGCATAGACCAACCTTGTCTTTCTTCCATGTAAAATTATTCCTGAGGGGTTTTGTTTTTGGTTGAAATCATATACAACAAAAACATTCCAGATTTATTTCTGGGGAACTGTGACCCAGACTTCTCTTAGGAATTTGGATGGGAGCAGGATTATGTTCTGAGTTCTCAGCTTCTTTCTCTCTCTCAGAAATATGCTATTTCTTACTTTTTTCTGTTGAAACTGAACACTGAATAAATATTGCAAAAAATTGTTGAAACTTCTTGCCACTCAGAAGTAGGCTGCATATGCACGTTATAAATATGGGATTGTTTGCAGTTTTGTCCATAGACGGAAGCAAATTAAAAATCAAAGCATGTCTAACTTTTGTGAAATGTAACATGATTTGTTTTTCTTCTGTCCATAATTACAGTGTTATGGTTTTGGGGTTTGATGCAATGTTTCATTCCAATTTTCCACAGTGCATTTCTGCCAGTAGGACTTTTAAGGCCACAGTTGAGTTTTCTGCAAAGAAGTGAGAGAAAGGGCATGATGAAGCACCTCTGCTGTTTACAAATAGTCCCATGTGTAAGAGCTATAGCATTTCAGTGTATTTAGTAATTCTTGGTGTTGTAATTCTTGGTGATGTAATAATAATTCTGTTCCACACTTAAATACATATCACCAGTGGCAACTTTGCATTGCCTAAGTCTGCTATTCTATTAATATTACAAATGTACCGTTTGTTTTATGTACATTGAAAGCATGTACACCAAGACAAATTCTTGTGTGTCCAATCACACTTGATCAAAAAAGAATTCTGTTCTATTCTATTCTATTCTATTCTATTCTATGCTATGCTATGCTATGCTATGCTATGCTATGCTATGCTATGCTATGCTATGCTATGCTATGCTATGCTATTCTATGCTATTCTATTCTATTCTATTCTATTCTATTCTATTCTATTCTATATACCAGCTTGGTGACTTTAGGCCAGTCACTTTCTCTCAGCCCAATTGACCTCACAGAGTTGTTGATGTGAGGAAAACACAAAGGAGTATTAGATATTTATTTTAAAATTGTACTTATATATTTATTTGATTTATTTAAAAAATAATAAAAGGGGATTAAAAACAAACAGACAAGCAAAAATCATATAAAGAGAACCAGAATAAGTTAATGCTTAGGATATTAGATTTGATTAGGGGGCTCCCGTTGTTTTAGACCAGAGTTAGCCATGAAAACTTATAGGGTGACTTTGGGACAGTCATGATTTTAACCAAACCCACTTACAAAATCACGTCGTATAGTGTCTTTTTGGCCAAGTTCCCATTTCATGATAATCCTTACTGGGGTTTGTTGTCATGTAATTTATGGCTTAATGGTTCTTAAACATGGCCTCCTTCACTCTGATCCATTACCCTAAGCACTACAGGTCGTCCTCAACTTATAACAGTTCATTTAGTAACCATTCAAAATTAAAAGTGACTTATGATCATTTTTCAAATTTATGACCATTGCAGCATGATCAAATTTCAGACGCTTTAAAGTTCAGTTTATTTATTTATTTATTTTATTTGTCAAGAATGTATTTGGTAATAAGTATAAGCATGAATCGGATACATAAAATAGGTACAAATAGAAGAAACATTAGGACAGGGATGGTAGCCCCGCTGATGCTCTTGGCAATTGACTCATATTTATGATGGCTGCGGTGTCCCAAGGTCATATGATCACCTTTTGCGATCTTCTGACAAGCAAAGTCAATGGAAAAGCTAGATTCATTTAACAACCATGTCACTAACTTAACTGCAATTATTCACTTAATAACCGGGACAAGAAAGGTCATAAAATGGGGCAGAATTCACTTAACAATTGTCTCACTTAGTAACAATTGTGGTCAGAAGTCAAAGACTGGCTGTGTTTCATACTGGCTGTCTTTGCAGAATAGGCATACAATAGCAGTCTCAGACCATGTGGTTAAGTAAACTATGGACATACTATGTATATACAACATATAAAGGCAGAATGAATGTTGCCTGGGTTGTATTTGTCTCAGTTAGATATTGGACCCAAGACATTCTATAGTATATTTCTCTTCAAGGCTGCAGTCTTGGAATATCTATTTTTGAGTCATGTGCAATAAAATATCTTTATATATCTAATTTCAAAACTTGAAATTTCAAATTGTATTATGATCCAGGTTATACTGTCTGCAGACGCACTCTTTCTGCCCTTTGTGAATATTACTTTTGCTCATATTTTGATTGGATCTTTTTGTCATGTTTTGTTTGCCTTGTCTCTCAGTCTCTATTCCAAATACTATACTTGGCAAAAATAGAGTCATGCTTGGCATTTTAAAGCCATTTTCCAGCTACAGCCTGCACAGCTGTGGGAGAAGCAGAAGGAGGCGGATCTGGCAAGGAAAAAAGTTCCTTTGCTGAACATGAGGAAATAGGAAGATGAAAACATGCTCCACCCGCCTTTTCCCAGCCAGCCGTACCCTCCGTCTTCCAGCCCAGTCCTGGCAAATGAAACTCCCTGATTTCTGGTGCTGCTTGGCTTGATGTATAAAAGACTTGAAAGTTTCCTTTCCAGAGACCTTACTTTACTAACACTGAAGTGTGCTTGGCTTTGCAAATAAGTGACTCCTCACTGGGAATGTTTCTCCTGCAAATTCTTCTCCAGTCTTGGGCTCTCTATCACTGGGCATATGGTGAAGGTAAGTTTGGAAAATCATGTTGGCTTAATTTAAAACTAGAAGTAGTGAGTATTCTGTGTGGTTTGATTAGATTTCTGAGTAAGGAGCAGGAAGGGTGAATATAAAGCTGGTAAGCACTCTATGAATGTGAGTTGTAAAAAGTAACAGAATAAATGCGTTAGTTTTTAACACTGTGATTTTGGCTGTAAAAGATTAACATGCTTATCCATGGATCTTTCTCTTTCTTAGTCATACTGCTTATTTTCACAGATTTAATTCATATACCTGATGGTGGATCATCTATAGTATCAAGTTACAGAATAGCCTCCTTAAAATTATTTGCCTGGGGCTAATCCTACTATTGTTTAGGTAGAAAATAAATATTTTTTAAAATTTATGTTGGGTTTTAAAAATATTTAACTAATTCAGTAACCCTAAATATCATTTACTGGGGAATATATCCCGCTGAAATCTGTGGAAGTGATTTTTAAGTACATGTGTGCAGAAATAGAGTGACTGGATTGAAAGTTTATCTGGGTTTTTGTTTCATGCTGCATCCAAATCAGTAAAAATATTTTAATGACATTCTTAAATTTATAAAGAATCTGTTTTGAACTCCCAGTCATGATTTGGAAATTAGTGCTAGAGCAATATAACCATATTATAATCAAGTAAATGTCTATTTATATGTAAAATCCTATTATCTTCCAAGAATGATGGTGAAAGATGCAGAAATGTTAATTGGAACAGATTAGTAATAATTTTCAGCCTCATGCATAGAATGAATTTAGGACTATTCCTTTTGGAGTAGTCAGGACAAATTTGTGCAAATGATTAACTAAAAAGATTCCTCAGGGCTGGGATATTGTGCAATAGTTACCATGTTCTAAAGAATAGCCATGTTTTAAAATAAGGAAAGATTCCATAAGATAAGTCTGGTAAACAATTTTAATGGAGCCTGAAAAACTTCAGGGAGCTTTTCTTATTTAAGCTTGGAGTTTCTTCTCATGTACAGGCACATGCCCCAAATACATCCATGCATTCCAAACGCACCCATATTCCGTAGTTTTTTAGGAGTAGTGACTCAATCCTGAGTCTATCTCCTATTTTATTATTGGCAAACACGCCTTGCAAAAGCAGTTTCTCTCCTCCTAGGTATATGGTGAGCCAATTGCTTTCCTTTTTCCTATCTTCACTCTTGCATATTTTAAGGTACAGCTTAAATAACAACCATAGTGTAAATCAGCTTCACATTGTTTTTTAAATTAAAAAAAAATACAGTCCCAAAATTCTTGTCACAATTGCATCATTACATTGTTTATCATGGGAAACTTTGGTTTCCCCAGAACATTAAGCATAGCTCCGGCCATCAAAAAGTATCCCCCACAAATTGGTCAATTAAAAATAAATTACAAATAAGGTGAACTAGAGAACTTGATAGGAGATCAAGAAAATGATTTGCCCATAACTGATCCTGGTGGACAGTGAATCATCTCAGAAGTGATAGATTATTCTCCCTTTTAGCCACATTTTTTGCACTAGAGGAAGAATGTTGAGGCCACCATAAACAATGGTGCCTGTCAGTCTGGATCATATAGTGCCTTGGCAATCATCCAGTGCCATAGTCAGTGCTACGAAAAACAAAGGGGAAATTAGGCAGGCAAGCCCTCCTTCCTGAATGTGTAATACTTCCTGTACTAATCTCTCTGCTTTTTTCAGTTAAGATTACAGGATGTCTTCAAACAAAGGGAGAGAAAAGTGAGATAAAAAGATCAGCCAAACTGATTTCCTTTCCTTTTTTAAGGGGAGGGAAGGTGAGGATTGAGCAAACCCCTGCTATCCTTCACCTGTTTAGCCAGAAGCAGTGGACTGTGAAGAAGAGACTTAAACTATTGCTTCCACTGGCTTGATTATTTCGTTTTTTTAAAATTATTTTCAGAAACTCATACCTTCATCATGACATTGACCGCCAACTTTTCAAAAGGCAACTCTGTGAAATTTGTAGGCAATGCCACCCTAGATGGGACACTAACCCATATCTTGGAGGGTCATACTGAACAATTGAACGTGAGCCAGCTGTTACCATTAGAGGCATCCAACCTCTGGGAACAGACAGAAAGCAAACTTCACAAATACCTGCAGAGCTTCCAAGGAATGGTTATGATAATCTCAAAGGAAAGGAACATATCCTGTGAGTAATGAAGGAGGTTTTAAGGTGGCAATAGTTGAGAGTGTATGTTAAGATAACAGACTTTTTACCAAAAAACCCTGTATTGCTGAGCACCAACATTTATGATTAAAAAATGACTATATCACTTCCACTATTTTGAGTTGAGAAATGTATGCAATTTAATTTCTAAAAGCAATTTCAGAAGCAAAGCCTTACTTTCCAGTAACAAGTAATAATGAAAGAATTGAAAAATTCCAGCCTTACAAGCAGTGGTGGGTTTCAAATTTTTTACTATTGGTTCTGTGGGTGTGGCTTGGTGGGTGTGGCAGGGGAAGGATACTATAAAATCTCCATTTCCTCCTGATCGGCTAGGACATGGGAGGCAGAGAATAGATGGGGGCTGGGCCAGTCAGAATTTTTACTACCGGTTCCCTGAACTACTCAAAATGTCCACTACCACTTCTCCAGCACTGGTCAGAACCTGCTGAAACCCACCTCTGCTTACAAGTGATGTTACCACATCTATTTTGCACTGTACCCCTTCTTTCTGCAAAAACAGAATTTTCAAATTAACACCTGAAAGGGGTTGTCTCCTGTTAAGAGTGAGAATAAATGGAATTATTTTGTCAGAGGTATGGAATTGATAAACATGTTTGTAATCATTAGATAGCTGAGCCTGTGTCTAACAGGAGCTAATATGGGTTAGTTGCAAACAAAATATGACAGGCTAATGTTCTTTCTTTTGTTAGTTAGTATGTTAGATGAGGGGAATGCTGCAGCCATGCTGCATTTGGAACTCATCAAAGACTTTGAGAGTTTCTCAAGGTATTCTCCATAAAATGATAAAGTAGGGTCTAGCTCATCCCATAATTATGTGAACTTTGGAGAGTACTAGTTATGGCTGCATGTCAGCTCGAGGGAAGTCAGTAGTGTAGAGTCAAAGAGCTCGGTCCATATCCCTAGACTGTTCAACTTTTTAAAGGGAGTTGAGAAGACACTTATTTTTTATTAAAGGGAGTTGAGAGAACTTGGGAGTTGAGAGGACACTTACAAAATTTGCAGTACTAAGGAGGGAGGGATGGCCAATACTTCATGGGGGATGGAAGATTCAAACAACTTAAATAGTAGTACATTGAAATAAACAGAATGGAATTTAATAAAACATAATATTCCACATCTGGGTAGGAAAAAGAAAAGACCCAAGTATAACATGGAAGATATTGGTTGGCAGTAGTCCACATAAAAAAGATCTGGGCTATGATCAAGCTCTTTGAATACTTTGGGGCTCTAAAGGTCAAAAAGGGCAATAACAAATTGGAGCAGTTTCAGGGTATGATTTCCAAGATGGTAAAGAATCTGGAAGCCAAGCCACATAAAGAATGATTAAAGGATTCAAATATGTTTGGCCTACAGAAGAACTGAAGGAAGATATGATAGACTTTAAAACACTGAAGGATTATCAGATACAAGTGGATGTATTCTCTAATGTTCTAGAGGGCAGGATCAAACCCAGTGAGTTAAAACTTCAAGGAAGTAATTTAGGCTAGAAATCCTGATTTTTCTGAACTGTCAGCCAGAGGAACAAGTTGCCACAATTCTCCTTTGCTGAAGGCCAAATAGAAGTTGGTCATCTGTCAGAAATGGTCTAATAGATGCCACAGGGGATGGACTAAATAATTAGTACAGTTCCTTCCAACTCCATGATTCATAGCACTGGCAGCAAAAATAAAGAGTTACGTTATCTAATAGATGTCCACAAAATCTGTTTAAGAGTCCTTTAACAGGGAAGTAAAATTGAAGATTAGAAGCCACTTTCGTAACTCCCCCGCCCCCACACCTTTTATATTTCTTTCACTTATTTTCACTTATTTTCTTTTACTTTTAGATTTTTTGGAACTTGGTAATTTTAAAAAAATTAAAAATATATATTCTATTGAAGTTATGATAAAGAAAAGTAATTGGAAACATATATGTTGTATAAGAATATTCACAAGCCTTAGTTTGAATGCTTCCTTTGTTCTATTATGTTCCATTACGTTGTGTGTGATGATCAAATAAATATTTACTACGTATTTTTCTAATGGACCTTTTGATTGCAGATCCCATATCCATATATTGCACAAAGGGGTGCGAAGTGTCTGAAAATGGCATCAGAAGCTTCTACAAGATTTTGCTGAATGGGAGCGATTTCCTGAAATTTCACACAAAGAGTAATAACTGGGAAGGTTTATCTAACACTTTGGTGGCCAATTATACCAGTAAGAAGCTGAATCAATTCCCTGAGACAACCACCAATCTACAGTTCTTCCTACAAGAAACATGTGTCAACTTTGTAAAGATGCATACTAACAACAAAGAAGCTATTACTGGTACGTGAGACAATTGATAATGGTAGTTACAGAGAAGTCCTTGGCTAGACAGATATCCTGACAAATTATCCTGGCTCAGTCAATTCTTCTTATTCACTAATTCCCAGAGGAAAGGATATGAAAAGTAGAAAAGTAGCGCTGTCATCTCAATAACACTGGAGAACAAAATTCTGTAGTATTTTGCTTTTCCTTAATAGAAAGTAATAACCTTAGAAATGTGTAACAGGAAAATACCTGATCGTCAGGAAGAGCATCCAGCCAGTATATGATCAGTTCCATCCAGTCGCCGTGACTCTAGCCTAAATAGGGACTATAGGGGAGGTAATGTGAAGATGGGCAGAACAGGGTCTGTGATCCCACCACCTAGTGCAAACTATTGTACAAAATAAATATTGCATGTGTGATTGCCCGCTTGTCGTCCAGAGTACCGTTCTAGTTTGGGGAAGAAAATCCATGTTTGTATAGTAAATCATCACTGAACGCTTCCTTTTAGCATTTTCTTCCTGCAAAAGACTTCCTATTGAGATAGTATTTGAAATGACAGCTGTGTTGGCAGTCATTTTAACATGTTGTTCCCGCCCTCTCCCACTCCATCATCATCCCCCCACCCCCAAATTCAACCTAAAAGCAGGCCTAAATTTTCTATTTTCTTTTGCAGGGCAACATGAAGGACCTTCACATACTCCACTGGTGATAGGCATCAGTATCGGTGCTCTTGCTCTAATGGGATTAGCAGTTTGCCTATTCTTGTGCACAGGTGGGAAGAGATAGCAGCACTGACACACAATCAGCTTTCTTGGTTTCTCAGTGGAGCCGATTGGAAGAGAAACATGCAGGACTCGTAAGTGTGTGGGGAAACACACTGCCACAATGAAAAATATAGGCAACTTGTATCTATCTGAACAAATGATTGCCTTTTCTCCTTGAAAGAAACTTTAGCTGGGGTAGGTGGCTTTGGACTAGGAGGCCCAGGCCCAAGTTCCCACCTAACCACAGAGTTCATTCATCACTTTGAGTCAGTCACTTTCAATCCAACTGCCAGCTGGATTGAAAGTGTCAGTCAGAAAGAATCAGTCACTTTCAATCCAACTGCCAGAAACCCAATATGCCAGTTTTCGTACAGCATTGCATTTTATCATGGTACCAGGTTAGAAACCAGATGACTTAAGTTCTAATTCTGCTTAGACATAAAAGCTGGCTTGATGACTCTGGGCAGTCACTCTTTCTCAGCCACAATATTGAGCTCGGGCAACAAGCCTGTCATAACCAACCCCTGGCTGATCTAGAAAAAAGCAGACATTCTTTTGTAGGAATTTTTGTGTGTAGGAAAGCAGTATTTTTTTTTATCATGCTGTGTCAGTATATACCTGTTTATTTTCATTTTGTGCTAGTTTTTTATTGTGACCATGTTCTATTTTATTATGTTCTGCCAGCAATGTTTTAATTTGCACTGTACTATACCCCATTTTTGGGAGGTATTTAACAACTGGATTTGCATGTTCTTTTATTCTTTTATCCATCAGGCAAATACAGTATAAAAATCTAGAATGCCCAAATTTCTTTTTCTTTTTATGTTCATCTTTGAAGGATCCCAATACAATTATAGTTGTATGAAGAATTTTAGGCATCTCTGATCAGATCACATTAGAGTTTTAACAAAGGAAATACACTGATGGTAATATGATACACTTCAGTTGATTTTGGATGGCTCTTTCTATACTTCCGTCCATTCCTGTAGTTACAAAGACAATTTATGATGATAAATCCAGTGATGTGAAAAATCTTATAAGCCTATGGACCTTTAAGAGCATTCAGAATTAGCAACTGTATGTTTTAAATTTAATTGGGTCAAGCTAGAAATACTTCTCTCAAGAGATTTTTATAGAATGTCTTCAGAATTTTACTAGAAATTAGGATTCCACTATTTTTTCTGAATCGTTAGGATTACAGTGCTTACCAAGAAACCATGAGATAACTCCATGCATTTTATCCTCATAACAGAGCAGGCGGCCAACAATTATGAAACTGTTCCCTGTTCATTACTTCTAAGTGCTCTAAAGATCCTCCAAAAATGCTCAGCTAATTAAGGATCTTATCAGCTGTTCACTAGAATTTAGACTTGGGGCTTTCAGTTATTAGCTGGCATAATCACATATTTCTTAAAACAGAAGAATGAATTGTCAAAATTGGCTGGATGTTTTTTTATAAAGTTATTCCAATCTATTACAGTTTGTGGCTATTTATTTCATTGCTGGCCTTTTTTTTTGTTCTCTATTCATATAGTGACTTCATCAGTTCCATCCATTATAATACAATGCTGCTGGTAAATATCAGTGGGCTGGTTTTCCAGATTAAATAAAGCAATTTCATTTTCAGTCAAGGAAATAAACATTATTTACTGCTGGGTCATTCTTGAGACTAAGAGGCTGATCCAGGGTCAGAAACTGCAGCCATCTTTTCAGTAGATATATATAAATATGATACTACTTCAAAATACACAAAAGTCTGCATGAGACAGTTATGGGTGTGCCTATTAGCCAAGAGACTGGGAAAAATAGAAACTATGTGCCTTCCTAACCATACCGTGTCCAATGGTCCTATAGTCATGTGAGCAGTTACAGTGTCTTTGCTGTAATGAAAATATGCCAATATTTATAGGAATGAGTACCCTACACTGTGCAATATGGGTAATTTGAAAATATCTGGGAAATTCTAAACACTCAGAATCCATACTTTGCACTTCTGGAAACGTATGTCCTACTTAAAATATGAATTGGCCCAAGGTTCCCACTAATTTATAATTCAGTATTCTTACTTATCTACTTACATAAAATGTTGTAACTGCAAATTAGAGGAAATATCAATATAGATATTTGTTAAATATCTGTTAAAAAAAAACCCCAACAGCTCCTATCTAAGTGAACAAAAACAACATAGCACATTTTCTTCTAAATGCAATGACAAAAAGGCTCTCAGTTCATTTAAACCAGTTTCTCTCAATTTAACATTTCTAAGTGTTAACTTGCAAAGATCCCCTCTGATGGTGGCAAAACTTAACACTTCTACAACTGTAAATTAACAAGAAGCACCTGGCAGTTTACCCAGACTAGAGGCCAGCAATTTGCAGAGGTAGCTATTATCTGCTCATGCCTCAGATTTGAACAAGAAAGATAGGGATAGGTGTAACTCCAAGATGGGCCACAGAACATCTCAAAACCAAGATGATCCAAGATAAAGGAACCATGAAAAAAATTATCAAAACTCATTAAGAGTGGCAAAGAAAGTAACATCAAAATATATTTGAAAACGGAACTTCAGTGTGCTAATTCTGTTAAAAACACGATCTCTCTCTCAACTGCTGGAGCCTAACTGCTCCAAATAGAGCACCAGTTGTATCCAGAATAAAGACATCTTGTTTGTTGTCTTCTGATCCATCCCAGAATTATCCTTGCTATTGTAAAAAAAGAGGTTTCAGAGGTTACTCCACCCTCTGCATTTGTTCTACAATGACCAGCAGAAAAGACTGCAGTTTACAGTACTTATTTCATTTATCCACAAGAAAGTCCATTTGTCTCAGTCTCAATAGCCCTGCAGTCCATTATACACCTTCTGAACAGATACTTGTTTCAGCAATTGTTTGAGACCTGCAAAATAATAAAATCACAATCACAATATAACAATACACTCAAGACTGCTATTATATTAAGAGGAAAAACTTATTCTCAATTCTCAACTAGCATATTACTCAAAACAGTTCAGAGGAAACCTTCAATCATACTATAGGTAGTACTTGATTGATCCACAACTGAGCCCAAAATTTATGTTAAGTAAAGTGTGCTCCATTTTGCAACCTTTCTTGACACTGTTGTTAAGTGAATCACTGCAGTTGTTAAGTTAATAACATGGTTGTTAAGTGAATCTGGCTTCCTCATTGACTTTGTTTGTCAGAAGGTTGCAAAAGTTGATCATATGACTCCAGGACACTGCAACCATCGTAAATATGAACCAGTTGCCAAGCATATGAATTTTGATCACATGACCATGGGGATGCTGCAACGGCTGTGTAAAAATGGTCGTCACTTTTTTCAGTGTTGTCGTAATTTCAAACAGTCACTAAATGAACTGTTGTAAGTCAGGGACTATCTGGATATATTCAATTATTTTCAAAAGGAGACATTCACATTGTTTTGACAAATAGTTAAAACAGAATAAGAACAAGCCAGGTGCCTTCCTGAAAAAGATCACAATGACTTTTAAGATTAGCCATTTCATTCTATAATGACCAATTTCAAATTTACGATAATGGATGCTTTCTTGGTTGCTATTTACAATATATCTTCTAAAATTTGTACTATAAGTATTCCTAGCACAAATCTCTTAATATGCTACAATGAACTGTTTTTAAAAGTGTATGCTACTATGGGGCTGCATAATTTAATAAATAAATCTACTTTGTTTCAAAACAGTTATTTTTATGGTTCTTAGCATCTCTAAACCAAAACCGTAGGGTTTTGGAATGAGTTTGGAAATCACCGAGTACTTTTTTCTTTGTGATCATCTCCTCTCTCCATATGTGTCATTTCTGTTTTTCATATCTCCACTAATTTTTTTTGTGTAGCCACTGTAGCTTCTTACACTGTTTCATCTTATTAACTTCTGACACGGAGTACTATTTGTTGTTGATGAATTTATTAAAATTGCTTTATTGATGTCCATCATTTCTATTTGAGTCCATTTAAGCTTTAAATGTTTCTTTATGCTAAGAATCACAAAAACAGCCAACGTATTTAGTTTCCCACAATGTTTCTTCTGATTCTACTTCAACCTTCTCAACTGGTTAGCATCAAAAGCATGATTACCAGGTTACCCTAATTTTAGTGCTTTTTTCCATTCCTTAAAAATTAAAAAATTGTCAGTTAGGGATGTCAGAAATTTCTCCCCAGGTTTCTCTACCAAAAGATGTCAGGGTAATTAAAGACCCCATTTGCTGCTAGCTATTGAATTTAAAGTTAAAGGTAAATGTTTCCCCTGTCCAGTCATGTCCATATAGGGGTGGTGCTCATCTCCGTTTCTTAGCCGAGGGAGCCAGCATTGTCTGAAGACACTTCCGTGGTCATGTCGCCAGCATGACTATATGCTGGGGTCCACGGAATGCTGTTACCTTCCCAGTGAAGTGGTACCCAGTTATCTACTTGCATTTGCATGCTTTAGAACTGCTAGGTTGGCAGGAATTGGGGAATTGTTTGCAGGAATTGACAGCTTACCCTGTTGTCACGTCTTGAAACGGGATGTCAGCTTTCCAGCTGACAAACTCAGGACCTTAACTACTGAGCCATAGCATCCTATTTAATTATATTTAGAGGGAAGCTTATATTTTATGCCTCCTTAAAAAATTGCAGTTTGCTTTAGGAAAGCATTATTCCCATCTTCTCTTTGTTTAGCAGGTGACATTTAAAACCAACAACAATGCTGTAGGTTGGTTTCTTGGCTCATTTATTGCTGAGCAGGCATGGAACTCCTTGTTCTGGCATTTTCTGTTATTTCTGGCTCTTTTGAACAGATTGTGCCCTCTAGATTTCTACATTCTGAGCATTAATGTATTGACAACCAAGGTAATGAATTTAGTAAGTCAATGTTTTTTCTGAGTTATCATTACGGTACTATGATACATACTTTCTCGCTGTTCTCCAGTCAACTGTTCTTTTGGAAATTCAATATCAAATGTAATGATAAGGGAACCTTTGATATTATTGTTATCAAAGTTTGGAAGACCTTCTCCTTTCTTCCACAGCTTGGCTCCAGGTTTTGTGATTTTATCACGGGCAATATGGACCTAACAAAAAAATAAAATATGTTGAATATTTTCAATAGGATTAACATGTTTAAGTGGGACGTATTTTACCAAAAATAATCATGTCAATACACGTAGTCCTCGACTTACGGCCACAACTGAGACAAACATTTCTGTAGTTTAGTGAAACGCTTGTTAAATGAGTTTTGTCCCATTTTATGACCTTTGTTGCCACAGTTGCTAAGTGGATAATTGCAGTTGTTAAGTTAATAAGATGGATGTTAAATGAATCTGGCTTCCCCATTGACCTTGCTTGTCAGAAGGTCGCAAAAGCTGATCACATGACTCCAGGACACTGCAACTGTCATAAATATGAACCAGTTGCCAAGTGTCTGAATTTTGATCACATGATCATGGAGCTGCGGCAAAGGTTGTAAATATGAAAAATGGTCATAAGTCAATGTATAGATGAAAATTATAAATTTTCGATGTAAATTATAGATGTAAATTATAGATGTAAATTTTCAATGCCGTTGTAATTTTTAATGGTCACTAAATGAACTGTTGTAAGTCAAGGACAATCTGTACTATATCTTATTGCCAACATGTGTATTATGGATACAAAAGGATTCTTTGAAAATGTTTTCAGACAAAGTAATCTTCTACCTTACCTTATGTCCATCTAAATGAGCAATATCCATTTCAAATCCAACAAGAGCTTCCACAAGTGAGATGGTAACATTTGTATATAAATCATCTCCTCTTCTTTCAAAGACTGGATGCCTGTAGTCAACATATTAGAATATTAGTATTTTTTGTTTCTTCTGGCATGGCAAACTCACCCTTTTTACATGTGAAATTAAAAAATATTATCATTTAAAATTACTGACAAATTGGAAATTATGTATTAATTTTCTGAAGAAATCCATTTAAATCATTTTGAAATTTGAGTGAGTACAGTCATGCAAAGTATGGTAATTTTTTGAGTCATGATTAAAATTAAATTAGCATTTGTCCTAACACCATAGGGATATTAATTCTAATTTTACGTACTAGTGTTTGTATGTGTAAAATATCTCTGGATCTGTCATAATATGACATAGAAAAAAACTTTTTGGTCTTCACTGCAAGTCCTTGTGTGTTTCCTTTGAGATCACCTTTAGACATTCAGTGCAGGTATTTTTTCCAGAAATAACTCAACTCACCTGTCTTTGGTAATAGTTGAGAAAGGTTTAGTCTGCTTCAGACCACCACTGTTTCCCAGAAGCAAACACTTTTAATGCTCTATGTACTTCTTGCCTTGAAGGATAATCTTACAGTCGGAACATCACTGGTTTAATGGAATAATCTGCCCATCATAGCCTTTGATTGCATAACATTTTTTCATGCAAAAATATGTTAATTGCTAGTACCACTAAAGCAAATGTGTTCATTGATAGTTAATACTGAAAAAACATTGGTAAATTATTTTGTAAAGCAGAGAAACTTACTTAAGAACTTTTATTTGGAAGCGCAAGTCACCTGGTTCTCCATCAACATGAGGTTCTCCTGATGAAGTTTGAACAAGTGTTAGGTATGTTTAAATATTTCATAACTAAACCATCTCTTTATAGTGAGACCTTAAGTCAATGTTTCTTTAAGATTTCTATAATGGCATGATCTACCAGGACGGGGACTTTTTCCTCAAACTCTGTCCTTATAAGTTAATGAAATTCAATATGTATAGTGAACTAAAAAAAATTGGTATACATTATTAAGGCAAAAGTCTAAAAATACAAGCTTACAACTGGTTAAACTGAATGTGAAATCTTACTAAACTATCTCTTTTGGTCTGCATAAAAATCAATGGTTACCACATAGTTGTGATATAATCATTATCTAATTTATTCAGATTATGGAATATCTGGCAACAAGAACAAAAATAGGTAGTGTTGCAGCAATAGCAATAAAAAATTCAAGGATGATAAGACTGACACACAAGGTTTCTATTTGTAGTGTCCCAGGAACTCACAGCCAAGTTCTCTTGAAAATTATTATGTTAGACATTGGCCAAAAAGTTTATACAATAAAAAAGAGAAAGGAAAAATGTCAGAGTTACAGAAGATAAATAATCTTCTGCACAAGATTATGTATCTTCTATATGTATTTAAATGTTAGTAGTGTTATAGGAAATATTTTTTCAAAGGCACAAAATGTTCCAAGTATATTTAAAAAAGGAGAGTCCAAATTAGAGTCCAAATTTCCAGCCTCAGTTTATTTTCATCAATTTGAAGTTTTTCACATCTCCCATAAATTATAACCTCCAATAAGATGTCAAAAGTTAAAGAATACAAATTAAAAGATGTACCTTCCCCTATAAAGGGATATTCCATCCCATCCCTAACGCCAGGTTCTATCTCCACCTCTAACGTTCGTTCTTCATTCACAAGTCTGAGAAACAGGAAAATATCAAACAGTTAAACAATAAATATATTTATATGAAAGCGGAGATTTCCCTTTAACACTGCATTAACACTGCATTATTTTAAGTATTTTCAATCAAACTATATTGTGTTTTATTTTATAAATGTTAGTGTAAGTCTACTCATGCTTACAGTTGTTGTCCTAAGTTTACATGCCCCTTGCATTAAACAAACCCCTCATGCCTCTTGCAGAATTTTTAAGATTGGATCGTTTTATAAGTGAACATAAATTTACTTACACATTTTTGTCATATGATTCAAATTAAACAATCAGGCATCCAAGAACATTGCAATCATAAAATAAACCATAGCAATAAAGGAAATAATAAAATTGTTCTGTTCAAAAATTCCCATACCCTCAAATATTTGGGCAGCCTGAAAGTTGTGAATGGGACACACTTGGACTTTCCAACATGACAATGATCTGATACCTAAGCTAGGCTTTCAGTGGCTGAAGCAGAACAAAGAAAATGTTCTAGAGTGGCAGTCACAGTCTCCTGACTGCAACATCACTGAGCCTGTCTGAGATCTCAAACATAGAGCTCATTCTAGACAACCAAAGAATGTGCAGGACATGCAGACTTTTTGCCAAAAGGATAGACAGCTTTACCACATGAGAAAATAAAGGGTTTCATTCATAACTATCCTAATAGACTGTTTAGGAAGTTGATGTTAAATGGAGCAATTAGGACTGTTAGGATCATTGATGTTAAAGGAAGCAATACATACAATTAAGAACCAAAAGGATGCAAACCACTGTTTTATAATTTGTTTATTGCTATGGTTTAAAGATTGTGCTATTCTGTGATGCCTAATAGTTTAATTTGAATCACATTATAAATATTTAAAAAAATATTTGATTACTTTTGTTTATTTACAAAATAGTCCAGAATGTACAAATTCTGCAAGGGTTATGTAAATTTATGAGCACAACTTCATTTACATAGCTACAGGGAACACCTCAAACCTTAGCTAAATATATATGTTGTATAATGGTGTTTCTCAACGTTGATAATTTTAAAACATGTAGACTTCAACTACCATGCTGGCTGGGGAATTCTGGCAGTTGAAGTGTATGCATCTTAAAGTTGTGAAGATTGAGAAACACTGTTTTAAGAGGGATGGCTCTACACAGGTAAAAAATTGAGGGCCAAATGTATAGACATTCACAAAGCACCTGTTGGAAATTCCTTAAAACAATTACTCCTTTCTGGAATAGCATTGTGTCTTCTACACTGTAGTGTACTCCTTAGTAAAAGATACATTTGATTTAAAGAATTGTCAGCAGATGCTACCATGTATCCTCTAAATACCCCCCTCCCCTGTTTGAATTTGAAGCACTGCATTGCAACTTTTATTTGGCAGAACAAATCTACCAGGGATGTTATAATGACAGAGAAGATGTTATAATGACAAGATTCCTTTCAGTCACCCTGAAGATTTTCAGGCACAAAAGTTTCTTCCTTCTTTTTTCAAGCCATAATAAAACCAACAACACTCTATGCCACCTTGTGGCTCATACTGGAAATGGAATCATCCTTTCTCTCTATTTTTAACTATTATGTAAGACTGTCAATTACTCAAGCACCAAATAGCCACTCACTTGACATTGGGACACTCATCACAGACAACTTCTTGTGTCATCTGGAAACGTCCTGGGCCTAACTGGGTTGTCCTCATCTCTTGCCGGCAATTGCATTTTCGTTTCCCTGGTGCCTGTCTTGCAACCGGCTTGTTTCTAATAACCTGCAAACAGGTAAACAATGATGATGTTGGATGCAAACTTTACAATAAACAACACTTTAGCCCTCTTAAATGAATAAAGCAAACATCTCATTTACAATACCCCTATTTAGATTTTGTAGCATAAATAAATTTAATATAATATTAAGCATTTAGTTAGCATTTAGTTGTGCTTATTGATCTTTCCCTTATTTAAAATTAATATCTCATTAACAAATAACAATTTATTAAATAAATTATTTAATAAAATAAATACCAATATAGAGGTTTATAATCTTAGCACACAATAGAATTAAGAATTCTTTGATCATATTTGAATACTCATCCTGTTTCCTTTTCAAAAGTACTTCAATGGAGCTAGTGATATCCCCCCAGACGCCTCAAAAAGGGAAAATGTGAAAGTAAAAGCTATAGGGGACGCTTCAAATCCTAGCTAAATTTCTACACTTCTAGATGATAATCACAGCAATTATATTTAATTTTAAATATAATTAAATATGCATGTAACAGAAATAAAATTTACCGTATTTTCTGGCGTATAAGACGACTTTCTAACACACAAAAATCTTCTCAAAAGTCGGGGGTCGTCTTATACGCCGGGTGTCGGTCTCCTGTAACCAGGCAGACCATCCCGAAAGGCTTTGACGAGCCTTAAATGCCTCTAAGGAGCCAAGCTGAATTGCCTGCTGAGTTGCCGCTAATCAGCTGAGTTACAGGCAAGCCCTGGGTAAAAGGGAAAAACTTTCCTTTTACACAACGCTGGCCATCCCAGCTGCTAATTTTTGCCTGCTAATTGGTACTTAGCAAAATTCCCCCCCTCCCCCCTCCAGCTTGCTTACCTTAGCTGCTAGCCGCAACGCTTGCCTTGCCTTGCCTGCAATCCATTGCATCAGCAAGCAACTAAATCTCCCTGCCTGCAATCAAGCAGGCAGGGAGTTGTGGACTTCAACTCCCAGAATTACTCAGCCAGCAAAGCAAAGCTGGCTGAGGAATTCTGGGAGTTGAAGTCTACAAGTCTTAAAGTTGCCAAGGTTGGAGACCCCTGTTCTATTGGGTAAGTTTTTTTTCCCCTTTGGGAGCTTTTAAAAAAATAGTTAATTGAGGGTTTTTTTAGTTGTTCTTTTTTAGACCTAGCCATTTAAAGGCTAGGTCTAAGTTTTAGGCTAGGAAGTTTTAAATTTAGCTTTCATAAAATAAAAATAAAAATAAAAATATAAAATAATATTTGTGCAGTTTTCTGAGATTTAGTGTGTTTCTGTAGTGTTTCACTCTAACTACACAAACGCGCAAAATCTCACAAAGCTGTATGTGGAATTTTGTGTGTGTAAAGTGTGAAAGTTGTTTTTTTGGGCTTTTTGTGGCTGTGTGAGGTTCCTGCTTGTTGCAGGGGCCATTTTGGGTCTAGCACAGCTGCTTTTACATTGTGGGTGACCCAGTTGATGTTTTTTAATTTTTATTTGGTGTGCGTTGGAAGAGAGGTCGTCTTAGACAGCAAGTATATCCCAAACCCTATATTTTTACAGGAAAAGTCAGGGGTCGTCTTATACGCCCAGTCGTCTTATACGCCGGAAAATACGGTAGTTTTTATCTTGGTTCCACTCACTACTTTTTGGAGGATGTCTGTCATCAAAGGCAAAGTATCTTTGTCTGGAAAAAAGTTACATAGTCCTGTTGTGTATAAATAAGGCCACTGATTAATTTGAATTGCTCTCCTATTGTTTCTTTCACAAGCATGTAGCACTGAAACAAAACTGAAAACAGTTACCTAACATTCACCATGCACTGCAATTCTAAGTGTTCCCAAGGATATTTTTGGTGTTCCCTCATATTCATTCACTGAAAGAAAACTATTTCTAATAATGAAGCCTGAAAAACAGATTTATATAAGCAAAGGAGATTGATTAAGCAAATTGCCTAACTTACTTCCACAAAATTTCCGGAATACACTTCTTCCAGCGTAACTTCTAGGTCCACAATAATGTCGCTTCCCCTTGGAATGTTCCTGTCTTGCTGACGAGGATTGCCTCCAAACATGAAACCAAAATCTCCAAAGAAACTGAAAAGACATGAATATTGATTCATTTAGCTTCCTTTCTATTAAACTTATAGGAGAGCAGGTAAGACTTACTAAGGCAACTATCGGTATAGGAAATAAGGAAGTTGATGGAGATTTACTGAATTATGAGAAGAGGTACAACAGAATCAGATTTGCAAGAGTCTGTTATTATAACCAATCTCAGTAAAAGTAGTTTTGGACTTCCTACAGAGTTGATCTTTTGGTCTGATCTACCTAGTGGGGATGATATCAATTTTGCAGGTCTCCTATGCTCTTTTATTGATAGGCCAAAGACTTAACCTTTGTTACTGGAGACTGGCTATAATTCAGTTTAGTGAATTAGGGAGGTTCTGTCTCAGCCACTTTCAAACCTTATCCAATTTTAATGTTGGGCTTAAAATATGTTTTATTTTTTGTCTTGGCAACAGAGCTTGCATATCTCCATCAAGGCCATCTTCCTTACAGTCTACAGCAACTCAGGGAATTTTTTAGCTAAGATGCAACTCTATTTGACAACCCCCTTACTTGGAACAACCCCCTTATTCCAACTTTCATGGAATTTTAGCTAGCCATGGAGAAGTAAGCCATATTAAGAGTACACGTATCCTTTGTTGTAAAAATGGAATTGACTGGGCAAAACAGCCATCAGCTTCCTATAAAAACTGATCTTTTCTTTTAGAAGAAAAAGCATAGGTAGTCTTCAACTAATGATCATAATGGAGCTTGCCCATTATGGTTGTAAGTCATGGTGTCATAAAAGTGTGGGTCATGTGACTAACTCAATTTCATGATCTTTTTTGTGATAGTCATTAAGCAAACCCACAGTCATTAAGCAAACACAACCATCATTAAGCAAACCAATGGTCCATGGTTTTGCCAAGAGCCAGAAATGCTGATTTTCGGCAAAACTGTCATAAAATGTAATCATGTGATTCTGGAATGCTGCAAATGCCATAAATATGGCCATGTTGCTAAGCACCTGAAGGTCAGCGATGTGTCTGGAGAGGTCTGAAACTGTCAAAACTTTCAATTTGCGTTGTAAGTAGCCCCAAGGAAGGTCTCTTGTAACTTTGCAAGTTGAGAACTACTTGCAGAAGAAATCTGGTAGATAAAAGTGCGTACACTTCCTAATCAATACACTAACTGTGAACTCTAATATTCTATGTTGCCAGGCCTGTAACTTGTTTGAAATAAACTGATAACTATGCCTTCACTAAAATCCATTGACTTCTTAGGTTTGTGCCTTCAATGATGAGGGTTTTCCAAATGTTAAATGGAACTGAGCATTCACATTCAGTTTTAAGGCAGAGTAATTCAACTAAACAAATATCATGGAATGTGACTGTTATTGTCTCTCTTGCAAGACAGCAATTCCTGATGAGGGTTCATCCATGGTTTAGTGTTAACTGAACAGGCAGAGCTGGCATGTATTAATGAAACCTGACTTGTGTTCTCAGAAATGTATGCAGGATGCTCTGGGTTTTAAACAACATGTACAACAGCAATGAGAATGCTGCTGGTCATAGCTATGACCAGCAGCCCTGTTTTTTGTCTTGCAAAGTGTGAATGCCCGTATGTCAGGCTGGAGCTTCTACTTATGACATAGCTTCTAAATCCATGGAGTAATCAGCCTTGAGAACATAGCAAGTTTAATTCAGAATAGAGATAATCTCTTCTCAGATGGCCTTGATCTTTGGTGAATCCTAGGAAAAACTTGAAAAGATATAATTCTCACTCCAAACACATATAAAATGTCTCTAGAGGTTTGCATAGGGCCATCATTATAAATTCACAACTTAAGTGTTATGAACAACTTTCTAACTCATTAATTAATATAGTTGTTATTATTCTGCTGGCATTTATTAATAGCAATTCTGCTATTGCTGTCCTTCATATTGTTTAAAACTAGTTTTAGATGCTTCACTGCAGTTTTGCTCTTGCTGAACAAAACATAACAGTAACATGGCTGAAATTAATGAATAAGGATGCCATTGTACTATACTGTAAGATAACACTTTATCATGCAAAAAAGTGGGAAGGAGCAAAGCACGCTTACTGTGAAAAAATATCTCCATGAGAACTCTGATGTCCCTCTTTCAACCCTTCTTCACCATAAGCATCATACTGCTTTCGTTTTTCCTCATCTGACAATACCTGCAGGAGACATAAATTGCATGTATTAACATAGGTTTAAGGTATTCTAAACAGGAAAATGGACAAAATTATCGTTTTGCCTCCATACCATACAGATCTGATAATTTTCTTGTTGTCTGATATTTTCCAGAAAGAAATATTTTAAACTGAAAGCAGTTTGTGTCCATCCCTCACCTATGTATCACACCCAGAATTCCACAAATGGTTACCTATTCAGAAAATTATCTACTAGAAAACTGCCAGAATGCATAAAAGTGGCCAAATCACACCCAAAATTCTCAAATGGATTCTAATTCAGAAAAGTATCTCCTGGAAAACTACATGTTTCCCCGAAAATAAGACCCTGTCTTATATTTTTTTGAACCTCCAAATAAGCACTTGGCTTTATTTTTGGGGAGGTCTTATTATTTTGGAATGTGTGGAGCAAGACGGGGCTCCTCTTGCTGTCTTACCTGATTTTGAGCTCTGTCTCCCCTAACCCTAATTAGAGAAAATGGTGGGAACCAGCTGCACATGTGTTTAAATATTTTCGGGGAGGGCTTATTTTTGGGGGATGTCTTATTTTGGGGGAAACATGGTATTAAGACATACCTGAATGGCCAAACCATCATGTGACCCATAGGCTTTTTTAAAAATAAAAAATAACCAATCCAATGCCACCAAATATTACTGCCACCAGGAATATTGGTGGAATATTGCTTTGATTTCATAGACGCATCTGCTTCAAAGGCACAGTGTCCCCAATGCCTCCAAGCTTCAGAGGATATGGCCAACTCCATCCCACCACTATGCTGCTAGCCACTGAACAACTAATCAGCTTGCCAGTTACTCCTTTGTGGCCCATAATTAGTTTTAAGGTATCAATCTGGCATTTTTCCCTCAATGAGTTGGGCAGGCCTGGTCTAAAGAAAAAGAACATTCCAAAATTCTCTAAAACATTCAATTTGCACACACTAAATCTTTTCCTAATTAGATGTAATTTACATCTATAAATTTACATCTATATTTATATAGTACAACAACAAATAGGAACATGCTTCATTGATTTGTCTAAAAGATATCATTAACAAAAGTGTTATATATGCTGAAAAACAAATATAAGCAGAAATAAAACATTAAGGTCACAAAAGATTCTAAACAGAATAATTTTGAGATCATGTGACTGTAGTACATAGGGATTATTGGGATACAATATCAACTGTTTTTCCTCCAAACCTCACAGAACTGGTAATTTCAGGAACATTGTAATGGTTTTCTGGAATTTAATCTTCAATCTTCCAAACTGCAAGCAATTTGTGGTGGTCCCTTCATCAGAATTTATGCATTAGCAACTGCTGCCTAATTCTCTAGTAAAAAATATGTCTAATTTAATTTAGTAATACTTATTTTTATAAAAAACAGTCCACAGAACTGCACTTTTCATAATACTTTTATCTCTACAAAACCAGTGATTACCTAGATAAAATTAGCTTGCAATTTCCAAAAATAGTTATTTTGGGATGATTCTTTCTTACCAAACTATAGCATATAATTGTTTACATTATGCTGCAGCTTGTTCAGAATTGTTAATCCATTTTGTCATAAGAGATTTTACAGGACTGGTTATACAAGAGCAACTAATACTGCTAAGCACTTAACTATCAAAAGTATATTTCAATTCTATTTCAAGGGAAATGGTTAGAAGAAACTGACAGAAATGAGGAAGAAGAATGAAGGCTAACAGCTTCATCTGTTTATTTTCTTTTCTGTTACATGTTAGCTATTCACTTTTCCATCCTGCTGTGTGTATAAGGAAGCTTACATACAGGCAAAAGAAATCTTATTATTAAAGCATATTCTCATACATAAGTTTGGAGTAGCATGTCCCAAAACAATGCAAGAACATGTCACATCCTTTAAACTAAATGAAAAAGAAGAGCTCCATGGCCTTCCAAATTTGACAAATTAAGCAGAAACCTCTGCTTGCTCCCCACAGTACATAGCCAGCCACACCTGTAAGGATCTTTATCTTGCCATTAATCAAGTTCGTGAAAGGATTCTTTAGCAACAGCATATTAAATGCCAATGCAACATTCTAACAGTTTTATACTTTTAGACATCACTTAATAGGGCAGCATGAACATCCATGTTTTGACATATTTCATCTGCTACACTTAAACACTGAATAGAAATAAAAATCCTCTATTGCTTATTCACAAAAAAAAACAAAACACTTTCCATAAATCATTTTCAAGTACTCTATTAAATCAGCCTAAAGAAAATGAAGGTAAGTTTTCAAGAACAAAAGTCTCATTGATGTCACAAATACAGTGCTATTTTCCAGTTAGTATCCATCCTACTAAAATTCCATTGAAGAGAACAATCCAGGAAGCACAGCATGCTTATATTGACCACAGACTTCTCCCAAATACACTTACCTCATAGGCAGCCCCAAGATCCTGAAATTTTTCCTGTGCACGTGGATCATCAGGGTTTCTGTCTGGATGAAGCTGAAGGGCTAGTTTTCGGTAGGCCTTTTTAATATCTTTAACAGATGCACTGCGAGGAACCCCCAAAATCTTATAGAAATCTCTCCTGAAAAACAGTAAGATGTTATTGCCTCTTATGATCCCTTAAATTAAAAAATAGCGGGAGAAAAACAGTTATGTTCTTCTTTGCCATAAGCTGATAATAACAAGAATAGCAAAGTACAGAGGAAGTTCTACAAGCCTTGTATTCTAAGGATAATTGCACATGCTTTCTTCTAACCTATGATCTTAGAGCTTTAGTCTTAAATATATTCACTGGTCAGTTATCATGTATATTAGGATTACATAGCAAATACAGGAGGCTTTCATGTGCTCACTCCTGGATCTAATGACCCTTCAGACAATCGCTTATGCCCCAATCACCCCACAATTGGATTACTGTAATGCACTCTACCTAGGATTTCCTTTGAAGAGCATTTAAAACTATAAAACTATAGCTAGTGCAGAATACACAGCATTCAATGTTCCTTAGTATGTCTATGACATCTGCAAACTACACTGGTTACTGGTAAACTTCTGATTATCACCTATACAGCCCTTCATGGCATAAGACCAGGTTATTTGAGAACCATTTATCTCCAATGATTTCTGCCTGTCAACTAACATTAGTCAGTTAATGTGCTCCAGGTCCTTCAACCAGAGGTGAAATGCTACCAGTTCGGAACGGTTCGGGCGAACTGGTAATGACATGTGGCCTGGGTCGCCGAACCGGTAGCAACTGCTGGCTGGTCACACCCCTGAACCGGTCCCCTGGTCGCCGCTCATTTGCCCTGCCCTACCCTGTTTCTGCAAAGGCAGAGTCCCCCACTTGCAGGGTGATCCAAAGAGGGGAGGGGGATACTGCAGAAAAGGCCGCCTTCCACCCGTGTGTCTCCCCGGCTCTGCGGGGCTTGGGGCTCCGAAGCAGCCCACTGGCTTCCCATTCGGCCAGCTTCCTGCTCTCTTTGACCGCAGGTGCCACTCTGGGAACTTGGGCTGCAGAGTCTTGCGCTCCAGGGGAAGGAGGCTTGGTGCTGCTTCCCGCCGGCAAAGAAGCAGAGCGAGAGGCACGGAAGCAGCTGGTGGCTGGCAGGGCAGCAGCCTCCCACGTAGGGAGAGGGCCAGGCGCTGCCATGCCAGCACAGAGCCCACAGCACTTTCCCTTCAGCCTGGGTGGCGGTGCTTATCTTGGCGGGCCAATGCGGGCAACCCTTTATCGTGCCGAAGACCAGGTCACCGCACTTGTAGTCACATGGTTGTCCGGAGTGGAACATGATGGAGGTGGAGAGGCCAATACAGCTCCTGCTGAGGCTGCCCTGTCCGAGAGATTGCTGCATCTCCCCAACAACAGGTGCGCCAGGGCCGCCTTTGTCACCATGTGCTGCTTGTGGAAGGGGCTGCCACCACCACTCTCACCACCCTCTCTCCCCGCCTGGCTGTAGACATCCGCCTGCCCTCCCGGAGCACCACCGCTGCTGTTCGCTTTTGTTTCACAGTGGGAGAAGGAAGAAAGCGAACGGCGCCATGATGGCAGTGCTGCGAGGGCAGGTGGACATCTGCAGCCAGTTGGGGAGGGAGGGTGGCGAGAATGGTAGGTTGTTCCAGGAAGGGTCTGGCGTTTCCCTCAGCTGCAAATGCTGAGATTTGAGGCCTACAAATTGTGTTAAAGGGTGAACTATTGATGGTTGTGTGGAAGGGAAACAAACTGAGCATGGGATGGAGAGAGCGTGGGGCTGTCCCTGGCTATGGCCAACAGCATCAACCCACCACAGCCCGCCTATGAAGTCTTCAGCTCTGTGTGCCGAGCCAATGAAGGCTTGGGGGTTTCAGTTGAGGAGCTAGCGTGCACCCAACTCTGAGGTGTTGGCACTGTGCTAAAAGGTGTTTGTTTCCCCGTCGCTCTGGGATTCGAACCCTCCCTCTAAGTAAACGTGAGAGGCAACAGGGAGTCTTGTGCAAGTTCTGAGAAAGCCGGCTTTTGGGTTCTCAGGCCCCGTTTAATGCCCTTTGGCCTCAGGAATTCTACAGGAACTTTAAAATGGGACTGGCCGCCAAGGAGGAAAGGACCCGGGGCTGAGCTTCCCAATCTTTCTTTAGGCAGCCTTGAGCACACTTAAAGAATGAGCCCTTCTGCCTGGATGCTTCTGTCCACTTTCCCACATCTCACCTATTGCTCCTTCTCAATCCAACTGGACTTTTCCCCTCCCCTCTTTGGATCGTCCTGCAGGGGCGGGGGGAAGCTCTGCCTTTGCAGAAACGGGGCAGGAGGTTTTTATGGAGGATTGGGGATGCGAGGCCCTCTGGGATGGAGAGCAGGGCAAGAGATGGCTCCAAAGTTTGCTTGGGCAGTCAAACCAGATAGTGGAGGGAAACTCAAAGTGTTGGGGTCTTCAGAAGGACAGAACATGCTTCAGAATGTACAGCTCCTGGCTCTAACACAAGCCACACTCACAGAACAGGTAGCAAAAGTTTTTAGATTTCACCACTGCCTTCAACCAAACAATGCCATTTATTACACAGAATTCAGAAAGTATGGTTCTCTCTGCTATAGTGTGTGCCATCTGGAATGATAGCTCCCAAGGATCTACATAGCTCCTTCTGTAATAATGTTGTAGAAGTATTTAAAAACTATGACTGTGCTCCCACCCCTTGGGAATTTGTGAATCCTGTTGGTGGAGATTTTGGGGGAAGGGGGTGGGTATATGGGATTTGATGGTCCAGACATTTCAGATTTTTTCTTTGTTGTTTTTCTGTTTTTAAACTGTAAGCAGTGCAAAGCAGTTTTGAAACTGGATTGCGTCCAATCAAATGGACCAAAGGGAAAAAAACTGTAATTCTTACACAACTAGAAAACTGTAGGCTGGGGAAGCCTGGCATAAGATTAGAAAGGTCAGAGTAATTTCCATCCTTTATTTGTTCATTTAATGCTGCATTCGCCCTTGAATTTATTGGCAGGAACAGGAATAAAACTCTAAGTATGTGTAATTGCACTCTATGTGCTGAGTAGAAAAAATATCCTGCCTTTCAATAAAATTTTCAAAGAAGCTTTCATTTTTTTAAAAAAATTAAAGGATCATATTTTTAAAAAATAAATTCAATAAAATAAAATTTAAAAGCATATTAGTAATTTATAAAGGAAATAATAATCAAAGTTATTTAATGACTTATATTATAGGATTGTTCTATAAAATTATATCAAAAGTAGGTGACAACTAAGCTTTCCTTAGAAAACATTCCATACTTGGACCCGTACTGAGAAAGTCAATAAGCAAGAGAGTAACAGATTCAAACAACTGATTTCAGTAGGGTAGAGGACAGGTAAAAGTAGAAACATGGATATAGATTCAAGCCACTGAAAAGAAATAAAGAAGTAACAGGTCTAAAGCAAGCTTCATGACTGAAGCGGGAATTTGAACCTGAGGGGCTATACAGGTAGTCCACAACTTTCAACAGTTCATTTAGTGACTGTTCAAAGTTACGACACTGAAAAAAGTGACTTATAACCATTTTTCACACTTATGACCATCACAGCATTCCCCAGGGTCATGTGATTTAAATTTGGATGCTTGACAATTAACTCACATTTATGACGGTTGCTGTGTTCCAAGGTCATGGGATCAGCTTTTGCGACCCTCTTAGAAGCAAAGTCAATGGGGAATCCAGGTTCACTCAACAACCATGTTACTAATGTAACAAATGCAAACGATTCACTTAACAACTGTCACAAGTCGTAAAATGGGGCAAACTCACTTAACTAATGTTTCATGTAACAACATACTATTACCATCTGGCAGACGGTACAGGACAATAAAAACAAGGACAAATAGGCTGAAAAACAGCTTCTATCCCAGGGCAATAACCATATTGAATACCATGGTATAGTGCAATATCAGGTTTTCAATTTCAATTATACAGAATGTAAAGGATGTATGTTCGTGTTTTTATTTTTACAGTTACCCTGTTTCCCTCAAAATAAGACATCCCCTGATAATAAGCCTAATGGGGCTTTTGAGCACGTGGCAATAAGGCCAAGTGTTCAAAAAAAAATTTAAGATAGGGTCTTATTTTTGGGAAAACATGGTGTAATGTAAATTTAATTTCGTTGTACCATGTGCAGTGACAATAAAGTAAAGGAAACAAAACATACTTTGTGAGTTCAATTGTGGTCGTAACTCGAGGACTACACGTACTCCTCACACCGCGTCCACTACGAATCATCTCTCTTCGCCCCCACTCGCCCCCCCCCCCAGTGCTTTAAAACACATCTACCTATGAAGGCACAAGGAAATCGAACCCGTTTCCTGGCCGCCCGCGAAGGGGGATGAAGAAGGAAAGGGCACTAACCACCTACAACTCTCCATAGGAAGAAACGGCCAGGAAGCAGCGGGACAGGGAGCAGTCCGCACACGGGGATGGGTGGTGGGTAGGTGGAGAGGAAGATTGAAGGGGGGGGGGGCAGAGCGCAGCAGGTTCAGCGGGCCTTTGAGAACAGCGAAAGGGGAAGAAAGGCAGCGGGGGCTCCACCCTACCGCGGGGCCACCTGCAAACCTTAGCAGCGGAACGGGGTTTCCTTCCGGCCGCTTTTTCCTTCCCTGCACTCACCCGGCGATGGCGTCCCCAAGCAGGCACAGCAGTAGTAGAAGGAGGCCACCGAGGGAGCGGGGGGACATGGCGGGGGTCTAGTCGAAGCAGGTCTCAGCCCCTACCTTCCTCACGCACCGGTAACCATAGGCACGAAAGAGAACCCCCCGGTACAGCGACGCGGCCAATCAGAGGCCAGTAGAGCAGGCAACTCTTCATTCGCCGCTGGCCAATCACAATTGCACACTTCACCCGCCACCCGGGTTAGCTTCGGCCAATGAAGCTGCGGAACGTCAACAAATTAGGACGCGGAAAAGAGCGTCGTGGCGAGAAGCGCCGTGATGATGTCACGCCTAGATAGATTTCAAAGAAGAGTTCGTTTTAGTTCCGTATATTTTAAAGCAGTTTAAGTCTGGACTTTCTTCTTGGTTTCTAATGCTGAACTCCTAGCAAACAGGATTTTTTTTCAACCTGTGATTTATCAAAATCAACGAACTCCATTTTTTAAAAAGAAATAACGCAGTTACATCAACGGTAATTCTGACAGTTCATAAAATCTATTTTCTAAATGCTTAAATATGCTCCCCCCCCCGTTTTTTTCTTCTTCATCGGTTCTCTGAAGATCAGAATTCTTTGGCATATTAAATGATAACACATTTTTCTAATGCAGACTTTGACCAGCGAATATATTTTTAAGAAAAACATAAAATGCGGTTATCTGCAAATATATTTATAAAAAAATAATATTTGCCTCATTATCAGGCAGCATCTTTTTGACTTTCTGGGACTGGAAACTAACCTGGTTAATATTAGAGGAATATCTCTACCAATTTATCGATTTATCTCGGAATGTCTATAGTCTTGGAGCTGTCTGCTTCAGCTGCAAATTTCTGGATGATAATTAGATGGCAGCAAAAAGGGGGTTTTGCCTGAGATTTAATGGCCCCTTTGGATGTTTATACCTTATCTGGCGTAATAAGTCAAAAGCATCCCAGAAAAGGACCCTGACAAGTCACCTCAGGATCTATAAGTAGACACTTTTAATAAAATATATATAAAATGAAAGAATAAAAAGTGAAGTCAAAATATTATCAAACACCTAAACACGATTAGATGTAAAAGAATAAAACAAGGTGACTGTTTACAATAGCTCTAATAAGTAACAACTAATGACACAACGCTGTAGAATAGATTAATTGGGAGAAGCAAATGGAGGCCAGTTTTCTGATCCGCCCAGTCTACAGAGGTCGCTATTGCGAACTCTTAAGTCTTTCAACTGTCGTTCCTATGCTTGCCAATGCAGTGGAGATGCGGCGATAGCGATTGGTGGCTGGCCTAGTAATTCTACGACAGAACGTCTTTTGAAGCCTTCTCCCAGGAGCGGTTTTATTGGTGACTGAGTCAGGCGTTGTGCGCAGGCGCGGAAAGAGTTGGCCGTGGGCGTTCGAAAGCAGCTTGGTGGCTGGCGTCCGAGAAGCGCAGGCGAGGAGAGGTGGGTGAGTGCTTCTTTCTCCGCCTGGAGGGGGGTGTCGGTCTCGGTCTCCTTTTTCGTCACTCCATCTCTCTTCGCTTAGTAGTGGGTGCTGTGAGCGCTTGTTTAATAATGTATCAGAAGTGCAGCTTCTCTGTCTCTCCTCTTCTTTTTCTTGCAAAAAGCCTCCCCGCCAACACCGCCCAATAAGAAGAAACCAGATTTCTGCATATCTCCTGCTCTATTGTCCTTCGTTGCATGTCCTTAGTCTTCATTGTTCAATTCTAATAAGGAATGGGGGAATAAATAAATTACAGACATGTCTGCTCTACAAGGGAACCCACAAGAGGCCAAATATAGTCCTTAAAAGAGTTCCAGATTCGTTTACCTCCCAGCCTCCATCATGATTCCCATCTTAAGGACTCTGTATTCTTTGTACACATCAGAATCTCCTGAACCAAGATACAAAGAATGCATCAGTTTTGCCCCAGTGCCTTTAATTTCAACAGCAGTTAAGCTTCCTGAATAGATACATATTTGTGAAGTATGTACAAATAACACAAATATAATAAAATTTTACCAGACCTAAATTTTAGTACCGTAAACAGTACAGTAGTTTAAAGACAAATGAAATAGAAGGAATACATTCTGTTAGAAGGAATAAATTAGAGCAAAAATAGTGCAGGGCAAATTTGAAGAAAGTTTAGAAGGAATCACACCTGCCTTTGTAGGAGCTATTTAATTGGAGACTGAGATCATTCACAATGCTGTGGAAAGTGCAAATAGAACAAATTTGTAGCAGAAGGCAACCAGCAGCAAGCAGCAGAATCAGGATGGAGGGACTAGGCTTTTGAATAACAAAAAAGTGCAACACAAACCTCAATAACTGCCTCAATAGTTGATAGAGGCAACTCAGAATATTAGAATTGAGAATTAAATCTTAGATTAAAATCCAATAAAAATGTTTTAATTTTCTTGTTAGTTTGTAAGGCAAAAAAAAACCATGACTAAAAACAAAAAACTTAATAAAATCAAAAAGAAAAACACCAACGATCTCAAAGAATATATTTGAAAAGAAGGATATATATACACAAACACAATTCTTGAAAAAACCTCCAAACATTCCAAATACCTGTATTTAATTTTTCTTTAAAAAATGATGTATAAATAATACATCATTTTTGAAAGAAAAATTAATAAATAATACATAATTTTCTTTCAAAAATGATGTATTATTGCTTCTAAGACAAATGTTGACTGAACAAACAGTAGGAGAGCCTAATTTGGCATAAGACATAATTTACATAAGACATAATAGATATGAAACAAAAGAAGCATCACTTCCAGTAGTTTTACACATTTAATGCTTGGGCACATCCAAAAGGGGAAATTGGGCTGAACATTTTGATGTTTTCCATCATCCAATGAATACTCATGTTAGCACCATGCCTAATGCACTTTAAAAAAAAAATGCAGTCTTGGATTCCAAAAGTTTTTCTTGACCTGATAATGGCTGAAATTTAATATGTATATTTTGTTAATAAATATTTAAATAGGATAAATGAGGATAAAATTTGAGATGTATAAGATAAAAATATTTAAACATGAGGTAATCAGGAGAAATTAATATGGGAAAATTCATTCATTTTCATGTATAATTGAATCGGAGACAGGTCTGGAAACAGCATTTTGTGGTATTTCTGCTTTTTCAAATTCAGATATATAAACTTTACCTTTCCAAAATGGAGAAACCTTCGGTCAGTTTGTGGGTGAAGATGGAGCCTTTCATAGTGGGAGCATTGCAAATCCCTCCGCCTTCCAAGTTTAGCATGCATTACCTTCGGAAAATGTCAACCTATGTCAGAATGCGCTCTGGTAAAGGCTATTATCCATATCTTACCTGGTCTATGTGGCGACACATTGCTTGTGGAAAACTACAACTAGAGAAAGAGCTGGCATGGCTTTACTTTGAGTTGTTTGACAGTCTTGTTGAGCAGACTTCGGAGGAGCGGCTGGAATGGGCAGAAGTGATCTCTGGCTGCACAACTGAGGAAGAGACAGAGAAGCAAAGGAGTCGGGTATGAATTAATTTTATTTTTAATATATTTTATGGAATCTAAATTTTGATTGTTCATAATTTTTTGTGTTAGTTCTGATGTCCAATGCAATCATTGCCCCAAAATGGTTTATTTCTTTTTGGACCAAACACTGTTTTATTTTTAGAATAATTTAGACTATTAGAAATTTAAGAATGATCTATCTATCTATTCCATTGAAGTACAATTTTCTAAATGAAAAATAACTGTACTAAATATTCTATTTGTGTTTATACTCTTTTTGAATCCTTCCTTAGTTATCCGTGGATACTCTTCAGTTCCTGCTATTCCTTTATATTCAGCAATTAAACAAGGTTTCTTTGAGGACGTCCCTTCTTGGAGATGAGTGGCCAAATCTTAAGTCTAAGTCTCACAGTGGGCTAAAAGAATCTGCCAATCAAATTAAGGTATTGTTTGAACGGCTTTCCTCCAAAAATCTCTCCCTGTAGAAGGATGCTTTATACTTTTATTTGAAGATAATGTAAGAATAACTTCTTAAGTTGTAATATACTTCCATTTTTTTCATATATTTACATTGCATACTGAAATAAAGTGTTTTTATAAAAAAGGGGTGTTATATATAATATAAGCACCTATAAAATAATATTTGATATCCATGTATAAATTCAAAGCAAAAATTAAGAAAATAATAATACAATTAAATTGATTTAGCAAACTGTGTAACTCTACAGTACTGTTACCAAGTATGCACTATTTAATTAATGGTGAGAGTTTTATCAAGATCAGCCTTCTACTAGTACCCTCAGAATATGTTGAATTTTCAACTGCCATTATCCCCCGTTAGTATGAACCATGATAAAACAGTCCGTGCTAAATCTGTAGATCTTTCCTCTTTCTCAGTGATGCATAGAATAGAATATGCACTATAAATTGATGGACTTTCATCAGAGCACCTTCTCACATCTCTTAATACCGCTTTATATTTTTTCCTTTGTATTATTTAATGTGCAGGTAGTCCTTGACTGATTACCACAACTGAGCCCAAAATTTCTGTTGTTAAACAAGAAAATTGTTAAGTGTCCCATTTTATAATTTTTATTACTGCAGTTGTTAAGTGAATCACTGGTTATTAAATTAGCAACACAGTTGTTAAGGGAATCTGGCTTCCCCCTTTGCTGGTCAGAAGGTCATGAAAGGTGTTCACGTGACCTTGGGACACTGCAACCATCATAAATAGGAGTTGCTTGCCAAGTGTTTGAATTCTGAACACCTGTCAATGGGACACTGCAGTGGTCGTAAGTGTGAAAAATGGTCATAAGTCATTTTTTCATTTTTTTATTCTGACGTTGATCATAAGTATGTAAAGAAATTGGAAACTACTCTCTGCTGCTTTTTATATTAGATGCCTAATGTGGTTTCTAGCAAATGAACAAGAAAAGATTTGATAAGTAATTTGCACATTGACTTCTACTTATATATTACTTCGTTTATTCATTTATTACATTTATATCTGGACTTTCTTAAAATATAAAATAGCATACATAGAGCTGCATCTTTCTATTTTATTTCCCAACAACAACCCTGTGATAAAGTGAGAGAGAAAGATTGGCTCATGATTATTCAGTGAGCTTCCGTGGATGAAAGCCTTGGTATCAGTCCCACATAGAAATCGCTTAAACTAAGAGCACAGTATAGCCGTGTGGTTTTGTGGATTGATTCTTGTCTCTAATATTTGTTCTTATTCTTGGTTTGAAGAATTGGAATGACAACTACCACCATGACTTTGTTGAAAACCATCTCCAGGATCTTTTGGAATTGTTACTGGACCCAGATCAGCTGACTGCCTCTTCTCATTCTATGCACAGCAGCCTACTATCACCCAAAGCTGTTCAAGCTCTTAGTTTCCTTATTGAAGGAAGTGTGGATCAAAATAGGACTGTCCACCCTCTTCATGAACTTGCACTTTGGCAGCCATTGCATGCCAAGAGTGGCTTCTCGAAACTTTCCAAAGCCTTCTCCTGTGCCAAATTCGAATCATGGCTGAGGGCTTGTCTGACTGGGAACCCATTTGGAGCAACAGCCTGCCTCACATCTGGAAGAAAGCTTGCATGGGCACAGCAAGGTACAATTATTTCTGATCATAGAGTTCCTACTGACTATTTGATAGGATGTCTCCATTATGACTGTCCACATTTAATCAATATTTGAGTTAAAATTTACATAGAAGTTTGTTTAATAATAAACTTCAGGAACTTAAACATTTTTATGATGAAGGTAAGATGCCAATTAAAATGCATATAAGAGTTTTTGGAGCATTTCCACTTAGGAATCACAAACTCAGTTTTGGTAAAAACTTTGGTAGATTCCAGGATGCTAAATCATACGAATCAAAGAACAAGTATGAGTCTTCTATAGTATCTCCATATCTATTGTACATTATGGCTTCATTAATATGTATTAAAAACTATATACTCATATTTCCTCTTTGAATTATTAATGCTTTTTATATTGTATCATTGGATGACTTCTGACACTACAGTACTAGTTTTTTTTTATTGTTCTTGCTGGACACTGCCCTAATTAAGACTTTTTAAATACAGTCCTAATACAGTCATTTTCACAGCTTTATGACAATGTAAATAGGAAATATAAGATTTACAAAGTTAAACAGGATCTGAAATAGTAAATTATTAGCTTCTAATGCATATTTGCCTGAGTTGAGAATAGGTAGTTATATGAAGTTCTAAAGTCATGTAACATGTATTTTGACTACTGTTCAATATTATGAAATGGTATTATGAAATATTATGAAATACCATTAAGAAGGAAAATATAGTTAAGGGTGCATGGTAGACATTTTAGTGCTTTTGATTTGGTAATAAATTGGTGAGTTTTATGACTTAATTTCATAATAGAAATCCTTACTGCTTGGGATATGTAACATACCAGAAAGAAATGTAACTTTTTATTTTGTTTTTGTTTAAATATTCCGAAAGCCATGCCTTTGTTATAAAAAGAATTTCAGAGCACTGCACATAAATATCAGGCATACAGCATAAAATCTTAACAATTTGTACAAGAAAATTAAGTGCTTTTCAAATTATTCCAACCAGCTTGACTAGAATATATTATTGAATATTGAAGGGTTTTCTTTCTTTGGGAAATACAGTAAGATATAGCTAATGAGAGATTTTGGCTTCAGTAGAACTACTTTTAAAAACTAATATTTTTATAATTCTTCCAGTTGAAGGAACAACAAAACGAGCTAAGATAGCTTGTAATACTCACATAGTCCCTTCAGTTCATCGTGTGATTGTGATGAGTCAGGTATACAAAAAAACATTAGCAAAGAGCTCTGTTACCCTAGAAGATACTCATGTGAAGATTCATCGGTGCTGTGAATCTTTTATCTATTTACTATCTCCACTGAGGTAAGTTATTTTTCAGTTGCCAGTATTTGCAACTTAATATAAAAGATGCATACATGGATGATTGTATTTTATTGTTTTCAGCCTTCTATTATTGGCTGTTTTTCCTCTCTTTCAGGTCTGTAACCATAGAAAAATGCAGGAATAGTATCTTTGTCCTTGGTCCTGTGCAAACTGTAGTACATCTCCATAGTTGTGACAATGTCAAACTTGTCGCTGTTTGCCATCGCCTATCTCTGTCATCTACGACTGGTTGCACTTTGCATGTTCTCACTCCAACTAGACCTCTTATATTATTGGGTAACCAAGCAATAACTTTTGCTCCCTTCCATACCCATTATCCAATGCTTGAAGATCACATGGGCAGAACTGGCCTAGCTACTGTGCCTAACAATTGGGATAATCCAATGATCGTATGTAAAGAAAACTCTGATAGGGAGGTATTCAGACTTCTTCCACCCTCAGAATTTTACCCCTTTGTTGTTCCATTTGAAATGGAGGGAGACACAACAGAAATACCTGGTGGTCTGCCACCTGCATATCAGAAAGTCCTGAGCCAACGGGAACAGAGGATACGAATCTGGCAGAAAACAGTGAAGGAAGCAGACCTGACCAAGTAAGTAACAGTTGATTTTCCAGGAAAGCAGAGTTTCCAGAGTGTTGTAATGGCTTTAGCACTAAGTGCATCAATATTAATGCAAATTAATAATTAAAATTTGTTGTATGGGTTTTGTTTTTTTCTTTTCTCTTGACTTTAGTCCCAAGGACAACTGATCCTTTTATTAATCTGTGTTTATAAGTTTTATCAAGTAAAACCAGTTTCTTGGCTTCAAATTAAAATTTAGAAAATTAATGGACAAAATATCTTACACACCATAAATGGGGATGAATAATTCTTTTGTAATCAAGGCACTCTACTTTTTATTTTTATTTTTTTAAAAAAATCTTCTGAATACTTCAGGGTGCAGGCAGTCACATGGTGATATCTTCTGAATGGAGGGGAGCCATTAGGGTATCAAGAAATGTAATGAATTTTGGGGGTGCATTTTTTTGTCCTATTAATCCTATTAATTTTTCCTATTAATTTTAATGAATTATTTTAATAATAAATATTTTGAATAATTTTGGTTGATTAGAGGAGCTCAATAGAATAAAATAATTTCTAAAAATAATAAATAGAAATTATTTTTTCCATATTTTTAACAAGGCTATTTTCTTACATGCAAAATGAGTTGAATGTAAGTACTAAATTAGAGATTTAAAGCCTAGAAAAAGATGGAAAAAATGAAAAAAATCTAGGCTTCTGCCTATTACCACATATGTGTAAAAATTATAAAAATGAATTATTTTGAACCATTTGACTGCTTGTTAGTCATAAGAAGGCAAATGTCATGAAATTTCAAAGAAAATAAGTAAATGTGCTAAGTTATATGAATAAATAAACTATACTCTTCAAGTTTACACACTTGACATAGTTTTAAGAACAAACATACATAATACATCTTATTATTCTTTTTCATTTTTTGAGTCAAATATATACATAGAAAGAAATATAAAAGAATATAAATATAATGTAACCATAAAGAATATAAAAACAATAATATTTATTGTAATGTATATTTAAAAATGCAACCAAGGAAAAGTGAAAAAGAAAGGAACAAAAAGCAATTGAAGAAGTTTACAAGTTGAATAAGAATTTTAAAAGTAACGTTAGATTAGTGCCATATATAAAGGTGGAATTATATCAACTATATTATATTAAACCCTTCAAAACTCTTTTCAACATCAGATAATTAAAGGGAATTACTGAAAGAAGTATCACTCAAACTAAACAACATGGACTTCTATTTAATTTGGGGAGGTCTGTCTTTATTATAACAGATCAAGCAATATTCTAAAATCTTAGGCAAAGAGAAATCCAAATTTCAGGTGTGATGCAAATCTCTATGTAGAACTATGGTTCATAATTCATTTGTAGATTGAATTAATATCAGACTTGTTTTATAAACATTACGTTGGTGTATATTCACATTATGTCATCTACCATTCTTCTAAAAAAAGTGTAATTTTCAGTAAGAAGCATAAACGGTCTTAGCAGCTATCATCATGGACAGACCCAGTTGTGTCTATTTTGCAGCAATATATTGCTTAGTAGTGCTTAATAAAAAAGTTGATTTTAAAATTTTGTTTCATTCTATGGTGATTCATTTTTGAGTTTTATGACATTGCCACTAGGTGTGAAAAAATTAATGAAACACTTTTACTGATTTGTTAGACTTATATTCCATGGACAAACTTGAGTCTCCTGATTCATAGTCCAACACTGTAACCATTAGCAACACAATAACTGAATTTTTGAAACATTTTCTTGATTGTAAGTTTTATACAGGTTTAAATAAATCTGTTTTATTTTAATATTATAAAAATCTTATAAAATCTTACAAATTATAAAAATCTGAACCATATCACAATAAATTAAATCCTTTAATAATGATAAAAAATGTGGGCTGGTGTATGTTTATTGAAGAAAAGACCTAGCAATAGGACTATTTACACAAATGTATGTAGTACAGAGCTAATCCTTTCCCTGGTTTCAGGAATCAGAGGAAGACATTCCAGATGTTAGTGGAGAACAAATTCTATGAATGGCTAGTCCACACAGGCAGCCGTCAACAGCTTGATAGCTTGGTACTTCCTGCTGCAGGATCTAAACAGGTAGCAGGATAGGAGAATCCTTGAAGCAATCAAATCATTAGGTGAGTTCAAAGGTCACATACTGCACACATAAAAACTTCGTATATTTAATATAATATGGACAATTATTGCTCAGTAAATTAGGTCAAAAGTTGACAGGCTATGGTGATATATTTTTTTCATAAATGTTCCAGAGGCATCAATTTGCAATGCCCTTTTGTCTTAGAATGAGAGATGTGTTGGATGTATCCTAATAGTTGTTTTATTAATTAATTGGTTAATTAATAAAACATTGTCTATATTGTCTATATATCTACAGACAACTAGCATTTTTTTGTCAAATTGTATCACTTAGCAAAGTCTTACTTAAGCAGTTTCTGTATCTCATCTCTTACATTCTCCATTTCTGGTTTACTGACTGTCCTAGTATCTTTCTTTTATCATTGTGTTCAGCCTATTGCAATCTTGATGACTAAGGGTTTTGTCTCTTTCCAATGTTAACATTCAGTTATTGTTTAACTTATACATAAAACTACTATTAAGAAGATCTCACCTGTCCTCTGTGATCTCCCAGACCTGATGGCAAAGCCAGGTCTTGAGAGATTTCTGGAATATTAACAGGGTTGGAGCGAAACTCACTTCAAGGGGGAGAATGTTACATAAGGCAGGTGCCATAGCAGAGAAGACTTGCTGCCAAGTGTTGTTCCCTAACAGATAGGACCTGCATCATGTCTTCCTGCCAGATCTGATGGGATGAGCAGATATAGTTGGGGAGAGGTAGATTCTCAGATTAACTTTCCCATGCCAAAACTCTGAACCAATATAGCCCGTGGAGCAGAGACGTAGTATGTAATGTTCTAGAACTGCCTTTGTTGTTGCTTTCTGCCCCAGCTGAAGCTTCCAGATATTCTTCAAGGGCAGTCCCATCTAGAATACATTATGGTAGTCCAGTTGGAAGATGACTAGGGCATGAGTGACTATGAACAGAATGATCTGATCCAGGGATAGGTACAACTGGTACACAACATGAAGCTGTGCAAAGGCCCTGCTAGCATGACTGCCACAAGTCCAGGAGGACTCCCAGATTACACATCGATAAGTTTGGGATAATGCAACTTCACCCAGCACCAAAGATGTCATAGTACTACAACTAGGCGGCCCCAAAACCTAGAACCACTCAGTCTTTCCAGGGTCTGAAACAGTATCCTACTATTATTGTTATTGTTATTGTTGTTTTTGCGATTTGTATATTTGTGATTGAAATTATCAAATAAACTGCTACCACATGTGATTGGAATGTGATGAGACTGCTGATTCAACAATTTAACACTATTTGTTTTGTTATAGTTCTAGAGATGCACTGTGCCAAGTGAAAAGTATTTCCCTCATAATAGACTGGGGCCAACTTGAAGTAAAGAAACATGAATTTGCTTAATGGCATTATCAAGAAGGACGTGGACGTTACTGCATATTTCACACTGTATGATATCATCAGTTGTTATGGATCTTTATAGGAGGATCTTGCTATTAACACTTATTGTATACTTGAGAGCAAAATGTAGATTCCTAGCACACTTAAATGTGCAGGAGAAGGTGTTAATTTTCTTGATGTAAAGATAGTGGTAGTGCTCTGACTGCTGGGTTAATTATTTTTCTGTTATTAATTAAATATTATTTATATGAATGTTTCTAAATATATTTTTATATCAGTTGTTTAATTAAATTGACACAATGATATTTTGTGCCTCGTTTTCTTTTTTCAGATTTAATGATTTAATCACCTTCCATATATTTTGGGAAAAGGGTCTTGGATGCAATGGATTGAATTGCATGGCTTAAAGTAGGCTCACTGAACTGTACAGATTTAAGTTAATCATAACTAACCAGTCAAAACCAAATTATTTCAGTGGTCCTCTTTTAATATCACTATTTCTTCCATTTTGAAAGAAAGAGGCAGATCTAGGGATCCCCCCCCCCCCATCCCTCCATTTTTGCAACAGTAGAATTTCAGGTCAGCTATTGAAGCTGGCATTTGGGAGTTTCAAGGTAGAAAAGAAGAACTATTTCTGTGAGTGACAGATGGCTGGTTTTTTTCTTCAGTGTTCAGAAGCAAATAAAGGAAACATACTCCCGCTGCTGTTCTTCTGACACTCCCCCTTGACAAAGTATTAGCTCAGCCCATAGGTAATACTGAATCTTCAAGACATATCTTGATAGAGTTGTGCTCAATGCATTTTTCTAATCTCTGTTTAAAGCCATTGGAGTTAACAACCATCCTGCTTTTTTGTCTTATGTGTAACGTGATTTATTCTACAAATTAATTATGCATCACATAGGAAGTGTTTTCATTTGTTCTAAACCTCCTTCCAAACACCTGCATTAGATGGCTGGCAGTCCTTGTGTATTAGAATGGGGAGAATCTGCTTTCGCTACCTGCTAAGCATGATTTCAAATTTGTATGATTATATATATATATTTCCTTCAGTTGTCTTATAGGAACACATGAACACATGGTTAGGACACTGGGTTGGAGGGTAGCAAGCCTGTGTTTGAAACCTGTGTGCTGCTGTGGGGCAGGGTGAGCTTCTGTCCTTTGCTCCAGGTCCTGCTATGGACATGAAAGGAGTTCCCATCTGGGTGTCTGTGGGCAATTGTGGCTAATACTTTCAACCCAGAAAGGCTTCAGTGCTTCTGACGTGAGTTGTGAGTTGTCTTTTTCCAAGCTAATGAGTGCTAATCATTTCTTATAAGAAAATAAGCAAGGTTGCCTTTTTCTACACTTTTCCAATTTTGGAACATTCTTTTTCAAATGTAAAACCAAAATAGTTCTGCAGAAGTGGATATATAGAAAGGGATTTTTATTTCCTGTCCCTTTTATAATGATCTTACCATGGGATTTTCTTTTTTACAATTGCATATGTTAGAAATACACAGTTTACACCTCTGAGCTGATGGAATGTAGGCAGTGGTATGTTGATTTGCAAGTTAATCTCCAGGTTAGATATCCTAGCATGCTCCGATAAAACTTGGGTTTGTTGTTTTAAGGCTTGCTATTTTCCTAATGAGTTTAGGGGGGAAAAGATGAACCATGTCTACTGTCTCCATGCCTTGAACTATTCTGAATTCTGCTGAACACTTCTCCACCTATTGTCCTTGGTCAGATCCTATGAAGCAGTATCCCAAGACACACATACTGAAATCCTTGCTAATAGAATCAAATATATACAAGTAGTTCTTATTTAACAACTGCTTTGTTTAGTATTTCCAGTTATGATGGTGATAAAAAAGCAATTATGTGACCACTCCTCATATTTATGACCTTTGTAGATTGGTAAAACAAAAGGAACCTGAAGTGAGATCATAAGACAGTTGCGGTTTCAGTTAGCAATGATTTCACTTAGTAGCTGAATTTCTGGCCTTAATTTTGGTCACTAAATAAGAACTGCCTGCATTTTCTCAAAATGGAATGTGTAAATCAAGTCTGTTTAGAAACTATAAGTAGTATTTTTATGAGTTATTCAAAGCTAAATCTACAACAAAAGATCAGAGCCATTTGTAGCCTTTTCCTTGGAAGTTTGCAAACAAATACATTAGAATGCAACAGCTAGGAAGATACAGTACTTTACTCAATGGCAAGCGTATTACTTCAGTTAAAACGATTGCTCCATAGAATGATAGCTCACCAGGCTACTTTCCTCATTCATGCCTGATTCCCATGTTTTCTGGGATTATGCTCCACTGAGGCTTCCTTTAGTTGAATCCATCATTATATGTAATCAAAACTGGAACTGTTGCCATTACTCAATAGGAGCTGCAAGCACTTTTTATTTTGAGTATTTTTGACAGGAGTTTGGAGTTCTGACTCAGCAATGCATTCACAAGCCTAATGCATTATAATGAGGAAAAATAAAGGGAGAAATGAAGCAGCAAGGCTTGCTTTTATTTTATAATCCTCTTTGTTTTTCTAGAACTTCTGAATAGCCCCAGAATCACTGAGTCAATTTTGGAATCCCATTTTCATGACAAAGCAAACATTTATCCTAAAAAATGAGCCCATTATAAAATGAGGCTTTCTACTTTGAGCTCTTGCAGTTACTTCTAGTCTCTTCTTTAGGAATATTGCACCCAACATTGATCATGTTTAAAACTGGAAACAGGGTAAGTTATGGTTTCAGTCTAAGAATATCTTTCTTTGTCCTTTTGTTTGTAAGAAGATGACATCTCAAGATTCAACCTGCTGGTGAGCTTGGCAGAACTGAGATAAAAAGCAGAATAGATGAGAAAGATGTTTCCCATCTTCTGTTAAAAAGCAAACTGTTAGGGAATAAATGAATGTCTGAAACTCTTAGTGAATTTTTCTAGCTTTCATCGAAACATACTATTTTGTCAAATTAAGGTCTGCCAGTATTTGAAGATGGCATCATTGAGAATATTGGATACACCTTACTTTTTTGATGTTTGTTTGCTTCATTCTGTGGAAGATAAGATATAGAAGTTCTGAGACTTACTGGGGTGATCTTGAAATGAAGATTTAGTCTTGCACTAAGACCAGTATGTTCCATGCAGAGAATAAGTATTTCCAACTGTTGAAATTACAGAGGTAAATCTAGCTAGACGATCACTTTAATCTGCAGTGCCATCCAGGTACAGATATCATTTCCTTCATGTTAGTCAACAGGCCCAATTGTTTACTAACTGAGTAAGTTCAAGATTAGAATCTCAGCAGGACAGTTCATCACTATCCACAGCTTACTGTGAGAGTGAGGGTAAATGAACAAAAAGAAAAAGAAAAATTTCCTTGGTGCTTTGGATTTTGGGGATGATTTACAAAAAGCTACCTCTGAACAGTTCCTTGAGAATGGTTTACCTTAAACTTATAAAAAGAATATACTCTGAGCAATTAACTGAAGGTATTTGTTTGAAATTGTATCACTCAATTTGAACTTGAGAACTTGAGTTGGATGCTCTCCCGTGTTGTTTTAAATAAGGTTCCCCAGAGAGGTTCATGTTTAACTATCATTCTGATACAAAAGTTGAAAGCATTTCAAAATAGGTGCAGAGAAACTGTCATTCACTGGAAGGAACTTTCAAACACAAAATTCCCAGATCTTCTAACAGATCTGTATCGGGCAAAGCTCAGGGGGACGTTGGTCAACATTGTTTTGTCTTCTACATCTGAACAGTTTCTCCTTTTCTACATTAGGCTTTTACATTTGATGTGCTATAGCTGCAGTGATACGTTAGTACCTATTTGTGTGTGATCCCAATATCTTCCCCTGAGTTTCTATTCTGTGTCTGTTATTCACTTACTTCATTAGTTGTATTTCATCTCTGTGGAAATGCTAGTAGTTTCCCATATCCCATACTTACTGCTGTTGTATTTTCTCCAACCTGTGAACTAATTAGTACAAAACTCCACAGTTCCTTTTCCTCTTGCACCACTTTTTTAGTGAAAATTCCCATGCAGATGTATGCAATAAATATTTTAGTCCGAGGGAAAATAGCAGGTTAGATTTGTGCACTTTTTATTGGGAAAACAGCTCTCTGTGTTTCTTTGTGCAAACTTCTGAAGGGCTAACCCACTCCTCTCCCCAGATGGTTTGCTTCACGTTTCCTTTTTTTAAGTTTAAAAAGGACAAAACACCGTAACATTCTTAAAGGTTTAGATGGAACGTTAAAGTAAAGACTTCCATCATCTGAAATGTAATATATTCCAGTTACTGTATACTTTTGATTTTAAATAAATAGTTCCTGGACAAAATCAGGATAAATTCAAGCAGGAATACTGCTGAGAGAAAATGTTTGTTCCTGTAACTGGAGTAGATTCTAGCTTTTATAGTGAAAAGTGAATATGTGAGCAATCAGATTCCTTGGCCATACCATCTTATGTGCAGCTTTTATTTAAACTATTTCTATACTTTCAAAACCTTGAAAAGAAGACATCTAGTTAGGGATTTGGAGAGGTCTTCCACATGTTCATACTTCTGGATATATTGTATGAATAGGGATTGTGCGCCTTGATTTTAATAAAAGTCTGGAAAGGGCAGAATGCTCGGGGTAACATGAAATTCCCCATTTATACCCCAGATACTAAAAAACCCAATTCAAATCTTCATATCTCTTGTGTAAAGTTGGATGAAGAGAATAACATAAATTTGGTGCCAAAGGTATGAAAAGGAAGAAAATTTTGTAAATGTGACAGATATTAATTTAGAGCCATAAAGTCTCGAGACCTTCAGAATTTATCTTCCATTTATAATCTTTCCTGTATAGTAAAAATAGTAACAATACCCACAATAGCAATAATATATCACACCTATGTTTTGTATTCTTCTGGAAGATTTGAGTGTTATACATGGATATTTTCTTCATTTTATCCCCTTAACAACAAACACCCAGTGAACTCATTGAAACTTCTTTTTTCTTACCCAAATCAAAGACAACCAATGGAGAGCTATTAAAAACAACCTTCCAACCAGGGGTGAAATGCTACTGGTTCGGACCAGTTCAGGTGAACTGGTAGTAAAAAAATGCTACTGGTTCAGATGAACTGGCATTTCCGATGATCAGCTGTACCGCACAATTTATATGAATCTAAATCGCGTGGCAAAGCTGTCCCCCCTTCGCTATTCTACTTATCTTAGAAAAGGCTTCTTTTTAAAAAATTTTTTTGAAAAATTAGATTTATATGCCGCCCTTCTCCGGAGACTCAGGGAGGCTTACAATGCGTTAAGCAATAGCCTTCATACTTTTGTATATTTTTATACAAAGTCAGCTTATTGCCCCCACAAACTGGTCTTCAATTTACCTACCTTAGAAAGGATGGAAGGCTGACTCAACCTTGAGCCTCGAACTTGCAATAATTGCAGACAGCTGAATGTTAATAACAGGCTATTTAGCCTGTTGAGCTATCTGAGGCTCTTAAGCCTTCTTTTTCAGTGCTGCGCAGTAGCGCCTGTGGTATGCCTGTGCGCAAAGCATGTGTTTAGCGTGCACCACATATACATGCGTGCAGCGAACTGGTAGCAGATCTGGAAAGATTTCACCACTGCTTGCAACCCAATTTTACCCTCTGTCCCCATGATGTTGGCCTTATTTTGTCTCCAAGCTGTAATTGAAGTATTGCATATTACTGTTCTTCATACTGCAAAATGCCAGGCAGTTCCAAAACATGCAGAGTGACAAAGTGTTAGAACAAGGCATTTTTATACTACCAAAGCTGAGATCTGTACAATTGTATTCTACGGAAAGTTTCAAAGGAAGGAAAGAGATAATCAGGTCTTTTATTGGTAGTGCTAATAGCTGTTCATTCAGAAGTCCTGTCAATCATTTCACCAAAATTGGATGCTGCTGCAATGAGTTGATGCCATAATGAATCTTTAGATTATTTGGGGATAACCAGCATGTCCCATGTCAGTTGTATTTTTTCATAAATCTTCTGTTAATTTGGGTAATATCTTGGCACTTAAAAATCAATCAAAAATCAAATAGTTTTTTTTCTATTTTAAACACCAAAGTAAACTTAACATATATTTCCCTATACTGTAGGTTTAATACATGGGATCAAAAGATATAATTGGATATCATCAGCAACTTTGGCATTTAGTTATCCAAAGCACCAACCAATAAAAGGGATATGGTACAAGCTTGGGTGCAGTTCCCATTAATATTTAGAGGCAAGAATTTCTCTGGGTAGTGCTCATCTGCTACAGAGTTCAGACAGAGCCTAGTATTACAGACACTTATTTCTCGCTCCTTTGCTTCTGTTTCAGATCACTTTCTATGAAGGCAAGAATTTCCAAGGATGCCGCTATGAGTCTGATAGGGATTGTTTGGATTTCCACACTGACTTGAGCCGTTGCAATTCCATCCGTGTAGAAAATGGTGTCTGGGTTGTTTATGAGCAGCCAAATTTTGCGGGAAACATGTATGTTTTAACCCATGGCGAATATCCTGAATATCATTGCTGGATGGGCCTGAATGATAGAGTCAGCTCCTGCAAATCCATTCAGTTGGTGAGTAGAATAGTTTTCTTTTCTAGAAACACTTCAGAGAAACACTATTTCTTTTTACAAAATATGGTTCTTCTTACTATATTAGTTCACTTCCAGTAAGCTTCCTGTGAAAGAATGTAGACCTGATCTTGGAAAAAGTAAATGGGAGGTGGGCAATGAACTTACAAGTCAGGAGAAAAGATTACTCAATCCTGAGAAAGAAGAAAGCCTTAGAATAATCCAATATAAAACAGGACACACACACACACACACACACACACACACACACACACACACACACACATATACTGGCACAGAAAAGTTGCCATATACATACAATTCATAACATATCATTGAAACACAATAATTTATGTTTAACACTAGCTGCTTTTATCTCCAGAATGTCGTTCAATTGCCTGACAGGTCAATATTTCCAAGTGAAGGACATCCTTTAGAAATCATGCAAAACATCTTGCTTAAATAAATAAAGAACTTATATTTGTAATAACCTTGGCTCAGAGAATTATTTATTTTTTTATCTTTTATTATTTTTAGAAATACCTCATGGCAGTGAACATGTCTAATATTCCCTCCTCCTATTTTCCTCACAACAACTCTGTGAGGTGGGTTGGACTGAGGGAAAGTAACTGACCCAAAGTCACCCAGCCTGAGGCCACTAGATCATGGGTCTCAAACTCACATCGTCACATTGTCACATGATGTATCACGACTTTTCCCCCTTTCTAAAACAGGGATGGGCATGGCCAGTGTATGACACATCCAACCCGCGGGTTGTGATTTTAACACCCCTGCACTGGACAAATCTGGCTTAATATAACATTTTAATACAGCTAATAGAAAAGAAAGTTGTATTTGAGCAATGAATGAAACAAAATAAAAAAAAGAAAAACTCAAGAAAAATATTAAAATATTCAATCAGAAAATTAAAAATGGTAAGAGACTTTTGAAATTTTTTTTTAAAAAATAGAGAAAATTCTAAAAGGGAAGAAAAATAACTAAATTTTACCATATTTCCAGAAGAAACATATGAAAATAAAGTGTAGGAATTCTCCCAAAACCAAGGAGTTCCACCTCCCTCTTGATTTAGTAAACTAATGGCAAGAAAGGGATTTCCACTTAATCAATAGTCTGCTAAATGATGATTGGGATTTTTGAGGCCCAAAACACAGGGCTGTACTTTACATTAGAAAACCTACTATAATGATATAGCCATCTGAAGAGATTCAGGAGTTTGGTTGGACTGGTGATTAGTTTGAAGAAAGTGTCCAATTTTAACTGAGTCTAGGATACATGCTATTTCTGTATGTTTCTCTCCCTAAAATTACAAAGTGTATAGTTTGCAGTTTTTCTATAGTGTGGAAAAAACAACTTACTCACATTGATTGTCATCAGTCTGTGCAATCCATGGGTGTTTGCATAAAGTGATGCTGAATTCTCTTTTCTGATTTTTCACCCTGCTACTGTTGATGTTCATCTCTAAAGGTCTGAATGTCCTTGGGAGACAAATGCCAGGAGAAATCAGTCTTACTGGCATTGTACATTTGGGACATCAATTGGTTTATAAAACCTTTTCTTTAATGGCTCTGTTTCTTCTGTTGGTGCACTTAAAGCTTCACTTGTTAACAATTCCATGCCATTTACAAAACTGCGATGCCATTCATCAATGGCTTTGAAAGTTATTCTCATGTGATCTGCTATTATGCTAACTGCTGATCTCAGTCTCACTGCATATATTAAAACCCCATAAATGTTGCTTCACGGAGTGCTATTTTCTCTACCATTTCATAAGCCTTCTTATTTCAGTTTCAGCTTTTTTACTAATAGTATTTACATTTTATAAGCTTACATTTTAGTATATAAACATCTGACAGTTTATTTTTTGCACCATACTTATCATATGCAGTTGACACTCCTGATTTTAATTTACAGTCAATTTTTAATTTACAAATATTTGCTCTTTTTCTTTGCTGCTCCCTCTCCTCCAGCCATATCTGATCAAATTTTACCTACAAATACAAATTTAAACACCAATATTTGTGGCCATTCACCTAGAACTCAAACTGAAGCAGTTGAGAAGCATGTAAATTTTTAAAGGGAAATATGGAACATTGTCCAGACTGTTTCAAGTTCATTGGATTTTGTTGTTGGGCAAAGTCCAATATAACTTAAAAACTATAGCCATTACATCTGAAGTCTGTTAAATTGAGGATCATAATACTGAGGATCTAATGTGTGTGTGTGCGCATGTATGTGTGTATATATTACTTCACCATTCACTTATTTGTTTCTTTTAAGACAGTATAGATCTAGTTAGATAAATACATTTTTCTGTGGTCCCTTAATAAGACCACAGCAATAATAACAATAACAATAATAATCCCACATGACAATAGTTTGTATATACTGTCAGAGGACAACGTTTGTAAATCAGTATATATTAATTTTACCACACCAAAAGTTTGTGTAAATTTAGAGCTTTTTATCGGTCAAAATATTACCAAATTCAAGATTCTGGTAAGTTAATACAGAGATTCTGATAATAATACAGAAGCATTATAAGATAGCCCTGAGAATCTAATACAACTTAGAGCAGTTTTCCCCAATAAGATACTCTCTAATTTTGTTATAGTGAAAATGATCATATAGGTTCCACTGTGACAGAAAAAAATGGAGGCCACCTGCAGTTAATTACAATGTAGTTTTATAACACTTGCCATTGGTGATGAACTTTTATTGATCATCACATCACATTGTAATATATAGCAGAAATGTTGCTGAAATTACAACATTTATAAAATATAATGAATATATGTATTCATTCAGTGGTGTAATGTATAAATCTCCAATTGCAAGGTATTATTTGTGATAATGAATAGTTTCCATTTTACACCACATTTAGCAAACTTTATATTCTCTCTCTTCTTTATTACAGACTGGTGGAGACAAATATCAGATCCAGCTCTTTGAGAAGGGTGACTTTAATGGTCAAATGCATGAATCTGCAGAGGATTGCCCTTCTGTGATAGAGAAGTTTCACCTGCCAGAAATTCATTCTTGCAAAGTTCTGGATGGGGCATGGGTTTTCTATGAACATCCCAACTTTCGTGGCAAGCAGTATTTCCTGGAGAGAGGAGAATACAGTAAACCCATGGAGTGGGGAGCTACAACCCCACTGGTCCAGTCCTTCCGCCATATTGCAGAATAATAAATTGCATGGAGTCTGAAGCTGATATGATAGAGACTTGATGCCATACTTGTGGGCTTCATGCTGCCTGTCATTATTCGTGGTATATGTGTCCCTTTGAGTGATCCTTTAAAGGAGATGACTAATCTCTGCACTGCTATTTTGGAAAGATAATTAAATTTATTTAGCATCAAAATCAGAGTGAGACTGATCTTTTTAACCCTGTTTCATATCTCCTTAGTTATGGTTTATAGCACTGTTCCTCAACTTTGGCAACCTTAAGCTGTATGGATTACAACTCCCAGAATTTCCCAGCTGCTGGCTGGGGAATTCTGGGAGTTGAAGTCCATACAGTTTAAATTTGTCAAGGTTGAGAAACACTGGTTTAGAGAAAAGATAATAATATGGTTAAAAATGAGAAGTGTGTGTGTATTTGAAAATTTTGTTAAGGATCTCCTTTCCTGAATAATTCAAACACTGGTTTAATAGACAAGAGAATAAGCAAAATCACTCTGAGGAAGCTTTCTCAGACGCCCTCCTAATTTTCTGAGCACAAAAGTCCAAGAAGAGGTTGCTTTCTTTCACATTGGCAGCTCCAATGTCCCCCTTCTCTTTATGTTTAATAATATAGATGGATGTACAGATGTATATAACAATCACAACCCCGCTTTTTCCTCCACATATTCAGCCAATACTAGAGAGGACATAAAAGCCATTTGAAGAAAAAAAACAACAACACACCTCTTTAGGGCAGCTTTCTCCCTGATGGTGTCCTGAAGATGTATTGTGGAATCTGAGGCTTGAAATATCACATAATATAGAAATTCTCAGGATGGAGTTTAGCCAAACAGTAGATTTATGTACAATAGTTAAATATGGAGAAAATATAAATAAAAGATAAACTAATAAAGGAGAATACTTGTACCATGGAGTTGAAATAAGTGGTCCTTGGTGCTCTCTGAGCTTGCTAGTTTTCTTGCAGATGTTTCATTACCCAAAATAGAGTTTGGGTAATGAAACATCTGCAAGAAAACAAGCTCAAAGAGCATCAAGGACCTCTCAAAAGATAAAGTATTATCTCCAGGACATCTGCTTAGTCTCTATAATTGGAACCTAATACTTAGTCAATAATTTGGGATACAACTAATAGAAAAACAAATATTTCATACTTATACTAGCTTTCTTGAAAAATAGAAAAAGAAAACTTCAGTTCCTTTCACCAATAAATGCTTCTTGTACACATGCTGGGGTGGGAAAGAAATTTGAGATTTGTCTCCTTTATTCTGTAACAAAATTTTGGAATTAAGTTCATTTATTTATTTGGGAACATTGTAAGCTCATTTAATTCACTCAACCTGTAGTAAAATTATCTATGATTAAGGGGTGTTCATATTTTCACTGAAATCAATACAATTATAGCTGCTATTTCCAATCAAGGCTGAACATTTTTTTCTCTGCCCCACCCTTCCCCAATCTATAGGTTCATTATTTTTTTTATTCCATACAGTTGTGTTCCATTTCTTTGCCACCAGATGTCGTCCATTTCCTTCTTTCCTTAACTGGAACAATTTATGAAATGTTTGGATAAACTCATTCTGTTTCCCCCCCCCCCCCCACATATATTATGCCTCAAGTCCTAGAAAATAACAAATGTTGATTTTGTTGATCCATTTTCTATGCTGGGGACTCCAGGGAACTTCTGCATTTTTTGCATAACAAGCAAGGGAAAGGGGACTTTTGATAATGATATTCAGCACATAAACTGTGCACTTTTATTACATGGGCTTTGCAGACTCCTCTGGTTTGATGTATGAGGTTATTAGGAAAGTATGAAGCTGGGTATGTGATGCTTGTCAGGAGCTACAACAACACAGCTTCTATGAAAACACTACTGATTAGGGACAGGCTGAGTAGGGAACAATCCATGCAAGAGAGAGAGAGAGAGAGGGAGAAAGAGAGACTGAGACCGGCAGGGGAGGAGAGATTGGAACTAAGCTTCAATCTTGCTGAAGGATAGAAATCAGTGGAAACACTATTAGTGTGTTAATCTTTAAATTGTTACAAGTCTCTCTAGGCTTTCTCTACTTGCACTAACCATGACACAGTTATATTCCAGAAACCTTCTTTATTTCATCAGTGTCTCTGCGATACGGCCTTCATTTTGTCCTCAACATACTCCTTGGATTAGTAGTTTTTGTGTTTAACCACCTAGGTAGGCAAAAAGCCAAGGTAACTTTACCATGGGTATAATCTGGCAATTTTGTTGGGGTTGTAACTACGTGATCCTATGGTATGAGATTAGCCTGACAATTATTGGCCACTCGGGCTAGGATGGACATATCCTTTCCTTCCAGTTCAAGAATAGCAATTCTGCTCTGATCAATGGGGGAGTCTAGACCTTTCAAATTGTTCTCCAGGGAAGTTGGAGTGAAGAAGACAGACCTTTACCATTTCATTGTATAACATTACCCATACCTGTCAGCTGTTTTTGGGTTGCTTTGAAATATGGAATTAATACTCTTATGGAAGTGCACTCAGCCTGTTTTCAGCTTTTTATGGGCAATAAATAAGGATAACACCATTCAACAGTATTGTGCTTTTTGAAGGATAAAGATTGGCAACAGGGGCAACAAATGATCTGCCAGTTCAAGGACTAGTAATTGCACTTTTAATCTGCTGTGAAGAATGCCGCTTTGTTTCTTCTGCAATAGACTAACAAGGTTGTCTACTTTCTGGAGTTACAATAACTCATTGGATTCTAGTCTCCTATGACAAAGTGAAATGATTTAGGCCATGAGAAATGCCATGTTGGCATTTAAAGTGAAGAGCAAAATGGCTGATCATTTGGGTGATAGGGAACAGTTTAACCCAGGGATAAATAACCTGCACTAGCTAGATAGCCTCACATTAAGTTCTCAAAGCAATCTACAATGTGATACTAACTTTTAATTTTAATGTGACAGTAGTGGAGTAATTATGTTAATGGTATTAATTTAATGACAAATAAGTTTTGACCCAGCCACGTCAGTTTTTAGAAGGATCTCTTGCATGTCATGTAAAGGACAAATGGAGAACTCAAATGGAAAAAGGCTGTCTACCACTGTTTTACACCATGCCTTTCAGTTGATTTGAAACTGGTCTAGCAATGCAAGATAGATCATGTAATATGTATAAAGTGTCTGGGCTGGATTAGAAATATCAACTACACTCTCAGGTACAGATGAGTGATGAAAGTCTTCTGAATCTTTCTACTTAATCAGCAGTCAGCAACCACTGCTGATTTCCCCACATGTATTTCATGTGAAAAGAGAAATCTTGAATAGCAGCAGCAGAATAACTGTTTTCTATTTGACCCTGTTGGGCGCTTGTCTTCCATTTTGGGTCCTATTCAATGCCACAAATCTAATATGGGGGACTAGGATGCCAGATGCAACTGTCTCAAGAATGAAAAAAGGACTCAAAAGTATTCAGTTTATATTTTACAAAAGATTCCCCATTTCAAGGACAGGGTGAAGAAGTAGGAAATTGCATCATTTCTTTGCACCTATGAGCTGTTTTGATCACTAGGGCAAATGGTGAGAGATAAAGAGAAGGATCATCAATGATGTTCCTGTATCTGTTTGTCATCTATTTTTAGTTAAATCTCTCTCTTAAACACAGAGACAGAAGTGAATTTGTTATCTTTTTCTCTTTTATCCTTCTCTAGCTTCAAGATACATTTTAAAAATCTCCATATGTTTCTTAATCTAATTTTTATTTCAGATATAATGAATTCACTGACAGCTGGTTAAGTTCATATTCTTCATCAAATAAAAACGTATTATGAGTATTTTTAATGGAATATTCTGCTACTTAATTACTCACCGTTCTTTCAGAAATCTGCTTATGTTCAGAAGCATATCCTCTAATAAGGCTCCTGCTGAATTCAAATCTCTAAAAAATGAAAAGTACAGAAAAATGTGACTCCTTCATACTACTGAAGAATCAAGCTGAGAAAATTTTGTTTTGTTAGCTCTTCATGAAGAATTTGGCTATGTATGGCCTGAACGAGATAGTAATTAGACAGTATAGCACACCTCACTTTTTGTAGAAGAGAGGTAGTGCTGGAGGGAAAAAATTAAGGATGTCATCAGCTTAGAGTCATTACCATGCCACAAATGATCCAAGTCCAATCCTACTTCAATTATGTTGACCTTTATCTGGAGCTAATTTAGTATTGAACTTCAGTTGACTAGATTCTTGTGTATAGGCTTGAACATTGAATCTTTGAACTGCAACTTAATGTATTGTTTTGACCAGTGGTGGGATTCAAGTAATTTAACAACCGGTTCTCTGCCCTAATGATTTCTTCCAAAAACCAGTTTGCCAAACTGCTTTGAAAGTTAACAACCAGTTCTCCCGAAGCGGTGTGAACTGGCTGAATCCCACCACTGGTCTTGACCAGGTATGTCAAACTCACAGTGTCACAGCAGCATCACATGATGTATCATGACTTTTTTCCCTCTTTGCCAAACTGGGCATGGGCGTGGCCAGCATGTGATACATTGAGCCCTCGGGCTGCGAGTTTGACATCCTGGTCTTGACCCTTTGCTCCTGATACCTTTACTACAATTTGATGAAAAGGACATTATTCTATGGGAAGAATAATACTGTATTAGGTTGATGAATTTACATATCGTATTTTATATACCGGTAAGTCAGCCAGACAGCTTGAACATGGAAGATAAAGGAAAGTAGATAACTAAACCAGAATTGAATTTTACAAGATCCAATTCTATCATTTCCAATTGGAAACAGAGGAAATGTTTTACTTATCGAGTGACTGAAGGACATGCTGTGAAAAGCTTTGCTGTTTGTATCATATCTAGATTTACCTTTTTTTTTGCCTTAAGAACCTCAAGAAGATTAGTTTTGTGACATCCTTTTCTTAAAACTTTGATAAAATTGCAATAGGAAACCAGCAGAAGTCCATTATTCAGTTTGTCAAATTTGAATTGAAGCTGGTAATCAAAGTAAGATTTTAACTTAAAAATACTATTTTTTAATTTTCTAATTTACTGTCATGATTACTATAACTGTTAAATATTTTTCTAGAAGCTCAGGGTAGTATAGGTCTTCTCCTTGCTATCTTTTATTTTTCCACCAATTACCTTAAATACTAAGTTGGCCTAATTTTAAAGTTGAATGTGAATGGGAATTCAGGTTTAGGATGAATTCTCCAACCACTTTAACAAATTCAAAACTGAAAATGAGACTATTACATCTAATAGCTTCCTATTTGGGATTTGAGAATTCTTGGCAATTTGTGTGGCATTTAATTTTTTGTTTTGTTTTCTTCTAGGAAGCAATTGATTTTCAGGGAAGTAGCTCAGTATCCCAATGTTAAATGTGAAATTACTTTGAATAAAGAAAATTATAAATAAATCACAGTTCGGCCTATGGCCACTCACAGATTATTGAGGCATGCAGATTTTGTAAGCCCCTTGTGCTTTCCACCTGGGTTTTCCAGATAAGTGCAGCCAGAGCAGACAAGACACACATCCCTGGTTAATAGCTGGGTAATGATTAGGGACACACAAAAATCACTGAAGCAAAGGGATCTTTGGAATATACAGAGATCCAGTGAATTTAAAGAAACAGCAAAACTATATTGATTACAATGTACATTAGCTCTTTCACACACGCCCACATACATTCACATCCTTCTTAATTACCGTATTTTCTGGTGTATAAGATGACTGGGTGTATAAGACGACCCTCCTCAGAGCCATTTAAGGCTCGTCAGAGCCTTATGGGCTGGTCTGCCTGGTTACAGGAGAATGAGACCCGGAGTATAAGACGACCCCCGACTTTTGAGAAGATTATTGAGTGTTAGAAAGTAGTCTTATATACAGGAAAATACAGTAGTTGCCAAACACTAGCTAGAGGGATGGAAGCCACAAAGTCTGGGTCCAAATAGGATTCAAGGAATGGGTGGGCTTCAGTACCCTTTTCTATTCTCTAAAGTTCTTGCTTTGGTGATTTACAGGATTTGCAGTTACTCTTGCCTTGTTAATTTACAAGTCTGGTAGCTGTTGAAGTGGGTGGGGGGAAGGGTTTATATGTAGAGGAATTCAACTTCCTTTATCTGGTTCAAGTGATTAGCTCCCCCCCCCCCGCTTCCTTATTAACTTATTTCTTTCTTATCTCCCTCCAAGAAAGGATCTTGAAACACATTCCTGTTTTTTATCCTCTTTGCTTGCATGTCTGTTTTATCTTTAGTTATGACATCTTCAGCTGCTCACACTACATCAACTGCAGCTTCCGCTGACCAATCCAATGACTCTTGTTCTAGTACTACTATCAAAACAACAAGCTTGCCCAAGCTCTTATGCGTTATATCACATGTATGCAGTGGTGGGATTCAGCCAGTTCGCACCACTTTGGGAGAACCAGTTGTTAACTTCTGAGCAATTTGGCAAACTGGTTGTTGGAAGAAATCATTAGGGCAGAGAACGGTTGTTAAATTATTTGAATCCCATCACTGCATGTATGTCTTGACAGCAAAGCAAAGCTCATCTATGTAAATGGAAGCCAGATCAGACTGAACTGTGGAAGCCATTTTGTTTGCCTGTTGTATTTGTCCTATATTTGCATTTCCTTTGAGTGCCCTTTTATTGGATTGCTTGATCTCTCTAGCACCAAAATGCAATTATCAAAGTTCCTTTTTCTCCCCTCCAAACAGCTTTTGCCCTCTGGTAAATATCACATTGTGCCCCAATGTTGGCAGGTAATACGAATAACAATAAAATGTAGTCAGTATTTTAGCGGAAGGGGGAAATTTAGATTACTTTTTCCAGTGGGGGCTCCCTCATTGGAGCAGGGCAAAGTACATATGGATATGAGCTACAGACAGAGAGCAAGCAATAGGAACTGCTTAGCTGATACCTTGCCTTGACAGCTAATTTCCATTTTTCAGTATCAGGGGGTCTGTTCCAGTAATTGGCATGCAGATTGTGTCTGATGGGCCTGTTAGACAGAAGAAAAGAATCTGCTAGTTAGAATAAGCCAACCCCAGGCTGATGGATGGGGCAGAAGGAGGTCATTCCAGAAGAGAATATATATGTAGGTATATGTACACACACTCTGCCGAGGAGGTGTATAAAAATTCACACTCCAAGCTCTCTCCTTCGCCCTGTCTCCATTTATCCTGCAAAGTCTAATTTATCATGTTCCATTGAGACAAACCTAGCTGCCTTCCTCTTTCCTTTTTTCCACCTTTAAGGGATATTTGATAGAAGCTATTCTTGGTTTCAATAACAAGACAGTGGGGCAAAAAAGAAATTAAAATGGTGCCATGGTGCATTATCAGCTCAAGATTTTCCAGAATTGGTCCCCTTGTTAATTACACGGGCAGAAATAATTTCTTTTCTCCATTACTCTTAATCCACTGGGCAGGCAGAAAGCTGTAACAGAATCTTGGTATTTGTATTTATTTCCTTTATTTAAATCATTGTTTAAAGTGGTTTTTAAAACTTTGGATCTCTTCCAGTATTCAAATTCACTGAGCTAGAGAAAGTTAGACTGAAGGCTGATGTGAGTTTTGTGAATGTTTACAGGAAGTACTGTGGAAAAGTTATCACCAATATTATTTTTTCCCAGTCTGTCACTGCCTCTGGTCAAAACGGCCTTCCAAGTTTCTGTAACACTGTGATCTATACACGGAAAAGAAGCAATCAGCAAGATAACACTTTATGGAATTTATGGAATTTAAGTTTTGTGGTAAAGTAGCAGGCATTGCCTGCTTCTGCACTATTAGTCAACTGTGCTCAAGATAATCAACAACTTTAAAGCAAGGATTGGCTCTGATGCAGTGGTGAAATGCAAAATTTTTTACTACAGGTTCTGTGGCCATGGCTTGGTGGGGGGTGTCATATGACTGGGTGGGTGTGGCAACTTTTTTTTCTTTTTAAAGCATTTTTTACTACCTATTCGCCCGAACAGGTAGTAAAAAAATGCTTTAAAAAAGTAAAAAAAAGGTTCCGACGATCATGCGGTGCATCTGATTCAGTCAATGTCAATCAGCTGTGCCGCACGATCGTCGGAATCTTTTATTTTTTACTTTTTAAAGCATTTTTTTGCTACCGGTTTGCCCAAACTGGTAGTTTTTTATCACTATTGGTTCGCCCAAACAGGAGCAAACCGGTAGTATTTCACCCCTGCTCTGATGGATATATGAAGACAGCCCAGTTATAAAGAGCTGGACTGTGCCACTGCATGTTGCAGAATAGCCCTGGAATACAGTGTTTGGATTTAGAGGGGAAGATGTAAATCAGCTTCAGTTTAATGGATAATTGGTGCTGGACTGATCCCATTTCAGGAAAGTTGCCTATAATTCTTTATTTAACAGACACAGGAATGTAGTGTGGGAATTTTTGATTAGCCAAAACCCAAGAATGTTGTATCTGCCTACCCTTATAAAGGCAAGAGACTCTCCACCTATCTCATGCTTTCTTGGTCCATTTATTGTCAAAACTAGAAGTAAAAAAAAATAAAAATGGAAAGATTTATTGTTCCAGAGAACTAATATTTTTCTTGAGAATTGATACTCTGAAGAAATGATAAAGGACAGCTAAGCTTTGCTTCCCTTTATCTCTGGGATACTGAGGATGTAAGTAAAACCCTGATTTCTTTCTTCCACTGTTTCTTTGAGGCACAATGTTAGATATCTTCACGATCCCTCCCTCAGTGTTAGCATTATTGAATGTGAATGTCGGGCTCCTGTATAAAATGCTAAAACCTGAATGAAAGGTAGGCTGGCCGAGTTCTCAGATATGGAAGCGGGCTTGTCTGCAAAAGGATCATTATCATAGATCTCTCTCACTTTCTTCAGTGTCCTTCCTTTATGTTTGTGACCTTTGAACTTGATTGTAATCTTCATTCAAGAGAGGGCTACACCAGTAGGGGGTTTTAATTTCATTTGCTACTGGTTCGCTCATGGGCGCGCACGTGCACAATACTTCTGTGCATGCGCCGAGATGTCCGTGCAGGTGGGCGGAGCCTCCCGCCACTGCTGCTACTGGTTCGCTGGATCTGGGGCAAACCAGTAGTAACCCACCTCTGGGCTACACCTGTGATAAAAAAATACCCTGGTTTACAGATCATGGGCACCGAGGACCTCTGCATCAGTGACATGCCAGTTATGTATCCTGATAGATGGGTAAATCTGGATTTCTAAGTACCCATCTGTATTCATCCCATCTCACATTATCTCATTTTATGAACAGTGTTTGGTAAGCTGTTCTTTCCAAAAGACAATGCTTAGTACAGTGTACTGTATCCTCTAATTGCATCCTAAGTACAACAGAAATAAATTCAAAATATAGCAGCTCAAGGCTGAAATAAAAAAGTAATCCCCACATACCACTATAGCAGGTGAGGCAGAGCAGTCACTTCTTAAAACTTACCATCTTCCAGGCAGGGGCTTGGCAATAATTCCAAATATTTAACCTTTACTTCAGGAATAAACTTACGTGGCAGAAAACCCTCAGATCCTACTTGGCTACATTGTTTGTATCATTACAAACAATTATTTGCTCTCTGCAGTAGAAATATGTTAAAAACCTTTATTTTCAAGTTCCAGAGTTAAATTCTAGGCTTCCTCCTACCCAATCTTCTGAGTTAATAGTTCCTTGGAGTTTTGCTTACAGATTTGTTTTTTTTATCAATAGAGTTTGCCACTAAGTATTATCTCAAACAATGTTCCATGCGCCTTTGGCATTTAGTCATGCCGGCTATAATACCACAGAGATATCTTCGGACAGCTCTGGCTCTTTGGCTTTGAAATGGAGATGAGTGCTGCCCCCTAGAGTCAAGAATCACTAGCACATATGTACAAGGGGAACCTTTACCTTTATTATCTCAAATGACAAGGGTGTGGCACTTTTTTCAAGGTACCTTTCCCAACGACCTCTCAATTTACCCACTGTCTATTAATCAGTTGGCTTGGGTCCAAGCCCTGGTCCCAAAGAGTGGCAGACCCATGTTCCAAAATAGCCTCCACTATTGGTATGGTGGAGGTGTTGTGAGGAGTATTGGACTGTCTCCTTTCAATTTATCAATGACTTGTTACTTAGACTGAAAGTAAAGAGAACTTAATTTTATCATAGTGCCTACCGGTGTATATCTCAAACTCATATGCATTCAAGGAATGACAGTGCTGACAACGAATGGCCATTATTTGAAGCACCCAAAAGTACCTGCCCCCACAAGGCAATAACAGTGATAGAAACAGCAGAAAGCCTACAACAACCTCCTCTGGGAGAGAGCCAGCACCATACTTCTAACACAACTCAGCTCTCTTTCCAGTTGAAACTGACCATGTCAGCATGCTAGACCTATCCCCGAAGAAATGTCTTTTATTCTGCTCTCTTCAGCACAGGGGATTTTTCCAAGAGTTCTAAATCCATGTTCTACAAATAGATCTGGTGCTCTTTCAGAATTACATTAATCCAATATATATAGGGAGTCTGTTTAAAGCCAGGTTGTCGCTTCTGTCAGTCATCATGTGACAGCATCTCCCCTGCAGTCCAACCCATTGGAGCGGTCATGCAATCTTCACCATCTGGAAGGGAGGGGGCATCACTGCAATAATTTCAGTGGCTGATAGCTGTTGGGCAGATCCCAGATCTTGACCATATCAACCTTAATGAGTGGATCATTTGTAGAGCAAGAATTGGGTCATTAAAAGCAAAAAATAAAATAAAATAAATAAAAATCCTTAAAACTGGGTATGCTAAAATGAATTCAAGCTGTCTCTATGATATGTTGGGAACAAGATGAAAGTAATGACATGCAGATATGCCCTTTAATACTGGTTAGAACAGCATCAAATGTCCTTAATTAATAGTCCTTAATAGTACTATATCCACATGGAGAGAAGTAAGCAGTGGGTTACCATATGGCTCCGCCTTAGGCTCAGTACTCTTCAATATCTTCATAAATGACTTAGATGAAGGAATAGAAGGGGAACTCATCAAATTTGCAGATGACACTAAACTGACAGTAAAAGCCAACACCCCAGAAGACAAGTTCAGGATCCAAAAAGATTTTGACAAATTTGAACAATAGACCCTATCCAACAAAATTAATTTTAATGTGGAGAAAAGCAAAGTTTTACATTTAGGCAGGAAAAATCAAAGATATAAGTACAGATTAGGCGAGAACTGGCTCAAAAGCACTAACTGTGAGAGGGACTTGGAGTCCTAGTGGATGATCACTTGAATATGAGCCAGCAGTGTGCAGCAGCAGCCAAGAAAGCTAATACAATCCTGGGTTGTATAAGCAGAGGCATAGAATCAAGGTCACCTGAAGTATTAGTACCGCTTTATAAAACCCTAGTACGACCACACCTGGAATACTGCAACCAATTTTGATCACCAGACTACAAAAAATATGTTGAGACTTTGGAAAAAGTTCAGAGAAGAGCAACTAAGAAGATCAAAGACCTGGAGACTAAAATATATGAAGAACTTCAGGATCTGGGGTTGGCTAGTCTAAAGAAAGGAAGAATTAGGAGTGACATGATAGCAGTATTATAGTATTTGAGGGGCTGCCACAAAGAAGAGGGAGTCAAATTATTTTCCAAAGTGCCAGAGGGCAGGACAAGAAGCAATGGTTGTAAACTAATCAAAGAGAGAAGCATGCTGGAATTAAGGAGAAACTTCCTAACAGTGAAGACAATTAAGCAGTAAAACAGTTTGCCTTCAGAAATTGTGGATGCTCCATCACTGGAGTTTTTTTAAGAAGAGACTAGATAGTCATTTATCTGAAATGGTATCTCTTGCTTGATCAGGGGGCTGGACTAGAAGACCTCCAAGATCCCTTCCAGATTCTATTCTATTCTATTCTATTCTATTCTATTCTATTCTATTCTATTCTATTCTATTCTATTCTATTCTAAATATGGATTAGTTTATCTGCTTTGAAATTTTATTATCCCAAAGTAAATTAGATAAGTGCTTTTTATTTTCAAATAACCAGCAGATGGCACCAAAGGCATAGTTAAGCTCTCCATCCATTAAACTGAGCAACTTCCCTTGAGAATTGTCTTTTCCCATCACTTTTGAAAAGCCAGTCAGATACTATTTTTAAAAGTTTGCTAAATAAATACCTTATTTAGGAGGGAGGAGGAGGAGGAGGAGAAGGAAATATTGGTTATGCTTTACTAATATCAAAACGTAAAATTTCAAGTTTAACAGCATTTAAATGAGAGAGTCAGATAACCTAAGATTCTTAATATAAAGTTGATGATTTAAAGTTGATAATTGGTAAGAAGTGATAATTCAAATCAGCTAACTTTAACAATTAAATTTAACCAACACAATTAAACAAAAGTGTGGTGCTTTTATTTAAGTGTTTTTAATCTTGATGTTGACATTTTTAAAAAGAACTGTAAACTGCTGTCCTTTTGTTTTATCCTGTATGCCACAGGCCTATTACCCTCCCAAGCAGATTCTAATATTTGAAGTGGTTATTTTTTACAAGCAAGCAACTCTTTATATGAGGAGAGAATGTCACTTTTTCTGTGATCAGAAAACTTACAACCATGATTCTACAGAAAAAAGTGAATGCATGAATGAGACTGTGAAGTTAATTTCTTGATGCTATTTTGGGGTGGCCTTTAGTGATGACGTATTTCTTAAAACAGCTTGTTTAGTGAAGACCAACTTACCGGTATACTCATTACTCACAAAACTTTAGTTCAGCGCTACATTATCATGTAATCATTCAATTACAACCTATTCCAATACTGAATTTTCTTGTGGGATTACATGCTTCATCAGGGCCAACTATTACTTTTTTCTTGTAAGAGGGAAAGTCACTCTCTTGTAAATATGTACATATGAAACAGGTAAAATATATAACACAAAACTCAGGAAATGTGCCATGTGTGATGGTTTAAAATCTATTTGGGAATGCTTCCAATTATGAAAATTTGAAAATAAATTGTTTTCTAGTTTGTAGCTTAGGATCAAAACTGTTGGGTGGAGTTTTTCTTTAGATTTTTAAAATCTTGCCTTTATAGGTGAGTTTAGCTGAGAGAAACTGACTACCCCAAAGTCACCAAGCTGGCTTTAGACTGACTTTGCATGGAACGCATTTTAAGCTAGGCATTTTTTTTTTTTGCCTCTGCTGATGGAGTCCTGCAATGAAGTACAATTTTTGTGGTGATTTAGTTCAGATGAATGGCTGTTCAGAGCTGTCAACATGTGAATGTCATCTCAAGAAGTCCCCTTATGGTGAATACAGCTATTTGTCTGATGTTTTAATCAAATGACAAACAAATTGAGATTGTTTGCAAATTACTGTGATATTGTAATTAATCACTATTGCTGTTATGGACCATTTACCTTCTGGTGATCCTTTCTGCAAACTACACTGTACAGTAATTTTGTTCCACAAAGTTACACACGGAGGTGCTGCTATCTTTATCTAACTCATAGAGGAACACAAAGGTGATACATGATCAGATGCAGGAGACCATACTAGATACTGTGTTCCCTAATATTAAGGTTTATATTAATAGTTTAAAGGAAGCTATCCTCTTGGAGAGGACAATGAGGAAGCAGTCAGTGGATACGATGTGCTTATGCTTTGCAAAGTGAAAATAGATTTGCAAACAGAGAAGCAGGATTTCTCCCCAGCGTTCTCTCTGTTGCTAAAGTTTAAAAAGAGAGGAGTCATGGCAAGATGGGGTAAGGGAAAAAATGCTCGGGCTGATTTATTTATTTGTACTTGGAGGCTGCCTAACTCAAGACACTCTGGCTGGCATTGTTTAATTAAAATAAGAAAACCATAACCCAAGAAAAAGTCTGGGAAGTATAGATTAACACCCACCCTCGCACTAGGCCGGGGACAATAGCCAGGCCTGCAGAGATTTTTGGAATGTCATCCGAGTGAGAGCCTTAGGAGTCTCTGAGAGGAGGGTACTCCAGAGGACAGGTGTTGTGGCAGACTAGGTGTTTTCCTAGGTGGCATTTTTTAATTGAAGAAATGGAGATTGCATGTATTTTGCCTGATTTCATTGGATGGGCAGAAACTCCCAGGGTAGATGGTCCTCAGATAACCAGATCCTATGCCATGAAGGGCTTTACAGATGATAACCAGTGCCTTGAATTGTGTCTAGAAACAAACCAACAATCAGCATGGCTTGCACTGGAACACGAACCATGGCACATCTATCACTGCCTATCCTACCATATTCTGAATAAACTACAGTTTCTAAGTGGTCTTCATAGGACAGCCCATATAAAATGCATTGCAATATTCCATTTCTGAAGGAACTAGGGCATGAATGACTATCTGGAGGGGCTCACAATCTAGGAAGGAAAAGGCACAATTTGTGTACCAGATTTCTTGCCTGGCCACAAATGCTATCTACTTCTCAAGCAGAAGCTGTGAATTCAGGATGATCTGATATTGTGTACTAATCTTGAATGGGGAAGTTCTCCCTCTTCAAGATTAAAGATGAGATCCCCAAATGAGGGGTCATGGGTATAACTTGTCTTCCCCATCAGTAATGACTGAAATTGACCCCGTTAAAGAAAGAAAGCCAACATTAAATGGTGCCCCCTACAGTTGGTCCTGATGGATTCTGTGGCTAACAATATCAAAAGCTGCCAAGGGATGAAGGGGCGCAAGAACAAATATACACCTTCATCCTGGCTCTATCAAAGATTGTCAGATATGATCACTGCTGTCTCTGTAATTTACCTCAGCCAAAAACTCAATTGAAATGAGTCTAGGTAACCCAGTTCCTCCAAAAAGCTCTGCAGTTATTGTCTGAGTACTTTCTTAATAGCCTTTCACAGAAACGGAAGCTATGTTGAAGACTAGATTATAGGTGTCCAGAATTGTTATGACCAGTGAGGGCTTTTTGAGGAGGAGACATGCATTGTACCTTCAAGTCAAAAAAGTCTGCCCTGATCTTGAGGAAAGAGACATGGACCAAGCAACTAGTCACTTCTTGGATTCTCTTAACAATCCAGGAAGAATAGGGACCTAATGAATAGATGTCTGGAATGCATTGGCTCTAGGATCTTGTCCACATTATCAGTAATCACAGATTCAAATTCACTCTACTTAACACAACAAGGTCATGTTCCATACATCTTAATTGTACTTGCCCAGTTGAATCTGATTTTGAGCAGATCCAAGGAACTTTAAAAGTAGCATCAAAATTCTTTACGGCAACCCTGTAGATATTCCTATGGCCCACCTCTACCCATCAGCTCTCAGTAAACAAAGCTGCCAGATGGTCATCACTGAACATAATAAACCGGAAAATCTTCAACAGGAACATTTCACATCGAATCATCTGCAAAACAGAGCTTCACCCTTATTGCAACAATGTGGCACCAAATATCTGTCTTTCATCTGGTTCATTTTGCCTTCCTTCAATGGTGATATAGGAATTTCCTCTGGTACTTCATCTCCCTTAGAGAACACCTTCTTAGAGAATCAAGGTGAACCCTGAGATTGATGCACAGACTAAGGCTGCTGCATAGGGGCAATATGACTCAAAGATTGTACCACTCATTCCACTCATCAATTCCAGTCTGCAACCAAGGCCTCAGCTGAATGAGATCCTCGGGAAAAAGTCAACCTTCCTTTTGAATTCCACATGGTTTATAACGTCTGGGACAGATTGATCTCATAGAACTGATAATACTGGCAAGATGAATTTGAATTTTTTCTAATGCTTTGAAAAGCCTCTGCCAATCAGGAAACTAAGCTGGGATCGTCAGAGAGGCATTTTAAAAAATACTGGGAGTATTTTTTTAACTCAGCTGGGAATTGCCAAAGACTTTTCAAAGCATTTTTTTTACCACCTCTTTGGCCAAGAGCTTGCAGAAAAAAATGCTTTGAAAAGCCTCTGATGATCCCAGATGAACCGTGCAATCATCAGAGGCTTTTATTTTACTTTTAAAAGCATTTTTTCTTTGGAAGAGTTTGTAGAAAAAATGCTTTTAAAAGTAAAAAAAAAAGCTTCTGATGATCGCGCAGCTCAGCTGGGTATGGGAGTGCGTAGGGATTTTTGCAACCGGTTGCTACCGGATCGAGTGATCCGGTCCAAACCGGGAGCATTTCACCCCTGTATTTAGGGTATCTTTCCAATGTTTCCTATTTCCAATAGGATTACAGTGTTTCTGAGTTAGGAGTTTGAATTATGTTTTTAATAATTCTGTTGTGAAACAAAATAATGTATTTAATATGAATGTTCTGACTTATTTAAATTATTATTATTTGTACTTAGCTTGTAGAACAAAGCAGAGTATAATGCTCTGCAGCTTCAATCAAATAATAAATTAACTAATTTGAAGGTGGACAGCTGGATGTAAAACCAATGATTATTTTTTTACTAGCCCTAACCATGTATTGGCAGAAATGGTTAGTGTATGAAGGGGATACATAATGTTTATTTGTTTATACAATTTATAAGCTCCCTGACTCTGGATCACTTACAGTTAAATCTAAAAAAATAATAATCAGAAAACTCAAAAAAAAGAATCACAAGGGGCACATCAAACAATATATAATTCGAAAAGAAAACCATGCAACAGGGCTCACTCTTCATTGTGCTCCAGACTGTGGGAAAACAAGTAGATCTCTAATAGATTCCTGAACATCATCAAAGGGAGAGGCATTAATCTTTAAGTTACCTTGAGGTAAGGTAATTTTAAAACTTATTTGGGGTTTTTCTACAAGGAATCAATAGCTAAAGAATGAAGATTTCCTGCACTGCTGATTTCTCACCCCAACTCAGAATGAAACAGAGATTCTTATTGGGTGATCTTGGTCTCATATTTGATAGCAAAAAGGAGCCAGATCTCTAACTTCTAAAGAGTACAGCCAACAATTTTTCAATCCAAACATTATACTATAAATGTATTCTCATAAGATTACATCCATTCAGGTTACGTGTTAATCTGATTTTTCCTCTGCCAAAAATGTTATCTATACCAGTATCTTAAACAAATTGGTGCACTTAAATTAGTTTGGTGTGTTTAATGCCAGGTAATCTCTTGATTAGATATCTTTATCAGGTACATCTTAACGTACTAATGAGAAAATTTCAAAAGTGTTCTGAGTTCAACAAGCACAGTGGATGGAGAAAAGTGAAAACCAGAGCAAAGTCAAAACTCTCTTGTTTGATAAATGCTCAAAGACTTTGTGAATATATAAATACAAACAAGGGAAAAACTTCTGTAGGGCAACAGAAGTAATGGACTAAAATAAAGACTAGGGCAATACATTGTTCCCAGTTGAGCACACACTCCCATTACTCTATAGTATTATCAATTACCTTTGGATTATTACATTTTCCTCCCAAAATGAGTCACGGACAGCTATTTCCTAATGGAGAAGTATTACTGGCAGTGTATTAATGAACAATACATTGTTAACGGGGAAAAACTTCAAAGGCTCATAAATGCATTTCAAAGAATACAATATAGTTGGCGTGTATAGTCACATATCTGGGGGACATGGCAAAAAATGTATCAAGGAACACACTGGTCCCAGTGTAATTAACTAATTTTGATCAAAGAGGTTTAAGAATTGAATGACCAGGGAATTCAATTATGAATTTCCCAGTGTACCACTGTTTGTTAAATGTGTTAGATAATTTCCTGTGGATGGTTACACTTGTAAATGTGGCATATACTTGATGTATGTGTAGGTATATGGAGAGAGACAGAAATAGAGAAAGAGAAACATTTTTTTAAAGGATCAACTGAGAAACATGGGTTGTGTAGTGAAAAATATGAAGTGGTCCAACAGTCTCAACTTCAAAAAACAATATAGTAATTTTTATGGCATTCCGAGCAATAAATTTCCAAAAAGTTCCAGATTTAGTTGATTAAGTATTTGTTCTCTGTCCATAACCAAAATGAGGTGAAGACACACATTTTTCCAGCAGAAGGAGGGTTGACATAATAATAATGTTGCTGAGGGGAAAAGATTTCCATTGTCCCCAACCCATTTCACAGAGATACAATTTTTTTTTTTTTAAAAAAAAGAGTATTGCAATTCCAATATATTAAATACACTGCAACATAGCCTTAATGCATCTATTTTATTTATTTTAATGGGAAATAGTTATTTGGTTTTTGTAAGAGATACGATCTTAGAAAATTACAGAGAAAGCTATTTATGATTTGCTTACTTTTTCTCTGTGGTGGGGGTAGTCTGTTGAACCCCATTTAGAATAATATTCTCTATAAGGAAGAAAGTTACGTGATTGGAACAATTCTAAAATAAGGGGATTTATTTGGGGGTTAATTTAATGCAAACACTTATTAAAGAAATACACTTTACAACAAACATAGAAAAAAACCTTCTGAAACTTATGCAAATTAAAACTGACTCAGCTGGCTTCTGTATTGGGCTATTTAAAGTTTTCTTTAAAAAAATAGTTAGTATTTATTAAATTACCTATCATATTATCCTCATACTTCACTTAAGCATCCCATGGCCATTTACCTGCTCCCTATACTTGTCCCTTCTGTTATTTTCTGGGTTCCAAACTGTCCTGTTACTTTAAAGGCATTGCTATTCCTGTTTAATATACAGTAGGCATCACATAAGAAACAACTCAAGATATATTACATTTGGTTTGAAGGGCTGCATTTGGCTTTATATCATATGCCAGAAAGTGTATGATAAGGTATATACTTTTTAAAAAAATCCGTTTGCTAGCAGACTTGTCTACATGTTGTTGTGCTTTCTGCCACAATTGGAATTAGAATAAAATTAATATAGAAAATGCCCAAGAATAGAACTAAGACACAGGTCAGTAAAACAGAAAGAATTCTGGGAAGAAGATAACAATGAATTTTGATAAAAAATATCTTAACACTTTTCCATAAATTTGATCTTATAACCAGATACTAGTGGAACGTAGTCTGGAAGATTATAAAATGAGAAATGTGAGAATCACAAATGTCTTATTTGATTCTTACATAGATGGACTACAAAATGATTAATTATTTTACCTATATAAATCTTTCAGGAAAATATATGCTGAGACAGATTTTGATGCAGTAATATTTAATGATTTAGCAAAGAAAAAGCACTTATGTTATTTTCTTATAACTGTCTGTTGAGTATTTGCAGGGACATCTGTTCACTTCACATAGAGTACAGGGAACAAACCGATACAAGTACTAGTACAAAGAGGCAAATATGACATTCTCAGTATTACTGAAACCTGGCACAATGGAACTCATGATTGGAATGTAGTATTGAAAAACTATAGACTGCCCAAAAGGGGATATGTGTGACATATGTACATAATTATTAGCATTGAAATTCAAGACCCAAGGATAAAATTGGTTGAAAAATATCTGGATAAATACACATTAAAGAAAAACCCCCCAATAATGATGCTCTTATGAATATTTATTACAGATGACCCAAACAGCAGTAGATATAAATACATTCTTCACAAATCAGGTGTTCTGGAAACATATCCATTCTGATAATGGGAGACATCAACCATCTGAATATCTCTATGGCAAATAGGAAATCCAAAAGGTTCTCAGTGTGCCTTAAAGACATTGTCATTGTCCAAAAGGGATTCAGTGTTATTGAATTTATTTTTTCTAATAAGGAAGAAATGTATGATGGAGTAGAAGTTTTAGGAACCTTGGGAGAGAGTGATCCTTAAATTAATCACATTGCAGGAAGTTATATTAGTATTCTAGATCTGAGATGATTTCAATGAGCTAAGTGAAAAACTATGAAGGATTCCATGGATAGAAATTTTGAAAAGAAAAACAATCCAGGAAATTCTGAAAAATAAGATCATTATGGCCCAAGTAAAAACTATACCAAAGAAGAAAGTACAACAGAGAACTAATGAGATGCGTGCACAAAGAACTTTATGATAATCTGAAGCAAAAAGGACAAGTTTAAAAAAAATAGAAAGAGCGACATATAACAAAAACATATGAGAAAACAAAAATAGAAACAGCCCAAATCTTAAGGCTTAGAATAAGTAGAATGTCAAAAACAACAAGTGTTATTTTATTTGGAAAAAGAAAGAATGCAAGATAATGATCCATCTGCTGGTTGGTTAGCTTTTAACAGATTTTTGCAGGTATTGATGTCAAACTGATTGGGCTGAAGATTCCTAGGTTGACTTTCCCTCTTTTTAAACAACAAGAACTCTTCTCCAATCATCAACACTTCCCATGACTCCAGGAATTCTCAAAGATTACAGTCATTAGGAGGGTTTTGCATTAGGTAAATGAAAAACCAGATGCAGAGAAACCAGGCAGGCAGTACCTGGCTGAACAGTGATCTTTGTGAGCAGAATCTGGGTGTCCTCCTAGAGATGTGAACTCATAGAAGAGTGTCAAGGAGATAGATACAGATGATATTTCCATATGTGTTATAGTATGAATGAAACAGAAATCACAAATCTTTGAAAATAAAGGAGATATGTTTCAGTGTCCCTCTCCCCCCAGCATGTCTGAATTAACATTGTAGGCAGATGGAAACTTAAATTGTTCCTGCAATTTTCATCAGTGAATAATTAAATTGGTCCAGGAGGCAATAACCTGGGTTGCTTAAGCACTTTCATAGGCAGGTCTACATATTCCTGAAAGAGTAATGACCCTGCTAGAATTAGGGATCCTGACTTTCTCTTGGAAAGCCAAAAGTCCCTTTTGGGCATTATCATGCGTTTACAAAATAGCTCCATTGCTATCAAACTCAGCTTCTGTGGTGGAAATCCATTTGTCCTTAGCTGATGACTTGAAAAGGTTTCTCTCCTCTCTCCCTTCCAGTAGTCTTGCCTATTGCACAGAGCTGTTTTGCTCACTTTACAAAAGGAAATATATTATGAATTTTCCTTCATTCGCTTTTCTTTTCTAAAATCACGTATAACAACTGATTTGTGTGTTGCATGAAAGTTACGCAGTCCTTTAGATGCATTTTCTATTTTATTTTTCTTTGATTCAAAAATATGTCAGTAATCTTTTTGTTAACATAAAAGATAAAGGATTAGTAATGCAAGATGCAGGATTTTTTTTTGTAACCTTCTTGAAAGCAGCCTATAGTTTCTTATCAGGCTTTAACATTCATTTTCCTGAAATGGGAAAAAACTCCTTTAATTCTTTTAAATAAAATGAACTATATTTGATTCAGATGAGCAGTGGTAGCAGAAAAAATTATTGCAGCTAGAAAAATTGAGCAGGCCCAGGTTGGCTTTCCTCCAGACCAGATTCATATATATCACATATTTACACTATTTTAATTTAGAATACAAAGTCAAACCATTTGATCAAATTATTATAAATGCAGCTATGTAATTAATTTCCCAGTTTACTTAAATCCTGGGGATCTGGGTGAGGTGGCGGGAGAAGGCCCAAATGAGGATTTATATATGTCTGTGCCAAGGGTAACGGGTCAGAAGGAGCATTTCTTTCTTTGTATAGAGAAATTGGATATCCAGGCCTTAATCTTTTCTAACAAGTCAGAATAGGCCTAGCTTTAGGCAGCATATTGAGCAGACAAAATTAATGTGCATGTCTTCAGAGTCCAGTATTAAAATTATTTTTCTTATTCTAAAAAGAAATAAAAAAGCCCTGTTCTCAGCTCCCATGAGGACTGCAATTCTTTACATTTAGGAAATCCTTTTATCACCTCTAAAGAAAGCAAAAGTAGTACCACTAGTAATAGGCACCTTGGGTGCAGTCCCCAAAGGGATCTGGAGCACCATGTGAAACGATTGGCATCGACAAAATCATCATCCTTCAAGCGCAACAGGCTTGGAACAGCTTATATCATGCGGCAATACCTTTAATATTATTAAACAATGTCCTTAGGAAGAACGTGTAAGATGGACAAAAATGCCAAATCCAATCTAAACATCTGGCTGACGGTATAACCAATCCTAATAGTAAAGACAACTCAAAGCTGCTTTGACTGGCTGTGACCATTCAACCTTGGGTAATAGTGTCTCACCACTCACCACTTTAATTTCAGGACTGGTATGAAACTCTATAGAGACCCCAAAAAACTAATTGTTTGTGATGGAAGTTATCACTGAGCTAAGCAACTGATTAGGCAGATCCGGATGGATTCAAATTATGCCATAGTAACTAATTAGTCCTTGGAAGATTTGTAGCACAATTATAAGAGGTCATGCTTTTCAACATAACTGCTCAAAAAGGTTCCATATAGACAAAATACAACTTTCAGAAATGTCAAATAAGTTTGAACTTGGTTAAAAGTGCTGCTTTCTGTGTTATCAACTGGCATACTGTGAAGATGGCTGAGTTTGCAGAAATGGCTAAGTTGACTTGTTTGATTAAGGAGAGAACTACAACTACTTTTTAAAAAGACCGGAAACCTTTTATGGACTTATCCATTTACTGAAAATGGATAAAAATGAACTGGTGATTTCAAGATTTATTGATTAACATTTTGTTTATGAGAAGAAGGGAATCATGACATGTAATATGGACGGGCGGAGAGCGTAATTGTTGTGCTTGTAAGTGCTGCAAAGAATATCAGAACTTGCTTCTTTAGATATCTTTTTGTTGTTCTTTTATTCCTTTATAATTTCTTGCTTTTACTATTTCTTGGAAGTTTTTGTAAATTTTAAAACCTTTGTAAAATATTCTCTGAATAAAAATTATTTGGGAAAAAAATAAATATAAAATAAAGCCATTGGTTTCACAACTATCATAGTTTCAGTTTGGACTAGGTACCGACAATGTACCAGTATGATTTCTCTGAATGATGTGATATAACGATTGTACCGAAATTTTTAGGCATAAATATCACTCCAATTCTTTGATCTTAATTCAATAACTTTTAGAGGAAGTGAAGTCTTACAAAGCAATATTATGCACTTCAATACTTATTTCTTCCTATTTCTTTTAATGTATTTGCTACATTATTATTTCTGCCTCAGAATTCTAGGAACTTCAGAATGGTTAGTCATCACATTTGGACAGCATGTCTACTTCATTGTCTAACTTTTTTATAGAAAGAAGATTTATAGTGTCACAAAAATTAATTTTCTTTAGTGACAGAATTATATTCCAGCTGAGATGCAAAAAGAGATGCTGAAAAACTTAATGAAAGCCATTTAGGCATCACTGAGAATGTGAGGACTATCTGGTTGAATCAAATCTGGTTGAATCAAATTGTTATCACACAATGTGATTAACATACAGCCTCAAAGAAAACAAATACTAATACTAGATAAATCATGCAAGAGAATTGGAGTATGAATATGAGGGTCATAGGTAATTAATGGTCAGTATTTTCCAGGTATCTTGAGACAGTATTAATGGCTACATACCCTCTAAAACTCTTTACAAGCTCCACAATTTATTAGGAATGATTTGTACTATTTGAAGAAAAGTATAATTTTATTTATATTACAACTAGTTCCCACTATCCACAACGCAATGTAAAATGAAAAAAGAGTAGATCAAACTGCAAAACAAATTCTAGTGCCAATAGACTTATTCTTAACTTTATTACATTCCTATCCATATAGATATATAGTTTAGCACAAATAATAATACAAACACTACAAACATACAAATGCTATTCTATAATGCAGTTCTATTCTTGGCCTAATTTCAGTCTAGATATTTTATTCTGATAACCATCATAATTTGCCAGAATGCCTCCAGTGCAGAAGGATTAGCAGCTATACAGGTGTAATCTCATTTTAAGAATAGAGGATCATTCTATCTAATAGAGTTACAACTAGGTGAAACAGAAGACTCTTTGAAGAGCTAGAAACTACAGAACTTCTAGAAGTGGGGTCAAGCAAAATAAACACGCAAACAGGTTAAGCCTCTAAGAACAAGTTCAGTTCAGTTCTTTATTTGTGTCAAAGGGATGACAAACACTCAAGGAACATAATAAAGCTCATGCACTTGATCTTGAAGAGAGACATATGGGACTTCTAGAGTCATCTGAAAGCCAACATCTTATAGTTTGTGTAAGATAGTGATAGCAAACATTTATTTGGGCAGGATATTCCTTAAGATGTGGCTGGTACATTCTCATCATCTGAGACTCAGAAAACTGGGATTTTTGTTTGTTTATTATGGATTTACAGAGTATCTACAGTTTCATGACTAAAGAAAGATTAAAGTAATCAGTGGATAGTTGAGGAGAAAAAATATGCAAGGATAATTCAGAAAGAATGAAAGCAAAAATGATCTGGTGAAGTTTACTAAAATAGAACTGTAAGCTGATACCCATAATCAGCTTTTGCCATTGAAAAAAGTACAGTAAGTTATTGTTTAACTGAAAGATCTGGGCTAGTTTATTAAGAACAAACATGTGGAAGTCAGTCTCACACTCTCCTGTGCTTTAGTTCCTTGCAATCTGCTGTTTTCAGACATCTTTCCTGTTGGTACTATTAGAGCTGGGATAGGAAAAGATTTTCCAAGAGTGACTAATGGAGATAATTGCAAGAAAGGGTGAATAGTCATTCTAGCTTAACTGTAACCGAATAGGTAAGCAGTTGTTTGTTAAATATTTGTGGATCTAGCATGATCATAGGCTGACATTTTCAAATACTTAGCTTTTGGCTTTGCTTTTAATTAATATTTCAGTTGAACTTGAATTGTAATAAAAGTTTATCTAAACACATGAATGTTTACCATGATGGAGCTATACCACTAGAAATATTGTATTTCTCTCCCCCCCCCGCCCCCTGATATTTTAGCCCCAATCCTGTTGGCTTTGCAGAAGGCCCTGAAGACTCATTTCTCCTGGATATTTGGACCAGGATGTTAGATATGCTCATCTCGGCAGTTGTATGATTTATTTCACCACCTGGAATGTATTTTTATTAAGGGTATTGTTGATTATTATTCTTAAGCCTATCTTATGCATTCAGAATTGCTTTGGGAAGTTTAGCAGCCATATAAACTGAATAAATAAACAAGGAGGACTGATAGCAGGCAAGACTGACCAGAGCTCAGAGAGAAGAAATTTATTTATTTCAGCCAATTTACATGTTTACCCATCTCACAACAGCAACTCTGGGCAGTTAATATAAATTCAATAAAAAGCAACCAGTAAATAAATATGCACATACATATAATGGTAGCCAAGAACAACACTTAATACAAATAGCATCCATTCCATGGGCTCTGTTAACCTCCCAAATCTCATACCAATAAAACCCAGTGATATTTTTAAGGTTTTTGAAAAATCAGCAGAATCTTGGGGTTAGGTATGATATCCAGAGGGCAGATGCCAGAACAGAAAAGGTCCATTTCATATGTTACACAGATAAAATTACCAAATAGATGGGACATGGACCATGCCCCCTCTGTTGGACCAAATGGAGCAGGTCAAAACAATTGGAGAGAGCAATTCCACAAATGTGCCTGAAATGGTCAATAAGTAACGTTGTTAATACCATCCTTTATTACTCACCTGACCTCCAGTGCAAATGGGTGGCAAAGTAATAGACTCTACATACTTTGAGACTGCCGCTGGATGCTGTTGGCTTAATGAGGAAAATGTTCTTTAACATCAGTACTACTAGGTCAATTTACGTCAATCTTGCTTATGGGATGGAGGAAGGCAATATGTTGGAACATAGCAACAAAAAACATTGCTATGGATAAGACATGTTTGTATCATGGATAGCTACTATTGAGAAAAAGTTCTTCACAAAATAATCATGCTGGTTTGGGCTTTGACTTTTTGATTGACTTACTGACTATATTGTGTGTCACTTTAGTCATGCATAACATAATCATATTGTTGAATGTGCAGAATGTTCCTTGCAGAATTATTGTCCACACAAAACATTCTGCAGATGGAATAGTGGTTTTTGATGGGCCCTGCTGGAACAAAAAACATATTTGCAGTGTTTCGTTCTACATGTGGAATGGAATAGAGGCTGTTTTATTCTGAACATAAGTGGTTGGGTGGTCACAGTGACATTTCTGGGTATCAGTGGCTAAAGAAGGGGCAGGAGAAGGACAGAAGGAAAAGCAATGGGAAAATCGGATGTTGTGCAAATTGGACATACTGCACTGGGAAGAAATGTAATATCTTTTATCACAGTTACACATAACACCAGATATCACCAAAGGTACACAAATATTTGTATTCATGTACTTGAACTTGGGGAAGAAATGGTGAACTGCAGATGGCTCCACAAAATTGGAACTCGTGATCATAGCAAGGACCAAGGAACCAACAAGTAGGCCAGTTCCTTGGATTCTCTGGGAACAAGGAAAGAAAGGGAGATTTCATGTGCTCTGGAGGAGACAACAGGATGTGGTTTTCCACAAGTTTGGAAACAACTTTGGAAACAACACCGGGGAACAATGGGATAAGCTATCTTTCTAACAACCACAGTGAAGATTTTTAAAGGACGCTAAATTTGCAAACTTGTAATCACTTTTGGCAATTGCCTGCTGATTACTTCTAAGCTATTATAAACCTTCAGACCAACAAGTCCAAATGCATATTTGTATAAACTAAAGTATTATCTCATATAAAATGTAACTTTCTTTTTCCTGTTAAGTTTCTGTTTTAATTTTTTATCTTCTGCCCTCTCTCTCATTGCATCTGTATGTATGTGTAATTTTTTAAAAAAAGAATTCATTTCCCTAGGGCAGTGATGACTAACCTTTTTGTCATCGCATGCCAAAAGCGGGGGGACCATGGTGGGGTCACACACACGTCCTCACATCCATAATTTTATGCGCCCCGCCCCCCTCTGTTCCCCCCTGCTTTTGGCACGTGATGGCACGGTGGGCCTGGTAGGCCCATTTTTTTCTCTCCCCAGGCTCCAGAGCCTTTCTAGGAGCCTGGGGAGGGCAAAAACAGCTTTCCCCAACTCCCAAGAGGCCCTCCGGAAGCTGGAAACAGTGTGTTTCCTGACTTCTGGTGGGCCCAGAAGGCCCGAAAATCAGCTGGCTGGTACATGCATGTGTGTCGGAGCTGAGCTTGCGTGCCCACCGATATGGCTCTGCGTGCCACCTGTGGCACCTGTGGCATAGGTTCGCCATCTCAGCCCTAGGGCTATTACCTGGGCTGCAAAAATCTCCTTGCTGCTTTCTCCCACCCTCAAGTCTGTCTTGATTCTGGACAAGTCCTATAGTTTTTATTTTGGTAAGGTTTCAGAATCTGTAATTTCAGAATCTGTAATGTAGTTTGCCATTATCTGCTTCCTAGGGCTGAAAACGAGTGTGTAGCCAAAGCTTACCCACCTGGTTTTATACATAAGCAGGAGTAGAACTCATAGTCTCCCAGTTTTTAGCCTGGTGCTTTTAAGCACTGTGCCAGATTGGTTAATTTGGTACTAAGTGGCATAAAAAGAGAGTTCCCAGTTGTGCCACCCAGCATGATCAGTGGGAAAGGGTGCTTGGAATTTTGATGAAGATCTAAAGGTTTTTCTTTTCTTGCCCTAAGTAAACATTTCACTTATTTTAACTTTTATTAATTTTTTTGCTGTGAGCTGAGCTAGGTGGTTCCATAACTTTGCTCTACTTCTATGAAAATCTAGACTCTGGAACTATTAAGAAAAAAGTGCCTATTAGTCCTTGTAAAAAGTCAGCCTGTTCTAATTTTTAAGCAATAAATGCCAGGAAATTGTCTCCCTTTCGACTTGTCCCTGGAGCATGGAGAAGATGGCTCCTCTGGATTATCTCTGACTTTTTGTAAACAAAACAGTGGCTTTTAGATAAGGCAAACACTTGTGTTAGATCGGCGCAGGAATAAGATATGACCAGCAGAGTTCAAGTAACAACGTTTATTAACGAGAACTGAACTGGCGCTGCGCTGCCGGAGCTCTTCTTATATTTGCTTCGGCAGACGCACCGCCCACTGACAGGGATTCAAAACTCCCGCCAAAAGGATCTTCAGCCAATCCCAGGCGGATGTCCTTATAAGGACATAACACTCCTCCCCCCTAGTTCTCAGTCTGTCAATCAAGGCAAAAAGTCACTGAGGTACACAGGACGTCTACGTGCTTGCGTAGACCTGCGCAGTCCATTCTCTGGCTGGACGCTTTCCTGGTCGGAAGGTGCTCTCTCGGTTCGGGGCTTCTTCCCTGGTGCCGGGTTGGATCTGGCCATCGAGGATGCGGGTGATGTTCCCGAACCTCCGGCCGGGTCAAGGACCTCCGCCTGCGGGCGATGCTGGTCAACTTCGTTCCCGCTCGAGCCATGGTGTCGCCGGCACGGATCCTTGCCCTCAACCGGTCCGGAACTCCTGAGCCATGGTAGGTCCCTGGGTCTTCCTCGGGTTCCCACTGGGTCAGAGTTGCGCTGGTTCGGTCTTGGGTGCAAGTCCAATGGTGGTTGCTGGGTTAGGCCCCCAGGTTCTCCGGTTGAGTCCAATTCACTCCCGGGGCGGCAGGTGGTACTGGTTAGTGACGGGTTGGCTTTGCCGGGGTGGTGTAGGCCTCCTTTGCAGGGGTGGTGTAGGCCCTCTCTGCGAGGCTGCCGTTGTTGTGATGGTCACCGCTTCTCGCCGTTGGGGTGTTCGCTCTGGTTTGGCTGGTGTAGGTCTTCCCTGCAGGGGTGGTGGAGGCCTTCCTCGCAGGGTTGGTCTTCTGCGCGGTCGGGCAGTTGTTGTGGTGCGCTCTGATGTGTTGGATGGAGGTCTCCTTCCCTGAGTGTCGGTCACCTACTTCGCAGGGTTGATGTTGGCCTCCCCTGCTCGGTTGTCTCCAGTCTACTTGGCCACTGTCGTCAGGGTGTAGGTCTTGTGTCTTGGGGTGTTGACTGCTATCCACCCCGCGGTGCTTTGGGGTTCCCCTTTGGCCTTGTCCCCGGTCTACTCGCCCTGTCTCGGATCTGGCTTGGCTGGGTGTTGGTGCGCCCGCTCCTCCGGGATGTTGTCGGTCCCCCTTGTCTGGATGGTTTAGGCCTACCTCGTTGGGGTGGTTCACGCCTACCTCGTCGGGGTGGTTTAGGCCTATCTCGTCTGGGTGGTTTAGGCCTACCTCATCGGGGTGGTTTAGGCCTACCTCGTCTGGGTGGTTTAGGCCTACCTCATCGGGGTGGTTTAGGCCTACCTCGTCAGGCTGGTTTCTGCCCGCTTTCCTCCACCTTTTGCGGAGTTGGTCTAGGTGACGTCTCACGACCTGTCCATTTTCCAGCTCAACCCAGTAGGATTTCGGACCGGTTGTGCTGTGTACTGTTGCTTTAAGCCATTTTGGCGAGCCGTGAAAATTGAGTGCGAAAACGGCATCGCCGATGGCAAAAAGGCAGAGTTGGCGGCTAGCGGTGGCAGGCACCTCAGAATTGTATTGTGGGTGCAGTCTGTCCGGGGGTGACCGGAGTCTTCTGCCCATCAAGAGTTCGGCAGGGCACTTTCTTGTGGCAGAGTGAGGTGTGATGTGCTGGGTGAGCAAAAAGGTGTCGATACGCTCATGCCAGTCTCCAGGGCCCATCTTGGTGAGTGACTCCTTGGTGAGCCTCACCATCCGTTCAGCCTGTCCATTTCCGGCCGGTCTGTAAGGGGCAGAGAGGGCATGGCGGATGCCCAGGCCTGCCAGGAAAGCTTCCATGGGCACGAACGTAAGTTGGGGCCCGTTGTTGGAAACCAAAATGTCCGGAAGCCCATGGGTTGCGAAGAGCCATCGGAGGGCGCGGATTGTGGCTTCTGTTGTGGTAGATGCCATGGGGATGACCTTGAGCCATTTTGAGTAGGCATCGACCACGATGAGGAGGTGGCGCCCCTGGATCGGGCCCGCAAAGTCTATATGGATCCGCGACCAGGGGGAGCTAGGAGCCTCCCAAGGCGTCGGGTCTGACTGTGGCGGCGCTGCTCTGACTTCTTGGCACGGGCTACACCTGGCGACCCATTGCTCAATGTCTTTGTCCAGTGATGGCCACCAGATGTAGCTCCGTGCCAGAGCTTTCATCCGGACGATGCCCGGGTGTCCTTTATGGAGAGCCTCAAGTGTCTTTCGTTGGAGCGTGCTGGGAATCAGCACCCTATCTCTCCATGGTAAACAGCCGCTCATGGTGGACAGCTCCCCTTGCTTGCGGCTGAATGGGCTGAAGTCGTTGCTGTCGATTCGCGCCGGCCATCCCCTCAGGACCCAGGAGTGGACTTGACGGAGGATGGGGTTGTCCCTCGTGTGCGTGGCCATGTCGTCAGATGTGACCGGACAGCTGCTGTCATTGTCAATGTGCAGCAGCTCAAGCGTGGGAGCCGGGTCTTCAACGGCTTCTGCAGATGGGCATCTGCTTAGAGCGTCGGCATTTGCGATAGACTTTCCAGGCTGATGGACAAGTCTATATGAATAGCCGGCAAGAAAAATGGCCCAGCGAGTCATTCGGGGTGACATGAAGGCGGGGGTTTGCTTGTCACTGGCGAGGAGGCCCAGAAGTGGCTTGTGATCGGTGACAATGGTGAAGCGCCGTCCATAGAGGTATTCATGGAAACGCTTCACCCCTGCGACAATTGCCAACGCCTCTTTGTCCAGTTGGCTGTAGTTGTGTTCAGCGCTGGACATAGTCTTTGAGAAATAGGCGATGGGGGCTTCACAGCCGGTAGGCAATTCGTGGCTGAGGACAGCGCCGACTCCGTACGGTGAAGCGTCGCAGGTGAGCCTGATGGGCAGCATCTCATTGTATTGAATGAGCACGCTGTTGGATGTCAATAGTTGTTTAACGGCTCGAAATGCAGATTCCTCCTCGTGGCCCCACCTCCAGGAAGCCGCCTTTGCCAGTAAGCGATGTAGCGGCTCAGCAATTGTGGCTTTCTGTTGGAGGAAGATTGCATAGAAGTTAAGCAATCCAAGGAAAGCCTGAAGCTCCGCTTTATTTTGGGGGCTGGGCGCTTCATGGATAGCTTTAACTTTTGATTTGATGGGGTGGATGCCAGAACTATCTATGAGATAGCCCAGGAACTCGACCTCCTGTACCCCAATGATGCACTTGTCCCGTCGGACTCTCAAGCCCTTCTCTCTGAACCGCTGGAGAACAAGCCTCAGCCGGTCAAAGAGTTGTGCCTTTGAGTCCCCGGAGATGAGTACATCATCGAAGTAAGGCACTACCCCTGGAACGCCTTGGAGAAGACATTCCATCATAGATTGGAAAATTCCTGGGGCTGCACTGACTCCAAACTGGAGACGGTTGCACTTGAATGCCCCCCTATGGGTGACAATTGTCTGAGCCTCCGCCGTTTGCTGATCAACTGGCAATTGCTGGTAAGCCTGGGCCAGATCCAGTTTTGCAAAAATTTTGCCCTTGCCGAGTGAGTGAAGCAAATGTTGCACTACTGGCACAGGGTATGCGCTCTGCCGTAACGCCTTGTTGATGGTCACCTTGCAGTCAGCGCAGATGCGCACAGATCCATCCTGCTTCATTGGGGTCACAATGGGAATCTCCCATGAAGCATGATCAATGGGTTCCAGGATGCCTTGGGCAATCAGCTTATCTAGCTGAGCATCTACTTTGGACCGCAAGGCGAATGGAACCCGGCGGGGCTTGAGCCGAATTGGGGTTACCCCCTTGTCCAGATTAAAGGAGATGGGTTTCCCTGTAAAAGTCCCTAACTTACCATCGAAGACTTCTTGGAACTCTCCGATGAGTGAGTCGAGTTCGCCTGCACTAATCTGGTGGATGCCTCCAATAGAAAGCCCCAACGGCTGGAACCACTCCGCGCCTAGCAGGGTCGGGCGGCTATGCTCCACGACGGTGATTGGGAGCTGGCCCCGGAACTGTTTGAAGGCGATTTGAAGGCTGGTTCTGCCAAGGACGCCAATGGGATTCCTGCCAAAATCCACCAGTTTGGAGTGTAGGGGCTCAAGTTGGCGCCTGGTTAGTGCCGGCTTCAGTCTCTTTACTTGGTGCCAGTCAATGATGGAATAGACGGAGCCAGAGTCTACCTCCATCGTACAGGGTAAGCCTTCGGCCAACAGTGTCACATGGAATTTGGTGGCACTGTTGTTACAGGTGTGGGCGATAGTTGTTTGGTTCACCGCGCCGCCCTGGGAATCATTGCGATCATTGCGTCTGTGCTGGAATGAGGACCGTTTGGATGTCCTCTGGGTATCGCGGTGATTTTCAGGATTCCGGGGCCTGATCGACTCTGGAACTGGATCAGTGGCTCTGCATGCCTCAGCGATGTGCCCCTTCTTCAAGCAACGTCGGCAGGTTGCGTCACGCCAGCGGCAGGATTGGCGGGGATGGTTTCCCTTGCAACTGCCGCACTGATCGTTGCGGCGGCCATCTTTTTGAATTTCCCGCCTTGATGGGCGGGAAACTTTTAAAACGGTCATCTCCCCCTCTGAATCCGATGGTGTGGCGGAGTCTTCGGATGATTCTGGGGATGACTTGCGGATCTTATGGATCCCTCGAGATTGGAGCATTACGGCGGCTGCTTTTTCGGATGTTTCAGGAGCCGTAGCGTCCTCGAGAACGTCTCTCAGGGACAGTCTTTTCCGGCTTAGGAACTTCTTTTGGAGGCTTGCATCTCTCATCCCAAAGACGATCCTGTCACGTAAGGCATTGTCAACGTTTTCAAACTCGCAGTTTGCTGCGATTTGACGTAATGCCACCACGAAGTCTTTGATAGATTCACCTTCCTTCTGATTGCGTCGGCGGAAGGTGAACCGATTCGAGATGGGGGTGCCCGTGGGTGCATAGTGGTCTTGCAGGGCAGTCTGTAGATCTACCCAGGACATGACTTCAATGTCCCTGGGCATGACGAGGTTGACGGCGAGCTCCAGGACGTCGGTGCCACAGTGAGCTAGGAAAAGAGCCCTCTTCCTCTCGTCGTCCAGATTATTGTAGCCGTTTCCCCAAAGGAATTGGCGGAAATGGATCATATAGGAGCTCCATTTCTCCCGGCTGGAGTTGAATGGAGCAAGCGAGGCGAAGGGCGCTTGCGGCGTTGCCATCTCTCAGACCGCAGCGAGTGACTTCAGCTCGGAATGGCGATCGTGCCACGCGGTTGGTTCTTCTCTAGTTCTTCGTCGCCAGTGTTAGATCGGCGCAGGAAGAAGATATGACCAGCAGAGTTCAAGTAACAACGTTTATTAACAAGAACTGAACTGGCACTGCGCTGCCGGAGCTCTCCTTATATTTGCTCCGGCAGACGCACCGCCCACTGACAGGGATTCAAAACTCCCGCCGAAAGGATCTTCAGCCAATCCCAGGCAGATGTCCTTATAAGGACATAACAACTTACATACAATATTATGCTACAGAAATAACAATTGATTAATGGTTATTAACTAGGAAAATATAACTTGATATTTCATCTCCAACAGACTGATTGTTTGTTTTTACGAACTGAATGTGAAGATAGCATTTTCACTTTAGTTTAGAATCAAATTGATTATGGATACTGTTTTGTTTCTTAAAACCATATTTTCTATTTCAGCATATATAAAAGATTACTGAATAGCAATCAAAACAGTCTTTGCAATTAAATATTTTGCTGAAATCCTATGTATTTCTGTGTGGAATAAATCTCATTGCATTTAGTGAGATTTACCGGTAGTTATAAACGAACAAATGTATGCTTGAGCCTTCTACTCCATATTTTAAGCAGGGGGAAAAAAAATGAGTTAATGGCAGTTGATGCTCTTCATAATTGTTCTGAAATTAAAATATATTTTTATATAAAAGACAAATAACTAAAATAGCACATGCATTTTCCCACTTTATTCATCTTAATATACATATGTGTGGATACACAGAATTTTAATATTTCATATATTTCATATGCTTTTATGTATCTGAAAGTGAAGTGAATTTGTAGAGAGCTTTGCTGTTCAAAACTACTTCAGACTGCAAAGCAATACAGGGTGAAGCCTGCATTAATCTCAGGTGTGAGAGATTTAAACTCAGGCAACTAATGTGAATATAAAATGGGTATATTTTCTCTTAAAATCTTCTAGAATATTTTTTCTCAGAGTTACCAGTATATTATTATGTATGCATTTAATTTAAAAAACATTCCCTTTCCTATTTATATTGAAATATATTTATGTAATTCATTAAATGAAATCTAGTATTACATTGGAAATTCTTATACCTGGACATAAGCATAAGATTATGACTATATACAGTATAAAATAATATTGTATGGTACTGAGATAAACCATTGTCCAGCTCCTACCTGATGTTTTTCTGCACTACTGTGGAAAACATTTTTTTTGTAAAGCCTGTGAAGAGAAGTCTATATATGTGAAACAATTGTCAGATTTTAGCCCATTCTCAAACATAAAGCTAATCTAAGTGATTTTAAGCAAGTACAATATCTACCCAACCTGTCTAGAAGGTTTGTTGTGATGAAGGAGATGCCATAGATGACAGGTTGAGCCCCAGAGGAATGGTGGGGTGTTAAGAACTTCACCATCTAATATTATCATCACAATGTATATATTTTGCTTTCTATGCATGGCCTTCTTCTCAATTATTTTAATAAAGAAAAATACTTTCTACAGCACTATCTGGTAAATATCCTCTTTAAAGAGGTAAGATTGTTTTCCCCCAGAGAGTATGAGCTATTGATTGAAGCATATTGAGGTTATCTTCTGGAATCTTAATTTTTTAAGCTTGTGATACTTTCTAAGTCCAATTCATTCTATTGTTTTTCTTATGTTATTTGCACTTAACTTTCTTTTTGAAATGATTGCTAGAAAACAATTACCTTAAAATCTTGTTTCATACTCTAAATGGAGATAAAAGATAATGCATCGCCATATAAGTTTGGAAGATATGTCCCATCAGCCATGTATAGTAATGAAGACTATGTGATTCTTTTTGAACAACTTTTAGAACTTCCATTAATTAAATATAACACTGTATGCTATTGATGCACCATTGTCAATGTTACTTTAAGGAGGAAATGCATTTGCAGAAAACTTTTTCCGAATGTCCCTATTTCTTAAAGGGATATGTATTCACTGTCTCAATAAACTTTTCTTGTACTATGTAAGGAGACCTAGTATAATTTTAGGAGTATTGATCTGTATAGAATAGAATAGAATTCTTTACTGGCCAAGTGTGATTGGACACACATGTAATTTGTCTTGGTGCATACGCTCTCAGTGTACATAAAAGAAAAGATACATTTGTCAAGAATCATAAGGTACAACACTTAATGATAGCCTGTATAAGGCTGTCCAGTGAGTTCATGGCTAAGACCAAATATGCTGAGATCTGTCAGGCTTACAAGTCACTCACCATAAGGTAATGTTTCTTTTCAGATACACTTTAGTCCCCACCTTGTCCTTCAAAACATCTTGAATCTGCTTCTTATTACTCCTCAGATACACCAAATCTGATTTTAACAAACAGGCCAAATCTAGAGCATTAACACATAAAGGGATGACAACCTTGGTGATTGTAGCATTGGAAGTAAGTCACAGCATTCTTGTCATTTGCTTTCACATCAATATTATAAATGACTTCCTCTACAGCTTTCATGGATAGGACCAAATACAATCCATCAAAGCAATTCCAAGCTGATGAAAAGAAGTATGCTTATACTGATATATTAATATTCTTTGGATTTCTGCTGTCCAGTCCTGGTAGCATTACTTTAAACCAATGAAGAGAGGTGTGTATGCTGCAAAAAACTATGAAAAAAATTATTTATATTATAGAGAAATAAAGTATCAAAGATGCTTTAACTGTAAGCTGGGACACCTTCCTCGGTAAGTGATAATGATATTTTGGAGACAAATTGGAAAGTGTACATGGTGTAGTATTGTGACAGACTCATCTCAAAGTAATTATGTTCCTAAAACAAACAAAGGCAAGGCATTTAGATGCAGTTCTGCAATTTGGGAACAAAAACACTCAAGGGCCTTCTTTAGTGCAGGGATATACTTCATTTCTCTATTCCCGGACTCTAAATATTCCTATACATTTGACAAGGTCTGAATCATGCCCAAACAGATACTTTTTAGGGTTTTGACTTAGCATGTATGAACTGAGCAAATTGTGGTTTATTCAATTGCTGGAAGAACAATCACATCTCATCGTACTGTGTGAACTCAACTACGACTTATGTTTCTATAGGCAAAAATAAAAGCAGAAATTGATATTACATTTTGGTTCAATATTATGAAGGTTGTAAACATGGTGTTGTAAAAAAAAGGGCTAAAGGTGTGAATGTGATATTAAATTACACCCTGAATATTTTGAACTTATCAAAATGTTAAGAGCCCTGATGTCTTTCGTGTGAAGATTGTTTTATTCCCAAAGATAATTTTAATGCATCTAGGACTTGTCTATGCCTTCTAGAGATGGATTATTTAAAATAAATGTCTTAGAAAATCTGATAATATGGTCAATAAAAATACCACCTACTCTTATTTATTTTTTTCTTTAATAATTTTCTTTTAACTTTTTGCCATTTATATTTTCATTTACTTCTGTTTTAGGTTTTTTAAAAAATGTCAATTAAGAAAAGATAACTATTACTTGCCACAGTGGAAAACACAAACATTGAAATAAAGAAGTTATCTCTTCAGGTAATCCTAATCAGGCTTGTCTATATAATGTTGAAATTGGTGCATCTGACAAAATGACATGCAATCCTCTAATACGAATACAATGTCTCCCTTTAATCATTTAATTAATTAATTAATTGATTAATTTTAATCAATTAATCATTGATTACTTTATTCAAACTGGAGATCATTCAGAAACTTTCATCAAACCATTTGGAAAATTATCTTGCACATATTTCTTGAATTAAAATGTTTCTAAATAGATTTTATATTAGAGCCATGACGATATTAATCCAGTTCTTGATTTCTGTTAGGAAAGCTCATTTTTTTGTATCTTAGATTCATTACAACTGTGCCAAATGAACCAAAAGTTAATATTGAATGAACCAAAGTTAATATTAATAAAACAAAAACAAAAACCAAGATGGCGGTGTGCGTGGACACTCTGGCTTCGAGCTCCTGGGGTTACAGTGGAGTGAGTGGGCAAAACCTAGTCTATACCCATGGGGAGTTAGTAAAGATTGGATCTTCTAGTCGACTAGATATAACTAGAGACTTCCAGTGGTCTCATAATATACCAAGTGATATAGAAAACTGCTGGGCTTTCCATGGATCATTGTTGGGCCTGGGAGGTGATGCTGACAGCAATGAGAGCAGACGGGGATGATAGCAGGTTTGCTAGCTCGGTTATGGAAGCAGCCTCACAGACCAGCATTACCAAATATTTTTCTAACCAACACTAAATCCTTTCTCAACTAGTTTGACTAGTTTTTTCTTTCCCCAATTACTTGTATAAATTGGGAATTGTATTGTCTTGTATTTTCTGTTATGGATTGCACCAGTAGAGGCTAAACCAATTTTGTTGTATACATGATGTACAATGACAATAAAGGCTATTATTATTATTATTACTGGTTAATCTTTAGTGAGATTCACAGCCTTTGAGTCTGGTTAATAGCTCAGCAGCTTGAGTCCTAACCAGGGACCTAGGAACTGTTAAGGTATCGTCGGAGGATATAAGCTGTTCTGAGTAAGGTGATTTTTTTTAGAGTCAAAATGTTCAAGTCCGGTAAATTTAGAATTTCTAAATAGCTGGGTAGCCCTTTGGGTATTGCTCCAAGGGCTCCAATTACAATCGGGACAACACACAATTTCTTTTTCCACAGTCGCTCAACTTCAACTTGCAAGTCCCGGTACTTTGTGATTTTTTCTTGCTGCTTATCTTCAATCCGTGTGTCACCAGGTATTCCAATGTCAATGTACCATATTTTTTTCTTTTCAACTGTTGTTATGTCAGGTGTGTTGTGGACCAAGTGCCTGTCTTGGTCCACAACAAGATCTTGAGTTTCTCATTCTCTAAAACTTTCTCATCCTGATGTTCCCAGTGGTTTTTGCTGTACTCAAATCCAAACTTCTGGCACAATTTCCAGTGAATGATCTTAGCAACGCGGTCATGGCATTGTAGATATTCAGTTTGTGAAATTTTGCTGCACCCACTGATCAGGTGGTTGTTGTTGCTGTTATTATTGTTATTATTATTACAGATTTAGTAATCATGATTTGTTCAGCTAATTTCTAGGTTGTTTTCTCAATATCTTCACAAATCTAGAAGAAATTAATGAAGTATAAAAACAACCAGGAATACATGTAAGCAATATAGAACATATCATATTTAAAATTAGTCAGATTTTTATTGCAGTTTAGTGTCAGCAATAATATGTGGCATTTTCTTGACTGTGGTCTATGCATTATACAAGCCTTCAATATGCCATCCTATAGTTTAGGACTATTTATGACTGTGGACTGATTTCTCCATCATCAGAACAGTTTTGGGAGGAAAGAAAAGAACATTAGCTCATCTTAGTGGTTGGGGAGCAGCATTTTTGTTTCTATTTTGTTGCATACAAGAAAAAAAAAAACCAGGACATTATGGATATTTGATCTCATATCTGACTTTTAAACAAAGCAAATCCATGTCCAGTAGTATTACATATATGATTTCATGTAGACTGAAATCATATATGATTTCAGTCTACATGACTGAAATCATAGACTGAATTAGACTGAAATAATAATGCAACATTTATACTGACAAGAATATACTTTTGATCCTGTGTTCAGTCTGGTATATATCACTTCTACGTAAAAGATCCAGAACTGTGATATAAAAGTTGTATATGTGAACTTTTTTCCCCACTGAAATAAATTTAGTTCAACCAATTTAAATCCACGTCCTTCACTGAAACTGCATACAGATGGAAGTCCCTTGGTACAGATATAATTCCAAGGTTATTCATGAGTAAATGAGTTGACCAGATCCTTGCCTGTGTTTATGGCAAATTCCTCAAACTGAGAATTGCTCCCAGGTCAGTGAATATAGTGACAGATGACATGCTGTTATCAGCTGTTTCAATTAATTAAACTATACATTATGCTTATGAGGCTGACACTTCAGATTAAGCAGCTCAATTAAGTCTTTAATTTACATTTAGTAAATGAATTATTGTATGTTAATAAAAGATCAATTAGTTATTAAAAAGAACATTGATCCAGGTACAATGAGAATGTGAGAGAGATACCAAGTCGACACTAAAATAACTGAACTTTGTATGCACAACATTTATACAACTACAATATTTCTGTTAGTTGGTTCACAGTAATCACTACCGCATACTGCAGAGTTCACTCCTATATTTGGAATGCCTGAAATTTCTTATAATATTTTTGTTGCTGACTTCAGTAACAGATTTGTTTGTTTTCAAACAAATTTGAAAACAAATTTGCATATAGCCAGAAATTGGTTCAAAAGATCTTTTATTTAAAAATATTCATCTTAACTACATAATACTGGATAGTTTACAATGAAACATAAAAATAAACCCACCCACCCTGAAAGAAAAGAAAAGAAACCCCAAGCCTATCAATCAAAGCATCATAACCCACAACAGTGCCTTTTAGAACAGTCACAGCATGCGCCCAAGAGATTTAGAGTGAACCAAATGAAGATTCAGTTGCAACAGTAGAACACACTAAGTCCCCAGCTGACCAGCTGATGCACTGTGTTTTTATTATCCCATCTTCTCCAGTGCGAATTGGGAACTCCAGTGGTGACAACAGGTAGACGTAACTGTATTTCCTTCAAGAATCAGGTCTGTGTACTTAGACATTGAAGGTGTGTCTTCAATGAAGGTGAATCTGCAGCACAGGTATTACTAAATTTCTCTTATATCACACCTGGTATCTTGCACTTGTCAAATCCCTTGTTAGTAAGCTTTCCCACTGACAGCAATCAGAGATTGTATATAAGCTATCACAAGACCAATGTATTGCTGCATGGTGTGTTATGATGGTATTATTATATTATGTTGAATATTTGTTGATGGTATTTGTTATTTTTGATATGCCTAATGCGTTTGATAAATTTTAATGCATTCTATTTACTATATGTATTGTATGTTGTGCTGTAAATTGTTTACAGCTGTAAGACTGAAGCAACAAAGAAGCATATGTAATACATGTATATATTCATTTTAATTGTGAAATAATCAACCTTGGCAATGAAAATACTGGTTGACTAGAAGTGCCTTTAGAGATCGTTTGCTCTTATATGGGTAGTATCTTGTAGTTTGGATAACTATTGATCCAAGTACAATGAGAATATGAGAGAGAGAGAGACCAAGTTGGTACTGAAATAACTGAAGATTATATGCACAACATTTATATAACTGCAGTATTACTGTTAGTTAGATCTCAATAAGCACTCACAGGCAATTGGAAAAAAAATGAATTGTTTGAGTAAATTCAAGTAAATTCAGAAAGCTTTACAAGTTTATTTACACACACAAGAAAACAGTATAGGATAGTTAGCATACACGTTTTTTTAAAAAGAAATTTACTAGCACACAACTTCCAGATATCGTGAAGCTGAACCCCAGAATTCTAAGTCTCCAGGTAACTGGACAAAATGAAGTTATTTTTTTAAGGGAAAATACACTATATAGTAGCTATGACACAATGAGAAACTAAATAAGGAAATAGAGCAAGAACAGTTTTCAATTTTCTGTTCTAGAAAAAAGAGAAAAGGTTTCCCTGAATATAGAGGCTCAGGGAAATCTTGAACTTGGAGCAAGAATTTATATGAGACCTCACCTTTAAAGCTGTTTAAACCCCTGAGAAAAATTTTGTCTAGACAGACTCAAGAAAGCTCCTTCCAGACAACAAACTCTTGACATAACAATAAGGAAATCAAATGGAGGAAGAAGAAATCATATTGAGGAACAGCCACTTTTGAACAAAAGCACAACAATTTTGTTTAAAATAGAATGAAACATAGTTAAACTAGTGGTAATTTGTCTGAGATGTTAGGTGTCATCAGAAGAGAAATTGACATGTAAGACATGTTGTTTCATAGGGAACAAAAGGGAAATTAGAAAGACTGATAGCTAAAGGACACTACTTATGAAACTGGGTTTTGGATTTAGTGAGTACCTTAAAAGAATGTAGAACATGATTAAATAAAACAAATTGTTAACTTTTTTAAAAATTTAATTTATATGCCGCCCTTCTCTGGAGACTCAGGATGGCTTACAATGCGTTAAGCAATAGCCTTCATACTTTTGTATATATCTGCTTAGTAGGGCTTTCGGCCCCCGTAAGCGGTGTTCTTTTTTATACAAAGTCAGATTATTGCCCCCTCAATCTGGGTCCGCATTTTACCTACCTTGAAAGGATAGAAGGCTGAGTCAACCTTGAGCCTGGTGAGATTCGAACTTGCAGTAATTGCAGGCAGCTGGTGTCACTTTAACACCACTTTAAGCTGCTGCGCCACCAAGGCTCTTGTTAACTTTTGGTTAACAAGACAAATGCACAAGTAGCCAAACCTTCAAAACAGGAATTGAATTTCAGAACTGAAAAGAGAATACTTGGTAAGATAATGAAGATCCATCATCTAACAATCTTGCATGAATTCAATATGCTAAGAGTCTAATCAGGAATCCTTTAAGCATCTGCAGATAATAACTGGAAAGAAACACAACTGTTGCTAAGGATAGTTATTGCCCATATTTTTTCTTTTCTTTAAATAATGCAGAGTCTGTGAAACACTAGTCCTTCAGCTGGCAGAAAATTATGCAAACATAAATTCCTCTAGCCAACAACAATATCCTGCCCAAGAATGGTGCTGTCATACAATGGTATTCTTATTTACTATGTAAAGGACATTAAAAAAAGTGATTGATAAATACTTTTTTCCACTCTGACCAAATATTATCAACTGATAGGAAAAACATTACAACAATTACTTTCCTTAATGGAGAAAGGTCCAAAGGAGGAGAAGGTAGGTTTTGACAAATGACTAAACCAGTGGGTGTAGCCATTTGTCAAAATTAATTGGTTTGGTGTGTTTAAAGAGAGAACAACTCCTCTTTCGGTTCTTTTGGTCAACCAGGTTACCACCATTTCACCATAGCCATTCTCAATTAGAACAATTCTAAAATAGCATTAAATTCATTTCTCAGTAAAGCCTAACTATAACCTTATGTCAACAGGAACTTGGACTCCTTTGAACTGATGCTGCTTCAAAAGGGTTCTCAAGTTGTGTTTAATAGCACTTCCAGAAAAACAGCTGACAGGTGTGAAAAGAGAGAAAGTGAGAGAATGAGGATGAGAGTGTGGAAGAGAGCTTCATCATGCAGTGCCCATCTCCCATTCTCTATCTGTGATAGCTGGAATATATAGTAGGGAAGCCCAATTTGTAAGATCTGGATATTTCTCCTGTTCAAAACATGTTTGTGCCACAATATATACAAGTGAGAAAAAGTGCAATATATAAAATATATATATAAAACAAAGTACAAAGCTGGATTTAATTCTAAAATGCGTATGATGTTCTGGTCCTAAGCCTGGTTTTTTGTTTTTTGTTTGTCTATCGTGTACGGCTTTAGGAACATTTCCATAGCCCAATTAAATGTTTAGGATGATAGATTAGGAGAAAATAAAGCAATGGTGATTTTTTGTCACTCGCATGCTTCTTTTCATCTTAACATTAGACTCTCCCTACTTTATTGATATCTAAAACAGAGACATAGAAACAGAGATGCATACTGTGACCATTGGTTGTAGAAGTCAATGAAGAAAATATATTATACTGGTCAGTTTGTCATCTACATCAGTGAGGATGTCACAGTTTATGAAGCAAGATGTCCAGATTTACCACGCACTATATAATTTATAGTTTATTCTGCTTGAAAAATGTGACATATATGTTTATGAATGTGTAAATTGAACTCATGTTTTTAATTCAAATAATAATCTACAAATTTTAAAACATGAAATGTGTGGAACAATTTTCAGCAAAGGAGTCTTTTCTTTTGTACAATAGAAAGAGGTTTTCTTATAGACAAGTTCACAGCCTTCAGCAAAAGAAATGTCTTAATTCATTTAAGCCACCAGTGTCAACTAACAATTATTTTGTCAGTTTTCCTAAGCACTCACATGGGAATATTTCCACAACATAGTCATTTTCTCTCAGGAAATTTGTAGCTTGGTAATAATTTAATGTCCCACACTACACTAATTATTTTTATAATCAAATCCAGTCTTCCCCAACCTCTTGGTCTCGGATCGGATAAGTCCCAGACCTTTCAATATGTTGTTAATGGGAATTGTAGTTCAGCAAGAGTCTGGCAAAACTGATCTAACTAATCACTACTTAGTTAGCTGAAAAAAGGATTATGGCTTAGAAATATCACAATGCTAACAACATGTAAAGATGTGCATATCCCAGGAATAAGACAGTAATCATTTGTTTAGAGAAAAGCTGAATGCAGTAGCATTAAATAATGTTTGTTTCTTTTCAGCTGACTGGAAATGGACCCCAAAGTATTATATGTGTAAGTCTTTGGATACGAACTTCTGCTTATTGAATGAAAGTACTAAGCTTTCAGGAAAGTTGAGGAATTGTGATCATCCTTCCCACTAGAATTATTATCATGCTGCCTTTGCAGATTTAGCATGCATATAAAATTATATTGCTTTATAACAATTTCTAGAGATGATCCAAGGGAATTTATGAGGCTCAAGACTGCCATTCTGAAAGATTGCCATGTTCAGGGTTTCTTTACATTCAAAACACACAATTTACATACCTTTCTATTGGAGAGTCATTTCTTTGCCACTACAAAAAAAAAAAGTTTTTAGGAAGACAAATGAGATAATGTGTTTAGTATTAATCTATGCAAACACTTCACTTTTCCCCATACTAGGTTTTGGTTAGAGTGAATCACCTGCTCTTTTTCTACGATTCATTAGGTAATCCTATGGAGAATTGACTCTTCCATTTGAAGTGGGATCCTCTACGTTCCGAAACCCACACTAGAAATTTAACATGTCCATTTTTCAAGATCACCTAACTTCCTGTAGCTACCTGCTCTGAAGCATTTGGGGAATCCTTTGGAGCTGGCTATGTGCCAGGATGGAGGAAAACAAGGGAAGTTTCAGCTGCATGAAAACAAGGTAACAATAAATTTAGCTAGATTTTCCACCATGGAATGACAAATAATTTAAGATTGATGGCAGGGACAATGCTAAAGAGAATGCCATTTTCAGACTGAGAAGTTATGTTGGTTATCTTCAGTGGCACTTTTCTAATGGTAGAGTTGAATTTTAACTTTTAGAAAATGTTGGTTTTGGTGAACAGGAAATAGCAGGGTCATTACCTGCTGCTTATATAGCTAATGTTACACATAATCATTGATTGCCATTTGAAGTAACTGCAATTGGCAAACAAAGTATCATATATGAATTTATTATATGAAAGCCAAAGTGCAGAGCTTTCTAAAACAAGGATCAGTTTTCTCTGTTTTCTCAATACAGATAATGCTATTCAAGCTTACATTCAGCAAAAAAAAAAAAAAAAAAAAAAAAAAAAAAAAATCAAACTAAGGATTTTTACAGAATGAAATTAATGTTTGATTATATTCACCTATGTATTCCAGTTTTATTCAAGGGTGATTTTTTTTTAAAAGTTTAGAATCGTTGTCACTGATTTTAAGCTGAAGGGATGAGCTGGACAGAAAAATTCTTTAAAAAAAAAGCAAAATAGGAATTGAATGTAAAAAGCTCTGTTTGATAAGTGATTAATACTTAAGTAGATCTTACTGAACTGACACAAATCCCCATTTTGTTAAGAATTAAAATTCTCTCATACAGATTAGTTTACAAAACTTGGGCCTGCAAACACAAGGAAAAGCAAGCTAAGCCAGCAAATATGGCTTGTACTTTACAGATGTCACTAAAATGTTAGATGGCATGTTATCACCCACCAGTCACATTCCTTGCTGTATGGAATTCTACCCATATGCACAAAGCTCCAGATATACATGAAGGACCCTAATTTATGAAGAAAAATTAATTCCATTGGCAAGCTGAAAAAAGAATCCAACTGGGGACTTTTTTCCCTTGCTTTTTAGTTTTATTTTTCCTTCCTCCAAATGCTATTAACAAATCACACAAAGAATTATTTCTGAAGTCTACTTGTTAGAAATCCAAACTAATAGTGGATTTTCAAAAAGTGTATATCTTTCTTAAGACATGAGAAGATTAAAAAAATGCTATTTACTCAGCAGAAACAAATTAGACTAGCATGGTAATTAATTGCCTTCTGTCAGAATGGAACATTTCCTAGCCCTACTTAGAGGTTTTTTTTTAAATATGCAAAGCATTTGTTTTACTAACCACATATGTTTTGTAGACTATTAGCAAAAGGAAATGTTAGGACTTAGCTTTTCTGTTTTTATATCACAATGAATCTAAACAATGAGCAAGCTTGGAACAGTTGTAGTTTTTATGCCAACCACTAAGGGTTGCTGCTGCACGTTTTCAATGAATAGTTCAATACCTTTTAGACACATTTTCAGGGCCGCTTGTCATGCTTAGGTAAGTAAGAGGGAATATGAAGTCAGGCAAAGGCCTCTCTTCCTTTCCATCAAGGTCAATGTATGGAAATTTTGACAGAATAACTTACTTCTTCAAAGAAGTTAATATTACGTGCTATGGAGCAGGGGTTGACCAGATAGCCTTAAGAAAAAGAAATTTGTTACTTACCAATAGATGAGAAGCTATCAGAGATGCCATTCTGATATATTCAATCTTAGATCTCTCTCTCCCTCTGTCTCTCTCCCCCTTCTCTCATATAAAAGATATGCAATATTTTATTTCTGAATTTAAATTTTTATATTTCACCTATAATGCAAAAAACTTTTTAAAAATTCCATGATAAATATGCAGCTTATACTCCTCCTCCAAGCATTAATCTAAATTATTACTCACTAAATTAATGAATTTTAAAAATATTAATTATCCAAGCAACCCTTCTTACAATCCAGTAAAGTAAGCCATTTTCAGGGAAGCTACAGAGATCACCTTGAGATCATGACATAGAAATTTATTGAAAATAATTATTCATTCTCCTTCTCAAAGCAGGTAGTAGATCTAATCTTAAAGCCAAAATTTCCTAGCTTCCTGCTCTTAAATTAAGATTTTGTTTTCTCTTTTATATTCTGCTATAGAAATCTCATGAACCAGAGTCTCCAAAAGTTATATATAGATTGCTGAGATGTCCATATATCAACTCAACTGCATTATTGATTAAAGTTTGCAAATAAAAGCTTTAAGTAAAAACAGGACATCTATATTATCCCTGGAAGTTTGTAGAAGGACGTATAGGCAGTACATTTTAGACTATTGAATGCAAATAAGAAAACTCATATTCAACTAAACCATGAAATTTATTTCAATGTTATTATGAATCTAAAAAGGAAGGAAGATATGGGACAGAGGTAGAGTTATAAAATAAAATATTAATTTATACAGCAAGCTATAAAATTATGTCTTTTTACTTTAAGAATTTCAAAACATAACCAGAAACTTTTCAGAAAGGAGGATTAAGAGTTTCAAGCAAGTCTCTGATGTGGTTTGTCCTGGAGCTCTAGCACTACTGGTTTTTTTCCCTATCATTCATATTTATGTTGTTTTTCCATGGTTGATGGATGCTGTGACAACTGTTCCTAAAACATATATTTAGGTGATTATTACTCTAATCAGCTAAATGCCTACTGAGATTTAAGTCTTAATGGCTGAATTCACATATTATCGTTAGTTATTGAAGTAAGCCATTTTTGGGGTTTATACAATATGATGGTCCATAAAGAAAGGTGGGATTTGTTATGTTTTAATAAAGCTAACAAAAAATTGAAACAAACCAAATTCCCTTATTACGTATATGCAACCTTGGAGAGTGTAATATAAATAATCTTTCGGTGGGAAAATCCCAGTAATTTTAGGACTATGTCTTAATTACTGCTTTATCTTTATACCTGTTTTAACTGTACAGTACTAGTGTCTCTAACATAAGTTTTATAGTATAAAAATGTTTAAAATGGCATGAAAAAATTGTATGCTTCTCTGGCCTTTTATACTCTCATATTTCTTAAATACCGGTACGTTCCAATTATATGCTATGTAGGCAAGGAAATGCATATTCATTGCACTGCATCTACATTTAATTATTAAACCATCTTAGACAACAACAACTGAACTCAGTGGAATTTACATAATCATGATTCTGCTGATTTTAGTAATTCCTATCTAACAAAAATACAGTTGAAAAATACACATGATTAGTTTTGGAACATTTTTTTGCATCAATTAAGAAATCTAAACTACCACTTGGGATATAAGGGGTGGGAATGTGTTAGTCCTCTACAGAACAAAAGGGGGTCATGATTCACAGCTCCTACTTGAAGACCTATAGCATTGTGGCCAGTGGTGGGATTCAAGTAATTTAACAACTGGTTCTCTGCCCTAATGATTTCTTCCAACAACTAGTTTGCCAAACTGCTCAGAAAGTTAAAAACTGGTTCTTCCGAAATGGTGCGAACTGGCTGAATCCCACCACTGATTGTGGCTAGGAAGGTCTGCAGAAATTCCTTTAGAATGCCAAGGATACTGTTCCCTGGACGTTGAGAGGGCCTTATTCAGAGATCTTTACCTTCAAACACTCTTTCATGCTTTGGCTACTTCATATATGAATAACTTTACATTGGGATGTCCTTGAAAGTTGTAGTTTGTAGAGAATATGATAGCAATTATGGCTATATTTCATTTCTATGAACTACACTGGTTACCAGAAAGCTTCTGATTGATATTCAAAGAGCTGGTTATTACCTATAAAGCCCTTAATGGCATAGAGTCTGTTTTTTAAAAAACTATTTTCTGTAGCATCTGCCCCTTACAATCAGGCAGAGTTAGTATGTTTCAGGTCCCAGTGATTAAGAGTCTCACTTCTGGTGCACCGTTGCCTCCAAAACTAGTCTGGTTCATCCTGGCAGTGTTCAAAAAAACTCTGAAACCCATCCTTCCACTCAAGCATATACGCACACTTTTCTTTAAAGTGGATGATGTGTTTGATTGTCTTTTAAGGGTTGCTTTTCTTCTAGTGGAGGAACTCTTTTAATGGAGTTTTGTTGTTTTCCTTATTTTAAATGATATGTATTTGCTATACAATGCTCAGTGTTGTTAAAGAGTTGGGAGTTGTCTATGACATGCAAACAGATTGATATAAAATGTATATTAAAAATCAAAGTCATATTTACTGACTTTAATGAATCGACTCTGAAGCAAGTGGCTTGAAATTGACATTCCAGTCTGTTAAGATCAGCATCTAAGTCAGAGAGCAAAGTTTGCTGACTTGTACCCAACTGAGAAGTGCAATTGTGAAGAGTGAGATAAATAAAATGTGCTTCCCTATGATGTACTTACCTGAAAGTAATGAAAACTATTTGTAACTGATCAGGGATTTATAAACTTTATTTAAGAGATCAATGCATGTTTAAGTTTTGTTGGTGAGAAAGCCACTTGGCTGAAAGAAGATGTGAAAGCAGCAATAAAGAATAAAAAAAATCAATACAAAACTTGGAAAAGGGGGAGGTTAATGGCACTGAGTATAAATCAGTGAAAAGGATGGTGCATATGGGTAGGCACACAGAAACAAGCAACAACGAGAAATAAAATGGTCTTTATTGTTTATTGTTTTTCATGTAATAATTGTACAGTTTTCTTCATCTTGGACATGGGATCTAGTTTTCATTTCTCAGTGTAGAAATTCTGATTAAACACTAAAGTACACCTCCCCCCTCCCCGTTTAATGCTAGTATTTGGTGCTGTGCAAATGTAGCATAATAACTATTGTAAACCATATGTTGTTGTCAAACACTTTTGCTGCAATATCTCAGTTGGGTGCTCTCTATAATCATTTACTAGGATGGTTAAAAACCAGGCTATTTGGGTGAATAATGTAAATTAAAGTTCGATGCATTCAGAGGGCATCAGTTGACAAAAGCTGATCTAGCTGTTTTATGTCATTCTCTGTTTAAAAAAGAAATGCTTTAATCTGGGGCAAAAAGGATAGTAGTGGATGCATTTTGGTGCTCCTTGTTCTTTTAGCAGCTTTCAGTGTCCTTTGGAAATTGGCAGAAGGAATAACCCTGAGGAACAGAACAAAGAGCTGCAACCAAACCACAATCAATTGTAAGCCATACTGCTCCCACCATATTGCTTTTTTGTGAACCGTTAAAAACCTGGCTGTTGTAGACCTTGAGATAGGATAGCAGCAAGCTGAAATAGTTCTCAGAAAACTTCAGTGTATTCTATTTTTATAGGACTGTATAAATGATATCGTAGGACAAAATAGGTTGCTGAATCAATTATACTACATTTTGCACTGAAAACTGAGGCATTGAAGAACATATGCCTATTCATACACGTCACTCAAAACTTAACCTTCTCTCTTTCTCCCTTTCAATGACCCACTGCAGACTACTTGCCATGGTTACCTGCTGCCTTGGCAAGAGGCAAATCCTATCAAGCTCTTTGGTTCAGTTCTCTTTTGAGAATAAATTGCTTAGCACTGATAGCAACAGAAACTTCATGAACATGTGGTCAATGGGAAAAGTGGGAGGAGTTTTCCACAGCGCCATAAGTTTAACTGAGGATCATAAGTAATTCCTGTGCCACATATTCACTCCCAACAAAGTTATATACAATAATTTTCTTGGGATTTATTACTTGCTTATTCTATTTCAAAATAATTTGGGGTGTGTGTGTTGAAAGTGACTTTATCTACTGTACGTAAACTTAAGAATCCAACAATTCAGTTGAATATGATACTGTAATGCCTGGTAGATTCTGTCCTCTCAGGGAGTCCTGTTTGGTCATTGAGATAAATAGAAGAGGCATCAACATAATCCATAAATCAACATGATGGATTTTGGAGAATACAATAAAGCAGAGTCTCTCAAACTACGAGTTGTGACCCAGCAAGGAATTCATTAAAGAGCAAACCATTAAAGTGGGTCACAATATTTTTTAAAAACTTGATCAGACAAAGTGGGAGCACTGGGTAAATCTGCAGCAGATAATTCTTATATTGGTATATTTAAGGGACTTTGTGATAAATAAATTAAAATTTAATATTTTATTATATAATTTAATATTCAAAGGAAAACATTTTTATTTCTTGCTCAATCCCAATTCCAAAAAATTAATAATTAATTTTATTAAATGCATGGGAGGTACATTAATTTATTATTTTATGAAGTTATGGTATCACTGAATTTGTCAACCACTGCAGTAATGCAGTAAATCAGTAACAACAATTGTAAGTATCCTTTTGTAAAGTGAAAGGGTAGATTTAAAAACTTCATAACCAACATTTCTGTGTGGATTCAGTTCTGCATCAATATATCATTTATACCTATATATATATATATATATCTGAACATAATAATGCAATTCCTTTTCACATAAACAATGTTAAACAAATTGTAGAAAGAAACAGTAAGCCAACAGAATTAAGACATGAAATGGGGAAAGACAAAATAAGTGAGATTAAAAAGAGAAATATAGTTAATACTGGTTTACATTAGCTCCTTCATTACATTCTTCTTACCTTTTTAGCCTTGCAAATTATATTTGCTCCCACCACATCTCTATATATCATTTTATGTAATAGCTATATTGATATTTTCCCCAATTATATAAGTCCAGGAGCAATACTTATGATGAATATAATAATCAATGACTTAAAAACCCTGAAGCATAGATTTTCTGTTCAATGTACCTGGTGGGTCATCAGATTAAATGACTAAAAATATAGGATGTTTCTGAGCTGATTTAATGCTAATATTGAGTGAGTATTTTCAGAAATAAAGAAGAAAACCTTTTTGTCAAATCCATATGTGATTCTCCAATTAAACCCATATATATGTATCTGATGAAGAAGAAATCAAACAAGCTAGTTTTTATAGTAAAGGAAAAATTACTTTACAGCCAAGCTATATTAAAAAAAACAAAAACTGCCGTGTGTAGATCTTTGCTGGGACAACTTCATGCTATATATTTTTAAGGCACGCTATGTGTATTTTTCTGTTTAACTACCTGCTTTATTAGTAGCCACAGAACTATTGTAATATCTAAGAGCAAAAAAAGAGAGAGTACAGGTCTTTTTTCCCAAAATGGTTGTCTCAATATAAATTTGTGGTGAAATCAACAGTCTCATAGTTTAGCCAGTTATAATTCACCTAATCATTCAAGTGTGTGGTTTTTGTCGCACATGCCCTCATGAAAGAATGACGGTGGAAAACTGCATACCTCAATTATTCTGTTCTGTTCCTCCTTTGCCCTACCCATGAAATGTATGAACACAGACACACACATTCATATGCACACACAATCCCCATAATGGCTCTGCATTCTTGCCATCAGAAACTCCTGGAGGTGAAGAAGAGGAGAGGAACAGAGACTACTTAGCAAGTGGCTTGGACCACAACTGATTTGAAATATTACTAACCTTGCATTTTCAAATTTGATGCACAACAACCAAGATGCTAATACTTTCCTTAGTTTAGAAAAAAAAATCCTTTCACCCATCTCTTCTAGCCGAAGATTAGGAGAGAGGCTTTAAGAAGATTTAAAAAAAAAAATCAACTTCTGAGCAGCGGAAAAAATGGTTTGTGATTCAGGGGCTCCGGGCAATTCATCATGGAAATTGGGTTTCTTAGCCGACATCATGTGAATCCTTTCGGCCCTGTCAACTTTTTAATACATTACATTGAGAATGTAAATCGTGTTGGTGAAGGGGGAAAGACGAGGGGGGGAAATAGAGAAAAGAGAATGCTTCCTCATTTTGGATATGGAGGGGAGGGAGCTTGAAGCCTGTAATTCATATTAACTAAATAATAAAAATAACCTCTCTGTGTCTGTACACCTAGGCAGAGAAGTGCAGTGGAAGAAACTGAAACATAAGTAAACTGAAATCACTTTCTAAATCCTTTCTAGAGGGTTGAAATTTGAGACTGGCTTGTAACAAATTTCTTTACTTTTCTTTCTTTATCCCTTTCACAGGATAAACTAGTTGTTTCATCAAAGAGAAATGTAAAACCAGTGTTTCAGGAGTGCCCAAAGATGGAGTAAATAGAAGAAGACAGGGCATGACAGGATCTCTTTGTGTGTGTGTGTGTGTGTGTGTGTGTCTTCATTCTAGTGCTTCTGAAATAGAATTGGAAATGGATAAGTGTTTTGTTTATTCTGAGAGATGAAGTTCAACCTGTTCTGGATGAGATATATTCCTTTAACCTGCAGGATTCATTCTGCAGCATGGAGATACTCTTAAACCAATCTTTGTCATTTTGAGAGGTCAGGAATATCACTCATGGTTTTGGTATAATATACCAATGGTGGCAGCTTTTCCAAGTGAAGAGATAGTATGCCTTGTTGCAGTTTGCACTGACTACTCTAAAATATTGTAGGCAAGTTTGTTTTTGAAAATGAATAGACAATTGAATTTGATCCAAGTCAATATTTAGAATTTGAGTGAATTAGTAGGAGAGAGATATGTTGGTAACTTGCCTTGCTTATTTCCAATAAGATCCCAGTGTAGCTATTGAAACTGGAACGTCTACTTCAACTGGATTAGTTGCAGAAGGGAAAAAGATCTATTTGCCTCAAATTGGAAGAAGTGCATTCTCATTTTCTTCTATGTGATCACAGACAGGGACACCTTGACACATCCAAAGGGCTTTATATATTGATTTTAAAGCCTACTATTTACCTTTAACTATATTTAAATGATGAGAAGTTCTGAAGATTCCCTGCTTCCACACCAGTGGTTTATGTACTGAGAACATCTTCATTGGCTTTCCATGTGTTCCTGTATCCAAGATAAATGGAATATTAATGAAAAACCTTGCCTGGGAACTCCAGTAGTAGAACTAATGCCATTCTTGGCTTATTAACAGGCAAAAAACCATTTGTACACTCCTAGTCTTTTAAATGTATTTTACTTTTATTTATTTTCATTTCATAGTCTACTTTGCATTTGAAAGTTGTCATGGCAAATTTGCTGAAAGGTGGTATTCAAATAAACTGGGAGCACTTGAAAGGCAGAATGCTATGGGCCACCAAATGTTGGGAAGCCACAATAAGTGAGACCTGTTGCCCTCACATTATGTCATTGACTTGCCAAGAGTATTTTTCTGGCCACTGCTGGAACTAGGTTTGCATCTAGAAACATTTTTCTCTTGATCCAGAGCTCTTCTCATATTTTGAATTATTTCACTAATGTGCCTATTTGCATCCCATCGTTTTTCAAGAAACGTATTTCATTATAGCAAACCAGCAAGTTAGGATATATAAGAAATAAACTCAAAGTAACCAGTAAATGCCAATTTAAGCACATTTTTGGAGAAGCATGAATGCAGGATAACTATGAGTATGGATTATTTACCTAAATTTTGCAGTTGATTACATCTGACCAACTGCTATCTATGTATTTGGCATATGGTACACTTCATTTTGTTCTGAAGCCTACCACAAAGTAGGCTTCAGAATAAAAGCCTTTCGAGTGAGGCTTTTATTATGCAACTGTTCTGCCTCTGATATAGGATTGTATGTATCTGTGTTTTGAGATTATTTTGTTTTCCATTTATATAACTCTTATAGTTTCCCATTACTCTGGCCCTCCCAAATTTACAGTACTACAAAAATTCAGTTAGGAGAAAAAGACTGAATGCTGCATTGTTTCTTTTTAAGAGCTAAAAACTATAAGACTCTTCCAAAACTTTAAATTTTAATATCCAGAAGAAGAAATTTTTAAATCCACATAAAGAAAAAAAATATTAATTACATTTACTTAAAATACAATTAAAAACAAATTAGGAATTGTCTCATCATTTTTGGAGTGAGATAGGATATTCTCAAAGTCTAAATGTGTCCCTTGGCTTGAACAAATTTGTTTACATTTGCTTTTGACTGATAGTATTAGAAATCTGCCATTTTGGAAGCGCCCAAAATTAGAGGCTCAGATTTCCTCAACTGTTTTTCATCCCTTTGATGACTATATTCTGTACTATAGCAGAATACTTAATAAAATACTTCTATAAACAAAGCTATTTGGTGATGTTGTTGGTCCACTCAATGAGGACATGATTTAGACATCTGGACTTTTGCCTAGGCTCAGGTTCTGTTTCTTGGTATTCATTTAGCTTTGAGTTAGAATGTTCAGTGAAATAAACAAAAGGCTAATTGCTTTTGGATTTTAATTATCAGGAAATAGTTGCATTCCTTATACGAATCATATTTAACACCTAGTTAAAGGACACCTAAAGTAGATGAGAAATTTTCAGTTGAGAACAGTAATGCTTAAAGCAATGTAATTCAAAGTTGTAGGCAACCAAGGAGAGAAAATGCATTTATGTACTAAATTTCTAAAATTTGTTGCAGCTGAATTTTAAACATGAGAGTTGTGCTGTTGGGGTGGGTGACATAACCCTATTTTCTATTTCAAAGGAAATTTAAAAACCTAAGAATTACTCTTTGAACTTCTCAAGTATAGTTTGAAGAATTAGCAGAACAGATTTGTAGAGGAGAAAAAAGCTGGTTTATGCATGCTCTTTCAATTAATTTCCACTAGCTAAACAAATAAAAAAAACCCCACACGTTGATTTGTGCTTCTCTGAACTGTAATTCAACATGCATTAAATACATATAGAGTGTACATTTATACAGTTCTGATAAATATTTGTAAAAATATTTAAATCCAGTTTTGCACCTGCTCATAATAGTTTGGTTTTTGTGATGCTCACTTGCTTTGCCTGTTCCAATAAGATGCCAGCATAACTATTGAAACTGCAACTTCTACTTCAACTGGATTAGCTGCAGAAGAGGAAACAATCTGTCTGCCTCAGTTTGAAAGAAGTGCATTCTCACTTTCTCTTACGTGATTATACAGAAGACCACTTTGACACTTCCAAAACTTGAACTGCGTTATATACCAAAACTGGCCCTCTTGATCGTGAAATGATTGATTATACACCATCAGGTTGGTACTGACTGTTAGTGATCACTGATATAGTTTTTCTCCAGGATCACAAAACAGTAGTAGTAACAGAGTTGGAAGGGACCTTGGAGGTCATCTAGTCCAACACCCTGCTCATGCAGAAGACCTGTATTAGGAATTAGAACCGCCGAACTGCCGACCTTTCTGATTGACAAACTCAGTGTCCACTTGAGTCACCTGGTCAGGCTACTGATAAACAACAACTTATCTAATGCATATATGCTCCTAGCATGAAAGCTAGTGTTGTGTGATGAGTGTCCAATTTTTATCTGGAGAATTGGGTGAGTAATTTCAATTTACAAGAACAGGATACACCAAATAGATCATGCTTTTATAGATAGCCCCAATGGCTCCCTTTTTTCATGGTCTGTCTGACTACTGTGCCACAAAATTGGTTGCATTGTTTTCTGGATTTTTGAGATAGGAAACTATGAACCTATAATGAAACTATTAACCCTAAAATAGGATTAGCATATTATTAAAAAAAAAGCACCAATCATGTACCCCTTACTTATACACCAAAAAAGGGGAAAAAGGAAAAAAGACAAACTCTCAGCCCCAAACATGTGGGGCTGAGAGCCATAACATGGCTCAATACATCTTACAATGTTGTTTCACCCACTAACTCTTCTTTCCCCATCCCATTAAAAATAACTCTCAGAGATCGACAGGTGGTTCACTGTGGTCCAGTGAAAATCTATAGAGAGCAGGACTGGCGAGGGAGACTTACCAATTCCATGAACAAGGTCAATGTGGATCTCTAAAGAAAGACATGAATTAGCTCACAAAGAATAGATAATTAGAGTGAATAAAAATGATTCTTCACAGAACATTAAATAATTGCTCTTTATATGGCTGTATTTTGTCATCTGTTTCTGAATTTTAAAGAAGGAAAGTATAGTTTGAAAATATAAAAGAAGTATAAGGCAGTATGAGTGCTATACAAACCTCCCTCATCCATGTCTATACTAATTTCAGTGGAGATTTTTCTGCCAGTCAGTGGTCCCAACTTTGAAAGTATATAAATTCCAAATATTAGATCTTCAGGTCTAAGATCTTTATGGGATTTCACGTGGCAGGTTTGAAGATGGCAAATCAAACAGTATTTCTCCAAAATATTTGACCTACTTGTTGGAAATTGGACAGATTGGATATGTGCAAATGGATTTGTGAGATCTGCCTGAAAATTACTTTGCTGCAGCAATGGAATTCATTAACATTCTTTTTTGTCTGGTCAGAAATCTGCACAAAAAATCCATTTCTGAAAGATGTATCTGAAAATGAAGGTAGGTTTCTGAAAGATATGTGCAACAAAAAGTATTTACATTTTAATAGCTTATATCAGGGAAATGTATGTTAAAATGTGTTGCATAAATTTATATAACAAGAGCATCATTGTGGATCTTCAAAGGTATTCTGTAAAAAAAAAGTGCCCAGATGGACTAAAGCACTAATAACGTGGACAATAACATGAATATAAAGAAAATTATATTGGTTCACAAATTCCTAGATGTAGATAGCATGAGTCACCATTTCTCATGATGATATGAGAAAGTCCATCACATGCTATACATAGAGAAGACTCCAGGATCAGTCTCTAGTTAGAAGCTGTTGAATAAAGATTTAAGACTATGGAGAACCATTTTCACCCTGCAGAGATAGCGTTAAGTCAGAAATGACATCAATCTGGCTAACCATATTAGAACTAAGCCTCATTTATATATTCTATCCTGGAAAATCATCATAGAAATTATTTTCATTTTTTTTTTTTTACTGGAGAAGACCTGTTGTAAAAGTTTAGAAGAACAAAGTTTTCAGGCCTTGTTTCAATTTGAAAACAAATAAGACATCAAAAACTTAATCTGATGGTTAGCTTTCATCAACAAATAGTTTTATAATATTTGTTTGTGTTTGTTGTTGGATAACATTTGGAAGAACTCTTCTAATACTCTCTTCATTTCTTAATAGCATTAGTGAAATACTTTTGTTCCAAGTAAAATACCTGTGTTATTTTTTAAAAAATCTATTCTAGGTCACTTTGATTTTACAGATTAATGAATAAAATGATTTACCATAGTTTGAGGTTTATTATTAGTAGCAGAATGAGTACATTAAAAAAAAAATAACTGACCATGCTCTTTCTTTGTAAGAACTCAAAATTATAATTTAAAAACAAATATGTAAATCCTAAAATAGACTGGATTATCCATTCAGTCAAAGGGCTTGAAGCACTTTCATGGGAGATAAGTCCATGTACATCTAACTATGATTGTAATGCTTAATTAGAGTGATAATTTATTTTTTTCTGACAAGCTTCTCATCTTTAATACAATAGCTACATGGTACTTGGTGAGCAGATACTATTCAGATTTTCTCATATTGGGAATTGATGTGCCTATATTATTGGTTGGTTCATATAGGTGGACAGTTGTTTTAAAGTAACAATTTAAAACTTCAAATTGGACTGAAATATTTCAACAATAGCAACAACAACATTAATGTAGAAGACCAGTTCTTCCCTAAGCAGTAGATGATAGGCACACCCTCACATCACATGCTGAATTCAGGTGAATCAGAGGCAAAGTCCTAAACCTGTAGCTTACATAATATCCAGTTACCATGACAATTCCTTATCATTGTTCCAGGTTGAGCTACTGGTTTCTATGTGCTTGTTAAAATAAGCCTGTGATTCTTGAAGACTTGCACATAATGTGCTTGCTAGTGGAATCCGTTGTTTTTTAAATTTAGACTCCTCCCACTAATATATATTTTTTATCCCTTTAAAATAAATACAACTAAATTAAAGTAAGATAATGCCCATTATTTAATTAAATATTGAAGACATTTTAATCATTAAAATAGAAAAATATTAATTTTACACTAATTATTTTATGTTGACATGCCAGCATTTTCCGCTTGTAGCAGATCTACTGTATAACATTCTGTTTTTCATTTCTGTGATTTCTGTGCTCTGAAAAGAGAATTTGTATAGGTGATGCTATTGAACAGAACAGAACAGAACAGAACAGAACAGAATTCTTTATTAGCCAAGTATGATTGGACACACAAGGAATTTGTCTTGGTGCATACGCTGTCAGTGTACATAAAAGAAAAGATACATTCATCAAGAATCATAAGGTACAACATTCAATGATAGTCATAAGGAACAAATAAGCAATCAAATCATATTAAAAAACAATCAATATAAATCAATACCAGCAACAAGGTTACAATCATACAGTCATAAGTGGGAGGAGATGGATGATAGGAACGATGAGAAGATTAATAGTAATGCAGACTTAGTAACCAGTTTGACAATGTTGAAGGAATTATTTGTTTAGCAGAGTGATGGCATTCGGGAAAAACTGTTCTTGTGTCTAGTTGTTCTGGTGTGCAGTGCTCTATAGCATCGTTTTGAGGGTAGGAGTCGAAACAGTTTATATCCAGGATGCGAAGGGTCTACAAATATTTTTACAGCCCTCTTTTTGACTCGTGCAGTATACGGGTCCTCAATGGAAGGCAGGTTGGTAGTAATTGTAGAACACCGCTCGGGGGGGCCAAAAAGCCCTACTAAGCGGGTATATAAAAAAGTATGAAGGCTATTGCTTAATGCATTGTAAGCTGCCCTGAGTCTCTGGAGAAGGGCGGCATATATAAATCGAACTAATAAATAAATAAATAAATAAATAAATTGTTTCTGAGTTGGCGCAGAAATAACATTCTTTATTGTACTTTTTTTCCCCACCCTTTTACCTTGTCTCCGTTTCCTCCATTTGGTTTTTTTTTTTTTTTTGGTAATCCATAGCTCTGGGAAATTTGCTTTTTCCTGTGTTAGAATCTCTTCCGCGTTTGTAAAGACAGGATGTGTGTGTGAGAGAGATCACCTTAAAGAAATGTTGCTTAATTCTTAGCAAATGATCTTGTGAGTATGAAATCCATAGTGAATCACAGAGAATAATAAAAAATAAAGAAACCATTAGAGAGCATTTCACCGAGGCAGCCTTCAGCGGCTCCATCTTGGATCAAATGTTATTTTTAATCATTTACCTAAGACTGACTTTTGTTAGCATTCATTGCCATGTTTATCAATTTTTTTTACAAACTAAATCACAGCTGTTTTCATTTCACAAGAGGGGGCAAAGAAGAAAAACAATTTACCAGGATTAGGCAAACTAAAATTCATAGGTTGAATATTATTTCCCAATACCTTGTTGGAAGCCCACTCAAGGACTCTGGGATTGTTCTACCAAGGCTTCAAAACTGTCCAATTTTGAATGCTTTTATGGCTTTGTTGTAATAAGCAAATTATAGATTCTGAGAAATTCGTCTCTAGTCTTTTGGGATATCAGTTTTCTCTTGTTCTGGTTTGACATCATAAGATTCTGTGCAATGTGCAATTTATATAAATAAAATAAGCATGAATCATCATCATCATCATCATCATCACAACTTGTAAATAGAAATAGAACAGCTGTGGCAAAGGAAAGCAAAGGTAGTCCCAATAGTAACAGGCGCCTTAGGTGCAATCCTAAAAAAAGCTGGAGCACCACTTGAACACTATTGGCATTGACAAATTCAGTCAATTGCAAAAGGCAGCTTTACTTGGAACAGCTTACATCCTGCGATGATACCTGTAACACCATTAAACATCTGTCTATCCCAAATCCTCGGAAAGGACTTGATAGACAAAAAAATGCCAAACTCAGTCTGAACATCTGGCTGACTGTGTGATGAACCATAACAACAACAACAACAACAATGCAAATCCAGTCTGATTGTGTGACAAACCATAGTAAAAAAAAAGAACAAATGCATATCAAACCTATGCTTATGAATTTGAGTATTGTATTACTTTTTTAATGCTGTATACACTTGCAATTTCTGTTGATTTTTGTTTAGAATATTTAGATATATAATGTTACTTTTATTTTAATGATTATTAATATTATATTATTTATATTTTATGAACTGTATTTTATTCACATATCATTAACACAAAAAATTAATTTGTATTTCTGTAACCTTATATCATTTATGTGGGGTTTTGTTTGAATATTGATTCCTGTTATATTAATTTAAACTAAAAATAATATTTTTTTAACCAATACTGTGGTATCTTCTTGATATATTAAACTGCCAGATTGGTAAAAAATTATACTAGTCAGGCAATTAGTTTGCCTTTGCCTTCTCTTAATTTCTATGTATTTAAGACTTTCGCTTCTGATGCACTTGCTGTTACTTGTCAAGAATAAAAATGCTGAGCACGAAATTTTAGCTTGATCAGAAGAACAGTATTGTCCCCAAAGGTAATTTGACCTTCTCTTAAAACTGTTCATTTGCTAGATCAGAACTCTACAATAAATAACAAATCTGTGCTAAGAAAAATTGGAATCATCTGACCTATACGGATTATGCTTTATACTGCCTCTTACAGTAATTTGTTTTCACTAGTCATGAGGAAGGCAAAAAGCTATTCATGGCAATTTATGACAGTGAAACTATGTTGCCTGAAAACTTTCAAAACCATTTATGTTATTGTAAGAGCGAGAAACTTTTTTCCAATTAAAATTGAAAACTAAGACTCTCAGGATGATGAATTTTGCATCCACTATCAAAATGTAAGCTTGAGTATATGACAACATTATAGCAAAATATAATATGTAAAACCTGGATATGCATCATGCTATTTTATATAATGCTGGATGAAGAACAACTTATTCACTAGTAAGTCTCAAAATGAAAGTGCACATTGATATTCATGATTAACAGAAATATTTCCAATAGCTTTAACATAAACAAAGCATTAAATGAAATCAACAAAGAATCTGGGAAAAGTGTCACAAAATACTAATAACATTTAGCATTGGCTCTTCTTGTATCTAAGTCATGTGAAATTTTGCAGATGCTTTACTAATATAGTAACCAATGGATTACAAGTGGTTAAGGTAATGGACTAGGAATAGGGAAATCTGAGTTTTAATCTTAATTAAACATGGATTAATTTTCTCTCAGACTAGGAAGAAGGTGAATCTAAACTATTTTTGAAAATGTTCCCACAAAAACCTATGTGAACTTGTCCATGTTGTTGACCCATATCAAATCTGACTTGAACACACACACACACAAAACTTCTAAACCAAATTTATAATACTGCTGCTTATTTTTGTTTGGCTACAAAGATTTGAAGCAAAGTTCCTAGTCAGCCAATTACTTGTTACCGCTGTGGGTATTCTCTGAACTTGGTTGTTTTCTTACAGACATTTCATTACCAAACTAGGTAAAGAAATGTTGGTAAGAAGACAAGGAAGCTCAGAAAGCACCAAGAACCTCACAGTTCAAACCTGAACTACTACAAATATTCTTTTCTATAGGTACTTCTATAGACACTATAGGTCTAGTGATCAGTGATTTCTTCCTATACCAATCTTTTTCTATTTTATTAAGGCTGCTGTTCAAGTTCTTTTGTCAGGGAAAGCTTAACATACTGTATAAGTCTAAACTAAAGTATACTGTATTTTCCTGCGTATAAGACTACTTTCTAACACACAAAAATCTTCTCAAAAGTCGGGGGTCGTCTTATACGCCGGGTCTCATTCTCCTGTAACCAGGCAGACCAGCCCGAAAGGCTCTGACGAGCCTTAAATGGCTCTGAGGAGGGTCGTCTTATACGCCCAGTCGTCTTATACGCCGGAAAATACGGTAATTTGTATGCTTATGTCTTAGTAAGTTATATGAAGCCATATTTTTACTCAATGGGGGTAGGTTAACATAGTGAGAAAACTCAGTCAGCTGTGATTTAATCAATGAACCACAATCAAGTAAAAAACAGCAGCTTAATTCCATGGCAGAAATCTGCCAATGGTAATTGAATCTTGGATGGCCTCCTTTGAAGCTCAACTGCAGTTGATACTTTTCCAAAAGCATTCCTAGCCTAGCCTAGTTTAGATTATGGATTTTCCTCATGATATAAGCAGAGGATAAAGCAGTTAAATTAATCTTTCTTCAGTGATCAGCCGTCAAAATTAATGATATTTGTATTTGTTTAAAGATCTGCTGTATGTATTAAATTCAAAATCAAATTACACTTTAGGTCTAATATGCCTCTTTCTCCTTTATTGGAGACAATACCTCTGAGAGTTGGTGAGAATTCACAATTCATTGAATACATGTGCTGAACTCCCAGTGACCCAGAGAGTAGAAAAAGAGGTGGCTAAAAATGACATTTTATAAGTACATAAATATATTCAAGGTAATCAGTCACTTTGTTCACAACTAACATGAGTAGAACAAAACATTATCAATTATCTAAAGGAGGATTCAAGATTCACATTACTTAAGATCTGTTTAAATTGTCCCAGTATATTTACCTGTTCTTCTTAATATTACTTTGCTGATCTTCTTTTAAATTCTTGTCTTCCCGACTATATGTCTTCTTTTTTGTACATATCAGCCTATCTTGCCACAAATCAAATCCATTAGGCATTATAGAGGAATCTTACCAATGGCTTCTCTTTCTGAACTAGCTGCCTGTTTTTAATCTTCAGTGTTCGGCATTATACTAGTATTGATTTAATAGACCACTATGAATTTTACCACCTGTCAAACAACAGCACAATTATTTTGAGTTCTATTTAAAAAGGGCTTGACAAACTGACTGGATCACATTACATTTTTCATCCAGGATACCCATTGCCCATAGAATCCTTGCTATTATTTCTGTGGGGCTTGGTACTAGAGCAATGGAATTAATTAAGTGAAAATTGATAATGGAAACTATGGAAAATGATGTATTGAATCAGGCTACTTAACCCTATGGTTTGGAATGTGCTGATAGAAATCCTATGAGTGAAGCTGAGACAGAAATCATTCAAAACTATTGATTTACCATATTTTTTTTTTAAATGAAGGGCATATGAAAATTCCTCCAGCCTCACTACATGGAGAAGTTACATCTGAAATATGTACCAGCATTTTTATTCTGTTAGAAAATCCCAAAGGCATTTTTTCAGGATTTTGGTTTTCTATACAAAACAATTTAATGGACTAATCACTTTGAGAGAGAGAAAATGAGAAAAGAATTACATTACACTTTTGGCAGCAGAACTAAATGAAGGTATTTTGATTCTTTCAAGTTGTTTGCATAATTAAGATGAAATGGGACTTGCAGCTGTAAACTACATTTGTCCACAAGTTATTCCCAAATAATAAGATGGTCTTCTGTCAAGAATCATGAAAAGCAATCTGTCATCAGATTGTTGTTTGTGTTCTGTTAGTACCTTAGTTAACCAATATTACCTACATTTGTCAATCAATATAAGGCCAAAAGTCATGTGTCTCTCATCTTCTATGTTCATCAACATTACTGGCGAATTTACTTTCCAGTTTTTTTAGATTCCTGTATGTTATCCCAGGAATGAATGCTTATACCAGTGATGGCTAACCTTTCTGCCATCACGTGCCAGGAGCGGGTGGGAGGGTCACACACGCACGTGCCCACATAGATAATTCTATGTACCCTGACCTGCTCATGTATGCGCAACCCCCTTCCCCCCCTGCTCCTGGCACGTGATGGCCTGGTAGGCCCATTTTTCTTTCTTACCTGGTTCCAGATCCTCTCTATTTATCTGGGCAAAAACAGCCCAGCCTTTCTCACTTGCTCGGAGGCCCTCCAAAGGCCTGAAACGGCCCATTTCCCAATTCCTGGTGGGACAGGAAGTGATGTTGTTTGCTGTCCCCAGTCCTTCTAGGAGTCTCTGGAGGCTGGGTACAGCAAAAAAGTCACTTTCTGTCCCACCAGGAGTTGGGAAATGGGCCATTTCAGGCCTTTGGAGGGCCTCTGAGGGAGTGAGAAAGGCTGTTTTCGCCCTCCACAGATGCGTGGAGAGAATCTGGAGCCAGGTAAAAAAGAAAAACAGGCCTCCCCCCCCCACTTCAGCCCCTTCGGAGGCAGGAAACAGCCTGTTTCCCTACTTCTGGTGGGCCCAGAAGCCCCGAAAATTAACTGGCCGGCGCGCACATGTGCGCCAGAGCTCAGCTGGCGTGCCCAGATATGGCTACACGTGCCACCTGTGGGACGCGTGCCATAGGTTCGCCATTATGGGTTTATACTATTCCATGTCTTATTTTGTACAGTAAGACATGGAAGTAAGTAAGTAAGTCTTACTTACTATTCTCAAATAGAAGGCAAATGTCTTCTATCTGATTTTAAAATATTGTTGGATTCTGAAGATCCCTGACTACTCTGGCAGTTTGTTTTAAATTTTGGGGAAAAAAAATGTTGTTGGATTATCTGGATGATTTGATTGATTTAGATTTGGAACTTGAAAGCCATCTTATATAACAACTAACATAGATAGCTGTTTCCAGTTAATATTTTAGGAGGTCATTTGCATGTTAGATATAAGTGATTTAAGCAATAGGTAGTGATTTTTATACTATCTTGGTTCTCATTGGATTTGATGAAACAAATGCTATCTCTTTAATGTAATTTTGTTCACATATTCGGTCACTGGACTTCAATTATTTCATGAACAACATGTGAACAAAGTTCATCTTATCTGAACTCCATACTTTTCAATAATTTAAAAAAAAAACACTACTGCTGTTTAAAACTCAGTAACTCACCTTCAATGCTATCTGTAGTGTTATGGAGTATAAGCTTTAGCATTCTTTAGTAACATAAATATCCTTCAGCTGTAATATAGTAACATTGAAAATAAATATCTACACCATAATAAAAAATGGTCTCTATGACCATTGACCAGCAGTTGATGACCAAATAATATCAATTAGTTTTTGCAGGCAACCCTTTTTTAGGATGACTATCCAACTTTATGCTCCAACCACTGATGCAGAAAAAGAGGTTAATGTATTTAGGGTTAATTCTAATATGAAATCAAGAGAACTTGCAAACAGGATGTTCTGCATATAACAGTGAGCCTGGATACTCAACAGACTAAAAGCCTGTTATTAACATTCAACTGTCTGCAATTATTGCAAGTTCGAATATTGCAGGCTCAAGGTTGACTCAGCCTTCCATCCTTTCTAAGGTAGGTAAATTGAGGACACAGCAATAAGCTGACTTTGTATAAAATATACAAAAGTATGAAGGCTATTGCTTAGCGCATTGTAAGCCGCCCTGAGTCTCCGGAGAAGGGCGGCATATAAATCTAATTAAAAAAAAAGTTGCAACATCAATGATACAATACATGACAACCCATCCTAACTTTGTCCTTCAGGTCTTCCAATGGTGTGCTCATTACCATTATAACTGAGTTTTTCCATCTTGCTGCTGGTTGTTGTCTTCTTCTCTTTCTTTCCACCTTCCCCAGAATTAGAGCCTACTGCAGAGTGTTAGGTCTGGGCATAATGGGTCTGATAACTTGAGCTTCATCATATGTGCCTCAAGTAAAAACTTGTGTAAAACTTGTGGTTTATTTGTTTCTTTCCTTAATTATGTAAGGAAAATATTCAATATATGGGTTGAGTAAATAAGGGGAAAGCCTTATCTCACTTCTTTTTTGACCTAGAACTAGTCTGCTTAAATATTTTCTCTTGGTACTGTTGATTCCTGGATTGGAAAAAGATAAACATGGTTTTAAAAGTGGAGCAAGGAACATCAATAACCTGCTGATGACACAACTTTGATAGCTGAAAATGCAAATGATCAGTGAGTTCTTGTAATGAAAGCCAAGAATCATGGTAAAAAAAACACCAACCTAAGATTAAATATAAAGATCACAGTAATGAAACAGGTATAGCAACCAACCTTAGAACTGACAATGAAGATTTGAAGTGGTGGATAGCTTATTCTGTTTGGGTTTGATCATCAACAATAAATGAACTGGTAATCAAGAAATACACTACAAATTAGTACTTGGTAGAATAGCAATGGAGGCCTTGGGGAAGTTATTCAGATTCCTCCGTGACTTTATACTCACACAGGTCAGATTTGTGTGAGCAAGTTATTTCCTTGTAATACTATATGGAAGTGAAAATTAGACTCTGAAGAAGCAGGACAAAAAGAATATTAACTTCAATATTGAAAAAGACTCCTGAAAATACCGTGGCAATGAATGCGACTTTGGAAGATCTGAAAAATCAGGTTGGGGTTCATATCAGCATGGAAAGAACTGTCCATGTGGTTGTTAAGAATCAACACCAACTTAATGGTACATAATCACTTCATTTATCAATCAACTTTTTATTTTTAAGAAGTCCTAGATATGATTTCAGAATTCGTTTTATAACAATATCTGCTGCAATTCTTTTTAAAATTGTATCTGCTTTCATATTTTGTAGTTGATGACTATAGTGGTTTAACACCTATATATTATTGCAAGATGCTCTGCAGTGTAAAAGGTCAGGTAAAAAGAAATATGTTTCTCCAGGATCAAAATAAAATTAATGCAAATCAAGGAGAAACCTTAGCCCGATGCTATGTACTCTGGAATAATTTCAATTCTATTTGAGAGGGCTTCCTAATAGATATAAAAATATTATATGTGCGGTGGTTCTTTCTTATGAGTGGCCCTACATAGATTTGGGTAGTTAGTGTATTGTTCAGGAAATGTTAGAACAGCAGAGTTCAGAGGTATGCTTCCAGTACATGGAAAAAGAAAAACAAAACAGCACCCTCTTCATTTAACTATTGAGTCTTTGCCTTCGGTTTCTTGCTGATTAGACATATGTGTGATACAAGTTAAATGTTCTTGATGATTCCTTCAACTCTTCTCTGTTGTAAAAGTGTTGTATTCTGTTATTGAATGCTAAAGTCAGACCAAATAATTAGGCAGCAACAAAATTTACAACTTGCAACCCTATAAACTTTACTGGACTCTTTTAGCCATCAACTGATATTTAATCAACACATCATAACTTTTATTAAACCTAAATGAAATGCTTCTGAGACAGTAAATTTAACTGTGCCTGGAATCAGGAGGTCATCTTTGGATTGATTTACATATCACAGAGCACACAATTAGGTGAGCCAGATGTCCCCTTATTTTAAAGGGAGTCTCTAATTTTGAAGACCTGTATTTCTGTTTGAATATCAATGCCTCCTAAAATATAGATATCCTTTTCCTGAAGACATCATAGCGCTATGAAAATCAGTAAGGTACAAGCAGATTTTCTTTGTCTCAAATTTTGACATCTTTTTTCAAAAATTTGCATAACTGTTTCCATCAAAATGTCTTGATTAATACATTCTTATCCATTTGTCCTTCATTCACTTAGAAGAGATTCCAATCATTTTCTATGTGTGTTACTCTTGAAAATCACCCCTCCCCAATTATTTAAAATGATTAAAACATATTCATATTATTAAACCATACAACAGTAGTAGTTTTTATTTCCAGTATTGCTGTTTAAAGCATATAGTACACAGGTTCATATTTTGAAACATCAAATGAATTCAATTAAATGCTATACCGTATTTTTCGGAGTGTAAAATGCCCTGGAGTATAAGATGCACCTTAGTTTTTGGGGAGGAAAATAGTGGAAAATTCTGCCTACCAGGTATTCATCTGGCTAGTCCCAACACATTAGTTCACTTGCTGATTTTGAGGTTGGGTCTGATTGGGTCTGTGCTTCTAAAGCACAGCTGATTGTCAGAGGGAGCAGCAATTAGAAAAGCAGGCAAAGCTTGGAAGATCACTTTGCTCGCATTGGGCTGAAAAACAGCTTCAAAAGTACAGCTGATCTTCGGAGGGAGCTCCAGGACTAAAGCAGGCAAAATGCAGAAGGGGTAAGAGAAGGCAGCAGCTGTTCCAGATAGCCATTTTGGGCACTACACGGGGTTACATTCGGAGTATAAGATGTACCCAAATTTTTGGCCTCTTTTAGGAGGGAAAAAAGTGCATCTTATACTCTGAAAAATATGGTATGACTACGATCAATCAATACATTACACACGCTGTTACCTTGGTTCTCAAGTAATATTTTGGTTCTTAGAAAAATATTCATCCAGTTAAAAAGTTTGATAATTTTTGAAATATTATATTTTATTGTCAATTTAGTGGTTCTTTTAATAGTATTGTCTCCCTCCATTAGTTATTTCTTCTTTAGTATAGATTGAAGAGAAGCAAATAAACATTTTCACAATCAATAATTTTATGTATTAGAGAATACCATTGTACCCCAATGAAAGATGAACTGAACATTATCCAGAATGGCATTGACACAGAAGCAGTGTACGCACCAATTCATTCAATATGTGAATGTGGATTTATCTCCCCCTGTTGTATGAAAGATCTAAAACATGTACAGTAGCTATAAGAGCCAAGGTGGCACAGTGGTTAGAGTGCAGCACTGCAGGCTATTTCAGCTGACTGCTAGCTGCAGTTTGGCAGTTCAAATCTCACTGGCTCAAGATTGACTCAGCCTTCCATCCTTCCGAGGTCGGTAAAATGAGGACCCAGATTGTTGGGGGCAATATGCTGATTGTGTAAACTGCTTAGAGAGGGCTGTAAAAGCACTATGAAGTGGTATATAAGTCTTTGTGCTATTGCTATTGCCCCAAGCATTGGGGCTGGGATGAATCAGTTCTCATTTGGAGGAGATATAAATGTGAGCCACGATGCCTATTCTAAAATTGACTCATCCTTCCATCCTTCCAAGGTAGGTAAAATGAGGACCCGGATTGTGGGGGCCATAAACTGACTTTGTATAAAAAAGAACACTGCTGGGGGGGGGGGGGCTAAAAGCCCCACTAAGCAGGTATATACAAAAGTATGGAGGCTATTGCTTAATTCATTGTAAGCTGCCCTGAGTCTCCGGAGAAGGGCAGCATATAAATCGAACCAATGAATGAATGAATGAATGAATGAATGAATGAATGAATGAATAAATAAATAAATATTGCCTATTGTCAACTATTTTTAAAAATCTTGATCGCTTTGTTTCTTAGCCACCCAGGACTACATTGTCCATGTGGCATTTAAATCAATCAACCAAGTAACCAAATAACCTTTTGCTTTTGTTTCCTTGTAGATCTTTGTATTCTTTAGATTATAACCATAACTTTTTTTATATTAAACATACCTGTAAGGCATTCTTAATATAAATACATCATTTTTTAAAATTACATTTTATAATTCTTAATCATATTTTCTTCAATCTTTGCAGAAAACTGAGCAAAATACAATGAAAACAGTTCAAGGATGACAAAATAGTGTGAGCTCATCTCCATCTTAATGGCAGTTCTGTAAACTTCTGAGAGATTAAACAAGTTGTTTAAAATATTGAAGATGCTGCTGTCAACATTCTGATGATTACGGCATCACCCATGGAAGCTGAGTTCTTGCTAATTATAATTAAGAACTTCAATTATAAATGACAGCCCTCTTTTGCAGTACCATTCTTATGAATCTTGAATGCCTTTCTATAGAAGTTGTGTGACTAAGAGATTAAAGAACAGAAATGTACATGTTATAAAACTGCATTGCCAAGACTCCTGAGGCTGCTTCTCTTTTCCTTTAAAACACCGTTGGTAAAGATCACCCTGCTGATGCCATGTGTTCCACACACCTGACAGTGATTATCAATTCTTTTCAAGGTGGAGTTGGGGCAAAATATAAATGCACAAAATGTATTGTAGGCAAAACAACATATAAACCAGTATAATATATGTAAAATAATTATGTATTACTTTGTGTCAGACAGTGATCAGGTGTGAAGGGGTGGAATGGATGAAAGCACCCATGTAAGCAAACATCTGGGAGAGCAAAGGAAAGACATGACTATTGAGAAAGTAACAATCCATAAAAGTGAAAGAAAGTCATTGGTATACTAGCCAGCCAATGAGACTTGCCTTTTCTGAACAGATGAGAAGAGAAAGAAGCAGGAGAATGATCAGTTGTAGTGAACATAGTCCAGCCCATTTGCCAACCCACTGCAATCTGGATTGGAATACCTGAATTTGCCTTAAGAAACACTCAAGGCAACATGGGAGCAAAGCAGTGTAAACTGCAGTGTGGAGTTGCCTTCTGTCTGCTAACTTTATGATGTCCATGATTCTACCATATTTAGAGTACTGTAACTAGATCTAATGGCCTGAAAAGGGAGAAAGAGTACTTCTGAGAAAAAGAAATAGGAAAGAGTTTGGGTGGCGCATGTAGAATATAGCTATTGAATACTGCAGTACAGCATATTCTTTTCTTGGGAAAATTCAAGTAAAGTTTTGCCATAGTAACGAAATATTTAGCCAACCATTTCTTAATGCAAGAACATATATATTATGGAGTTGATGCCAGCCTTTCTTTTAAGGATAATATCAAATATGAGGAACAGAGACTCTGTTCAGAATGAAACTGCAAAAGTTATTGAAATATAAAATACAGATAGCTCAATTGGAGCAATTTAGGTGTTGGCTCTCTGCCTAGAAGTTCTGAGGGAGGACCAATGGTATTAAAGTATTTGTTAGAGTGTTTAAGCTGCTTCAGACTTTAGTAAGTCTGAATTCTTGTAATTACACTAGAATTTTCCAAATCATTAAAAATCTATTAATGGCTTCTTTCCAAAGAGAACCAAATCTAGATTAGCCCTGAATTCCTGTAACATCTTTCCACTTAGAAAGAGAAGTGAGAATAATATTATTATTTCTAAACACCACATAGGTAGATAGAGTATTCTATAACAGGCAGAAAACAGGCATATTTAAATATTTTTTACTGTTTTGTTCCACTTGCCCTTTTCTCACATACAATAGAGAAGTATTTATATTTAGCCATAGCTCTAATATATTTCACCATATGCTGCATTGGGGAAGTTTGGCAACATACTGTATATACACATCATAACCTTACATGTGTGAATGCAACTTATATCTGCTGAAATACTACAAACTAAAATATTTCAAACCTAAAACCGGCAATATAAAGAACAAAACATAAAGCCAATGTATAGGAATAGAAAGGGATGCCAAAAGCTACATAGAATATCAACCAGATGCAGCATAAGGCTTTCACTTGTTCCTGAACCAGGTCATCGACTGGAAAACCAGAAGCAAGAAAGCCTGCATAGATGTAACATGAATTGCCAACAGGTATCAGATTGGAATGGGGAAAATATCACCAGTGGATGGAGAAGTAGAAACAACTAAGTGGGGTTGAGAACAGTATCAGAATGATGTGGGCAAAAGGATAGTAAAGCACAAGGTCAGCAAGTGTGATATTACTTCTCTTTGACAATC